>CM051025.1:38829480-39500730 GCA_027627225.1 Congeria kusceri
TATTTCCAAAAACAAAACCAAAAGTTGCAACATGCAAAAGTCACGCAAAAGGTGCACAAGTGCTTGTAGAAACTGAACCCGTCCCAGGAGTTCAGCGACAAGGGGTATAAATACACACATTCACATTGATTTAAATAATTAACACAGATTATGCCGTAAGTCGTCTTGTTACCCCAACATATGACTGCATACATTGCTACCATTGCAACCGAGCATTGACAGTGTGCTCGCACCGATCATTGAAATGTACTCGCACCGAGCATTGAAAGTGTGCTCGTTAAGTATTAGTAGTATTTATATGCAAAGCACTAGAAAGCTTACATTCACGTGCCTTCCTGTAAAGACTCTTCTAGCATTAGAAGAGTCGCTTTCTGATACTAAGAGTTGTTCATGTAGTGTTTGTTACAGAATGTTGTTTTAAACAATAGTCTGATTTGGAAATGAATTGCATTGTTGCTTGAATGTAGAGTAGAGATGTTCACTAAATTCTAACTTTCCAGCGAAATCCCAATCAGTGTTTCTGAAATTCAATTGGGTTGATTTTCATACAAAGACCAAATAATTTCAAACAATTCCAATGCATAAACACAGTCATTGCAAACGAATTTGTACGTGTTCGATCGTTTTCTACAAGAAATACAAATGTCATATGTGTTGCAGTGTCGTATGTATGAATTGCTTCATATCACTTCTCGAATGCAGCCATCAATGTGGAGTGTGTTCTGTGGAGTAGTGGGGTTTTGTGTGACAGTGGATTGTATGATGGGTGTAGAGAATGTGACCGGTGTGAGTTTTTAGTTTGTGAAGTTGTGGGATTGGTGTGGATGTTGTGAGTGGCTTTGGAGAGTGCGAAGTGTTCGACTGGTGTTGGGCGAGACTGACTTATTTTGTTGCCGTTTTAACTTCGCATCGATTAACTTTGTGACCGTTATTTTGGTTTGTGACTTGTTTTGACTTCTGACCGATGTGTCTTGTGACAGTTTTGACTTTTGAACTGTTTGCATTAGGAACTTTGTCTTTTATCACCGTTATGGCTCGTGACCGATATGCATTGTTTCCGATTTAAATTGCTACCCAATTATTTAGTGACCGTTTTGAGTTGTTACTGACTTATTGTTGAAGATTTGACTTTTGAACGATTTGTGTTTTGACCGTTTTGACTTATGACCATTTTGTTTTCTTACCGTTAGTGCTCGTAACAGATATGTATTGTGTCCGATTTGATTTGCGACCGATTTGTGTTTTGACCGTTTTGATTGGCGACCAACTTGTTCTATGACCGATTTTAGTTGTGACCGATTTGCTATTGACCGATTGCATCGTGCCCGATATGATTTTCTTCCGATTTGTTTAGTGACCGTTTTGAGTTATGACCGATTTGTTTTGTGACCGTTTTGACTTAGGATCAACTTGATTTATGACCGTTATGGCATGTTACCTGTATGTTTGCTAACTGTTGGACTTGTGACCCATTGGCTTTGTGACCGCTATGACTTGTACCCAGTTTAGTTAGACACCGTTTTGACTTGTACCAAATTTGGTTTGCGACCGATTTGTTTGTTGTGACCACTTTTACTCAAAAACTATTTGTTTTTGACCGTTTTGATTTGTGACCAACATGCTTTTTGACCTTTTTCAGTTGTGACCGGATTTGTTTTTTGACCGTTGTGACTTAGAACCATTTGTTTTTTTACCGTTTTGTCTTGTATCCGATTTGCTTTGAATCCGGTTTGATTAGCATGCTGTTTGTTAAGTGACCGTTTAGAGATCCGATTGTTTTCTGACCGTTTTTACTTCTGACCGATTCGCTCTCTTGCCGGAGATGTAATCGGTTTGTTTTCTAACCGTTCTGACTTCTCACCGATTGGCTTTGTGACCGTTATGACTTTTACCCAATTTATTATACGACCGTTTCGTTTTCAGTTGTGACCGGCTTGTTCTTTGACCATTTCGACTTGTCGCATAAAAAATTCTGAACAAAACGACTTGGGACAATTTTGCTTCCTGACCGTCATGTATTTTGCCCGTTTTCATTTGTGTTGTGACCACCGTTTTGACTTCTGAACAACTTGTTTTATGACCGTTTTCATTCGTGACAGACTTGTTTTTTGAACGTTTTGACATGTGTCCGATTTGTTTTTTAATGGTTTTGACTTTGGACAATTTTTTCACCTGACCGTTATGTCTTGTGACCGATTTAAATTGGGACCACAATTACTTTTAAACGATTTTATGACCGTTTTTACATGGAACCATTTTCTTTTATGACCGTTATGGCTTGTGACCGATTTGCATTGTGTTCGATTTACTTTGCGAGCTTTTTGTTTAGTGACAGTTTAGAGTTGTGACCCATTGGCTTTGTGACCGTTATGACTTGTTCAAAGTTTAGTTTTTTGACCGTTTTGACTTGCGACCGATTTGTTTTCTGACCGTTTTGTGACCGTTATGACTTGTTCCAGTTTAGTTTTTTGACCGTTTTGACTTGCGACCGATTGTTTTCTGACCGTTTTGACTTAGGACAATTTGTTTCCTGACCGTTATATATTTGGAGAGATTTGACTTGTGAACGATTTGTCTTGGAACCACTTATGCTTATGAAGTTATGATTTTGACCGTTTTGACTTCTGACAAACTTGTTTTATGACCGTTCTCATTTGTGACCGACTTGTTTTATGACCGTATTTGTTTATGACTTGCATTGTGTCCGATTTGCATTGTGTCCGATTTGCTTTGCAACCGATTTGTTTAGTGACCGTTTTGAATTGTGACCGATTTGTTTTGTGACAGTTTTGACTTAGGACCAACTTTTTTATGACCGTTATCGCTTCTTACCGGTATGTTTACTTACTGTTTGTCTTGCGACCCATTGGCTTTGTAACCGTTATGACCTGCACCCAGTTTAATTTGCGACTGTTTTCAATTGCACCAAATTAAGTATTCGACCGTTTCGTTTTCAATTGTGACCGTTATGTTTTTTGACCGTTTTGACGTGTGACCGTTATTACTTTTATCCAATATATTTTCTGACCGCTTTGACTTGTACCCAATTTAGTTTGTGTCCGATATGATTTGCGACCGATCTGTTTTTTTACCGTTTTGACTTTCGACCAACTTGTTTTATGACTGTTTTCAGTTGTGATAGGTTTGTTTTTTGACCGTTTTAACCTCTGACCGATTTTGTGTGTGTGCATTTTCACTAAGGACAATGTTTGCCTTATTGCCGTTATATATTGTGACCGATTTGCATTATGTCCGATTTGATGTCTGACCGATTTGTTAAGTGACAGTTCTGAGTTGTGACCGATATGTTTTGTGACCGTTTTGACTAATGACAAAGTTGTTTTATCACCGTTATGGTTTGTTACCGGTTTGTTTACTTACTGTTTGACTTGTGACCGGTAAGCGTTGTGACCGTTATGCCTTGTTTAGTTTAGTTTAGTTTGTGACCGTTTTGACTTGTGTCCAATTTCTCTTGGGACACCTATTTCTTATAAACTATATGTTTTTGACCGTTTTGACTTAGGACCACTTGATTAAGGTGATCTGTGCTCCAGAACATGAATGCATTAAAATGATATATAAAATTATGCAAGACGATATTGAATGTAATCCCCTAAAAACCAACTGGGCAAGTCAAATGAAATGTATTCTAAGTCCATTGGTATTCTATCATGTATGCTTGGCACCCAAGTTGTTGGTGATCTCAATGGGTTTTTTTCTGTGTTTAAGTAAAAGAATTACTGTCCAAGGTGTAGAAGGACGCATAAATTGCTATTCAAGGGGATTATTTTATAAAAAGGTATCTTCTGTTTTGAACTTCAATTTTACCTTAAATGGGTTAACATCGAGAAGTGAAGGTGGAATAATTCCGATATTAGAAAGTAAGTAAGTAAGTAAATATTTATTAGCGTGACATATGCATTTGACAATGTGGGGTATACAATTTTATGACAAGGGGTACATACTAGCCACCGGCCCTGTGGGCCTATAAGTCATCGTATATATTTAATCTAAATAAAGATCTGTGTGAACTGGTACATGTAAATTTAAAGAAAATCATTCAACAAAATTAATATATATCTGTCGCCTGTATATTGGGATGGGAAATTTGGTTGAATTGAGAACATTGGTACAATGGTGAATAACAGCTTGTATGAAACGCGATATAAATAGAATCTTTGATATTAGTAATATAGTGTTTGCCCTGTTTGCCCTGTTCTCGAAGATGAATATCAGTTTATTTTTTGTATGTAACATCTTGTCACAAACAA
Organism: Congeria kusceri; assembly: GCA_027627225.1. NCBI lineage: Eukaryota > Metazoa > Mollusca > Bivalvia > Myida > Dreissenidae > Congeria > Congeria kusceri. The sequence continues at coordinate 38,833,752 of CM051025.1, forward strand.
GACAAAAATACAATACATATGTCAGTATATTATAGACGTCACCCAAGCATGTTAAAAGCCACAGACTTATTTTCCTCACAGTATCAAGTTACTAGTTGTTTATGCATGTAGAGCTTTTGAAATGACAAATAATGTGGGTACGTGACGAATAATGCTATGTTATTAAGTTACATGCAGTACAGATCACTTTTTATGAATACAGTGCATATTACTTTAATGTTTAACCTAAGTTAAATATAAATATTTTTTGTAAAGCATGAGAATACAGTACCGATAACTTTTACGTATTATTTAAATAAAAATTATTTGTGTAAAGCATGAGAATACAGTACAGATCACTGTTATGTATTACTAAAATATAAATTATTTTTGTAAATCATGTTAATACTTTACTGTATCACTTAGATACATATAATTGTTGTAAAGCACGAGAATACATTACAGAATACTTTTATATATCACGCGCAGATATAATGTATTTCTCTTTCTTAAAGCATGATACTATTATGTGTATCATGGGCCTTACTCGTTGTTTGTATGCTCAATTGTTTTTACTATTACATATAATGAAAATACGTATTTGTAATGACAATATATAATGAAAAATAACACAAAACAAGCCTTCCTTTGCAAAAAATACTCATTTTATCGCGCAGTTTGAGCTTTACCCAGTTAAGTTTGGACTTTATTTACACATTTTCTTCCAACAGTTCGGCTTTATCCATTAATGAGCATACCATTCCAAGATATAATTGATTTTAAATTAATTCACTACTCTGTAACGGTTTAGTTCACTAATTAGTCGATTTAAATGCCAAAAATTAAATAAATACGCAGCATTGTTTAAATATGTTGTATTTCCTCCAGACAATTTACATATTTCTTCTAAGGAAAACGAAGATTTATGGCAATACACTTAATACATAATGGCGTTTGACATGTGTACAATACTTTTATATATATACTGACTAAAATCGCCGAAAAAATTCAAAATATATACCTAACTGTAAATTGCGGACAACACGTTTCCTCTGAAATTTGATTTATCATTTGCAAATTGGTTGACCGACGTATAGGGGGTGATCAATAGCAACGACACATCATCGCTATAAACAGTGACTGCTAGATACAGCATAATGCAATCAGTAATGCGAAAAGAATCAATGAAAAGAACTGGTTTACTGTGATAGAAAAAGAGATCTTTACCGATACAGTGGTCTGTTGCAGATATCGCATGCGATTGAACCGTTTAAAGTACATGTTTATGCGAAACGAATAAATAACAGGGTCGATTCAGATATTAATGGTGAACAATAATGGAATAGTCATATAGTACTCCTGTTATAATGAAAAACAAAGGACTCCGGTTATATGAATCGTTACTCAAGTGTTCGAACGCGTAATCTTTGCAACTTGACAAAGAAAGGTACGTGATATAATCGATGTAACTGAAAATTATCGAGATACAGCATCAATGTAAACGTACATCAATGTTAACGTCCAAAACGCCTTACACTTGGTTTCTGATCGTATGATCATAGACAGATTTATATATATTTGTTTTTATTGCGGCTATTCAATATCAACGACACATCATCGGAAAATCATACAGTGAATACAGAATTTCTTTCTTATTTCGATCGTATTTCCAAAAACAAAACCAAAAGTTGCAACATGCAAAAGTCACGCAAAAGGTGCACAAGTGCTTGTAGAAACTGAACCCGTCCCAGGAGTTCAGCGACAAGGGGTATAAATACACACATTCACATTGATTTAAATAATTAACACAGATTATGCCGTAAGTCGTCTTGTTACCCCAACATATGACTGCATACATTGCTACCATTGCAACCGAGCACTGACAGTGTGCTCGCACCGATCATTGAAATGTACTCGCACCGAGCATTGAAAGTGTGCTCGTTAAGTATTAGTAGTATTTATATGCAAAGCACTAGAAAGCTTACATTCACGTGCCTTCCTGTAAAGACTCTTCTAGCATTAGAAGAGTCGCTTTCTGATACTAAGAGTTTTTCATGTAGTGTTTGTTACAGAATGTTGTTTCAAACAATAGTCTGATTTGGAAATGAATTGCATTGTTGCTTGAATGTAGAGTAGAGATGTTCACTAAATTCTAACTTTCCAGCGAAATCCCAATCAGTGTTTCTGAAATTCAATTGATTTTCATACAAAGACCAAATAATTTCAAACAATTCCAATGCATAAACACAGTCATTGCAAACGAATTTGTACGTGTTCGATCGTTTTCTACAAGAAATACAAATGTCATATGTGTTGCAGTGTCGTATGTATGAATTGCTTCATATCACTTCTCGAATGCAGCCATCAATGTGGAGTGTGTTCTGTGGAGTAGTGGGGTTTTGTGTGACAGTGGATTGTATGATGGGTGTAGAGAATGTGACCGGTGTGAGTTTTTAGTTTGTGAAGTTGTGGGATTGGTGTGGATGTTGTGAGTGGCTTTGGAGAGTGCGAAGTGTTCGACTGGTGTTGGGCGAGACTGACTTATTTTGTTGCCGTTTTAACTTCGCATCGATTAACTTTGTGACCGTTATTTTGGTTTGTGACTTGTTTTGACTTCTGACCGATGTGTCTTGTGACAGTTTTGACTTTTGAACTGTTTGCATTAGGAACTTTGTCTTTTATCACCGTTATGGCTCGTGACCGATATGCATTGTTTCCGATTTAAATTGCTACCCAATTATTTAGTGACCGTTTTGAGTTGTTACTGACTTATTGTTGAAGATTTGACTTTTGAACGATTTGTGTTTTGACCGTTTTGACTTATGACCATTTTGTTTTCTTACCGTTAGTGCTCGTAACAGATATGTATTGTGTCCGATTTGATTTGCGACCGATTTGTGTTTTGACCGTTTTGATTGGCGACCAACTTGTTCTATGACCGATTTTAGTTGTGACCGATTTGCTATTGACCGATTGCATCGTGCCCGATATGATTTTCTTCCGATTTGTTTAGTGACCGTTTTGAGTTATGACCGATTTGTTTTGTGACCGTTTTGACTTAGGATCAACTTGATTTATGACCGTTATGGCATGTTACCTGTATGTTTGCTAACTGTTGGACTTGTGACCCATTGGCTTTGTGACCGCTATGACTTGTACCCAGTTTAGTTAGACACCGTTTTGACTTGTACCAAATTTGGTTTGCGACCGATTTGTTTGTTGTGACCACTTTTACTCAAAAACTATTTGTTTTTGACCGTTTTGATTTGTGACCAACATGCTTTTTGACCTTTTTCAGTTGTGACCGGATTTGTTTTTTGACCGTTGTGACTTAGAACCATTTGTTTTTTTACCGTTTTGTCTTGTATCCGATTTGCTTTGAATCCGGTTTGATTAGCATGCTGTTTGTTAAGTGACCGTTTAGAGATCCGATTGTTTTCTGACCGTTTTTACTTCTGACCGATTCGCTCTCTTGCCGGAGATGTAATCGGTTTGTTTTCTAACCGTTCTGACTTCTCACCGATTGGCTTTGTGACCGTTATGACTTTTACCCAATTTATTATACGACCGTTTCGTTTTCAGTTGTGACCGGCTTGTTCTTTGACCATTTCGACTTGTCGCATAAAAAATTCTGAACAAAACGACTTGGGACAATTTTGCTTCCTGACCGTCATGTATTTTGCCCGTTTTCATTTGTGTTGTGACCACCGTTTTGACTTCTGAACAACTTGTTTTATGACCGTTTTCATTCGTGACAGACTTGTTTTTTGAACGTTTTGACATGTGTCCGATTTGTTTTTTAATGGTTTTGACTTTGGACAATTTTTTCACCTGACCGTTATGTCTTGTGACCGATTTAAATTGGGACCACAATTACTTTTAAACGATTTTATGACCGTTTTTACATGGAACCATTTTCTTTTATGACCGTTATGGCTTGTGACCGATTTGCATTGTGTTCGATTTACTTTGCGAGCTTTTTGTTTAGTGACAGTTTAGAGTTGTGACCCATTGGCTTTGTGACCGTTATGACTTGTTCAAAGTTTAGTTTTTTGACCGTTTTGACTTGCGACCGATTTGTTTTCTGACCGTTTTGTGACCGTTATGACTTGTTCCAGTTTAGTTTTTTGACCGTTTTGACTTGCGACCGATTTGTTTTCTGACCGTTTTGACTTAGGACAATTTGTTTCCTGACCGTTATATATTTGGAGAGATTTGACTTGTGAACGATTTGTCTTGGAACCACTTATGCTTATGAAGTTATGATTTTGACCGTTTTGACTTCTGACAAACTTGTTTTATGACCGTTCTCATTTGTGACCGACTTGTTTTATGACCGTATTTGTTTATGACTTGCATTGTGTCCGATTTGCATTGTGTCCGATTTGCTTTGCAACCGATTTGTTTAGTGACCGTTTTGAATTGTGACCGATTTGTTTTGTGACAGTTTTGACTTAGGACCAACTTTTTTATGACCGTTATCGCTTCTTACCGGTATGTTTACTTACTGTTTGTCTTGCGACCCATTGGCTTTGTAACCGTTATGACCTGCACCCAGTTTAATTTGCGACTGTTTTCAATTGCACCAAATTAAGTATTCGACCGTTTCGTTTTCAATTGTGACCGTTATGTTTTTTGACCGTTTTGACGTGTGACCGTTATTACTTTTATCCAATATATTTTCTGACCGCTTTGACTTGTACCCAATTTAGTTTGTGTCCGATATGATTTGCGACCGATCTGTTTTTTTACCGTTTTGACTTTCGACCAACTTGTTTTATGACTGTTTTCAGTTGTGATAGGTTTGTTTTTTGACCGTTTTAACCTCTGACCGATTTTGTGTGTGTGCATTTTCACTAAGGACAATGTTTGCCTTATTGCCGTTATATATTGTGACCGATTTGCATTATGTCCGATTTGATGTCTGACCGATTTGTTAAGTGACAGTTCTGAGTTGTGACCGATATGTTTTGTGACCGTTTTGACTAATGACAAAGTTGTTTTATCACCGTTATGGTTTGTTACCGGTTTGTTTACTTACTGTTTGACTTGTGACCGGTAAGCGTTGTGACCGTTATGCCTTGTTTAGTTTAGTTTAGTTTGTGACCGTTTTGACTTGTGTCCAATTTCTCTTGGGACACCTATTTCTTATAAACTATATGTTTTTGACCGTTTTGACTTAGGACCACTTGTTTAAGGTGATCTGTGCTCCAGAACATGAATGCATTAAAATGATATATAAAATTATGCAAGACGATATTGAATGTAATCCCCTAAAAACCAACTGGGCAAGTCAAATGAAATGTATTCTAAGTCCATTGGTATTCTATCATGTATGCTTGGCACCCAAGTTGTTGGTGATCTCAATGGGTTTTTTCTGTGTTTAAGTAAAAGAATTACTGTCCAAGGTGTTGAAGGACGCATAAATTGCTATTCAAGGGGATTATTTTATAAAAAGGTATCTTCTGTTTTGAACTTCAATTTTACCTTAAATCGAGAAGTGAAGGTGGAATAATTCCGATATTAGAAAGTAAGTAAGTAAGTAAATATTTATTAGCGTGACATATGCATTTGACAAAGTGTGGTATACAATTTTATACAATTTTATGACAAGGGGTACATACTAGCATCCGGCCCTGTGGGCCTATAAGTCATCGTATATATTTAATCTAAATAAAGATCTGTGTGAACTGGTACATGTAAATTTAAAGAAAATCATTGAACAAAATTAATATATATCTGTCGCCTGTATATTGGGATGGGAAATTTGGTTGAATTGAGAACATTGGTACAATGGTGAATAACAGCTTGTATGAAACGCGATATAAATAGAATATTTGATATTAGTAATATAGTGTTTGCCCTGTTTGCCCTGTTTGCCCTGTTCTCGAAGATGAATATCAGTTTATTTTTTGTATGTAACATCTTGTCACAAACAAGACAAAAATACAATACATATGTCAGTATATTATAGACGTCACCCAAGCATGTTAAAAGCCACAGACTTATTTTCCTCACAGTATCAAGTTACTAGTTGTTTATGCATGTAGAGCTTTTGAAATGACAAATAATGTGGGTACATGACGAATAATGCTATGTTATTAAGTTACATGCAGTACAGATCACTTTTTATGAATACAGTGCATATTACTTTAATGTTTAACCTAAGTTAAATATAAATATTTTTTGTAAAGCATGAGAATACAGTACCGATAACTTTTACGTATTATTTAAATAAAAATTATTTGTGTAAAGCATGAGAATACAGTACAGATCACTGTTATGTATTACTAAAATATAAATTATTTTTGTAAATCATGTTAATACTTTACTGTATCACTTAGATACATATAATTGTTGTAAAGCACGAGAATACATTACAGAATACTTTTATATATCACGCGCAGATATAATGTATTTCTCTTTCTTAAAGCATGATACTATTATGTGTATCATGGGCCATAATGGCCTTACTCGTTGTTTGTATGCTCAATTGTTTTTACTATTACATATAATGAAAATACGTATTTGTAATGACAATATATAATGAAAAATAACACAAAACAAGCCTTCCTTTGCAAAAAATACTCATTTTATCGCGCAGTTTGAGCTTTACCCAGTTAGTTTGGACTTTATATACACATTTTCTTCAAACAGTTCGGCTTTATCCATTAATGAGCATACCATTCCAAAATATAATTGATTTTAAATTAATTCACTACTCTGTAACGGTTTAGTTCACTAATTAGTCGATTTAAATACCAAAAATTAAATAAATACGCAGCATTGTTTAAATATGTTGTATTTCCTCCAGACAATTTACATATTTCTTCTAAGGAAAACGAAGATTTATGGCAATACACTTAATACATAATGGCGTTTGACATGTGTACAATACTTTTATATATATACTGACTAAAATCGCCGAAAAAATTAAAAATATATACCTAACTGTAAATTGCGGACAACACGTTTCCTCTGAAATTTGATTTATCATTTGCAAATTGGTTGACCGACGTATAGGGGGTGATCAATAGCAACGACACATCATCGCTATAAACAGTGACTGCTAGATACAGCATAATGCAATCAGTAATGCGAAAAGAATCAATGAAAAGAACTGGTTTACTGTGATAGAAAAGAGATCTTTACCGATACAGTGGTCTGTTGCAGATATCGCATGCGATTGAACCGTTTAAAGTACATGTTTATGCGAAACGAATAAATAACAGGGTCGATTCAGATATTAATGGTGAACAATAATGGAATAGTCATATAGTACTCCTGTTATAATGAAAAACAAAGGACTCCGGTTATATGAATCGTTACTCAAGTGTTCGAACGCGTAATCTTAGCAACTTGACAAAGAAAGGTACGTGATATAATCGATGTAACTGAAAATTATCGAGATACAGCATCAATGTAAACGTACATCAATGTTAACGTCCAAAACGCCTTACACTTGGTTTCTGATCGTATGATCATAGACAGATTTATATATATTTGTTTTTATTGCGGCTATTCAATATCAACGACACATCATCGGAAAATCATACAGTGAATACAGAATTTCTTTCTTATTTCGATCGTATTTCCAAAAACAAAACCAAAAGTTGCAACATGCAAAAGTCACGCAAAAGGTGCACAAGTGCTTGTAGAAACTGAACCCGTCCCAGGAGTTCAGCGACAAGGGGTATAAATACACACATTCACATTGATTTAAATAATTAACACAGATTATGCCGTAAGTCGTCTTGTTACCCCAACATATGACTGCATACATTGCTACCATTGCAACCGAGCATTGACAGTGTGCTCGCACCGATCATTGAAATGTACTCGCACCGAGCATTGAAAGTGTGCTCGTTAAGTATTAGTAGTATTTATATGCAAAGCACTAGAAAGCTTACATTCACGTGCCTTCCTGTAAAGACTCTTCTAGCATTAGAAGAGTCGCTTTCTGATACTAAGAGTTGTTCATGTAGTGTTTGTTACAGAATGTTGTTTTAAACAATAGTCTGATTTGGAAATGAATTGCATTGTTGCTTGAATGTAGAGTAGAGATGTTCACTAAATTCTAACTTTCCAGCGAAATCCCAATCAGTGTTTCTGAAATTCAATTGGGTTGATTTTCATACAAAGACCAAATAATTTCAAACAATTCCAATGCATAAACACAGTCATTGCAAACGAATTTGTACGTGTTCGATCGTTTTCTACAAGAAATACAAATGTCATATGTGTTGCAGTGTCGTATGTATGAATTGCTTCATATCACTTCTCGAATGCAGCCATCAATGTGGAGTGTGTTCTGTGGAGTAGTGGGGTTTTGTGTGACAGTGGATTGTATGATGGGTGTAGAGAATGTGACCGGTGTGAGTTTTTAGTTTGTGAAGTTGTGGGATTGGTGTGGATGTTGTGAGTGGCTTTGGAGAGTGCGAAGTGTTCGACTGGTGTTGGGCGAGACTGACTTATTTTGTTGCCGTTTTAACTTCGCATCGATTAACTTTGTGACCGTTATTTTGGTTTGTGACTTGTTTTGACTTCTGACCGATGTGTCTTGTTCCAGTTTAGTTTTTTGACCGTTTTGACTTGCGACCGATTTGTTTTCTGACCGTTTTGACTTAGGACAATTTGTTTCCTGACCGTTATATATTTGGAGAGATTTGACTTGTGAACGATTTGTCTTGGAACCACTTATGCTTATAAAGTTATGATTTTGACCGTTTTGACTTCTGACAAACTTGTTTTATGACCGTTCTCATTTGTGACCGACTTGTTTTATGACCGTATTTGTTTATGACTTGCATTGTGTCCGATTTGCATTGTGTCCGATTTGCTTTGCAACCGATTTGTTTAGTGACCGTTTTGAATTGTGACCGATTTGTTTTGTGACAGTTTTGACTTAGGACCAACTTTTTTATGACCGTTATCGCTTCTTACCGGTATGTTTACTTACTGTTTGTCTTGCGACCCATTGGCTTTGTAACCGTTATGACCTGCACCCAGTTTAATTTGCGACTGTTTTCAATTGCACCATATTAAGTATTCGACCGTTTCGTTTTCAATTGTGACCGTTATGTTTTTTGACCTTTTTGACGTGTGACCGTTATTACTTTTATCCAATATATTTTCTGACCGCTTTGACTTGTACCCAATTTAGTTTGTGTCCGATATGATTTGCGACCGATCTGTTTTTTTACCGTTTTGACTTTCGACCAACTTGTTTTATGACTGTTTTCAGTTGTGATAGATGTGTATGCTCAATTGTTTTTACTATTACATATAATGAAAATACGTATTTGTAATGACAATATATAATGAAAAATAACACAAAACAAGCCTTCCTTTGCAAAAAATACTCATTTTATCGCGCAGTTTGAGCTTTACCCAGTTAAGTTTGGACTTTATTTACACATTTTCTTCAAACAGTTCGGCTTTATCCATTAATGAGCATACCATTCCAAGATATAATTGATTTTAAATTAATTCACTACTCTGTAACGGTTTAGTTCACTAATTAGTCGATTTAAATGCCAAAAATTAAATAAATACGCAGCATTGTTTAAATATGTTGTATTTCCTCCAGACAATTTACATATTTCTTCTAAGGAAAACGAAGATTTATGGCAATACACTTAATACATAATGGTGTTTGACATGTGTACAATACTTTTATATATATACTGACTAAAATCGCCGAAAAAATTAAAAATATATACCTAACTGTAAATTGCGGACAACACGTTTCCTCTGAAATTTGATTTATCATTTGCAAATTGGTTGACCGACGTATAGGGGGTGATCAATAGCAACGACACATCATCGCTATAAACAGTGACTGCTAGATACAGCATAATGCAATCAGTAATGCGAAAAGAATCAATGAAAAGAACTGGTTTACTGTGATAGAAAAAGAGATCTTTACCGATACAGTGGTCTGTTGAAGATATCGCATGCGATTGAACCGTTTAAAGTACATGTTTATGCGAAACGAATAAATAACAGGGTCGATTCAGATATTAATGGTGAACAATAATGGAATAGTCATATAGTACTCCTGTTATAATGAAAAACAAAGGACTCCGGTTATATGAATCGTTACTCAAGTGTTCGAACGCGTAATCTTTGCAACTTGACAAAGAAAGGTACGTGATATAATCGATGTAACTGAAAATTATCGAGATACAGCATCAATGTAAACGTACATCAATGTTAACGTCCAAAACGCCTTACACTTGGTTTCTGATCGTATGATCATAGACAGATTTATATATATTTGTTTTTATTGCGGCTATTCAATATCAACGACACATCATCGGAAAATCATACAGTGAATACAGAATTTCTTTCTTATTTCGATCGTATTTCCAAAAACAAAACCAAAAGTTGCAACATGCAAAAGTCACGCAAAAGGTGCACAAGTGCTTGTAGAAACTGAATCCGTCCCAGGAGTTCAGCGACAAGGGGTATAAATACACACATTCACATTGATTTAAATAATTAACACAGATTATGCCGTAAGTCGTCTTGTTACCCCAACATATGACTGCATACATTGCTACCATTGCAACCGAGCACTGACAGTGTGCTCGCACCGATCATTGAAATGTACTCGCACCGAGCATTGAAAGTGTGCTCGTTAAGTATTAGTAGTATTTATATGCAAAGCACTAGAAAGCTTACATTCACGTGCCTTCCTGTAAAGACTCTTCTAGCATTAGAAGAGTCGCTTTCTGATACTAAGAGTTTTTCATGTAGTGTTTGTTACAGAATGTTGTTTCAAACAATAGTCTGATTTGGAAATGAATTGCATTGTTGCTTGAATGTAGAGTAGAGATGTTCACTAAATTCTAACTTTCCAGCGAAATCCCAATCAGTGTTTCTGAAATTCAATTGGGTTGATTTTCATACAAAGACCAAATAATTTCAAACAATTCCAATGCATAAACACAGTCATTGCAAACGAATTTGTACGTGTTCGATCGTTTTCTACAAGAAATACAAATGTCATATGTGTTGCAGTGTCGTATGTATGAATTGCTTCATATCACTTCTCGAATGCAGCCATCAATGTGGAGTGTGTTCTGTGGAGTAGTGGGGTTTTGTGTGACAGTGGATTGTATGATGGGTGTAGAGAATGTGACCGGTGTGAGTTTTTAGTTTGTGAAGTTGTGGGATTGGTGTGGATGTTGTGAGTGGCTTTGGAGAGTGCGAAGTGTTCGACTGGTGTTGGGCGAGACTGACTTATTTTGTTGCCGTTTTAACTTCGCATCGATTAACTTTGTGACCGTTATTTTGGTTTGTGACTTGTTTTGACTTCTGACCGATGTGTCTTGTTCCAGTTTAGTTTTTTGACCGTTTTGACTTGCGACCGATTTGTTTTCTGACCGTTTTGACTTAGGACAATTAGTTTCCTGACCGTTATATATTTGGAGAGATTTGACTTGTGAACGATTTGTCTTGGAACCACTTATGCTTATAAAGTTATGATTTTGACCGTTTTGACTTCTGACAAACTTGTTTTATGACCGTTCTCATTTGTGACCGACTTGTTTTATGACCGTATTTGTTTATGACTTGCATTGTGTCCGATTTGCATTGTGTCCGATTTGCTTTGCAACCGATTTGTTTAGTGACCGTTTTGAATTGTGACCGATTTGTTTTGTGACAGTTTTGACTTAGGACCAACTTTTTTATGACCGTTATCGCTTCTTACCGGTATGTTTACTTACTGTTTGTCTTGCGACCCATTGGCTTTGTAACCGTTATGACCTGCACCCAGTTTAATTTGCGACTGTTTTCAATTGCACCATATTAAGTATTCGACCGTTTCGTTTTCAATTGTGACCGTTATGTTTTTTGACCTTTTTGACGTGTGACCGTTATTACTTTTATCCAATATATTTTCTGACCGCTTTGACTTGTACCCAATTTAGTTTGTGTCCGATATGATTTGCGACCGATCTGTTTTTTTACCGTTTTGACTTTCGACCAACTTGTTTTATGACTGTTTTCAGTTGTGATAGGTTTGTTTTTTGACCGTTTTAACCTCTGACCGATTTGTTTTTTGTGCATTTTCACTAAGGACAATGTTTGCCTTATTGCCGTTATATATTGTGACCGATTTGCATTATGTCCGATTTGATGTCTGACCGATTTGTTAAGTGACAGTTCTGAGTTGTGAGCGATATGTTTTGTGACCGTTTTGACTTATGACAAAGTTGTTTTATCACCGTTATGGTTTGTTACCGGTTTGTTTACTTACTGTTTGACTTGTGACCGGTAAGCGTTGTGACCGTTATGCCTTGTTTAGTTTAGTTTAGTTTGTGACCGTTTTGACTTGTGTCCAATTTCTCTTGGGACACCTATTTCTTATAAACTATATGTTTTTGACCGTTTTGACTTAGGACCACTTGTTTAAGGTGATCTGTGCTCCAGAACATGAATGCATTAAAATGATATATAAAATTATGCAAGACGATATTGAATGTAATCCCCTAAAAACCAACTGGGCAAGTCAAATGAAATGTATTCTAAGTCCATTGGTATTCTATCATGTATGCTTGGCACCCAAGTTGTTGGTGATCTCAATGGGTTTTTTTCTGTGTTTAAGTAAAAGAATTACTGTCCAAGGTGTAGAAGGACGCATAAATTGCTATTCAAGGGGATTATTTTATAAAAAGGTATCTTCTGTTTTGAACTTCAATTTTACCTTAAATGGGTTAACATCGAGAAGTGAAGGTGGAATAATTCCGATATTAGAAAGTAAGTAAGTAAGTAAATATTTATTAGCGTGACATATGCATTTGACAAAGTGTGGTATACAATTTTATGACAAGGGGTACATACTAGCCACCGGCCCTGTGGGCCTATAAGTCATCGTATATATTTAATCTAAATAAAGATCTGTGTGAACTGGTACATGTAAATTTAAAGAAAATCATTCAACAAAATTAATATATATCTGTCGCCTGTATATTGGGATGGGAAATTTGGTTGAATTGAGAACATTGGTACAATGGTGAATAACAGCTTGTATGAAACGCGATATAAATAGAATCTTTGATATTAGTAATATAGTGTTTGCCCTGTTTGCCCTGTTCTCGAAGATGAATATCAGTTTATTTTTTGTATGTAACATCTTGTCACAAACAAGACAAAAATACAATACATATGTCAGTATATTATAGACGTCACCCAAGCATGTTAAAAGCCACAGACTTATTTTCCTCACAGTATCAAGTTACTAGTTGTTTATGCATGTAGAGCTTTTGAAATGACAAATAATGTGGGTACATGACGAATAATGCTATGTTATTAAGTTACATGCAGTACAGATCACTTTTTATGAATACAGTGCATATTACTTTAATGTTTAACCTAAGTTAAATATAAATATTTTTTGTAAAGCATGAGAATACAGTACCGATAACTTTTACGTATTATTTAAATAAAAATTATTTGTGTAAAGCATGAGAATACAGTACAGATCACTGTTATGTATTACTAAAATATAAATTATTTTTGTAAATCATGTTAATACTTTACTGTATCACTTAGATACATATAATTGTTGTAAAGCACGAGAATACATTACAGAATACTTTTATATATCACGCGCAGATATAATGTATTTCTCTTTCTTAAAGCATGATACTATTATGTGTATCATGGGCCATAATGGCCTTACTCGTTGTTTGTATGCTCAATTGTTTTTACTATTACATATAATGAAAATACGTATTTGTAATGACAATATATAATGAAAAATAACACAAAACAAGCCTTCCTTTGCAAAAAATACTCATTTTATCGCGCAGTTTGAGCTTTACCCAGTTAAGTTTGGACTTTATTTACACATTTTCTTCAAACAGTTCGGCTTTATCCATTAATGAGCATACCATTCCAAGATATAATTGATTTTAAATTAATTCACTACTCTGTAACGGTTTAGTTCACTAATTAGTCGATTTAAATGCCAAAAATTAAATAAATACGCAGCATTGTTTAAATATGTTGTATTTCCTCCAGACAATTTACATATTTCTTCTAAGGAAAACGAAGATTTATGGCAATACACTTAATACATAATGGTGTTTGACATGTGTACAATACTTTTATATATATACTGACTAAAATCGCCGAAAAAATTAAAAATATATACCTAACTGTAAATTGCGGACAACACGTTTCCTCTGAAATTTGATTTATCATTTGCAAATTGGTTGACCGACGTATAGGGGGTGATCAATAGCAACGACACATCATCGCTATAAACAGTGACTGCTAGATACAGCATAATGCAATCAGTAATGCGAAAAGAATCAATGAAAAGAACTGGTTTACTGTGATAGAAAAAGAGATCTTTACCGATACAGTGGTCTGTTGAAGATATCGCATGCGATTGAACCGTTTAAAGTACATGTTTATGCGAAACGAATAAATAACAGGGTCGATTCAGATATTAATGGTGAACAATAATGGAATAGTCATATAGTACTCCTGTTATAATGAAAAACAAAGGACTCCGGTTATATGAATCGTTACTCAAGTGTTCGAACGCGTAATCTTTGCAACTTGACAAAGAAAGGTACGTGATATAATCGATGTAACTGAAAATTATCGAGATACAGCATCAATGTAAACGTACATCAATGTTAACGTCCAAAACGCCTTACACTTGGTTTCTGATCGTATGATCATAGACAGATTTATATATATTTGTTTTTATTGCGGCTATTCAATATCAACGACACATCATCGGAAAATCATACAGTGAATACAGAATTTCTTTCTTATTTCGATCGTATTTCCAAAAACAAAACCAAAAGTTGCAACATGCAAAAGTCACGCAAAAGGTGCACAAGTGCTTGTAGAAACTGAATCCGTCCCAGGAGTTCAGCGACAAGGGGTATAAATACACACATTCACATTGATTTAAATAATTAACACAGATTATGCCGTAAGTCGTCTTGTTACCCCAACATATGACTGCATACATTGCTACCATTGCAACCGAGCACTGACAGTGTGCTCGCACCGATCATTGAAATGTACTCGCACCGAGCATTGAAAGTGTGCTCGTTAAGTATTAGTAGTATTTATATGCAAAGCACTAGAAAGCTTACATTCACGTGCCTTCCTGTAAAGACTCTTCTAGCATTAGAAGAGTCGCTTTCTGATACTAAGAGTTTTTCATGTAGTGTTTGTTACAGAATGTTGTTTCAAACAATAGTCTGATTTTTGAAAATGAATTGCATTGTTGCTTGAATGTAGAGTAGAGATGTTCACTAAATTCTAACTTTCCAGCGAAATCCCAATCAGTGTTTCTGAAATTCAATTGGGTTGATTTTCATACAAAGACCAAATAATTTCAAACAATTCCAATGCATAAACACAGTCATTGCAAACGAATTTGTACGTGTTCGATCGTTTTCTACAAGAAATACAAATGTCATATGTGTTGCAGTGTCGTATGTATGAATTGCTTCATATCACTTCTCGAATGCAGCCATCAATGTGGAGTGTGTTCTGTGGAGTAGTGGGGTTTTGTGTGACAGTGGATTGTATGATGGGTGTAGAGAATGTGACCGGTGTGAGTTTTTAGTTTGTGAAGTTGTGGGATTGGTGTGGATGTTGTGAGTGGCTTTGGAGAGTGCGAAGTGTTCGACTGGTGTTGGGCGAGACTGACTTATTTTGTTGCCGTTTTAACTTCGCATCGATTAACTTTGTGACCGTTATTTTGGTTTGTGACTTGTTTTGACTTCTGACCGATGTGTCTTGTTCCAGTTTAGTTTTTTGACCGTTTTGACTTGCGACCGATTTGTTTTCTGACCGTTTTGACTTAGGACAATTTGTTTCCTGACCGTTATATATTTGGAGAGATTTGACTTGTGAACGATTTGTCTTGGAACCACTTATGCTTATAAAGTTATGATTTTGACCGTTTTGACTTCTGACAAACTTGTTTTATGACCGTTCTCATTTGTGACCGACTTGTTTTATGACCGTATTTGTTTATGACTTGCATTGTGTCCGATTTGCATTGTGTCCGATTTGCTTTGCAACCGATTTGTTTAGTGACCGTTTTGAATTGTGACCGATTTGTTTTGTGACAGTTTTGACTTAGGACCAACTTTTTTATGACCGTTATCGCTTCTTACCGGTATGTTTACTTACCTTTTGTCTTGCGACCCATTGGCTTTGTAACCGTTATGACCTGCACCCAGTTTAATTTGCGACTGTTTTCAATTGCACCAAATTAAGTATTCGACCGTTTCGTTTTCAATTGTGACCGTTATGTTTTTTGACCGTTTTGACGTGTGACCGTTATTACTTTTATCCAATATATTTTCTGACCGCTTTGACTTGTACCCAATTTAGTTTGTGTCCGATATGATTTGCGACCGATCTGTTTTTTTACCGTTTTGACTTTCGACCAACTTGTTTTATGACTGTTTTCAGTTGTGATAGGTTTGTTTTTTGACCGTTTTAACCTCTGACCGATTTTGTGTGTGTGCATTTTCACTAAGGACAATGTTTGCCTTATTGCCGTTATATATTGTGACCGATTTGCATTATGTCCGATTTGATGTCTGACCGATTTGTTAAGTGACAGTTCTGAGTTGTGACCGATATGTTTTGTGACCGTTTTGACTAATGACAAAGTTGTTTTATCACCGTTATGGTTTGTTACCGGTTTGTTTACTTACTGTTTGACTTGTGACCGGTAAGCGTTGTGACCGTTATGTCTTGTTTAGTTTAGTTTAGTTTGTGACCGTTTTGACTTGTGTCCAATTTCTCTTGGGACACCTATTTCTTATAAACTATATGTTTTTGACCGTTTTGACTTAGGACCACTTGTTTAAGGTGATCTGTGCTCCAGAACATGAATGCATTAAAATGATATATAAAATTATGCAAGACGATATTGAATGTAATCCCCTAAAAACCAACTGGGCAAGTCAAATGAAATGTATTCTAAGTCCATTGGTATTCTATCATGTATGCTTGGCACCCAAGTTGTTGGTGATCTCAATGGGTTTTTTTCTGTGTTTAAGTAAAAGAATTACTGTCCAAGGTGTAGAAGGACGCATAAATTGCTATTCAAGGGGATTATTTTATAAAAAGGTATCTTCTGTTTTGAACTTCAATTTTACCTTAAATGGGTTAACATCGAGAAGTGAAGGTGGAATAATTCCGATATTAGAAAGTAAGTAAGTAAGTAAATATTTATTAGCGTGACATATGCATTTGACAAAGTGTGGTATACAATTTTATGACAAGGGGTACATACTAGCCACCGGCCCTGTGGGCCTATAAGTCATCGTATATATTTAATCTAAATAAAGATCTGTGTGAACTGGTACATGTAAATTTAAAGAAAATCATTCAACAAAATTAATATATATCTGTCGCCTGTATATTGGGATGGGAAATTTGGTTGAATTGAGAACATTGGTACAATGGTGAATAACAGCTTGTATGAAACGCGATATAAATAGAATCTTTGATATTAGTAATATAGTGTTTGCCCTGTTTGCCCTGTTCTCGAAGATGAATATCAGTTTATTTTTTGTATGTAACATCTTGTCACAAACAAGACAAAAATACAATACATATGTCAGTATATTATAGACGTCACCCAAGCATGTTAAAAGCCACAGACTTATTTTCCTCACAGTATCAAGTTACTAGTTGTTTATGCATGTAGAGCTTTTGAAATGACAAATAATGTGGGTACATGACGAATAATGCTATGTTATTAAGTTACATGCAGTACAGATCACTTTTTATGAATACAGTGCATATTACTTTAATGTTTAACCTAAGTTAAATATAAATATTTTTTGTAAAGCATGAGAATACAGTACCGATAACTTTTACGTATTATTTAAATAAAAATTATTTGTGTAAAGCATGAGAATACAGTACAGATCACTGTTATGTATTACTAAAATATAAATTATTTTTGTAAATCATGTTAATACTTTACTGTATCACTTAGATACATATAATTGTTGTAAAGCACGAGAATACATTACAGAATACTTTTATATATCACGCGCAGATATAATGTATTTCTCTTTCTTAAAGCATGATACTATTATGTGTATCATGGGCCATAATGGCCTTACTCGTTGTTTGTATGCTCAATTGTTTTTACTATTACATATAATGAAAATACGTATTTGTAATGACAATATATAATGAAAAATAACACAAAACAAGCCTTCCTTTGCAAAAAAATACTCATTTTATCGCGCAGTTTGAGCTTTACCCAGTTAAGTTTGGACTTTATTTACACATTTTCTTCAAACAGTTCGGCTTTATCCATTAATGAGCATACCATTCCAAGATATAATTGATTTTAAATTAATTCACTACTCTGTAACGGTTTAGTTCACTAATTAGTCGATTTAAATGCCAAAAATTAAATAAATACGCAGCATTGTTTAAATATGTTGTATTTCCTCCAGACAATTTACATATTTCTTCTAAGGAAAACGAAGATTTATGGCAATACACTTAATACATAATGGCGTTTGACATGTGTACAATACTTTTATATATATACTGACTAAAATCGCCGAAAAAATTAAAAATATATACCTAACTGTAAATTGCGGACAACACGTTTCCTCTGAAATTTGATTTATCATTTGCAAATTGGTTGACCGACGTATAGGGGGTGATCAATAGCAACGACACATCATCGCTATAAACAGTGACTGCTAGATACAGCATAATGCAATCAGTAATGCGAAAAGAATCCATGAAAAGAACTGGTTTACTGTGATAGAAAAAGAGATCTTTACCGATACAGTGGTCTGTTGCAGATATCGCATGCGATTGAACCGTTTAAAGTACATGTTTATGCGAAACGAATAAATAACAGGATCGATTCAGATATTAATGGTGAACAATAATGGAATAGTCATATAGTACTCCTGTTATAATGAAAAACAAAGGACTCCGGTTATATGAATCGTTACTCAAGTGTTCGAACGCGTAATCTTTGCAACTTGACAAAGAAAGGTACGTGATATAATCGATGTAACTGAAAATTATCGAGATACAGCATCAATGTAAACGTACATCAATGTTAACGTCCAAAACGCCTTACACTTGGTTTCTGATCGTATGATCATAGACAGATTTATATATATTTGTTTTTATTGCGGCTATTCAATATCAACGACACATCATCGGAAAATCATACAGTGAATACAGAATTTCTTTCTTATTTCGATCGTATTTCCAAAAACAAAACCAAAAGTTGCAACATGCAAAAGTCACGCAAAAGGTGCACAAGTGCTTGTATAAACTGAACCCGTCCCAGGAGTTCAGCGACAAGGGGTATAAATACACACATTCACATTGATTTAAATAATTAACACAGATTATGCCGTAAGTCGTCTTGTTACCCCAACATATGACTGCATACATTGCTACCATTGCAACCGAGCACTGACAGTGTGCTCGCACCGATCATTGAAATGTACTCGCACCGAGCATTGAAAGTGTGCTCGTTAAGTATTAGTAGTATTTATATGCAAAGCACTAGAAAGCTTACATTCACGTGCCTTCCTGTAAAGACTCTTCTAGCATTAGAAGAGTCGCTTTCTGATACTAAGAGTTTTTCATGTAGTGTTTGTTACAGAATGTTGTTTCAAACAATAGTCTGATTTGGAAATGAATTGCATTGTTGCTTGAATGTAGAGTAGAGATGTTCACTAAATTCTAACTTTCCAGCGAAATCCCAATCAGTGTTTCTGAAATTCAATTGGGTTGATTTTCATACAAAGACCAAATAATTTCAAACAATTCCAATGCATAAACACAGTCATTGCAAACGAATTTGTACGTGTTCGATCGTTTTCTACAAGAAATACAAATGTCATATGTGTTGCAGTGTCGTATGTATGAATTGCTTCATATCACTTCTCGAATGCAGCCATCAATGTGGAGTGTGTTCTGTGGAGTAGTGGGGTTTTGTGTGACAGTGGATTGTATGATGGGTGTAGAGAATGTGACCGGTGTGAGTTTTTAGTTTGTGAAGTTGTGGGATTGGTGTGGATGTTGTGAGTGGCTTTGGAGAGTGCGAAGTGTTCGACTGGTGTTGGGCGAGACTGACTTATTTTGTTGCCGTTTTAACTTCGCATCGATTAACTTTGTGACCGTTATTTTGGTTTGTGACTTGTTTTGACTTCTGACCGATGTGTCTTGTGACAGTTTAGTTTTTTGACCGTTTTGACTTGCGACCGATTTGTTTTCTGACCGTTTTGACTTAGGACAATTTGTTTCCTGACCGTTATATATTTGGAGAGATTTGACTTGTGAACGATTTGTCTTGGAACCACTTATGCTTATAAAGTTATGATTTTGACCGTTTTGACTTCTGACAAACTTGTTTTATGACCGTTCTCATTTGTGACCGACTTGTTTTATGACCGTATTTGTTTATGACTTGCATTGTGTCCGATTTGCATTGTGTCCGATTTGCTTTGCAACCGATTTGTTTAGTGACCGTTTTGAATTGTGACCGATTTGTTTTGTGACAGTTTTGACTTAGGACCAACTTTTTTATGACCGTTATCGCTTCTTACCGGTATGTTTACTTACTGTTTGTCTTGCGACCCATTGGCTTTGTAACCGTTATGACCTGCACCCAGTTTAATTTGCGACTGTTTTCAATTGCACCATATTAAGTATTCGACCGTTTCGTTTTCAATTGTGACCGTTATGTTTTTTGACCTTTTTGACGTGTGACCGTTATTACTTTTATCCAATATATTTTCTGACCGCTTTGACTTGTACCCAATTTAGTTTGTGTCCGATATGATTTGCGACCGATCTGTTTTTTTACCGTTTTGACTTTCGACCAACTTGTTTTATGACTGTTTTCAGTTGTGATAGGTTTGTTTTTTGACCGTTTTAACCTCTGACCGATTTGTTTTTTGTGCATTTTCACTAAGGACAATGTTTGCCTTATTGCCGTTATATATTGTGACCGATTTGCATTATGTCCGATTTGATGTCTGACCGATTTGTTAAGTGACAGTTCTGAGTTGTGAGCGATATGTTTTGTGACCGTTTTGACTTATGACAAAGTTGTTTTATCACCGTTATGGTTTGTTACCGGTTTGTTTACTTACTGTTTGACTTGTGACCGGTAAGCGTTGTGACCGTTATGCCTTGTTTAGTTTAGTTTAGTTTGTGACCGTTTTGACTTGTGTCCAATTTCTCTTGGGACACCTATTTCTTATAAACTATATGTTTTTGACCGTTTTGACTTAGGACCACTTGTTTAAGGTGATCTGTGCTCCAGAACATGAATGCATTAAAATGATATATAAAATTATGCAAGACGATATTGAATGTAATCCCCTAAAAACCAACTGGGCAAGTCAAATGAAATGTATTCTAAGTCCATTGGTATTCTATCATGTATGCTTGGCACCCAAGTTGTTGGTGATCTCAATGGGTTTTTTTCTGTGTTTAAGTAAAAGAATTACTGTCCAAGGTGTAGAAGGACGCATAAATTGCTATTCAAGGGGATTATTTTATAAAAAGGTATCTTCTGTTTTGAACTTCAATTTTACCTTAAATGGGTTAACATCGAGAAGTGAAGGTGGAATAATTCCGATATTAGAAAGTAAGTAAGTAAGTAAATATTTATTAGCGTGACATATGCATTTGACAAAGTGTGGTATACAATTTTATGACAAGGGGTACATACTAGCATCCGGCCCTGTGGGCCTATAAGTCATCGTATATATTTAATCTAAATAAAGATCTGTGTGAACTGGTACATGTAAATTTAAAGAAAATCATTCAACAAAATTAATATATATCTGTCGCCTGTATATTGGGATGGGAAATTTGGTTGAATTGAGAACATTGGTACAATGGTGAATAACAGCTTGTATGAAACGCGATATAAATAGAATCTTTGATATTAGTAATATAGTGTTTGCCCTGTTTGCCCTGTTCTCGAAGATGAATATCAGTTTATTTTTTGTATGTAACATCTTGTCACAAACAAGACAAAAATACAATACATATGTCAGTATATTATAGACGTCACCCAAGCATGTTAAAAGCCACAGACTTATTTTCCTCACAGTATCAAGTTACTAGTTGTTTATGCATGTAGAGCTTTTGAAATGACAAATAATGTGGGTACATGACGAATAATGCTATGTTATTAAGTTACATGCAGTACAGATCACTTTTTATGAATACAGTGCATATTACTTTAATGTTTAACCTAAGTTAAATATAAATATTTTTTGTAAAGCATGAGAATACAGTACCGATAACTTTTACGTATTATTTAAATAAAAATTATTTGTGTAAAGCATGAGAATACAGTACAGATCACTGTTATGTATTACTAAAATATAAATTATTTTTGTAAATCATGTTAATACTTTACTGTATCACTTAGATACATATAATTGTTGTAAAGCACGAGAATACATTACAGAATACTTTTATATATCACGCGCAGATATAATGTATTTCTCTTTCTTAAAGCATGATACTATTATGTGTATCATGGGCCATAATGGCCTTACTCGTTGTTTGTATGCTCAATTGTTTTTACTATTACATATAATGAAAATACGTATTTGTAATGACAATATATAATGAAAAATAACACAAAACAAGCCTTCCTTTGCAAAAAATACTCATTTTATCGCGCAGTTTGAGCTTTACCCAGTTAAGTTTGGACTTTATTTACACATTTTCTTCAAACAGTTCGGCTTTATCCATTAATGAGCATACCATTCCAAGATATAATTGATTTTAAATTAATTCACTACTCTGTAACGGTTTAGTTCACTAATTAGTCGATTTAAATGCCAAAAATTAAATAAATACGCAGCATTGTTTAAATATGTTGTATTTCCTCCAGACAATTTACATATTTCTTCTAAGGAAAACGAAGATTTATGGCAATACACTTAATACATAATGGTGTTTGACATGTGTACAATACTTTTATATATATACTGACTAAAATCGCCGAAAAAATTAAAAATATATACCTAACTGTAAATTGCGGACAACACGTTTCCTCTGAAATTTGATTTATCATTTGCAAATTGGTTGACCGACGTATAGGGGGTGATCAATAGCAACGACACATCATCGCTATAAACAGTGACTGCTAGATACAGCATAATGCAATCAGTAATGCGAAAAGAATCAATGAAAAGAACTGGTTTACTGTGATAGAAAAAGAGATCTTTACCGATACAGTGGTCTGTTGCAGATATCGCATGCGATTGAACCGTTTAAAGTACATGTTTATGCGAAACGAATAAATAACAGGGTCGATTCAGATATTAATGGTGAACAATAATGGAATAGTCATATAGTACTCCTGTTATAATGAAAAACAAAGGACTCCGGTTATATGAATCGTTACTCAAGTGTTCGAACGCGTAATCTTTGCAACTTGACAAAGAAAGGTACGTGATATAATCGATGTAACTGAAAATTATCGAGATACAGCATCAATGTAAACGTACATCAATGTTAACGTCCAAAACGCCTTACACTTGGTTTCTGATCGTATGATCATAGACAGATTTATATATATTTGTTTTTATTGCGGCTATTCAATATCAACGACACATCATCGGAAAATCATACAGTGAATACAGAATTTCTTTCTTATTTCGATCGTATTTCCAAAAACAAAACCAAAAGTTGCAACATGCAAAAGTCACGCAAAAGGTGCACAAGTGCTTGTAGAAACTGAACCCGTCCCAGGAGTTCAGCGACAAGGGGTATAAATACACACATTCACATTGATTTAAATAATTAACACAGATTATGCCGTAAGTCGTCTTGTTACCCCAACATATGACTGCATACATTGCTACCATTGCAACCGAGCACTGACAGTGTGCTCGCACCGATCATTGAAATGTACTCGCACCGAGCATTGAAAGTGTGCTCGTTAAGTATTAGTAGTATTTATATGCAAAGCACTAGAAAGCTTACATTCACGTGCCTTCCTGTAAAGACTCTTCTAGCATTAGAAGAGTCGCTTTCTGATACTAAGAGTTTTTCATGTAGTGTTTGTTACAGAATGTTGTTTCAAACAATAGTCTGATTTGCAAATGAATTGCATTGTTGCTTGAATGTAGAGTAGAGATGTTCACTAAATTCTAACTTTCCAGCGAAATCCCAATCAGTGTTTCTGAAATTCAATTGGGTTGATTTTCATACAAAGACCAAATAATTTCAAACAATTCCAATGCATAAACACAGTCATTGCAAACGAATTTGTACGTGTTCGATCGTTTTCTACAAGAAATACAAATGTCATATGTGTTGCAGTGTCGTATGTATGAATTGCTTCATATCACTTCTCGAATGCAGCCATCAATGTGGAGTGTGTTCTGTGGAGTAGTGGGGTTTTGTGTGACAGTGGATTGTATGATGGGTGTAGAGAATGTGACCGGTGTGAGTTTTTAGTTTGTGAAGTTGTGGGATTGGTGTGGATGTTGTGAGTGGCTTTGGAGAGTGCGAAGTGTTCGACTGGTGTTGGGCGAGACTGACTTATTTTGTTGCCGTTTTAACTTCGCATCGATTAACTTTGTGACCGTTATTTTGGTTTGTGACTTGTTTTGACTTCTGACCGATGTGTCTTGTGACAGTTTTGACTTTTGAACTGTTTGCATTAGGAACTTTGTCTTTTATCACCGTTATGGCTCGTGACCGATATGCATTGTTTCCGATTTAAATTGCTACCCAATTATTTAGTGACCGTTTTGAGTTGTTACTGACTTATTGTTGAAGATTTGACTTTTGAACGATTTGTGTTTTGACCGTTTTGACTTATGACCATTTTGTTTTCTTACCGTTAGTGCTCGTGACAGATATGTATTGTGTCCGATTTGATTTGCGACCGATTTGTGTTTTGACCGTTTTGATTGGCGACCAACTTGTTCTATGACCGATTTTAGTTGTGACCGATTTGCTATTGACCGATTGCATCGTGCCCGATATGATTTTCTTCCGATTTGTTTAGTGACCGTTTTGAGTTATGACCGATTTGTTTTGTGACCGTTTTGACTTAGGATCAACTTGATTTATGACCGTTATGGCATGTTACCTGTATGTTTGCTAACTGTTGGACTTGTGACCCATTGGCTTTGTGACCGCTATGACTTGTACCCAGTTTAGTTAGACACCGTTTTGACTTGTACCAAATTTGGTTTGCGACCGATTTGTTTGTTGTGACCACTTTTACTCAAAAACTATTTGTTTTTGACCGTTTTGATTTGTGACCAACATGCTTTTTGACCTTTTTCAGTTGTGACCGGATTTGTTTTTTGACCGTTGTGACTTAGAACCATTTGTTTTTTTACCGTTTTGTCTTGTATCCGATTTGCTTTGAATCCGGTTTGATTAGCATGCTGTTTGTTAAGTGACCGTTTAGAGATCCGATTGTTTTCTGACCGTTTTTACTTCTGACCGATTCGCTCTCTTGCCGGAGATGTAATCGGTTTGTTTTCTAACCGTTCTGACTTCTCACCGATTGGCTTTGTGACCGTTATGACTTTTACCCAATTTATTATACGACCGTTTCGTTTTCAGTTGTGACCGGCTTGTTCTTTGACCATTTCGACTTGTCGCATAAAAAATTCTGAACAAAACGTTGAAAACGACTTGGGACAATTTTGCTTCCTGACCGTCATGTATTTTGCCCGTTTTCATTTGTGTTGTGACCACCGTTTTGACTTCTGAACAACTTGTTTTATGACCGTTTTCATTCGTGACAGACTTGTTTTTTGAACGTTTTGACATGTGTCCGATTTGTTTTTTAATGGTTTTGACTTTGGACAATTTTTTCACCTGACCGTTATGTCTTGTGACCGATTTAAATTGGGACCACAATTACTTTTAAACGATTTTATGACCGTTTTTACATGGAACCATTTTCTTTTATGACCGTTATGGCTTGTGACCGATTTGCATTGTGTTCGATTTACTTTGCGAGCTTTTTGTTTAGTGACAGTTTAGAGTTGTGACCCATTGGCTTTGTGACCGTTATGACTTGTTCAAAGTTTAGTTTTTTGACCGTTTTGACTTGCGACCGATTTGTTTTCTGACCGTTTTGTGACCGTTATGACTTGTTCCAGTTTAGTTTTTTGACCGTTTTGACTTGCGACCGATTTGTTTTCTGACCGTTTTGACTTAGGACAATTTGTTTCCTGACCGTTATATATTTGGAGAGATTTGACTTGTGAACGATTTGTCTTGGAACCACTTATGCTTATAAAGTTATGATTTTGACCGTTTTGACTTCTGACAAACTTGTTTTATGACCGTTCTCATTTGTGACCGACTTGTTTTATGACCGTATTTGTTTATGACTTGCATTGTGTCCGATTTGCATTGTGTCCGATTTGCTTTGCAACCGATTTGTTTAGTGACCGTTTTGAATTGTGACCGATTTGTTTTGTGACAGTTTTGACTTAGGACCAACTTTTTTATGACCGTTATCTTACCGGTATGTTTACTTACTGTTTGTCTTGCGACCCATTGGCTTTGTAACCGTTATGACCTGCACCCAGTTTAATTTGCGACTGTTTTCAATTGCACCAAATTAAGTATTCGACCGTTTCGTTTTCAATTGTGACCGTTATGTTTTTTGACCGTTTTGACGTGTGACCGTTATTACTTTTATCCAATATATTTTCTGACCGCTTTGACTTGTACCCAATTTAGTTTGTGTCCGATATGATTTGCGACCGATCTGTTTTTTTACCGTTTTGACTTTCGACCAACTTGTTTTATGACTGTTTTCAGTTGTGATAGGTTTGTTTTTTGACCGTTTTAACCTCTGACCGATTTTGTGTGTGTGCATTTTCACTAAGGACAATGTTTGCCTTATTGCCGTTATATATTGTGACCGATTTGCATTATGTCCGATTTGATGTCTGACCGATTTGTTAAGTGACAGTTCTGAGTTGTGACCGATATGTTTTGTGACCGTTTTGACTAATGACAAAGTTGTTTTATCACCGTTATGGTTTGTTACCGGTTTGTTTACTTACTGTTTGACTTGTGACCGGTAAGCGTTGTGACCGTTATGCCTTGTTTAGTTTAGTTTAGTTTGTGACCGTTTTGACTTGTGTCCAATTTCTCTTGGGACACCTATTTCTTATAAACTATATGTTTTTGACCGTTTTGACTTAGGACCACTTGTTTAAGGTGATCTGTGCTCCAGAACATGAATGCATTAAAATGATATATAAAATTATGCAAGACGATATTGAATGTAATACCCTAAAAACCAACTGGGCAAGTCAAATGAAATGTATTCTAAGTCCATTGGTATTCTATCATGTATGCTTGGCACCCAAGTTGTTGGTGATCTCAATGGGTTTTTTTCTGTGTTTAAGTAAAAGAATTACTGTCCAAGGTGTAGAAGGACGCATAAATTGCTATTCAAGGGGATTATTTTATAAAAAGGTATCTTCTGTTTTGAACTTCAATTTTACCTTAAATGGGTTAACATCGAGAAGTGAAGGTGGAATAATTCCGATATTAGAAAGTAAGTAAGTAAGTAAATATTTATTAGCGTGACATATGCATTTGACAAAGTGTGGTATACAATTTTATGACAAGGGGTACATACTAGCCACCGGCCCTGTGGGCCTATAAGTCATCGTATATATTTAATCTAAATAAAGATCTGTGTGAACTGGTACATGTAAATTTAAAGAAAATCATTCAACAAAATTAATATATATCTGTCGCCTGTATATTGGGATGGGAAATTTGGTTGAATTGAGAACATTGGTACAATGGTGAATAACAGCTTGTATGAAACGCGATATAAATAGAATCTTTGATATTAGTAATATAGTGTTTGCCCTGTTTGCCCTGTTCTCGAAGATGAATATCAGTTTATTTTTTGTATGTAACATCTTGTCACAAACAAGACAAAAATACAATACATATGTCAGTATATTATAGACGTCACCCAAGCATGTTAAAAGCCACAGACTTATTTTCCTCACAGTATCAAGTTACTAGTTGTTTATGCATGTAGAGCTTTTGAAATGACAAATAATGTGGGTACATGACGAATAATGCTATGTTATTAAGTTACATGCAGTACAGATCACTTTTTATGAATACAGTGCATATTACTTTAATGTTTAACTTAAGTTAAATATAAATATTTTTTGTAAAGCATGAGAATACAGTACCGATAACTTTTACGTATTATTTAAATAAAAATTATTTGTGTAAAGCATGAGAATACAGTACAGATCACTGTTATGTATTACTAAAATATAAATTATTTTTGTAAATCATGTTAATACTTTACTGTATCACTTAGATACATATAATTGTTGTAAAGCACGAGAATACATTACAGAATACTTTTATATATCACGCGCAGATATAATGTATTTCTCTTTCTTAAAGCATGATACTATTATGTGTATCATGGGCCATAATGGCCTTACTCGTTGTTTGTATGCTCAATTGTTTTTACTATTACATATAATGAAAATACGTATTTGTAATGACAATATATAATGAAAAATAACACAAAACAAGCCTTCCTTTGCAAAAAATACTCATTTTATCGCGCAGTTTGAGCTTTACCCAGTTAAGTTTGGACTTTATATACACATTTTCTTCAAACAGTTCGGCTTTATCCATTAATGAGCATACCATTCCAAAATATAATTGATTTTAAATTAATTCACTACTCTGTAACGGTTTAGTTCACTAATTAGTCGATTTAAATACCAAAAATTAAATAAATACGCAGCATTGTTTAAATATGTTGTATTTCCTCCAGACAATTTACATATTTCTTCTAAGGAAAACGAAGATTTATGGCAATACACTTAATACATAATGGCGTTTGACATGTGTACAATACTTTTATATATATACTGACTAAAATCGCCGAAAAAATTCAAAATATATACCTAACTGTAAATTGCGGACAACACGTTTCCTCTGAAATTTGATTTATCATTTGCAAATTGGTTGACCGACGTATAGGGGGTGATCAATAGCAACGACACATCATCGCTATAAACAGTGACTGCTAGATACAGCATAATGCAATCAGTAATGCGAAAAGAATCCATGAAAAGAACTGGTTTACTGTGATAGAAAAAGAGATCTTTACCGATACAGTGGTCTGTTGCAGATATCGCATGCGATTGAACCGTTTAAAGTACATGTTTATGCGAAACGAATAAATAACAGGGTCGATTCAGATATTAATGGTGAACAATAATGGAATAGTCATATAGTACTCCTGTTATAATGAAAAACAAAGGACTCCGGTTATATGAATCGTTACTCAAGTGTTCGAACGCGTAATCTTTGCAACTTGACAAAGAAAGGTACGTGATATAATCGATGTAACTGAAAATTATCGAGATACAGCATCAATGTAAACGTACATCAATGTTAACGTCCAAAACGCCTTACACTTGGTTTCTGATCGTATGATCATAGACAGATTTATATATATTTGTTTTTATTGCGGCTATTCAATATCAACGACACATCATCGGAAAATCATACAGTGAATACAGAATTTCTTTCTTATTTCGATCGTATTTCCAAAAACAAAACCAAAAGTTGCAACATGCAAAAGTCACGCAAAAGGTGCACAAGTGCTTGTAGAAACTGAACCCGTCCTGGGAGTTCAGCGACAAGGGGTATAAATACACACATTCACATTGATTTAAATAATTAACACAGATTATGCCGTAAGTCGTCTTGTTACCCCAACATATGACTGCATACATTGCTACCATTGCAACCGAGCATTGACAGTGTGCTCGCACCGATCATTGAAATGTACTCGCACCGAGCATTGAAAGTGTGCTCGTTAAGTATTAGTAGTATTTATATGCAAAGCACTAGAAAGCTTACATTCACGTGCCTTCCTGTAAAGACTCTTCTAGCATTAGAAGAGTCGCTTTCTGATACTAAGAGTTTTTCATGTAGTGTTTGTTACAGAATGTTGTTTCAAACAATAGTCTGATTTGGAAATGAATTGCATTGTTGCTTGAATGTAGAGTAGAGATGTTCACTAAATTCTAACTTTCCAGCGAAATCCCAATCAGTGTTTCTGAAATTCAATTGGGTTGATTTTCATACAAAGACCAAATAATTTCAAACAATTCCAATGCATAAACACAGTCATTGCAAACGAATTTGTACGTGTTCGATCGTTTTCTACAAGAAATACAAATGTCATATGTGTTGCAGTGTCGTATGTATGAATTGCTTCATATCACTTCTCGAATGCAGCCATCAATGTGGAGTGTGTTCTGTGGAGTAGTGGGGTTTTGTGTGACAGTGGATTGTATGATGGGTGTAGAGAATGTGACCGGTGTGAGTTTTTAGTTTGTGAAGTTGTGGGATTGGTGTGGATGTTGTGAGTGGCTTTGGAGAGTGCGAAGTGTTCGACTGGTGTTGGGCGAGACTGACTTATTTTGTTGCCGTTTTAACTTCGCATCGATTAACTTTGTGACCGTTATTTTGGTTTGTGACTTGTTTTGACTTCTGACCGATGTGTCTTGTGACAGTTTTGACTTTTGAACTGTTTGCATTAGGAACTTTGTCTTTTATCACCGTTATGGCTCGTGACCGATATGCATTGTTTCCGATTTAAATTGCTACCCAATTATTTAGTGACCGTTTTGAGTTGTTACTGACTTATTGTTGAAGATTTGACTTTTGAACGATTTGTGTTTTGACCGTTTTGACTTATGACCATTTTGTTTTCTTACCGTTAGTGCTCGTGACAGATATGTATTGTGTCCGATTTGATTTGCGACCGATTTGTGTTTTGACCGTTTTGATTGGCGACCAACTTGTTCTATGACCGATTTTAGTTGTGACCGATTTGCTATTGACCGATTGCATCGTGCCCGATATGATTTTCTTCCGATTTGTTTAGTGACCGTTTTGAGTTATGACCGATTTGTTTTGTGACCGTTTTGACTTAGGATCAACTTGATTTATGACCGTTATGGCATGTTACCTGTATGTTTGCTAACTGTTGGACTTGTGACCCATTGGCTTTGTGACCGCTATGACTTGTACCCAGTTTAGTTAGACACCGTTTTGACTTGTACCAAATTTGGTTTGCGACCGATTTGTTTGTTGTGACCACTTTTACTCAAAAACTATTTGTTTTTGACCGTTTTGATTTGTGACCAACATGCTTTTTGACCTTTTTCAGTTGTGACCGGATTTGTTTTTTGACCGTTGTGACTTAGAACCATTTGTTTTTTTACCGTTTTGTCTTGTATCCGATTTGCTTTGAATCCGGTTTGATTAGCATGCTGTTTGTTAAGTGACCGTTTAGAGATCCGATTGTTTTCTGACCGTTTTTACTTCTGACCGATTCGCTCTCTTGCCGGAGATGTAATCGGTTTGTTTTCTAACCGTTCTGACTTCTCACCGATTGGCTTTGTGACCGTTATGACTTTTACCCAATTTATTATACGACCGTTTCGTTTTCAGTTGTGACCGGCTTGTTCTTTGACCATTTCGACTTGTCGCATAAAAAATTCTGAACAAAACGACTTGGGACAATTTTGCTTCCTGACCGTCATGTATTTTGCCCGTTTTCATTTGTGTTGTGACCACCGTTTTGACTTCTGAACAACTTGTTTTATGACCGTTTTCATTCGTGACAGACTTGTTTTTTGAACGTTTTGACATGTGTCCGATTTGTTTTTTAATGGTTTTGACTTTGGACAATTTTTTCACCTGACCGTTATGTCTTGTGACCGATTTAAATTGGGACCACAATTACTTTTAAACGATTTTATGACCGTTTTTACATGGAACCATTTTCTTTTATGACCGTTATGGCTTGTGACCGATTTGCATTGTGTTCGATTTACTTTGCGAGCTTTTTGTTTAGTGACAGTTTAGAGTTGTGACCCATTGGCTTTGTGACCGTTATGACTTGTTCAAAGTTTAGTTTTTTGACCGTTTTGACTTGCGACCGATTTGTTTTCTGACCGTTTTGTGACCGTTATGACTTGTTCCAGTTTAGTTTTTTGACCGTTTTGACTTGCGACCGATTTGTTTTCTGACCGTTTTGACTTAGGACAATTTGTTTCCTGACCGTTATATATTTGGAGAGATTTGACTTGTGAACGATTTGTCTTGGAACCACTTATGCTTATGAAGTTATGATTTTGACCGTTTTGACTTCTGACAAACTTGTTTTATGACCGTTCTCATTTGTGACCGACTTGTTTTATGACCGTATTTGTTTATGACTTGCATTGTGTCCGATTTGCATTGTGTCCGATTTGCTTTGCAACCGATTTGTTTAGTGACCGTTTTGAATTGTGACCGATTTGTTTTGTGACAGTTTTGACTTAGGACCAACTTTTTTATGACCGTTATCGCTTCTTACCGGTATGTTTACTTACTGTTTGTCTTGCGACCCATTGGCTTTGTAACCGTTATGACCTGCACCCAGTTTAATTTGCGACTGTTTTCAATTGCACCATATTAAGTATTCGACCGTTTCGTTTTCAATTGTGACCGTTATGTTTTTTGACCTTTTTGACGTGTGACCGTTATTACTTTTATCCAATATATTTTCTGACCGCTTTGACTTGTACCCAATTTAGTTTGTGTCCGATATGATTTGCGACCGATCTGTTTTTTTACCGTTTTGACTTTCGACCAACTTGTTTTATGACTGTTTTCAGTTGTGATAGGTTTGTTTTTTGACCGTTTTAACCTCTGACCGATTTGTTTTTTGTGCATTTTCACTAAGGACAATGTTTGCCTTATTGCCGTTATATATTGTGACCGATTTGCATTATGTCCGATTTGATGTCTGACCGATTTGTTAAGTGACAGTTCTGAGTTGTGAGCGATATGTTTTGTGACCGTTTTGACTTATGACAAAGTTGTTTTATCACCGTTATGGTTTGTTACCGGTTTGTTTACTTACTGTTTGACTTGTGACCGGTAAGCGTTGTGACCGTTATGCCTTGTTTAGTTTAGTTTAGTTTGTGACCGTTTTGACTTGTGTCCAATTTCTCTTGGGACACCTATTTCTTATAAACTATATGTTTTTGACCGTTTTGACTTAGGACCACTTGTTTAAGGTGATCTGTGCTCCAGAACATGAATGCATTAAAATGATATATAAAATTATGCAAGACGATATTGAATGTAATCCCCTAAAAACCAACTGGGCAAGTCAAATGAAATGTATTCTAAGTCCATTGGTATTCTATCATGTATGCTTGGCACCCAAGTTGTTGGTGATCTCAATGGGTTTTTTTCTGTGTTTAAGTAAAAGAATTACTGTCCAAGGTGTAGAAGGACGCATAAATTGCTATTCAAGGGGATTATTTTATAAAAAGGTATCTTCTGTTTTGAACTTCAATTTTACCTTAAATGGGTTAACATCGAGAAGTGAAGGTGGAATAATTCCGATATTAGAAAGTAAGTAAGTAAGTAAATATTTATTAGCGTGACATATGCATTTGACAAAGTGTGGTATACAATTTTATGACAAGGGGTACATACTAGCCACCGGCCCTGTGGGCCTATAAGTCATCGTATATATTTAATCTAAATAAAGATCTGTGTGAACTGGTACATGTAAATTTAAAGAAAATCATTCAACAAAATTAATATATATCTGTCGCCTGTATATTGGGATGGGAAATTTGGTTGAATTGAGAACATTGGTACAATGGTGAATAACAGCTTGTATGAAACGCGATATAAATAGAATCTTTGATATTAGTAATATAGTGTTTGCCCTGTTTGCCCTGTTCTCGAAGATGAATATCAGTTTATTTTTTGTATGTAACATCTTGTCACAAACAAGACAAAAATACAATACATATGTCAGTATATTATAGACGTCACCCAAGCATGTTAAAAGCCACAGACTTATTTTCCTCACAGTATCAAGTTACTAGTTGTTTATGCATGTAGAGCTTTTGAAATGACAAATAATGTGGGTACATGACGAATAATGCTATGTTATTAAGTTACATGCAGTACAGATCACTTTTTATGAATACAGTGCATATTACTTTAATGTTTAACCTAAGTTAAATATAAATATTTTTTGTAAAGCATGAGAATACAGTACCGATAACTTTTACGTATTATTTAAATAAAAATTATTTGTGTAAAGCATGAGAATACAGTACAGATCACTGTTATGTATTACTAAAATATAAATTATTTTTGTAAATCATGTTAATACTTTACTGTATCACTTAGATACATATAATTGTTGTAAAGCACGAGAATACATTACAGAATACTTTTATATATCACGCGCAGATATAATGTATTTCTCTTTCTTAAAGCATGATA
Source organism: Congeria kusceri (assembly GCA_027627225.1). NCBI lineage: Eukaryota > Metazoa > Mollusca > Bivalvia > Myida > Dreissenidae > Congeria > Congeria kusceri. The sequence goes on from CM051025.1 coordinate 38,868,135, forward strand.
CTATTATGTGTATCATGGGCCATAATGGCCTTACTCGTTGTTTGTATGCTCAATTGTTTTTACTATTACATATAATGAAAATACGTATTTGTAATGACAATATATAATGAAAAATAACACAAAACAAGCCTTCCTTTGCAAAAAATACTCATTTTATCGCGCAGTTTGAGCTTTACCCAGTTAAGTTTGGACTTTATTTACACATTTTCTTCAAACAGTTCGGCTTTATCCATTAATGAGCATACCATTCCAAGATATAATTGATTTTAAATTAATTCACTACTCTGTAACGGTTTAGTTCACTAATTAGTCGATTTAAATGCCAAAAATTAAATAAATACGCAGCATTGTTTAAATATGTTGTATTTCCTCCAGACAATTTACATATTTCTTCTAAGGAAAACGAAGATTTATGGCAATACACTTAATACATAATGGTGTTTGACATGTGTACAATACTTTTATATATATACTGACTAAAATCGCCGAAAAAATTAAAAATATATACCTAACTGTAAATTGCGGACAACACGTTTCCTCTGAAATTTGATTTATCATTTGCAAATTGGTTGACCGACGTATAGGGGGTGATCAATAGCAACGACACATCATCGCTATAAACAGTGACTGCTAGATACAGCATAATGCAATCAGTAATGCGAAAAGAATCAATGAAAAGAACTGGTTTACTGTGATAGAAAAAGAGATCTTTACCGATACAGTGGTCTGTTGCAGATATCGCATGCGATTGAACCGTTTAAAGTACATGTTTATGCGAAACGAATAAATAACAGGGTCGATTCAGATATTAATGGTGAACAATAATGGAATAGTCATATAGTACTCCTGTTATAATGAAAAACAAAGGACTCCGGTTATATGAATCGTTACTCAAGTGTTCGAACGCGTAATCTTTGCAACTTGACAAAGAAAGGTACGTGATATAATCGATGTAACTGAAAATTATCGAGATACAGCATCAATGTAAACGTACATCAATGTTAACGTCCAAAACGCCTTACACTTGGTTTCTGATCGTATGATCATAGACAGATTTATATATATTTGTTTTTATTGCGGCTATTCAATATCAACGACACATCATCGGAAAATCATACAGTGAATACAGAATTTCTTTCTTATTTCGATCGTATTTCCAAAAACAAAACCAAAAGTTGCAACATGCAAAAGTCACGCAAAAGGTGCACAAGTGCTTGTAGAAACTGAATCCGTCCCAGGAGTTCAGCGACAAGGGGTATAAATACACACATTCACATTGATTTAAATAATTAACACAGATTATGCCGTAAGTCGTCTTGTTACCCCAACATATGACTGCATACATTGCTACCATTGCAACCGAGCACTGACAGTGTGCTCGCACCGATCATTGAAATGTACTCGCACCGAGCATTGAAAGTGTGCTCGTTAAGTATTAGTAGTATTTATATGCAAAGCACTAGAAAGCTTACATTCACGTGCCTTCCTGTAAAGACTCTTCTAGCATTAGAAGAGTCGCTTTCTGATACTAAGAGTTTTTCATGTAGTGTTTGTTACAGAATGTTGTTTCAAACAATAGTCTGATTTTTGAAAATGAATTGCATTGTTGCTTGAATGTAGAGTAGAGATGTTCACTAAATTCTAACTTTCCAGCGAAATCCCAATCAGTGTTTCTGAAATTCAATTGGGTTGATTTTCATACAAAGACCAAATAATTTCAAACAATTCCAATGCATAAACACAGTCATTGCAAACGAATTTGTACGTGTTCGATCGTTTTCTACAAGAAATACAAATGTCATATGTGTTGCAGTGTCGTATGTATGAATTGCTTCATATCACTTCTCGAATGCAGCCATCAATGTGGAGTGTGTTCTGTGGAGTAGTGGGGTTTTGTGTGACAGTGGATTGTATGATGGGTGTAGAGAATGTGACCGGTGTGAGTTTTTAGTTTGTGAAGTTGTGGGATTGGTGTGGATGTTGTGAGTGGCTTTGGAGAGTGCGAAGTGTTCGACTGGTGTTGGGCGAGACTGACTTATTTTGTTGCCGTTTTAACTTCGCATCGATTAACTTTGTGACCGTTATTTTGGTTTGTGACTTGTTTTGACTTCTGACCGATGTGTCTTGTTCCAGTTTAGTTTTTTGACCGTTTTGACTTGCGACCGATTTGTTTTCTGACCGTTTTGACTTAGGACAATTTGTTTCCTGACCGTTATATATTTGGAGAGATTTGACTTGTGAACGATTTGTCTTGGAACCACTTATGCTTATAAAGTTATGATTTTGACCGTTTTGACTTCTGACAAACTTGTTTTATGACCGTTCTCATTTGTGACCGACTTGTTTTATGACCGTATTTGTTTATGACTTGCATTGTGTCCGATTTGCATTGTGTCCGATTTGCTTTGCAACCGATTTGTTTAGTGACCGTTTTGAATTGTGACCGATTTGTTTTGTGACAGTTTTGACTTAGGACCAACTTTTTTATGACCGTTATCGCTTCTTACCGGTATGTTTACTTACCTTTTGTCTTGCGACCCATTGGCTTTGTAACCGTTATGACCTGCACCCAGTTTAATTTGCGACTGTTTTCAATTGCACCAAATTAAGTATTCGACCGTTTCGTTTTCAATTGTGACCGTTATGTTTTTTGACCGTTTTGACGTGTGACCGTTATTACTTTTATCCAATATATTTTCTGACCGCTTTGACTTGTACCCAATTTAGTTTGTGTCCGATATGATTTGCGACCGATCTGTTTTTTTACCGTTTTGACTTTCGACCAACTTGTTTTATGACTGTTTTCAGTTGTGATAGGTTTGTTTTTTGACCGTTTTAACCTCTGACCGATTTTGTGTGTGTGCATTTTCACTAAGGACAATGTTTGCCTTATTGCCGTTATATATTGTGACCGATTTGCATTATGTCCGATTTGATGTCTGACCGATTTGTTAAGTGACAGTTCTGAGTTGTGACCGATATGTTTTGTGACCGTTTTGACTAATGACAAAGTTGTTTTATCACCGTTATGGTTTGTTACCGGTTTGTTTACTTACTGTTTGACTTGTGACCGGTAAGCGTTGTGACCGTTATGTCTTGTTTAGTTTAGTTTAGTTTGTGACCGTTTTGACTTGTGTCCAATTTCTCTTGGGACACCTATTTCTTATAAACTATATGTTTTTGACCGTTTTGACTTAGGACCACTTGTTTAAGGTGATCTGTGCTCCAGAACATGAATGCATTAAAATGATATATAAAATTATGCAAGACGATATTGAATGTAATCCCCTAAAAACCAACTGGGCAAGTCAAATGAAATGTATTCTAAGTCCATTGGTATTCTATCATGTATGCTTGGCACCCAAGTTGTTGGTGATCTCAATGGGTTTTTTTCTGTGTTTAAGTAAAAGAATTACTGTCCAAGGTGTAGAAGGACGCATAAATTGCTATTCAAGGGGATTATTTTATAAAAAGGTATCTTCTGTTTTGAACTTCAATTTTACCTTAAATGGGTTAACATCGAGAAGTGAAGGTGGAATAATTCCGATATTAGAAAGTAAGTAAGTAAGTAAATATTTATTAGCGTGACATATGCATTTGACAAAGTGTGGTATACAATTTTATGACAAGGGGTACATACTAGCCACCGGCCCTGTGGGCCTATAAGTCATCGTATATATTTAATCTAAATAAAGATCTGTGTGAACTGGTACATGTAAATTTAAAGAAAATCATTCAACAAAATTAATATATATCTGTCGCCTGTATATTGGGATGGGAAATTTGGTTGAATTGAGAACATTGGTACAATGGTGAATAACAGCTTGTATGAAACGCGATATAAATAGAATCTTTGATATTAGTAATATAGTGTTTGCCCTGTTTGCCCTGTTCTCGAAGATGAATATCAGTTTATTTTTTGTATGTAACATCTTGTCACAAACAAGACAAAAATACAATACATATGTCAGTATATTATAGACGTCACCCAAGCATGTTAAAAGCCACAGACTTATTTTCCTCACAGTATCAAGTTACTAGTTGTTTATGCATGTAGAGCTTTTGAAATGACAAATAATGTGGGTACATGACGAATAATGCTATGTTATTAAGTTACATGCAGTACAGATCACTTTTTATGAATACAGTGCATATTACTTTAATGTTTAACCTAAGTTAAATATAAATATTTTTTGTAAAGCATGAGAATACAGTACCGATAACTTTTACGTATTATTTAAATAAAAATTATTTGTGTAAAGCATGAGAATACAGTACAGATCACTGTTATGTATTACTAAAATATAAATTATTTTTGTAAATCATGTTAATACTTTACTGTATCACTTAGATACATATAATTGTTGTAAAGCACGAGAATACATTACAGAATACTTTTATATATCACGCGCAGATATAATGTATTTCTCTTTCTTAAAGCATGATACTATTATGTGTATCATGGGCCATAATGGCCTTACTCGTTGTTTGTATGCTCAATTGTTTTTACTATTACATATAATGAAAATACGTATTTGTAATGACAATATATAATGAAAAATAACACAAAACAAGCCTTCCTTTGCAAAAAAATACTCATTTTATCGCGCAGTTTGAGCTTTACCCAGTTAAGTTTGGACTTTATTTACACATTTTCTTCAAACAGTTCGGCTTTATCCATTAATGAGCATACCATTCCAAGATATAATTGATTTTAAATTAATTCACTACTCTGTAACGGTTTAGTTCACTAATTAGTCGATTTAAATGCCAAAAATTAAATAAATACGCAGCATTGTTTAAATATGTTGTATTTCCTCCAGACAATTTACATATTTCTTCTAAGGAAAACGAAGATTTATGGCAATACACTTAATACATAATGGCGTTTGACATGTGTACAATACTTTTATATATATACTGACTAAAATCGCCGAAAAAATTAAAAATATATACCTAACTGTAAATTGCGGACAACACGTTTCCTCTGAAATTTGATTTATCATTTGCAAATTGGTTGACCGACGTATAGGGGGTGATCAATAGCAACGACACATCATCGCTATAAACAGTGACTGCTAGATACAGCATAATGCAATCAGTAATGCGAAAAGAATCCATGAAAAGAACTGGTTTACTGTGATAGAAAAAGAGATCTTTACCGATACAGTGGTCTGTTGCAGATATCGCATGCGATTGAACCGTTTAAAGTACATGTTTATGCGAAACGAATAAATAACAGGATCGATTCAGATATTAATGGTGAACAATAATGGAATAGTCATATAGTACTCCTGTTATAATGAAAAACAAAGGACTCCGGTTATATGAATCGTTACTCAAGTGTTCGAACGCGTAATCTTTGCAACTTGACAAAGAAAGGTACGTGATATAATCGATGTAACTGAAAATTATCGAGATACAGCATCAATGTAAACGTACATCAATGTTAACGTCCAAAACGCCTTACACTTGGTTTCTGATCGTATGATCATAGACAGATTTATATATATTTGTTTTTATTGCGGCTATTCAATATCAACGACACATCATCGGAAAATCATACAGTGAATACAGAATTTCTTTCTTATTTCGATCGTATTTCCAAAAACAAAACCAAAAGTTGCAACATGCAAAAGTCACGCAAAAGGTGCACAAGTGCTTGTAGAAACTGAACCCGTCCTGGGAGTTCAGCGACAAGGGGTATAAATACACACATTCACATTGATTTAAATAATTAACACAGATTATGCCGTAAGTCGTCTTGTTACCCCAACATATGACTGCATACATTGCTACCATTGCAACCGAGCACTGACAGTGTGCTCGCACCGATCATTGAAATGTACTCGCACCGAGCATTGAAAGTGTGCTCGTTAAGTATTAGTAGTATTTATATGCAAAGCACTAGAAAGCTTACATTCACGTGCCTTCCTGTAAAGACTCTTCTAGCATTAGAAGAGTCGCTTTCTGATACTAAGAGTTTTTCATGTAGTGTTTGTTACAGAATGTTGTTTCAAACAATAGTCTGATTTGGAAATGAATTGCATTGTTGCTTGAATGTAGAGTAGAGATGTTCACTAAATTCTAACTTTCCAGCGAAATCCCAATCAGTGTTTCTGAAATTCAATTGGGTTGATTTTCATACAAAGACCAAATAATTTCAAACAATTCCAATGCATAAACACAGTCATTGCAAACGAATTTGTACGTGTTCGATCGTTTTCTACAAGAAATACAAATGTCATATGTGTTGCAGTGTCGTATGTATGAATTGCTTCATATCACTTCTCGAATGCAGCCATCAATGTGGAGTGTGTTCTGTGGAGTAGTGGGGTTTTGTGTGACAGTGGATTGTATGATGGGTGTAGAGAATGTGACCGGTGTGAGTTTTTAGTTTGTGAAGTTGTGGGATTGGTGTGGATGTTGTGAGTGGCTTTGGAGAGTGCGAAGTGTTCGACTGGTGTTGGGCGAGACTGACTTATTTTGTTGCCGTTTTAACTTCGCATCGATTAACTTTGTGACCGTTATTTTGGTTTGTGACTTGTTTTGACTTCTGACCGATGTGTCTTGTGACAGTTTTGACTTTTGAACTGTTTGCATTAGGAACTTTGTCTTTTATCACCGTTATGGCTCGTGACCGATATGCATTGTTTCCGATTTAAATTGCTACCCAATTATTTAGTGACCGTTTTGAGTTGTTACTGACTTATTGTTGAAGATTTGACTTTTGAACGATTTGTGTTTTGACCGTTTTGACTTATGACCATTTTGTTTTCTTACCGTTAGTGCTCGTGACAGATATGTATTGTGTCCGATTTGATTTGCGACCGATTTGTTTTTTGACCGTTTTGATTGGCGACCAACTTGTTCTATGACCGATTTTAGTTGTGACCGATTTGCTATTGACCGATTGCATCGTGCCCGATATGATTTTCTTCCGATTTGTTTAGTGACCGTTTTGAGTTATGACCGATTTGTTTTGTGACCGTTTTGACTTAGGATCAACTTGATTTATGACCGTTATGGCATGTTACCTGTATGTTTGCTAACTGTTGGACTTGTGACCCATTGGCTTTGTGACCGCTATGACTTGTACCCAGTTTAGTTAGACACCGTTTTGACTTGTACCAAATTTGGTTTGCGACCGATTTGTGTGTTGTGACCACTTTTACTCAAAAACTATTTGTTTTTGACCGTTTTGATTTGTGACCAACATGCTTTTTGACCTTTTTCAGTTGTGACCGGATTTGTTTTTTGACCGTTGTGACTTAGAACCATTTGTTTTTTTACCGTTTTGTCTTGTATCCGATTTGCTTTGAATCCGGTTTGATTAGCATGCTGTTTGTTAAGTGACCGTTTAGAGATCCGATTGTTTTCTGACCGTTTTTACTTCTGACCGATTCGCTCTCTTGCCGGAGATGTAATCGGTTTGTTTTCTAACCGTTCTGACTTCTCACCGATTGGCTTTGTGACCGTTATGACTTTTACCCAATTTATTATACGACCGTTTCGTTTTCAGTTGTGACCGGCTTGTTCTTTGACCATTTCGACTTGTCGCATAAAAAATTCTGAACAAAACGTTCAAAACGACTTGGGACAATTTTGCTTCCTGACCGTCATGTATTTTGCCCGTTTTCATTTGTGTTGTGACCACCGTTTTGACTTCTGAAAAACTTGTTTTATGACCGTTTTCATTCGTGACAGACTTGTTTTTTGAACGTTTTGACATGTGTCCGATTTGTTTTTTAATGGTTTTGACTTTGGACAATTTTTTCACCTGACCGTTATGTCTTGTGACCGATTTAAATTGGGACCACAATTACTTTTAAACGATTTTATGACCGTTTTTACATGGAACCATTTTCTTTTATGACCGTTATGGCTTGTGACCGATTTGCATTGTGTTCGATTTACTTTGCGAGCTTTTTGTTTAGTGACAGTTTAGAGTTGTGACCCATTGGCTTTGTGACCGTTATGACTTGTTCAAAGTTTAGTTTTTTGACCGTTTTGACTTGCGACCGATTTGTTTTCTGACCGTTTTGTGACCGTTATGACTTGTTCCAGTTTAGTTTTTTGACCGTTTTGACTTGCGACCGATTTGTTTTCTGACCGTTTTGACTTAGGACAATTTGTTTCCTGACCGTTATATATTTGGAGAGATTTGACTTGTGAACGATTTGTCTTGGAACCACTTATGCTTATAAAGTTATGATTTTGACCGTTTTGACTTCTGACAAACTTGTTTTATGACCGTTCTCATTTGTGACCGACTTGTTTTATGACCGTATTTGTTTATGACTTGCATTGTTTCCGATTTGCATTGTGTCCGATTTGCTTTGCAACCGATTTGTTTAGTGACCGTTTTGAATTGTGACCGATTTGTTTTGTGACAGTTTTGACTTAGGACCAACTTTTTTATGACCGTTATCGCTTCTTACCGGTATGTTTACTTACTGTTTGTCTTGCGACCCATTGGCTTTGTAACCGTTATGACCTGCACCCAGTTTAATTTGCGACTATTTTCAATTGCACCAAATTAAGTATTCGACCGTTTCGTTTTCAATTGTGACCGTTATGTTTTTTGACCGTTTTGACGTGTGACCGTTATTACTTTTATCCAATATATTTTCTGACCGCTTTGACTTGTACCCTATTTAGTTTGTGTCCGATATGATTTGCGACCGATCTGTTTTTTTACCGTTTTGACTTTCGACCAACTTGTTTTATGACTGTTTTCAGTTGTGATAGGTTTGTTTTTTGACCGTTTTAACCTCTGACCGATTTTGTGTGTGTGCATTTTCACTAAGGACAATGTTTGCCTTATTGCCGTTATATATTGTGACCGATTTGCATTATGTCCGATTTGATGTCTGACCGATTTGTTAAGTGACAGTTCTGAGTTGTGACCGATTTGTTTTGTGACCGTTTTGACTAATGACAAAGTTGTTTTATCACCGTTATGGTTTGTTACCGGTTTGTTTACTTACTGTTTGACTTGTGACCGGTAAGCGTTGTGACCGTTATGTCTTGTTTAGTTTAGTTTAGTTTGTGACCGTTTTGACTTGTGTCCAATTTCTCTTGGGACACCTATTTCTTATAAACTATATGTTTTTGACCGTTTTGACTTAGGACCACTTGTTTAAGGTGATCTGTGCTCCAGAACATGAATGCATTAAAATGATATATAAAATTATGCAAGACGATATTGAATGTAATCCCCTAAAAACCAACTGGGCAAGTCAAATGAAATGTATTCTAAGTCCATTGGTATTCTATCATGTATGCTTGGCACCCAAGTTGTTGGTGATCTCAATGGGTTTTTTTCTGTGTTTAAGTAAAAGAATTACTGTCCAAGGTGTAGAAGGACGCATAAATTGCTATTCAAGGGGATTATTTTATAAAAAGGTATCTTCTGTTTTGAACTTCAATTTTACCTTAAATGGGTTAACATCGAGAAGTGAAGGTGGAATAATTCCGATATTAGAAAGTAAGTAAGTAAGTAAATATTTATTAGCGTGACATATGCATTTGACAAAGTGTGGTATACAATTTTATGACAAGGGGTACATACTAGCCACCGGCCCTGTGGGCCTATAAGTCATCGTATATATTTAATCTAAATAAAGATCTGTGTGAACTGGTACATGTAAATTTAAAGAAAATCATTCAACAAAATTAATATATATCTGTCGCCTGTATATTGGGATGGGAAATTTGGTTGAATTGAGAACATTGGTACAATGGTGAATAACAGCTTGTATGAAACGCGATATAAATAGAATCTTTGATATTAGTAATATAGTGTTTGCCCTGTTTGCCCTGTTCTCGAAGATGAATATCAGTTTATTTTTTGTATGTAACATCTTGTCACAAACAAGACAAAAATACAATACATATGTCAGTATATTATAGACGTCACCCAAGCATGTTAAAAGCCACAGACTTATTTTCCTCACAGTATCAAGTTACTAGTTGTTTATGCATGTAGAGCTTTTGAAATGACAAATAATGTGGGTACATGACGAATAATGCTATGTTATTAAGTTACATGCAGTACAGATCACTTTTTATGAATACAGTGCATATTACTTTAATGTTTAACCTAAGTTAAATATAAATATTTTTTGTAAAGCATGAGAATACAGTACCGATAACTTTTACGTATTATTTAATAAAAATTATTTGTGTAAAGCATGAGAATACAGTACAGATCACTGTTATGTATTACTAAAATATAAATTATTTTTGTAAATCATGTTAATACTTTACTGTATCACTTAGATACATATAATTGTTGTAAAGCACGAGAATACATTACAGAATACTTTTATATATCACGCGCAGATATAATGTATTTCTCTTTCTTAAAGCATGATACTATTATGTGTATCATGGGCCATAATGGCCGTACTCGTTGTTTGTATGCTCAATTGTTTTTACTATTACATATAATGAAAATACGTATTTGTAATGACAATATATAATGAAAAATAACACAAAACAAGCCTTCCTTTGCAAAAAATACTCATTTTATCGCGCAGTTTGAGCTTTACCCAGTTAAGTTTGGACTTTATTTACACATTTTCTTCCAACAGTTCGGCTTTATCCATTAATGAGCATACCATTCCAAGATATAATTGATTTTAAATTAATTCACTACTCTGTAACGGTTTAGTTCACTAATTAGTCGATTTAAATGCCAAAAATTAAATAAATACGCAGCATTGTTTAAATATGTTGTATTTCCTCCAGACAATTTACATATTTCTTCTAAGGAAAACGAAGATTTATGGCAATACACTTAATACATAATGGCGTTTGACATGTGTACAATACTTTTATATATATACTGACTAAAATCGCCGAAAAAATTCAAAATATATACCTAACTGTAAATTGCGGACAACACGTTTCCTCTGAAATTTGATTTATCATTTGCAAATTGGTTGACCGACGTATAGGGGGTGATCAATAGCAACGACACATCATCGCTATAAACAGTGACTGCTAGATACAGCATAATGCAATCAGTAATGCGAAAAGAATCAATGAAAAGAACTGGTTTACTGTGATAGAAAAAGAGATCTTTACCGATACAGTGGTCTGTTGCAGATATCGCATGCGATTGAACCGTTTAAAGTACATGTTTATGCGAAACGAATAAATAACAGGGTCGATTCAGATATTAATGGTGAACAATAATGGAATAGTCATATAGTACTCCTGTTATAATGAAAAACAAAGGACTCCGGTTATATGAATCGTTACTCAAGTGTTCGAACGCGTAATCTTAGCAACTTGACAAAGAAAGGTACGTGATATAATCGATGTAACTGAAAATTATCGAGATACAGCATCAATGTAAACGTACATCAATGTTAACGTCCAAAACGCCTTACACTTGGTTTCTGATCGTATGATCATAGACAGATTTATATATATTTGTTTTTATTGCGGCTATTCAATATCAACGACACATCATCGGAAAATCATACAGTGAATACAGAATTTCTTTCTTATTTCGATCGTATTTCCAAAAACAAAACCAAAAGTTGCAACATGCAAAAGTCACGCAAAAGGTGCACAAGTGCTTGTAGAAACTGAACCCGTCCCAGGAGTTCAGCGACAAGGGGTATAAATACACACATTCACATTGATTTAAATAATTAACACAGATTATGCCGTAAGTCGTCTTGTTACCCCAACATATGACTGCATACATTGCTACCATTGCAACCGAGCATTGACAGTGTGCTCGCACCGATCATTGAAATGTACTCGCACCGAGCATTGAAAGTGTGCTCGTTAAGTATTAGTAGTATTTATATGCAAAGCACTAGAAAGCTTACATTCACGTGCCTTCCTGTAAAGACTCTTCTAGCATTAGAAGAGTCGCTTTCTGATACTAAGAGTTGTTCATGTAGTGTTTGTTACAGAATGTTGTTTTAAACAATAGTCTGATTTGGAAATGAATTGCATTGTTGCTTGAATGTAGAGTAGAGATGTTCACTAAATTCTAACTTTCCAGCGAAATCCCAATCAGTGTTTCTGAAATTCAATTGGGTTGATTTTCATACAAAGACCAAATAATTTCAAACAATTCCAATGCATAAACACAGTCATTGCAAACGAATTTGTACGTGTTCGATCGTTTTCTACAAGAAATACAAATGTCATATGTGTTGCAGTGTCGTATGTATGAATTGCTTCATATCACTTCTCGAATGCAGCCATCAATGTGGAGTGTGTTCTGTGGAGTAGTGGGGTTTTGTGTGACAGTGGATTGTATGATGGGTGTAGAGAATGTGACCGGTGTGAGTTTTTAGTTTGTGAAGTTGTGGGATTGGTGTGGATGTTGTGAGTGGCTTTGGAGAGTGCGAAGTGTTCGACTGGTGTTGGGCGAGACTGACTTATTTTGTTGCCGTTTTAACTTCGCATCGATTAACTTTGTGACCGTTATTTTGGTTTGTGACTTGTTTTGACTTCTGACCGATGTGTCTTGTGACAGTTTTGACTTTTGAACTGTTTGCATTAGGAACTTTGTCTTTTATCACCGTTATGGCTCGTGACCGATATGCATTGTTTCCGATTTAAATTGCTACCCAATTATTTAGTGACCGTTTTGAGTTGTTACTGACTTATTGTTGAAGATTTGACTTTTGAACGATTTGTGTTTTGACCGTTTTGACTTATGACCATTTTGTTTTCTTACCGTTAGTGCTCGTAACAGATATGTATTGTGTCCGATTTGATTTGCGACCGATTTGTGTTTTGACCGTTTTGATTGGCGACCAACTTGTTCTATGACCGATTTTAGTTGTGACCGATTTGCTATTGACCGATTGCATCGTGCCCGATATGATTTTCTTCCGATTTGTTTAGTGACCGTTTTGAGTTATGACCGATTTGTTTTGTGACCGTTTTGACTTAGGATCAACTTGATTTATGACCGTTATGGCATGTTACCTGTATGTTTGCTAACTGTTGGACTTGTGACCCATTGGCTTTGTGACCGCTATGACTTGTACCCAGTTTAGTTAGACACCGTTTTGACTTGTACCAAATTTGGTTTGCGACCGATTTGTTTGTTGTGACCACTTTTACTCAAAAACTATTTGTTTTTGACCGTTTTGATTTGTGACCAACATGCTTTTTGACCTTTTTCAGTTGTGACCGGATTTGTTTTTTGACCGTTGTGACTTAGAACCATTTGTTTTTTTACCGTTTTGTCTTGTATCCGATTTGCTTTGAATCCGGTTTGATTAGCATGCTGTTTGTTAAGTGACCGTTTAGAGATCCGATTGTTTTCTGACCGTTTTTACTTCTGACCGATTCGCTCTCTTGCCGGAGATGTAATCGGTTTGTTTTCTAACCGTTCTGACTTCTCACCGATTGGCTTTGTGACCGTTATGACTTTTACCCAATTTATTATACGACCGTTTCGTTTTCAGTTGTGACCGGCTTGTTCTTTGACCATTTCGACTTGTCGCATAAAAAATTCTGAACAAAACGACTTGGGACAATTTTGCTTCCTGACCGTCATGTATTTTGCCCGTTTTCATTTGTGTTGTGACCACCGTTTTGACTTCTGAACAACTTGTTTTATGACCGTTTTCATTCGTGACAGACTTGTTTTTTGAACGTTTTGACATGTGTCCGATTTGTTTTTTAATGGTTTTGACTTTGGACAATTTTTTCACCTGACCGTTATGTCTTGTGACCGATTTAAATTGGGACCACAATTACTTTTAAACGATTTTATGACCGTTTTTACATGGAACCATTTTCTTTTATGACCGTTATGGCTTGTGACCGATTTGCATTGTGTTCGATTTACTTTGCGAGCTTTTTGTTTAGTGACAGTTTAGAGTTGTGACCCATTGGCTTTGTGACCGTTATGACTTGTTCAAAGTTTAGTTTTTTGACCGTTTTGACTTGCGACCGATTTGTTTTCTGACCGTTTTGTGACCGTTATGACTTGTTCCAGTTTAGTTTTTTGACCGTTTTGACTTGCGACCGATTTGTTTTCTGACCGTTTTGACTTAGGACAATTTGTTTCCTGACCGTTATATATTTGGAGAGATTTGACTTGTGAACGATTTGTCTTGGAACCACTTATGCTTATGAAGTTATGATTTTGACCGTTTTGACTTCTGACAAACTTGTTTTATGACCGTTCTCATTTGTGACCGACTTGTTTTATGACCGTATTTGTTTATGACTTGCATTGTGTCCGATTTGCATTGTGTCCGATTTGCTTTGCAACCGATTTGTTTAGTGACCGTTTTGAATTGTGACCGATTTGTTTTGTGACAGTTTTGACTTAGGACCAACTTTTTTATGACCGTTATCGCTTCTTACCGGTATGTTTACTTACTGTTTGTCTTGCGACCCATTGGCTTTGTAACCGTTATGACCTGCACCCAGTTTAATTTGCGACTGTTTTCAATTGCACCAAATTAAGTATTCGACCGTTTCGTTTTCAATTGTGACCGTTATGTTTTTTGACCGTTTTGACGTGTGACCGTTATTACTTTTATCCAATATATTTTCTGACCGCTTTGACTTGTACCCAATTTAGTTTGTGTCCGATATGATTTGCGACCGATCTGTTTTTTTACCGTTTTGACTTTCGACCAACTTGTTTTATGACTGTTTTCAGTTGTGATAGGTTTGTTTTTTGACCGTTTTAACCTCTGACCGATTTTGTGTGTGTGCATTTTCACTAAGGACAATGTTTGCCTTATTGCCGTTATATATTGTGACCGATTTGCATTATGTCCGATTTGATGTCTGACCGATTTGTTAAGTGACAGTTCTGAGTTGTGACCGATATGTTTTGTGACCGTTTTGACTAATGACAAAGTTGTTTTATCACCGTTATGGTTTGTTACCGGTTTGTTTACTTACTGTTTGACTTGTGACCGGTAAGCGTTGTGACCGTTATGCCTTGTTTAGTTTAGTTTAGTTTGTGACCGTTTTGACTTGTGTCCAATTTCTCTTGGGACACCTATTTCTTATAAACTATATGTTTTTGACCGTTTTGACTTAGGACCACTTGATTAAGGTGATCTGTGCTCCAGAACATGAATGCATTAAAATGATATATAAAATTATGCAAGACGATATTGAATGTAATCCCCTAAAAACCAACTGGGCAAGTCAAATGAAATGTATTCTAAGTCCATTGGTATTCTATCATGTATGCTTGGCACCCAAGTTGTTGGTGATCTCAATGGGTTTTTTTCTGTGTTTAAGTAAAAGAATTACTGTCCAAGGTGTAGAAGGACGCATAAATTGCTATTCAAGGGGATTATTTTATAAAAAGGTATCTTCTGTTTTGAACTTCAATTTTACCTTAAATGGGTTAACATCGAGAAGTGAAGGTGGAATAATTCCGATATTAGAAAGTAAGTAAGTAAGTAAATATTTATTAGCGTGACATATGCATTTGACAATGTGGGGTATACAATTTTATGACAAGGGGTACATACTAGCCACCGGCCCTGTGGGCCTATAAGTCATCGTATATATTTAATCTAAATAAAGATCTGTGTGAACTGGTACATGTAAATTTAAAGAAAATCATTCAACAAAATTAATATATATCTGTCGCCTGTATATTGGGATGGGAAATTTGGTTGAATTGAGAACATTGGTACAATGGTGAATAACAGCTTGTATGAAACGCGATATAAATAGAATCTTTGATATTAGTAATATAGTGTTTGCCCTGTTTGCCCTGTTCTCGAAGATGAATATCAGTTTATTTTTTGTATGTAACATCTTGTCACAAACAAGACAAAAATACAATACATATGTCAGTATATTATAGACGTCACCCAAGCATGTTAAAAGCCACAGACTTATTTTCCTCACAGTATCAAGTTACTAGTTGTTTATGCATGTAGAGCTTTTGAAATGACAAATAATGTGGGTACGTGACGAATAATGCTATGTTATTAAGTTACATGCAGTACAGATCACTTTTTATGAATACAGTGCATATTACTTTAATGTTTAACCTAAGTTAAATATAAATATTTTTTGTAAAGCATGAGAATACAGTACCGATAACTTTTACGTATTATTTAAATAAAAATTATTTGTGTAAAGCATGAGAATACAGTACAGATCACTGTTATGTATTACTAAAATATAAATTATTTTTGTAAATCATGTTAATACTTTACTGTATCACTTAGATACATATAATTGTTGTAAAGCACGAGAATACATTACAGAATACTTTTATATATCACGCGCAGATATAATGTATTTCTCTTTCTTAAAGCATGATACTATTATGTGTATCATGGGCCATAATGGCCGTACTCGTTGTTTGTATGCTCAATTGTTTTTACTATTACATATAATGAAAATACGTATTTGTAATGACAATATATAATGAAAAATAACACAAAACAAGCCTTCCTTTGCAAAAAATACTCATTTTATCGCGCAGTTTGAGCTTTACCCAGTTAAGTTTGGACTTTATTTACACATTTTCTTCCAACAGTTCGGCTTTATCCATTAATGAGCATACCATTCCAAGATATAATTGATTTTAAATTAATTCACTACTCTGTAACGGTTTAGTTCACTAATTAGTCGATTTAAATGCCAAAAATTAAATAAATACGCAGCATTGTTTAAATATGTTGTATTTCCTCCAGACAATTTACATATTTCTTCTAAGGAAAACGAAGATTTATGGCAATACACTTAATACATAATGGCGTTTGACATGTGTACAATACTTTTATATATATACTGACTAAAATCGCCGAAAAAATTCAAAATATATACCTAACTGTAAATTGCGGACAACACGTTTCCTCTGAAATTTGATTTATCATTTGCAAATTGGTTGACCGACGTATAGGGGGTGATCAATAGCAACGACACATCATCGCTATAAACAGTGACTGCTAGATACAGCATAATGCAATCAGTAATGCGAAAAGAATCAATGAAAAGAACTGGTTTACTGTGATAGAAAAAGAGATCTTTACCGATACAGTGGTCTGTTGCAGATATCGCATGCGATTGAACCGTTTAAAGTACATGTTTATGCGAAACGAATAAATAACAGGGTCGATTCAGATATTAATGGTGAACAATAATGGAATAGTCATATAGTACTCCTGTTATAATGAAAAACAAAGGACTCCGGTTATATGAATCGTTACTCAAGTGTTCGAACGCGTAATCTTAGCAACTTGACAAAGAAAGGTACGTGATATAATCGATGTAACTGAAAATTATCGAGATACAGCATCAATGTAAACGTACATCAATGTTAACGTCCAAAACGCCTTACACTTGGTTTCTGATCGTATGATCATAGACAGATTTATATATATTTGTTTTTATTGCGGCTATTCAATATCAACGACACATCATCGGAAAATCATACAGTGAATACAGAATTTCTTTCTTATTTCGATCGTATTTCCAAAAACAAAACCAAAAGTTGCAACATGCAAAAGTCACGCAAAAGGTGCACAAGTGCTTGTAGAAACTGAACCCGTCCCAGGAGTTCAGCGACAAGGGGTATAAATACACACATTCACATTGATTTAAATAATTAACACAGATTATGCCGTAAGTCGTCTTGTTACCCCAACATATGACTGCATACATTGCTACCATTGCAACCGAGCATTGACAGTGTGCTCGCACCGATCATTGAAATGTACTCGCACCGAGCATTGAAAGTGTGCTCGTTAAGTATTAGTAGTATTTATATGCAAAGCACTAGAAAGCTTACATTCACGTGCCTTCCTGTAAAGACTCTTCTAGCATTAGAAGAGTCGCTTTCTGATACTAAGAGTTGTTCATGTAGTGTTTGTTACAGAATGTTGTTTTAAACAATAGTCTGATTTGGAAATGAATTGCATTGTTGCTTGAATGTAGAGTAGAGATGTTCACTAAATTCTAACTTTCCAGCGAAATCCCAATCAGTGTTTCTGAAATTCAATTGGGTTGATTTTCATACAAAGACCAAATAATTTCAAACAATTCCAATGCATAAACACAGTCATTGCAAACGAATTTGTACGTGTTCGATCGTTTTCTACAAGAAATACAAATGTCATATGTGTTGCAGTGTCGTATGTATGAATTGCTTCATATCACTTCTCGAATGCAGCCATCAATGTGGAGTGTGTTCTGTGGAGTAGTGGGGTTTTGTGTGACAGTGGATTGTATGATGGGTGTAGAGAATGTGACCGGTGTGAGTTTTTAGTTTGTGAAGTTGTGGGATTGGTGTGGATGTTGTGAGTGGCTTTGGAGAGTGCGAAGTGTTCGACTGGTGTTGGGCGAGACTGACTTATTTTGTTGCCGTTTTAACTTCGCATCGATTAACTTTGTGACCGTTATTTTGGTTTGTGACTTGTTTTGACTTCTGACCGATGTGTCTTGTGACAGTTTTGACTTTTGAACTGTTTGCATTAGGAACTTTGTCTTTTATCACCGTTATGGCTCGTGACCGATATGCATTGTTTCCGATTTAAATTGCTACCCAATTATTTAGTGACCGTTTTGAGTTGTTACTGACTTATTGTTGAAGATTTGACTTTTGAACGATTTGTGTTTTGACCGTTTTGACTTATGACCATTTTGTTTTCTTACCGTTAGTGCTCGTAACAGATATGTATTGTGTCCGATTTGATTTGCGACCGATTTGTGTTTTGACCGTTTTGATTGGCGACCAACTTGTTCTATGACCGATTTTAGTTGTGACCGATTTGCTATTGACCGATTGCATCGTGCCCGATATGATTTTCTTCCGATTTGTTTAGTGACCGTTTTGAGTTATGACCGATTTGTTTTGTGACCGTTTTGACTTAGGATCAACTTGATTTATGACCGTTATGGCATGTTACCTGTATGTTTGCTAACTGTTGGACTTGTGACCCATTGGCTTTGTGACCGCTATGACTTGTACCCAGTTTAGTTAGACACCGTTTTGACTTGTACCAAATTTGGTTTGCGACCGATTTGTTTGTTGTGACCACTTTTACTCAAAAACTATTTGTTTTTGACCGTTTTGATTTGTGACCAACATGCTTTTTGACCTTTTTCAGTTGTGACCGGATTTGTTTTTTGACCGTTGTGACTTAGAACCATTTGTTTTTTTACCGTTTTGTCTTGTATCCGATTTGCTTTGAATCCGGTTTGATTAGCATGCTGTTTGTTAAGTGACCGTTTAGAGATCCGATTGTTTTCTGACCGTTTTTACTTCTGACCGATTCGCTCTCTTGCCGGAGATGTAATCGGTTTGTTTTCTAACCGTTCTGACTTCTCACCGATTGGCTTTGTGACCGTTATGACTTTTACCCAATTTATTATACGACCGTTTCGTTTTCAGTTGTGACCGGCTTGTTCTTTGACCATTTCGACTTGTCGCATAAAAAATTCTGAACAAAACGACTTGGGACAATTTTGCTTCCTGACCGTCATGTATTTTGCCCGTTTTCATTTGTGTTGTGACCACCGTTTTGACTTCTGAACAACTTGTTTTATGACCGTTTTCATTCGTGACAGACTTGTTTTTTGAACGTTTTGACATGTGTCCGATTTGTTTTTTAATGGTTTTGACTTTGGACAATTTTTTCACCTGACCGTTATGTCTTGTGACCGATTTAAATTGGGACCACAATTACTTTTAAACGATTTTATGACCGTTTTTACATGGAACCATTTTCTTTTATGACCGTTATGGCTTGTGACCGATTTGCATTGTGTTCGATTTACTTTGCGAGCTTTTTGTTTAGTGACAGTTTAGAGTTGTGACCCATTGGCTTTGTGACCGTTATGACTTGTTCAAAGTTTAGTTTTTTGACCGTTTTGACTTGCGACCGATTTGTTTTCTGACCGTTTTGTGACCGTTATGACTTGTTCCAGTTTAGTTTTTTGACCGTTTTGACTTGCGACCGATTTGTTTTCTGACCGTTTTGACTTAGGACAATTTGTTTCCTGACCGTTATATATTTGGAGAGATTTGACTTGTGAACGATTTGTCTTGGAACCACTTATGCTTATGAAGTTATGATTTTGACCGTTTTGACTTCTGACAAACTTGTTTTATGACCGTTCTCATTTGTGACCGACTTGTTTTATGACCGTATTTGTTTATGACTTGCATTGTGTCCGATTTGCATTGTGTCCGATTTGCTTTGCAACCGATTTGTTTAGTGACCGTTTTGAATTGTGACCGATTTGTTTTGTGACAGTTTTGACTTAGGACCAACTTTTTTATGACCGTTATCGCTTCTTACCGGTATGTTTACTTACTGTTTGTCTTGCGACCCATTGGCTTTGTAACCGTTATGACCTGCACCCAGTTTAATTTGCGACTGTTTTCAATTGCACCAAATTAAGTATTCGACCGTTTCGTTTTCAATTGTGACCGTTATGTTTTTTGACCGTTTTGACGTGTGACCGTTATTACTTTTATCCAATATATTTTCTGACCGCTTTGACTTGTACCCAATTTAGTTTGTGTCCGATATGATTTGCGACCGATCTGTTTTTTTACCGTTTTGACTTTCGACCAACTTGTTTTATGACTGTTTTCAGTTGTGATAGGTTTGTTTTTTGACCGTTTTAACCTCTGACCGATTTTGTGTGTGTGCATTTTCACTAAGGACAATGTTTGCCTTATTGCCGTTATATATTGTGACCGATTTGCATTATGTCCGATTTGATGTCTGACCGATTTGTTAAGTGACAGTTCTGAGTTGTGACCGATATGTTTTGTGACCGTTTTGACTAATGACAAAGTTGTTTTATCACCGTTATGGTTTGTTACCGGTTTGTTTACTTACTGTTTGACTTGTGACCGGTAAGCGTTGTGACCGTTATGCCTTGTTTAGTTTAGTTTAGTTTGTGACCGTTTTGACTTGTGTCCAATTTCTCTTGGGACACCTATTTCTTATAAACTATATGTTTTTGACCGTTTTGACTTAGGACCACTTGATTAAGGTGATCTGTGCTCCAGAACATGAATGCATTAAAATGATATATAAAATTATGCAAGACGATATTGAATGTAATCCCCTAAAAACCAACTGGGCAAGTCAAATGAAATGTATTCTAAGTCCATTGGTATTCTATCATGTATGCTTGGCACCCAAGTTGTTGGTGATCTCAATGGGTTTTTTTCTGTGTTTAAGTAAAAGAATTACTGTCCAAGGTGTAGAAGGACGCATAAATTGCTATTCAAGGGGATTATTTTATAAAAAGGTATCTTCTGTTTTGAACTTCAATTTTACCTTAAATGGGTTAACATCGAGAAGTGAAGGTGGAATAATTCCGATATTAGAAAGTAAGTAAGTAAGTAAATATTTATTAGCGTGACATATGCATTTGACAATGTGGGGTATACAATTTTATGACAAGGGGTACATACTAGCCACCGGCCCTGTGGGCCTATAAGTCATCGTATATATTTAATCTAAATAAAGATCTGTGTGAACTGGTACATGTAAATTTAAAGAAAATCATTCAACAAAATTAATATATATCTGTCGCCTGTATATTGGGATGGGAAATTTGGTTGAATTGAGAACATTGGTACAATGGTGAATAACAGCTTGTATGAAACGCGATATAAATAGAATCTTTGATATTAGTAATATAGTGTTTGCCCTGTTTGCCCTGTTCTCGAAGATGAATATCAGTTTATTTTTTGTATGTAACATCTTGTCACAAACAAGACAAAAATACAATACATATGTCAGTATATTATAGACGTCACCCAAGCATGTTAAAAGCCACAGACTTATTTTCCTCACAGTATCAAGTTACTAGTTGTTTATGCATGTAGAGCTTTTGAAATGACAAATAATGTGGGTACGTGACGAATAATGCTATGTTATTAAGTTACATGCAGTACAGATCACTTTTTATGAATACAGTGCATATTACTTTAATGTTTAACCTAAGTTAAATATAAATATTTTTTGTAAAGCATGAGAATACAGTACCGATAACTTTTACGTATTATTTAAATAAAAATTATTTGTGTAAAGCATGAGAATACAGTACAGATCACTGTTATGTATTACTAAAATATAAATTATTTTTGTAAATCATGTTAATACTTTACTGTATCACTTAGATACATATAATTGTTGTAAAGCACGAGAATACATTACAGAATACTTTTATATATCACGCGCAGATATAATGTATTTCTCTTTCTTAAAGCATGATACTATTATGTGTATCATGGGCCTTACTCGTTGTTTGTATGCTCAATTGTTTTTACTATTACATATAATGAAAATACGTATTTGTAATGACAATATATAATGAAAAATAACACAAAACAAGCCTTCCTTTGCAAAAAATACTCATTTTATCGCGCAGTTTGAGCTTTACCCAGTTAAGTTTGGACTTTATTTACACATTTTCTTCCAACAGTTCGGCTTTATCCATTAATGAGCATACCATTCCAAGATATAATTGATTTTAAATTAATTCACTACTCTGTAACGGTTTAGTTCACTAATTAGTCGATTTAAATGCCAAAAATTAAATAAATACGCAGCATTGTTTAAATATGTTGTATTTCCTCCAGACAATTTACATATTTCTTCTAAGGAAAACGAAGATTTATGGCAATACACTTAATACATAATGGCGTTTGACATGTGTACAATACTTTTATATATATACTGACTAAAATCGCCGAAAAAATTCAAAATATATACCTAACTGTAAATTGCGGACAACACGTTTCCTCTGAAATTTGATTTATCATTTGCAAATTGGTTGACCGACGTATAGGGGGTGATCAATAGCAACGACACATCATCGCTATAAACAGTGACTGCTAGATACAGCATAATGCAATCAGTAATGCGAAAAGAATCAATGAAAAGAACTGGTTTACTGTGATAGAAAAAGAGATCTTTACCGATACAGTGGTCTGTTGCAGATATCGCATGCGATTGAACCGTTTAAAGTACATGTTTATGCGAAACGAATAAATAACAGGGTCGATTCAGATATTAATGGTGAACAATAATGGAATAGTCATATAGTACTCCTGTTATAATGAAAAACAAAGGACTCCGGTTATATGAATCGTTACTCAAGTGTTCGAACGCGTAATCTTTGCAACTTGACAAAGAAAGGTACGTGATATAATCGATGTAACTGAAAATTATCGAGATACAGCATCAATGTAAACGTACATCAATGTTAACGTCCAAAACGCCTTACACTTGGTTTCTGATCGTATGATCATAGACAGATTTATATATATTTGTTTTTATTGCGGCTATTCAATATCAACGACACATCATCGGAAAATCATACAGTGAATACAGAATTTCTTTCTTATTTCGATCGTATTTCCAAAAACAAAACCAAAAGTTGCAACATGCAAAAGTCACGCAAAAGGTGCACAAGTGCTTGTAGAAACTGAACCCGTCCCAGGAGTTCAGCGACAAGGGGTATAAATACACACATTCACATTGATTTAAATAATTAACACAGATTATGCCGTAAGTCGTCTTGTTACCCCAACATATGACTGCATACATTGCTACCATTGCAACCGAGCACTGACAGTGTGCTCGCACCGATCATTGAAATGTACTCGCACCGAGCATTGAAAGTGTGCTCGTTAAGTATTAGTAGTATTTATATGCAAAGCACTAGAAAGCTTACATTCACGTGCCTTCCTGTAAAGACTCTTCTAGCATTAGAAGAGTCGCTTTCTGATACTAAGAGTTTTTCATGTAGTGTTTGTTACAGAATGTTGTTTCAAACAATAGTCTGATTTGGAAATGAATTGCATTGTTGCTTGAATGTAGAGTAGAGATGTTCACTAAATTCTAACTTTCCAGCGAAATCCCAATCAGTGTTTCTGAAATTCAATTGGGTTGATTTTCATACAAAGACCAAATAATTTCAAACAATTCCAATGCATAAACACAGTCATTGCAAACGAATTTGTACGTGTTCGATCGTTTTCTACAAGAAATACAAATGTCATATGTGTTGCAGTGTCGTATGTATGAATTGCTTCATATCACTTCTCGAATGCAGCCATCAATGTGGAGTGTGTTCTGTGGAGTAGTGGGGTTTTGTGTGACAGTGGATTGTATGATGGGTGTAGAGAATGTGACCGGTGTGAGTTTTTAGTTTGTGAAGTTGTGGGATTGGTGTGGATGTTGTGAGTGGCTTTGGAGAGTGCGAAGTGTTCGACTGGTGTTGGGCGAGACTGACTTATTTTGTTGCCGTTTTAACTTCGCATCGATTAACTTTGTGACCGTTATTTTGGTTTGTGACTTGTTTTGACTTCTGACCGATGTGTCTTGTGACAGTTTTGACTTTTGAACTGTTTGCATTAGGAACTTTGTCTTTTATCACCGTTATGGCTCGTGACCGATATGCATTGTTTCCGATTTAAATTGCTACCCAATTATTTAGTGACCGTTTTGAGTTGTTACTGACTTATTGTTGAAGATTTGACTTTTGAACGATTTGTGTTTTGACCGTTTTGACTTATGACCATTTTGTTTTCTTACCGTTAGTGCTCGTAACAGATATGTATTGTGTCCGATTTGATTTGCGACCGATTTGTGTTTTGACCGTTTTGATTGGCGACCAACTTGTTCTATGACCGATTTTAGTTGTGACCGATTTGCTATTGACCGATTGCATCGTGCCCGATATGATTTTCTTCCGATTTGTTTAGTGACCGTTTTGAGTTATGACCGATTTGTTTTGTGACCGTTTTGACTTAGGATCAACTTGATTTATGACCGTTATGGCATGTTACCTGTATGTTTGCTAACTGTTGGACTTGTGACCCATTGGCTTTGTGACCGCTATGACTTGTACCCAGTTTAGTTAGACACCGTTTTGACTTGTACCAAATTTGGTTTGCGACCGATTTGTTTGTTGTGACCACTTTTACTCAAAAACTATTTGTTTTTGACCGTTTTGATTTGTGACCAACATGCTTTTTGACCTTTTTCAGTTGTGACCGGATTTGTTTTTTGACCGTTGTGACTTAGAACCATTTGTTTTTTTACCGTTTTGTCTTGTATCCGATTTGCTTTGAATCCGGTTTGATTAGCATGCTGTTTGTTAAGTGACCGTTTAGAGATCCGATTGTTTTCTGACCGTTTTTACTTCTGACCGATTCGCTCTCTTGCCGGAGATGTAATCGGTTTGTTTTCTAACCGTTCTGACTTCTCACCGATTGGCTTTGTGACCGTTATGACTTTTACCCAATTTATTATACGACCGTTTCGTTTTCAGTTGTGACCGGCTTGTTCTTTGACCATTTCGACTTGTCGCATAAAAAATTCTGAACAAAACGACTTGGGACAATTTTGCTTCCTGACCGTCATGTATTTTGCCCGTTTTCATTTGTGTTGTGACCACCGTTTTGACTTCTGAACAACTTGTTTTATGACCGTTTTCATTCGTGACAGACTTGTTTTTTGAACGTTTTGACATGTGTCCGATTTGTTTTTTAATGGTTTTGACTTTGGACAATTTTTTCACCTGACCGTTATGTCTTGTGACCGATTTAAATTGGGACCACAATTACTTTTAAACGATTTTATGACCGTTTTTACATGGAACCATTTTCTTTTATGACCGTTATGGCTTGTGACCGATTTGCATTGTGTTCGATTTACTTTGCGAGCTTTTTGTTTAGTGACAGTTTAGAGTTGTGACCCATTGGCTTTGTGACCGTTATGACTTGTTCAAAGTTTAGTTTTTTGACCGTTTTGACTTGCGACCGATTTGTTTTCTGACCGTTTTGTGACCGTTATGACTTGTTCCAGTTTAGTTTTTTGACCGTTTTGACTTGCGACCGATTTGTTTTCTGACCGTTTTGACTTAGGACAATTTGTTTCCTGACCGTTATATATTTGGAGAGATTTGACTTGTGAACGATTTGTCTTGGAACCACTTATGCTTATGAAGTTATGATTTTGACCGTTTTGACTTCTGACAAACTTGTTTTATGACCGTTCTCATTTGTGACCGACTTGTTTTATGACCGTATTTGTTTATGACTTGCATTGTGTCCGATTTGCATTGTGTCCGATTTGCTTTGCAACCGATTTGTTTAGTGACCGTTTTGAATTGTGACCGATTTGTTTTGTGACAGTTTTGACTTAGGACCAACTTTTTTATGACCGTTATCGCTTCTTACCGGTATGTTTACTTACTGTTTGTCTTGCGACCCATTGGCTTTGTAACCGTTATGACCTGCACCCAGTTTAATTTGCGACTGTTTTCAATTGCACCAAATTAAGTATTCGACCGTTTCGTTTTCAATTGTGACCGTTATGTTTTTTGACCGTTTTGACGTGTGACCGTTATTACTTTTATCCAATATATTTTCTGACCGCTTTGACTTGTACCCAATTTAGTTTGTGTCCGATATGATTTGCGACCGATCTGTTTTTTTACCGTTTTGACTTTCGACCAACTTGTTTTATGACTGTTTTCAGTTGTGATAGGTTTGTTTTTTGACCGTTTTAACCTCTGACCGATTTTGTGTGTGTGCATTTTCACTAAGGACAATGTTTGCCTTATTGCCGTTATATATTGTGACCGATTTGCATTATGTCCGATTTGATGTCTGACCGATTTGTTAAGTGACAGTTCTGAGTTGTGACCGATATGTTTTGTGACCGTTTTGACTAATGACAAAGTTGTTTTATCACCGTTATGGTTTGTTACCGGTTTGTTTACTTACTGTTTGACTTGTGACCGGTAAGCGTTGTGACCGTTATGCCTTGTTTAGTTTAGTTTAGTTTGTGACCGTTTTGACTTGTGTCCAATTTCTCTTGGGACACCTATTTCTTATAAACTATATGTTTTTGACCGTTTTGACTTAGGACCACTTGTTTAAGGTGATCTGTGCTCCAGAACATGAATGCATTAAAATGATATATAAAATTATGCAAGACGATATTGAATGTAATCCCCTAAAAACCAACTGGGCAAGTCAAATGAAATGTATTCTAAGTCCATTGGTATTCTATCATGTATGCTTGGCACCCAAGTTGTTGGTGATCTCAATGGGTTTTTTCTGTGTTTAAGTAAAAGAATTACTGTCCAAGGTGTTGAAGGACGCATAAATTGCTATTCAAGGGGATTATTTTATAAAAAGGTATCTTCTGTTTTGAACTTCAATTTTACCTTAAATCGAGAAGTGAAGGTGGAATAATTCCGATATTAGAAAGTAAGTAAGTAAGTAAATATTTATTAGCGTGACATATGCATTTGACAAAGTGTGGTATACAATTTTATACAATTTTATGACAAGGGGTACATACTAGCATCCGGCCCTGTGGGCCTATAAGTCATCGTATATATTTAATCTAAATAAAGATCTGTGTGAACTGGTACATGTAAATTTAAAGAAAATCATTGAACAAAATTAATATATATCTGTCGCCTGTATATTGGGATGGGAAATTTGGTTGAATTGAGAACATTGGTACAATGGTGAATAACAGCTTGTATGAAACGCGATATAAATAGAATCTTTGATATTAGTAATATAGTGTTTGCCCTGTTTGCCCTGTTTGCCCTGTTCTCGAAGATGAATATCAGTTTATTTTTTGTATGTAACATCTTGTCACAAACAAGACAAAAATACAATACATATGTCAGTATATTATAGACGTCACCCAAGCATGTTAAAAGCCACAGACTTATTTTCCTCACAGTATCAAGTTACTAGTTGTTTATGCATGTAGAGCTTTTGAAATGACAAATAATGTGGGTACATGACGAATAATGCTATGTTATTAAGTTACATGCAGTACAGATCACTTTTTATGAATACAGTGCATATTACTTTAATGTTTAACCTAAGTTAAATATAAATATTTTTTGTAAAGCATGAGAATACAGTACCGATAACTTTTACGTATTATTTAAATAAAAATTATTTGTGTAAAGCATGAGAATACAGTACAGATCACTGTTATGTATTACTAAAATATAAATTATTTTTGTAAATCATGTTAATACTTTACTGTATCACTTAGATACATATAATTGTTGTAAAGCACGAGAATACATTACAGAATACTTTTATATATCACGCGCAGATATAATGTATTTCTCTTTCTTAAAGCATGATACTATTATGTGTATCATGGGCCATAATGGCCTTACTCGTTGTTTGTATGCTCAATTGTTTTTACTATTACATATAATGAAAATACGTATTTGTAATGACAATATATAATGAAAAATAACACAAAACAAGCCTTCCTTTGCAAAAAATACTCATTTTATCGCGCAGTTTGAGCTTTACCCAGTTAGTTTGGACTTTATATACACATTTTCTTCAAACAGTTCGGCTTTATCCATTAATGAGCATACCATTCCAAAATATAATTGATTTTAAATTAATTCACTACTCTGTAACGGTTTAGTTCACTAATTAGTCGATTTAAATACCAAAAATTAAATAAATACGCAGCATTGTTTAAATATGTTGTATTTCCTCCAGACAATTTACATATTTCTTCTAAGGAAAACGAAGATTTATGGCAATACACTTAATACATAATGGCGTTTGACATGTGTACAATACTTTTATATATATACTGACTAAAATCGCCGAAAAAATTAAAAATATATACCTAACTGTAAATTGCGGACAACACGTTTCCTCTGAAATTTGATTTATCATTTGCAAATTGGTTGACCGACGTATAGGGGGTGATCAATAGCAACGACACATCATCGCTATAAACAGTGACTGCTAGATACAGCATAATGCAATCAGTAATGCGAAAAGAATCAATGAAAAGAACTGGTTTACTGTGATAGAAAAGAGATCTTTACCGATACAGTGGTCTGTTGCAGATATCGCATGCGATTGAACCGTTTAAAGTACATGTTTATGCGAAACGAATAAATAACAGGGTCGATTCAGATATTAATGGTGAACAATAATGGAATAGTCATATAGTACTCCTGTTATAATGAAAAACAAAGGACTCCGGTTATATGAATCGTTACTCAAGTGTTCGAACGCGTAATCTTAGCAACTTGACAAAGAAAGGTACGTGATATAATCGATGTAACTGAAAATTATCGAGATACAGCATCAATGTAAACGTACATCAATGTTAACGTCCAAAACGCCTTACACTTGGTTTCTGATCGTATGATCATAGACAGATTTATATATATTTGTTTTTATTGCGGCTATTCAATATCAACGACACATCATCGGAAAATCATACAGTGAATACAGAATTTCTTTCTTATTTCGATCGTATTTCCAAAAACAAAACCAAAAGTTGCAACATGCAAAAGTCACGCAAAAGGTGCACAAGTGCTTGTAGAAACTGAACCCGTCCCAGGAGTTCAGCGACAAGGGGTATAAATACACACATTCACATTGATTTAAATAATTAACACAGATTATGCCGTAAGTCGTCTTGTTACCCCAACATATGACTGCATACATTGCTACCATTGCAACCGAGCATTGACAGTGTGCTCGCACCGATCATTGAAATGTACTCGCACCGAGCATTGAAAGTGTGCTCGTTAAGTATTAGTAGTATTTATATGCAAAGCACTAGAAAGCTTACATTCACGTGCCTTCCTGTAAAGACTCTTCTAGCATTAGAAGAGTCGCTTTCTGATACTAAGAGTTGTTCATGTAGTGTTTGTTACAGAATGTTGTTTTAAACAATAGTCTGATTTGGAAATGAATTGCATTGTTGCTTGAATGTAGAGTAGAGATGTTCACTAAATTCTAACTTTCCAGCGAAATCCCAATCAGTGTTTCTGAAATTCAATTGGGTTGATTTTCATACAAAGACCAAATAATTTCAAACAATTCCAATGCATAAACACAGTCATTGCAAACGAATTTGTACGTGTTCGATCGTTTTCTACAAGAAATACAAATGTCATATGTGTTGCAGTGTCGTATGTATGAATTGCTTCATATCACTTCTCGAATGCAGCCATCAATGTGGAGTGTGTTCTGTGGAGTAGTGGGGTTTTGTGTGACAGTGGATTGTATGATGGGTGTAGAGAATGTGACCGGTGTGAGTTTTTAGTTTGTGAAGTTGTGGGATTGGTGTGGATGTTGTGAGTGGCTTTGGAGAGTGCGAAGTGTTCGACTGGTGTTGGGCGAGACTGACTTATTTTGTTGCCGTTTTAACTTCGCATCGATTAACTTTGTGACCGTTATTTTGGTTTGTGACTTGTTTTGACTTCTGACCGATGTGTCTTGTTCCAGTTTAGTTTTTTGACCGTTTTGACTTGCGACCGATTTGTTTTCTGACCGTTTTGACTTAGGACAATTTGTTTCCTGACCGTTATATATTTGGAGAGATTTGACTTGTGAACGATTTGTCTTGGAACCACTTATGCTTATAAAGTTATGATTTTGACCGTTTTGACTTCTGACAAACTTGTTTTATGACCGTTCTCATTTGTGACCGACTTGTTTTATGACCGTATTTGTTTATGACTTGCATTGTGTCCGATTTGCATTGTGTCCGATTTGCTTTGCAACCGATTTGTTTAGTGACCGTTTTGAATTGTGACCGATTTGTTTTGTGACAGTTTTGACTTAGGACCAACTTTTTTATGACCGTTATCGCTTCTTACCGGTATGTTTACTTACTGTTTGTCTTGCGACCCATTGGCTTTGTAACCGTTATGACCTGCACCCAGTTTAATTTGCGACTGTTTTCAATTGCACCATATTAAGTATTCGACCGTTTCGTTTTCAATTGTGACCGTTATGTTTTTTGACCTTTTTGACGTGTGACCGTTATTACTTTTATCCAATATATTTTCTGACCGCTTTGACTTGTACCCAATTTAGTTTGTGTCCGATATGATTTGCGACCGATCTGTTTTTTTACCGTTTTGACTTTCGACCAACTTGTTTTATGACTGTTTTCAGTTGTGATAGATTTGTTTTTTGACCGTTTTAACCTCTGACCGATTTGTTTTTTGTGCATTTTCACTAAGGACAATGTTTGCCTTATTGCCGTTATATATTGTGACCGATTTGCATTATGTCCGATTTGATGTCTGACCGATTTGTTAAGTGACAGTTCTGAGTTGTGAGCGATATGTTTTGTGACCGTTTTGACTTATGACAAAGTTGTTTTATCACCGTTATGGTTTGTTACCGGTTTGTTTACTTACTGTTTGACTTGTGACCGGTAAGCGTTGTGACCGTTATGCCTTGTTTAGTTTAGTTTAGTTTGTGACCGTTTTGACTTGTGTCCAATTTCTCTTGGGACACCTATTTCTTATAAACTATATGTTTTGGACCGTTTTGACTTAGGACCACTAGTTTAAGGTGATCTGTGCTCCAGAACATGAATGCATTAAAATGATATATAAAATTATGCAAGACGATATTGAATGTAATCCCCTAAAAACCAACTGGGCAAGTCAAATGAAATGTATTCTAAGTCCATTGGTATTCTATCATGTATGCTTGGCACCCAAGTTGTTGGTGATCTCAATGGTTTTTTTTCTGTGTTTAAGTAAAAGAATTACTGTCCAAGGTGTAGAAGGACGCATAAATTGCTATTCAAAGGGATTATTTTATAAAAAGGTATCTTCTGTTTTGAACTTCAATTTTACCTTAAATGGGTTAACATCGAGAAGTGAAGGTGGAATAATTCCGATATTAGAAAGTAAGTAAGTAAGTAAATATTTATTAGCGTGACATATGCATTTGACAAAGTGTGGTATACAATTTTATGACAAGGGGTACATACTAGCCACCGGCCCTGTGGGCCTATAAGTCATCGTATATATTTAATCTAAATAAAGATCTGTGTGAACTGGTACATGTAAATTTAAAGAAAATCATTCAACAAAATTAATATATATCTGTCGCCTGTATATTGGGATGGGAAATTTGGTTGAATTGAGAACATTGGTACAATGGTGAATAACAGCTTGTATGAAACGCGATATAAATAGAATCTTTGATATTAGTAATATAGTGTTTGCCCTGTTTGCCCTGTTTGCCCTGTTCTCGAAGATGAATATCAGTTTATTTTTTGTATGTAACATCTTGTCACAAACAAGACAAAAATACAATACATATGTCAGTATATTATAGACGTCACCCAAGCATGTTAAAAGCCACAGACTTATTTTCCTCACAGTATCAAGTTACTAGTTGTTTATGCATGTAGAGCTTTTGAAATGACAAATAATGTGGGTACGTGACGAATAATGCTATGTTATTAAGTTACATGCAGTACAGATCACTTTTTATGAATACAGTGCATATTACTTTAATGTTTAACCTAAGTTAAATATAAATATTTTTTGTAAAGCATGAGAATACAGTACCGATAACTTTTACGTATTATTTAAATAAAAATTATTTGTGTAAAGCATGAGAATACAGTACAGATCACTGTTATGTATTACTAAAATATAAATTATTTTTGTAAATCATGTTAATACTTTACTGTATCACTTAGATACATATAATTGTTGTAAAGCACGAGAATACATTACAGAATACTTTTATATATCACGCGCAGATATAATGTATTTCTCTTTCTTAAAGCATGATACTATTATGTGTATCATGGGCCATAATGGCCTTACTCGTTGTTTGTATGCTCAATTGTTTTTACTATTACATATAATGAAAATACGTATTTGTAATGACAATATATAATGAAAAATAACACAAAACAAGCCTTCCTTTGCAAAAAATACTCATTTTATCGCGCAGTTTGAGCTTTACCCAGTTAGTTTGGACTTTATATACACATTTTCTTCAAACAGTTCGGCTTTATCCATTAATGAGCATACCATTCCAAAATATAATTGATTTTAAATTAATTCACTACTCTGTAACGGTTTAGTTCACTAATTAGTCGATTTAAATACCAAAAATTAAATAAATACGCAGCATTGTTTAAATATGTTGTATTTCCTCCAGACAATTTACATATTTCTTCTAAGGAAAACGAAGATTTATGGCAATACACTTAATACATAATGGCGTTTGACATGTGTACAATACTTTTATATATATACTGACTAAAATCGCCGAAAAAATTCAAAATATATACCTAACTGTAAATTGCGGACAACACGTTTCCTCTGAAATTTGATTTATCATTTGCAAATTGGTTGACCGACGTATAGGGGGTGATCAATAGCAACGACACATCATCGCTATAAACAGTGACTGCTAGATACAGCATAATGCAATCAGTAATGCGAAAAGAATCAATGAAAAGAACTGGTTTACTGTGATAGAAAAAGAGATCTTTACCGATACAGTGGTCTGTTGCAGATATCGCATGCGATTGAACCGTTTAAAGTACATGTTTATGCGAAACGAATAAATAACAGGGTCGATTCAGATATTAATGGTGAACAATAATGGAATAGTCATATAGTACTCCTGTTATAATGAAAAACAAAGGACTCCGGTTATATGAATCGTTACTCAAGTGTTCGAACGCGTAATCTTTGCAACTTGACAAAGAAAGGTACGTGATATAATCGATGTAACTGAAAATTATCGAGATACAGCATCAATGTAAACGTACATCAATGTTAACGTCCAAAACGCCTTACACTTGGTTTCTGATCGTATGATCATAGACAGATTTATATATATTTGTTTTTATTGCGGCTATTCAATATCAACGACACATCATCGGAAAATCATACAGTGAATACAGAATTTCTTTCTTATTTCGATCGTATTTCCAAAAACAAAACCAAAAGTTGCAACATGCAAAAGTCACGCAAAAGGTGCACAAGTGCTTGTAGAAACTGAACCCGTCCTGGGAGTTCAGCGACAAGGGGTATAAATACACACATTCACATTGATTTAAATAATTAACACAGATTATGCCGTAAGTCGTCTTGTTACCCCAACATATGACTGCATACATTGCTACCATTGCAACCGAGCATTGACAGTGTGCTCGCACCGATCATTGAAATGTACTCGCACCGAGCATTGAAAGTGTGCTCGTTAAGTATTAGTAGTATTTATATGCAAAGCACTAGAAAGCTTACATTCACGTGCCTTCCTGTAAAGACTCTTCTAGCATTAGAAGAGTCGCTTTCTGATACTAAGAGTTGTTCATGTAGTGTTTGTTACAGAATGTTGTTTTAAACAATAGTCTGATTTGGAAATGAATTGCATTGTTGCTTGAATGTAGAGTAGAGATGTTCACTAAATTCTAACTTTCCAGCGAAATCCCAATCAGTGTTTCTGAAATTCAATTGGGTTGATTTTCATACAAAGACCAAATAATTTCAAACAATTCCAATGCATAAACACAGTCATTGCAAACGAATTTGTACGTGTTCGATCGTTTTCTACAAGAAATACAAATGTCATATGTGTTGCAGTGTCGTATGTATGAATTGCTTCATATCACTTCTCGAATGCAGCCATCAATGTGGAGTGTGTTCTGTGGAGTAGTGGGGTTTTGTGTGACAGTGGATTGTATGATGGGTGTAGAGAATGTGACCGGTGTGAGTTTTTAGTTTGTGAAGTTGTGGGATTGGTGTGGATGTTGTGAGTGGCTTTGGAGAGTGCGAAGTGTTCGACTGGTGTTGGGCGAGACTGACTTATTTTGTTGCCGTTTTAACTTCGCATCGATTAACTTTGTGACCGTTATTTTGGTTTGTGACTTGTTTTGACTTCTGACCGATGTGTCTTGTGACAGTTTTGACTTTTGAACTGTTTGCATTAGGAACTTTGTCTTTTATCACCGTTATGGCTCGTGACCGATATGCATTGTTTCCGATTTAAATTGCTACCCAATTATTTAGTGACCGTTTTGAGTTGTTACTGACTTATTGTTGAAGATTTGACTTTTGAACGATTTGTGTTTTGACCGTTTTGACTTATGACCATTTTGTTTTCTTACCGTTAGTGCTCGTGACAGATATGTATTGTGTCCGATTTGATTTGCGACCGATTTGTGTTTTGACCGTTTTGATTGGCGACCAACTTGTTCTATGACCGATTTTAGTTGTGACCGATTT
This sequence comes from Congeria kusceri, assembly GCA_027627225.1. Taxonomy (NCBI): domain Eukaryota; kingdom Metazoa; phylum Mollusca; class Bivalvia; order Myida; family Dreissenidae; genus Congeria; species Congeria kusceri. The sequence continues at coordinate 38,903,190 of CM051025.1, forward strand.
GCTATTGACCGATTGCATCGTGCCCGATATGATTTTCTTCCGATTTGTTTAGTGACCGTTTTGAGTTATGACCGATTTGTTTTGTGACCGTTTTGACTTAGGATCAACTTGATTTATGACCGTTATGGCATGTTACCTGTATGTTTGCTAACTGTTGGACTTGTGACCCATTGGCTTTGTGACCGCTATGACTTGTACCCAGTTTAGTTAGACACCGTTTTGACTTGTACCAAATTTGGTTTGCGACCGATTTGTTTGTTGTGACCACTTTTACTCAAAAACTATTTGTTTTTGACCGTTTTGATTTGTGACCAACATGCTTTTTGACCTTTTTCAGTTGTGACCGGATTTGTTTTTTGACCGTTGTGACTTAGAACCATTTGTTTTTTTACCGTTTTGTCTTGTATCCGATTTGCTTTGAATCCGGTTTGATTAGCATGCTGTTTGTTAAGTGACCGTTTAGAGATCCGATTGTTTTCTGACCGTTTTTACTTCTGACCGATTCGCTCTCTTGCCGGAGATGTAATCGGTTTGTTTTCTAACCGTTCTGACTTCTCACCGATTGGCTTTGTGACCGTTATGACTTTTACCCAATTTATTATACGACCGTTTCGTTTTCAGTTGTGACCGGCTTGTTCTTTGACCATTTCGACTTGTCGCATAAAAAATTCTGAACAAAACGTTGAAAACGACTTGGGACAATTTTGCTTCCTGACCGTCATGTATTTTGCCCGTTTTCATTTGTGTTGTGACCACCGTTTTGACTTCTGAACAACTTGTTTTATGACCGTTTTCATTCGTGACAGACTTGTTTTTTGAACGTTTTGACATGTGTCCGATTTGTTTTTTAATGGTTTTGACTTTGGACAATTTTTTCACCTGACCGTTATGTCTTGTGACCGATTTAAATTGGGACCACAATTACTTTTAAACGATTTTATGACCGTTTTTACATGGAACCATTTTCTTTTATGACCGTTATGGCTTGTGACCGATTTGCATTGTGTTCGATTTACTTTGCGAGCTTTTTGTTTAGTGACAGTTTAGAGTTGTGACCCATTGGCTTTGTGACCGTTATGACTTGTTCAAAGTTTAGTTTTTTGACCGTTTTGACTTGCGACCGATTTGTTTTCTGACCGTTTTGTGACCGTTATGACTTGTTCCAGTTTAGTTTTTTGACCGTTTTGACTTGCGACCGATTTGTTTTCTGACCGTTTTGACTTAGGACAATTTGTTTCCTGACCGTTATATATTTGGAGAGATTTGACTTGTGAACGATTTGTCTTGGAACCACTTATGCTTATGAAGTTATGATTTTGACCGTTTTGACTTCTGACAAACTTGTTTTATGACCGTTCTCATTTGTGACCGACTTGTTTTATGACCGTATTTGTTTATGACTTGCATTGTGTCCGATTTGCATTGTGTCCGATTTGCTTTGCAACCGATTTGTTTAGTGACCGTTTTGAATTGTGACCGATTTGTTTTGTGACAGTTTTGACTTAGGACCAACTTTTTTATGACCGTTATCGCTTCTTACCGGTATGTTTACTTACTGTTTGTCTTGCGACCCATTGGCTTTGTAACCGTTATGACCTGCACCCAGTTTAATTTGCGACTGTTTTCAATTGCACCAAATTAAGTATTCGACCGTTTCGTTTTCAATTGTGACCGTTATGTTTTTTGACCGTTTTGACGTGTGACCGTTATTACTTTTATCCAATATATTTTCTGACCGCTTTGACTTGTACCCAATTTAGTTTGTGTCCGATATGATTTGCGACCGATCTGTTTTTTTACCGTTTTGACTTTCGACCAACTTGTTTTATGACTGTTTTCAGTTGTGATAGGTTTGTTTTTTGACCGTTTTAACCTCTGACCGATTTTGTGTGTGTGCATTTTCACTAAGGACAATGTTTGCCTTATTGCCGTTATATATTGTGACCGATTTGCATTATGTCCGATTTGATGTCTGACCGATTTGTTAAGTGACAGTTCTGAGTTGTGACCGATATGTTTTGTGACCGTTTTGACTAATGACAAAGTTGTTTTATCACCGTTATGGTTTGTTACCGGTTTGTTTACTTACTGTTTGACTTGTGACCGGTAAGCGTTGTGACCGTTATGCCTTGTTTAGTTTAGTTTAGTTTGTGACCGTTTTGACTTGTGTCCAATTTCTCTTGGGACACCTATTTCTTATAAACTATATGTTTTTGACCGTTTTGACTTAGGACCACTTGTTTAAGGTGATCTGTGCTCCAGAACATGAATGCATTAAAATGATATATAAAATTATGCAAGACGATATTGAATGTAATACCCTAAAAACCAACTGGGCAAGTCAAATGAAATGTATTCTAAGTCCATTGGTATTCTATCATGTATGCTTGGCACCCAAGTTGTTGGTGATCTCAATGGGTTTTTTTCTGTGTTTAAGTAAAAGAATTACTGTCCAAGGTGTAGAAGGACGCATAAATTGCTATTCAAGGGGATTATTTTATAAAAAGGTATCTTCTGTTTTGAACTTCAATTTTACCTTAAATGGGTTAACATCGAGAAGTGAAGGTGGAATAATTCCGATATTAGAAAGTAAGTAAGTAAGTAAATATTTATTAGCGTGACATATGCATTTGACAAAGTGTGGTATACAATTTTATGACAAGGGGTACATACTAGCCACCGGCCCTGTGGGCCTATAAGTCATCGTATATATTTAATCTAAATAAAGATCTGTGTGAACTGGTACATGTAAATTTAAAGAAAATCATTCAACAAAATTAATATATATCTGTCGCCTGTATATTGGGATGGGAAATTTGGTTGAATTGAGAACATTGGTACAATGGTGAATAACAGCTTGTATGAAACGCGATATAAATAGAATCTTTGATATTAGTAATATAGTGTTTGCCCTGTTTGCCCTGTTCTCGAAGATGAATATCAGTTTATTTTTTGTATGTAACATCTTGTCACAAACAAGACAAAAATACAATACATATGTCAGTATATTATAGACGTCACCCAAGCATGTTAAAAGCCACAGACTTATTTTCCTCACAGTATCAAGTTACTAGTTGTTTATGCATGTAGAGCTTTTGAAATGACAAATAATGTGGGTACATGACGAATAATGCTATGTTATTAAGTTACATGCAGTACAGATCACTTTTTATGAATACAGTGCATATTACTTTAATGTTTAACTTAAGTTAAATATAAATATTTTTTGTAAAGCATGAGAATACAGTACCGATAACTTTTACGTATTATTTAAATAAAAATTATTTGTGTAAAGCATGAGAATACAGTACAGATCACTGTTATGTATTACTAAAATATAAATTATTTTTGTAAATCATGTTAATACTTTACTGTATCACTTAGATACATATAATTGTTGTAAAGCACGAGAATACATTACAGAATACTTTTATATATCACGCGCAGATATAATGTATTTCTCTTTCTTAAAGCATGATACTATTATGTGTATCATGGGCCATAATGGCCTTACTCGTTGTTTGTATGCTCAATTGTTTTTACTATTACATATAATGAAAATACGTATTTGTAATGACAATATATAATGAAAAATAACACAAAACAAGCCTTCCTTTGCAAAAAATACTCATTTTATCGCGCAGTTTGAGCTTTACCCAGTTAAGTTTGGACTTTATATACACATTTTCTTCAAACAGTTCGGCTTTATCCATTAATGAGCATACCATTCCAAAATATAATTGATTTTAAATTAATTCACTACTCTGTAACGGTTTAGTTCACTAATTAGTCGATTTAAATACCAAAAATTAAATAAATACGCAGCATTGTTTAAATATGTTGTATTTCCTCCAGACAATTTACATATTTCTTCTAAGGAAAACGAAGATTTATGGCAATACACTTAATACATAATGGCGTTTGACATGTGTACAATACTTTTATATATATACTGACTAAAATCGCCGAAAAAATTCAAAATATATACCTAACTGTAAATTGCGGACAACACGTTTCCTCTGAAATTTGATTTATCATTTGCAAATTGGTTGACCGACGTATAGGGGGTGATCAATAGCAACGACACATCATCGCTATAAACAGTGACTGCTAGATACAGCATAATGCAATCAGTAATGCGAAAAGAATCCATGAAAAGAACTGGTTTACTGTGATAGAAAAAGAGATCTTTACCGATACAGTGGTCTGTTGCAGATATCGCATGCGATTGAACCGTTTAAAGTACATGTTTATGCGAAACGAATAAATAACAGGGTCGATTCAGATATTAATGGTGAACAATAATGGAATAGTCATATAGTACTCCTGTTATAATGAAAAACAAAGGACTCCGGTTATATGAATCGTTACTCAAGTGTTCGAACGCGTAATCTTTGCAACTTGACAAAGAAAGGTACGTGATATAATCGATGTAACTGAAAATTATCGAGATACAGCATCAATGTAAACGTACATCAATGTTAACGTCCAAAACGCCTTACACTTGGTTTCTGATCGTATGATCATAGACAGATTTATATATATTTGTTTTTATTGCGGCTATTCAATATCAACGACACATCATCGGAAAATCATACAGTGAATACAGAATTTCTTTCTTATTTCGATCGTATTTCCAAAAACAAAACCAAAAGTTGCAACATGCAAAAGTCACGCAAAAGGTGCACAAGTGCTTGTAGAAACTGAACCCGTCCTGGGAGTTCAGCGACAAGGGGTATAAATACACACATTCACATTGATTTAAATAATTAACACAGATTATGCCGTAAGTCGTCTTGTTACCCCAACATATGACTGCATACATTGCTACCATTGCAACCGAGCATTGACAGTGTGCTCGCACCGATCATTGAAATGTACTCGCACCGAGCATTGAAAGTGTGCTCGTTAAGTATTAGTAGTATTTATATGCAAAGCACTAGAAAGCTTACATTCACGTGCCTTCCTGTAAAGACTCTCCTAGCATTAGAAGAGTCGCTTTCTGATACTAAGAGTTTTTCATGTAGTGTTTGTTACAGAATGTTGTTTCAAACAATAGTCTGATTTGGAAATGAATTGCATTGTTGCTTGAATGTAGAGTAGAGATGTTCACTAAATTCTAACTTTCCAGCGAAATCCCAATCAGTGTTTCTGAAATTCAATTGGGTTGATTTTCATACAAAGACCAAATAATTTCAAACAATTCCAATGCATAAACACAGTCATTGCAAACGAATTTGTACGTGTTCGATCGTTTTCTACAAGAAATACAAATGTCATATGTGTTGCAGTGTCGTATGTATGAATTGCTTCATATCACTTCTCGAATGCAGCCATCAATGTGGAGTGTGTTCTGTGGAGTAGTGGGGTTTTGTGTGACAGTGGATTGTATGATGGGTGTAGAGAATGTGACCGGTGTGAGATTTTATTTTGTGAAGTTGTGGGATTGGTGTGGATGTTGTGAGTGGCTTTGGAGAGTGCGAAGTGTTCGACTGGTGTTGGGCGAGACTGACTTATTTTGTTGCCGTTTTAACTTCGCATCGATTAACTTTGTGACCGTTATTTTGGTTTGTGACTTGTTTTGACTTCTGACCGATGTGTCTTGTGACAGTTTTGACTTTTGAACTGTTTGCATTAGGAACTTTGTCTTTTATCACCGTTATGGCTCGTGACCGATATGCATTGTTTCCGATTTAAATTGCTACCCAATTATTTAGTGACCATTTTGAGTTGTTACTGACTTATTGTTGAAGATTTGACTTTTGAACGATTTGTGTTTTGACCGTTTTGACTTATGACCATTTTGTTTTCTTACCGTTAGTGCTCGTGACAGATATGTATTGTGTCCGATTTGATTTGCGACCGATTTGTTTTTTGACCGTTTTGACTGGCGACCAACTTGTTTTATGATAGAATTTAGTTGTGACGGCTTTGTTTTTTCACCGATTTCACTTGTGACCGATTTGTTTTTGACCGTTTAAACTGAGGACCACTTTGTTCTATGACCGATTTTAGTTGTGACCGATTTGCTATTGACCGATTGCATCGTGCCCGATATGATTTTCTTCCGATTTGTTTAGTGACCGTTTTGAGTTATGACCGATTTGTTTTGTGACCGTTTTGACTTAGGATCAACTTGATTTATGACCGTTATGGCATGTTACCTGTATGTTTGCTAACTGTTGGACTTGTGACCCATTGGCTTTGTGACCGCTATGACTTGTACCCAGTTTAGTTAGACACCGTTTTGACTTGTACCAAATTTGGTTTGCGACCGATTTGTGTGTTGTGACCACTTTTACTCAAAAACTATTTGCTTTTGACCGTTTTGATTTGTGACCAACATGCTTTTTGACCTTTTTCAGTTGTGACCGGATTTGTTTTTTGACCGTTGTGACTTAGACCCATTTGTTTTTTTACCGTTTTGTCTTGTATCCGATTTGCTTTGAATCCGGTTTGATTAGCATGCTGTTTGTTAAGTGACCGTTTAGAGATCCGATTGTTTTCTGACCGTTTTTACTTCTGACCGATTCGCTCTCTTACCGGAGATGTAATCGGTTTGTTTTCTAACCGTTCTGACTTCTCACCGATTGGCTTTGTGACCGTTATGACTTTTACCCAATTTATTATACGACCGTTTCGTTTTCAGTTGTGACCGGCTTGTTCTTTGACCATTTCGACTTGTCGCATAAAAAATTCTGAACAAAACGTTCAAAACGTTGAAAACGACTTGGGACAATTTTGCTTCCTGACCGTTATGTATTTTGCCCGTTTTCATTTGTGAACGACTTGTGCTGGGACCACCGTTTTGACTTCTGAACATCTTGTTTTATGACCGTTTTCATTCGTGACAGACTTGTTTTTTTAACGTTTTGACATGTGGCCGATTTGTTTTTTAATGGTTTTGACTTTGGACAATTTTTTCACCTGACCGTTATGTCTTGTGACCGATTTAAATTGGGACCACAATTACTTAACGATTTTATGACCGTTTTTACATGGAACCATTTTCTTTTATGACCGTTATGGCTTGTGACCGATTGGCATTGTGTTCGATTTGCGAGCTTTTTGTTTAGTGACAGTTTAGAGTTGTGACCCATTGGCTTTGTGACCGTTATGACTTGTTCAAAGTTTAGTTTTTTGACCGTTTCGACTTGCGACCGATATGATTTCTGACCGTTTTGTGACCGTTATGACTTGTTCCAGTTTAGTTTTTTGACCGTTTTGACTTGCGACCGATTTGTTTTCTGACCGTTTTGACTTAGGATAATTTGTTTCCTGACCGTTATATATTTGGAGAGATTTGACTTGTGAATGATTTGTCTTGGAACCACTTATGCTTATAAAGTTATGTTTTTGACCGTTTTGACTTCTGACAAACTTGTTTTATGACCGTTCTCATTTGTGACCGACTTGTTTTATGACCGTATTGGTTTATGACTTGCATTGTGTCCGATTTGATTTGCAACCGATTTGTTTAGTGACCGTTTTGAATTGTGACCGATTTGTTTTGTGACAGTTTTGACTTAGGACCAACTTTTTTATGACCGTTATCGCTTCTTACCGGTATGTTTACTTACTGTTTGTCTTGCGACCCATTGGCTTTGTAACCGTTATGACCTGCACCCAGTTTAATTTGCGACTGTTTTCAATTGCACCAAATTAAGTATTCGACCGTTTCGTTTTCAATTGTGACCGTTATGTTTTTTGACCGTTTTGACGTGTGACCGTTATTACTTTTATCCAATATATTTTCTGACCGCTTTGACTTGTACCCAATTTAGTTTGTGTCCGATATGATTTGCGACCGATCTGTTTTTTTTACCGTTTTAACTTTCGACCAACTTGTTTTATGACTGTTTTCAGTTGTGATAGGTTTGTTTTTTGACCGTTTTAACCTCTGACCGATTTGTGTTTTGTGCATTTTCACTAAGGACAATGTTTGCCTTATTGCCGTTATATATTGTGACTGATTTGCATTATGTCCGATTTGATGTCTGACCGATTTGTTAAGTGACAGTTCTAAGTTGTGACCGATATGTTTTGTGACCGTTTTGACTTATGACAAAGTTGTTTTATCACCGTTATGGTTTGTTAGCGGTTTTTTTACTTACTGTTTGACTTGTGACCGGTAAACGTTGTGACCGTTATGCCTTGTTTAGTTTAGTTTAGTTTTTGACCGTTTTGACTTGTGTCCAATTTCTCTTGGGACACCTATTTCTTATAAACTATATGTTTTTGACCGTTTTGACTTGTGACCAACATGTTTTATCACCGTTTTCAGTTGTGACCGGTTTGATTTTTGTCCGTTGTGACTTAGGACCATTGTATTTCCTGGCCGTTATATCTTGTGACCTAATTGTGTCCGATTTGATTAGCAACCGATTGGTTTGTTGACCGTTCTGACTTTTGATCGATTGTGAACAGCTGGTTTTTGAGCGTTTTGACTTAGGACCATTTTTGTTTTATGGCATTTATTTCTTGTGACCTATTTGCAGTATGTTCTATTTGATTTGTGACCGATTCGATAATTGACCGTTTTGACTGGTGGCAAACTTGTTGTATGACCGTTATTGCTTGTTACCGGTATGTTTACTTACTGTTTGACGTAGCACCGTTTGATTTTGCCACCGTTATGACTTGTACCCAGTTTAGTTTGTGTTCTGTGGAGCAGTGGGGTTTTGTGTGAAAGTGGATTGTATGAGGGGTGTAGAGAATGTGACCGGTGTGTTTTTAGTTTGTGAAGTTTTGGGATTGGTGTGGATGTTGTGAGTGGCTTTGGAGAGTGCGAAGTGTTCGACTAGTGTTTGGCGAGACCGACTTATTTTGTTGCCGTTTTAACTTCGCACCGATTAACTTTGTGACCGTTATTTTGGTTTGTGACTTGTTTTGACTTCTGACCTATGTGTCTTGTGACAGTTTTGACTTTTGACCTGTTTGCATTAGGAACTTTGTCTTTTATCACCGTTATGGCTCGTGACCGATATGAATTGTTTCCGATTTAAATTGCTACCCATTTATTTAGTGACCGTTTTGAGTTGTTACTGACTTATTGTTGAAGATTTGACTTTTGAACGATTTGTGTTTTGACCGTTTTGACTTATGACCATTTTGTTTTCTTACCGTTAGTGCTCGTGACAGATATATATTGTGTCCGATTTTATTTGCGACCGATTTGTTTTGACCGTTTTGACTGGCGACCAACTTGTTTTATGATAGAATTTAGTTGTGACGGCTTTGTTTTTTCACCGTTTTCACTTGTGACCGATTTGTTTTTGACCGTTTAAACTTAGGACCACTTTGTTCTATGACCGATTTTAATTGTGACCGATTTGCTATTGACCGATTGCATCGTGCCCGATATGATTTTCTTCCGATTTGTTTAGTGACCGTTTTGAGTTGTGACCGATATGTTTTGTGACCGTTTTGACTGAGGATCAACTTGATATATGACCGTTATGGCATGTTACCTGTATGTTTGCTAACTGTTGGACTTGTGACCCATTGGCTTTGTGACCGCTATGACTTGTACCCAGTTTAGTTAGACACCGTTTTGACTTGTACCAAATTTGGTTTGCGACCGATTTGTGTGTTGTGACCACTTTTACTCAAAAACTATTTGTTTTTGACCGTTTTGATTTGTGACCAACAAGTTTTTTTACCTTTTTCAGTTGTGACCGGATTTGTTTTTTGACCGTTGTGACTTAGAACCATTTGTTTTTTTTACCGTTTTGTCTTGTATCCGATTTGCTTTGAATCCGATTTGATTAGCATGCGGTTTGTTAAGTGACCGTTTAGAGATCCGATTGTTTTCTGACCGTTTTTACTTCTGACCGATTCGCTCTCTTACCAGAGATGTAATCGGTTTGTTTTCTAACCGTTCTGACTTCTCACCGATTGGCTTTGTGACCGTTAATGACTTTTACCCAATTTATTATACGACCGTTTCGTTTTCAGTTGTGACCGGCTTGTTCTTTGACCATTTCGACTTGTCGCATAAAAAATTCTGAACAAAACGTTCAAAACGTTGAAAACGACTTGGGACAATTTTGCTTCCTGACCGTTATGTATTTTGCCCGTTTTCATTTGTGAACGACTTGTGCTGGGACCACCGTTTTGACTTCTGAACATCTTGTTTTATGACCGTTTTCATTCGTGACAGACTTGTTTTTTTAACGTTTTGACATGTGGCCGATTTGTTTTTTAATGGTTTTGACTTTGGACAATTTTTTCACCTGACCGTTATGTCTTGTGACCGATTTAAATTGGGACCACAATTACTTAACGATTTTATGACCGTTTTTACATGGAACCATTTTCTTTTATGACCGTTATGGCTTGTGACCGATTGGCATTGTGTTCGATTTGCGAGCTTTTTGTTTAGTGACAGTTTAGAGTTGTGACCCATTGGCTTTGTGACCGTTATGACTTGTTCAAAGTTTAGTTTTTTGACCGTTTCGACTTGCGACCGATATGATTTCTGACCGTTTTGTGACCGTTATGACTTGTTCCAGTTTAGTTTTTTGACCGTTTTGACTTGCGACCGATTTGTTTTCTGACCGTTTTGACTTAGGATAATTTGTTTCCTGACCGTTATATATTTGGAGAGATTTGACTTGTGAATGATTTGTCTTGGAACCACTTATGCTTATAAAGTTATGTTTTTGACCGTTTTGACTTCTGACAAACTTGTTTTATGACCGTTCTCATTTGTGACCGACTTGTTTTATGACCGTATTGGTTTATGACTTGCATTGTGTCCGATTTGATTTGCAACCGATTTGTTTAGTGACCGTTTTGAATTGTGACCGATTTGTTTTGTGACAGTTTTGACTTAGGACCAACTTTTTTATGACCGTTATCGCTTCTTACCGGTATGTTTACTTACTGTTTGTCTTGCGACCCATTGGCTTTGTAACCGTTATGACCTGCACCCAGTTTAATTTGCGACTGTTTTCAATTGCACCAAATTAAGTATTCGACCGTTTCGTTTTCAATTGTGACCGTTATGTTTTTTGACCGTTTTGACGTGTGACCGTTATTACTTTTATCCAATATATTTTCTGACCGCTTTGACTTGTACCCAATTTAGTTTGTGTCCGATATGATTTGCGACCGATCTGTTTTTTTTACCGTTTTAACTTTCGACCAACTTGTTTTATGACTGTTTTCAGTTGTGATAGGTTTGTTTTTTGACCGTTTTAACCTCTGACCGATTTGTGTTTTGTGCATTTTCACTAAGGACAATGTTTGCCTTATTGCCGTTATATATTGTGACTGATTTGCATTATGTCCGATTTGATGTCTGACCGATTTGTTAAGTGACAGTTCTAAGTTGTGACCGATATGTTTTGTGACCGTTTTGACTTATGACAAAGTTGTTTTATCACCGTTATGGTTTGTTAGCGGTTTTTTTACTTACTGTTTGACTTGTGACCGGTAAACGTTGTGACCGTTATGCCTTGTTTAGTTTAGTTTAGTTTTTGACCGTTTTGACTTGTGTCCAATTTCTCTTGGGACACCTATTTCTTATAAACTATATGTTTTTGACCGTTTTGACTTGTGACCAACATGTTTTATCACCGTTTTCAGTTGTGACCGGTTTGATTTTTGTCCGTTGTGACTTAGGACCATTGTATTTCCTGGCCGTTATATCTTGTGACCTAATTGTGTCCGATTTGATTAGCAACCGATTGGTTTGTTGACCGTTCTGACTTTTGATCGATTGTGAACAGCTGGTTTTTGAGCGTTTTGACTTAGGACCATTTTTGTTTTATGGCATTTATTTCTTGTGACCTATTTGCAGTATGTTCTATTTGATTTGTGACCGATTCGATAATTGACCGTTTTGACTGGTGGCAAACTTGTTGTATGACCGTTATTGCTTGTTACCGGTATGTTTACTTACTGTTTGACGTAGCACCGTTTGATTTTGCCACCGTTATGACTTGTACCCAGTTTAGTTTGTGTTCTGTGGAGCAGTGGGGTTTTGTGTGAAAGTGGATTGTATGAGGGGTGTAGAGAATGTGACCGGTGTGAGTTTTTAGTTTGTGAAGTTTTGGGATTGGTGTGGATGTTGTGAGTGGCTTTGGAGAGTGCGAAGTGTTCGACTAGTGTTTGGCGAGACCGACTTATTTTGTTGCCGTTTTAACTTCGCACCGATTAACTTTGTGACCGTTATTTTGGTTTGTGACTTGTTTTGACTTCTGACCTATGTGTCTTGTGACAGTTTTGACTTTTGACCTGTTTGCATTAGGAACTTTGTCTTTTATCACCGTTATGGCTCGTGACCGATATGAATTGTTTCCGATTTAAATTGCTACCCATTTATTTAGTGACCGTTTTGAGTTGTTACTGACTTATTGTTGAAGATTTGACTTTTGAACGATTTGTGTTTTGACCGTTTTGACTTATGACCATTTTGTTTTCTTACCGTTAGTGCTCGTGACAGATATATATTGTGTCCGATTTTATTTGCGACCGATTTGTTTTGACCGTTTTGACTGGCGACCAACTTGTTTTATGATAGAATTTAGTTGTGACGGCTTTGTTTTTTCACCGTTTTCACTTGTGACCGATTTGTTTTTGACCGTTTAAACTTAGGACCACTTTGTTCTATGACCGATTTTAATTGTGACCGATTTGCTATTGACCGATTGCATCGTGCCCGATATGATTTTCTTCCGATTTGTTTAGTGACCGTTTTGAGTTGTGACCGATATGTTTTGTGACCGTTTTGACTGAGGATCAACTTGATATATGACCGTTATGGCATGTTACCTGTATGTTTGCTAACTGTTGGACTTGTGACCCATTGGCTTTGTGACCGCTATGACTTGTACCCAGTTTAGTTAGACACCGTTTTGACTTGTACCAAATTTGGTTTGCGACCGATTTGTGTGTTGTGACCACTTTTACTCAAAAACTATTTGTTTTTGACCGTTTTGATTTGTGACCAACAAGTTTTTTTACCTTTTTCAGTTGTGACCGGATTTGTTTTTTGACCGTTGTGACTTAGAACCATTTGTTTTTTTTACCGTTTTGTCTTGTATCCGATTTGCTTTGAATCCGATTTGATTAGCATGCGGTTTGTTAAGTGACCGTTTAGAGATCCGATTGTTTTCTGACCGTTTTTACTTCTGACCGATTCGCTCTCTTACCAGAGATGTAATCGGTTTGTTTTCTAACCGTTCTGACTTCTCACCGATTGGCTTTGTGACCGTTAATGACTTTTACCCAATTTATTATACGACCGTTTCGTTTTCAGTTGTGACCGGCTTGTTCTTTGACCATTTCGACTTGTCGCATAAAAAATTCTGAACAAAACGTTCAAAACGTTGAAAACGACTTGGGACAATTTTGCTTCCTGACCGTTATGTATTTTGCCCGTTTTCATTTGTGAACGACTTGTGCTGGGACCACCGTTTTGACTTCTGAACATCTTGTTTTATGACCGTTTTCATTCGTGACAGACTTGTTTTTTTAACGTTTTGACATGTGGCCGATTTGTTTTTTAATGGTTTTGACTTTGGACAATTTTTTCACCTGACCGTTATGTCTTGTGACCGATTTAAATTGGGACCACAATTACTTTTAAACGATTTTATGACCGTTTTTACATGGAACCATTTTCTTTTATGACCGTTATGGCTTGTGACCGATTGGCATTGTGTTCGATTTGCGAGCTTTTTGTTTAGTGACAGTTTAGAGTTGTGACCCATTGGCTTTGTGACCGTTATGACTTGTTCAAAGTTTAGTTTTTTGACCGTTTCGACTTGCGACCGATATGATTTCTGACCGTTTTGTGACCGTTATGACTTGTTCCAGTTTAGTTTTTTGACCGTTTTGACTTGCGACCGATTTGTTTTCTGACCGTTTTGACTTAGGATAATTTGTTTCCTGACCGTTATATATTTGGAGAGATTTGACTTGTGAATGATTTGTCTTGGAACCACTTATGCTTATAAAGTTATGTTTTTGACCGTTTTGACTTCTGACAAACTTGTTTTATGACCGTTCTCATTTGTGACCGACTTGTTTTATGACCGTATTGGTTTATGACTTGCATTGTGTCCGATTTGATTTGCAACCGATTTGTTTAGTGACCGTTTTGAATTGTGACCGATTTGTTTTGTGACAGTTTTGACTTAGGACCAACTTTTTTATGACCGTTATCGCTTCTTACCGGTATGTTTACTTACTGTTTGTCTTGCGACCCATTGGCTTTGTAACCGTTATGACCTGCACCCAGTTTAATTTGCGACTGTTTTCAATTGCACCAAATTAAGTATTCGACCGTTTCGTTTTCAATTGTGACCGTTATGTTTTTTGACCGTTTTGACGTGTGACCGTTATTACTTTTATCCAATATATTTTCTGACCGCTTTGACTTGTACCCAATTTAGTTTGTGTCCGATATGATTTGCGACCGATCTGGTTTTTTTACCGTTTTAACTTTCGACCAACTTGTTTTATGACTGTTTTCAGTTGTGATAGGTTTGTTTTTTGACCGTTTTAACCTCTGACCGATTTGTGTTTTGTGCATTTTCACTAAGGACAATGTTTGCCTTATTGCCGTTATATATTGTGACTGATTTGCATTATGTTCGATTTGATGTCTGACCGATTTGTTAAGTGACAGTTCTAAGTTGTGACCGATATGTTTTGTGACCGTTTTGACTTATGACAAAGTTGTTTTATCACCGTTATGGTTTGTTAGCGGTTTTTTTACTTACTGTTTGACTTGTGACCGGTAAACGTTGTGACCGTTATGCCTTGTTTAGTTTAGTTTAGTTTTTGACCGTTTTGACTTGTGTCCAATTTCTCTTGGGACACCTATTTCTTATAAACTATATGTTTTTGACCGTTTTGACTTGTGACCAACATGTTTTATCACCGTTTTCAGTTGTGACCGGTTTGATTTTTGTCCGTTGTGACTTAGGACCATTGTATTTCCTGGCCGTTATATCTTGTGACCTAATTGTGTCCGATTTGATTAGCAACCGATTGGTTTGTTGACCGTTCTGACTTTTGATCGATTGTGAACAGCTGGTTTTTGAGCGTTTTGACTTAGGACCATTTTTGTTTTATGGCATTTATTTCTTGTGACCTATTTGCAGTATGTTCTATTTGATTTGTGACCGATTCGATAATTGACCGTTTTGACTGGTGGCAAACTTGTTGTATGACCGTTATTGCTTGTTACCGGTATGTTTACTTACTGTTTGACGTAGCACCGTTTGATTTTGCCACCGTTATGACTTGTACCCAGTTTAGTTTGTGTTCTGTGGAGCAGTGGGGTTTTGTGTGAAAGTGGATTGTATGAGGGGTGTAGAGAATGTGACCGGTGTGAGTTTTTAGTTTGTGAAGTTTTGGGATTGGTGTGGATGTTGTGAGTGGCTTTGGAGAGTGCGAAGTGTTCGACTAGTGTTTGGCGAGACCGACTTATTTTGTTGCCGTTTTAACTTCGCACCGATTAACTTTGTGACCGTTATTTTGGTTTGTGACTTGTTTTGACTTCTGACCTATGTGTCTTGTGACAGTTTTGACTTTTGACCTGTTTGCATTAGGAACTTTGTCTTTTATCACCGTTATGGCTCGTGACCGATATGAATTGTTTCCGATTTAAATTGCTACCCATTTATTTAGTGACCGTTTTGAGTTGTTACTGACTTATTGTTGAAGATTTGACTTTTGAACGATTTGTGTTTTGACCGTTTTGACTTATGACCATTTTGTTTTCTTACCGTTAGTGCTCGTGACAGATATATATTGTGTCCGATTTTATTTGCGACCGATTTGTTTTGACCGTTTTGACTGGCGACCAACTTGTTTTATGATAGAATTTAGTTGTGACGGCTTTGTTTTTTCACCGTTTTCACTTGTGACCGATTTGTTTTTGACCGTTTAAACTTAGGACCACTTTGTTCTATGACCGATTTTAATTGTGACCGATTTGCTATTGACCGATTGCATCGTGCCCGATATGATTTTCTTCCGATTTGTTTAGTGACCGTTTTGAGTTGTGACCGATATGTTTTGTGACCGTTTTGACTGAGGATCAACTTGATATATGACCGTTATGGCATGTTACCTGTATGTTTGCTAACTGTTGGACTTGTGACCCATTGGCTTTGTGACCGCTATGACTTGTACCCAGTTTAGTTAGACACCGTTTTGACTTGTACCAAATTTGGTTTGCGACCGATTTGTGTGTTGTGACCACTTTTACTCAAAAACTATTTGTTTTTGACCGTTTTGATTTGTGACCAACAAGTTTTTTTACCTTTTTCAGTTGTGACCGGATTTGTTTTTTGACCGTTGTGACTTAGAACCATTTGTTTTTTTTACCGTTTTGTCTTGTATCCGATTTGCTTTGAATCCGATTTGATTAGCATGCGGTTTGTTAAGTGACCGTTTAGAGATCCGATTGTTTTCTGACCGTTTTTACTTCTGACCGATTCGCTCTCTTACCAGAGATGTAATCGGTTTGTTTTCTAACCGTTCTGACTTCTCACCGATTGGCTTTGTGACCGTTAATGACTTTTACCCAATTTATTATACGACCGTTTCGTTTTCAGTTGTGACCGGCTTGTTCTTTGACCATTTCGACTTGTCGCATAAAAAATTCTGAACAAAACGTTCAAAACGTTGAAAACGACTTGGGACAATTTTGCTTCCTGACCGTTATGTATTTTGCCCGTTTTCATTTGTGAACGACTTGTGCTGGGACCACCGTTTTGACTTCTGAACATCTTGTTTTATGACCGTTTTCATTCGTGACAGACTTGTTTTTTGAACGTTTTGACATGTGGCCGATTTGTTTTTTAATGGTTTTGACTTTGGACAATTTTTTCACCTGACCGTTATGTCTTGTGACCGATTTAAATTGGGACCACAATTACTTTTAAACGATTTTATGACCGTTTTTACATGGAACCATTTTCTTTTATGACCGTTATGGCTTGTGACCGATTGGCATTGTGTTCGATTTGCGAGCTTTTTGTTTAGTGACAGTTTAGAGTTGTGACCCATTGGCTTTGTGACCGTTATGACTTGTTCAAAGTTTAGTTTTTTGACCGTTTCGACTTGCGACCGATATGATTTCTGACCGTTTTGTGACCGTTATGACTTGTTCCAGTTTAGTTTTTTGACCGTTTTGACTTGCGACCGATTTGTTTTCTGACCGTTTTGACTTAGGATAATTTGTTTCCTGACCGTTATATATTTGGAGAGATTTGACTTGTGAATGATTTGTCTTGGAACCACTTATGCTTATAAAGTTATGTTTTTGACCGTTTTGACTTCTGACAAACTTGTTTTATGACCGTTCTCATTTGTGACCGACTTGTTTTATGACCGTATTGGTTTATGACTTGCATTGTGTCCGATTTGATTTGCAACCGATTTGTTTAGTGACCGTTTTGAATTGTGACCGATTTGTTTTGTGACAGTTTTGACTTAGGACCAACTTTTTTATGACCGTTATCGCTTCTTACCGGTATGTTTACTTACTGTTTGTCTTGCGACCCATTGGCTTTGTAACCGTTATGACCTGCACCCAGTTTAATTTGCGACTGTTTTCAATTGCACCAAATTAAGTATTCGACCGTTTCGTTTTCAATTGTGACCGTTATGTTTTTTGACCGTTTTGACGTGTGACCGTTATTACTTTTATCCAATATATTTTCTGACCGCTTTGACTTGTACCCAATTTAGTTTGTGTCCGATATGATTTGCGACCGATCTGTTTTTTTTACCGTTTTAACTTTCGACCAACTTGTTTTATGACTGTTTTCAGTTGTGATAGGTTTGTTTTTTGACCGTTTTAACCTCTGACCGATTTGTGTTTTGTGCATTTTCACTAAGGACAATGTTTGCCTTATTGCCGTTATATATTGTGACTGATTTGCATTATGTCCGATTTGATGTCTGACCGATTTGTTAAGTGACAGTTCTAAGTTGTGACCGATATGTTTTGTGACCGTTTTGACTTATGACAAAGTTGTTTTATCACCGTTATGGTTTGTTAGCGGTTTTTTTTACTTACTGTTTGACTTGTGACCGGTAAACGTTGTGACCGTTATGCCTTGTTTAGTTTAGTTTAGTTTGTGACCGTTTTGACTTGTGTCCAATTTCTCTTGGGACACCTATTTCTTATAAACTATATGTTTTTGACCGTTTTGACTTGTGACCAACATGTTTTATCACCGTTTTCAGTTGTGACCGGTTTGATTTTTGTCCGTTGTGACTTAGGACCATTGTATTTCCTGGCCGTTATATCTTGTGACCTAATTGTGTCCGATTTGATTAGCAACCGATTGGTTTGTTGACCGTTCTGACTTTTGATCGATTGTGAACAGCTGGTTTTTGAGCGTTTTGACTTAGGACCATTTTTGTTTTATGGCATTTATTTCTTGTGACCTATTTGCAGTATGTTCTATTTGATTTGTGACCGATTCGATAATTGACCGTTTTGACTGGTGGCAAACTTGTTGTATGACCGTTATTGCTTGTTACCGGTATGTTTACTTACTGTTTGACGTAGCACCGTTTGATTTTGCCACCGTTATGACTTGTACCCAGTTTAGTTTGTGTTCTGTGGAGCAGTGGGGTTTTGTGTGAAAGTGGATTGTATGAGGGGTGTAGAGAATGTGACCGGTGTGAGTTTTTAGTTTGTGAAGTTTTGGGATTGGTGTGGATGTTGTGAGTGGCTTTGGAGAGTGCGAAGTGTTCGACTAGTGTTTGGCGAGACCGACTTATTTTGTTGCCGTTTTAACTTCGCACCGATTAACTTTGTGACCGTTATTTTGGTTTGTGACTTGTTTTGACTTCTGACCTATGTGTCTTGTGACAGTTTTGACTTTTGACCTGTTTGCATTAGGAACTTTGTCTTTTATCACCGTTATGGCTCGTGACCGATATGAATTGTTTCCGATTTAAATTGCTACCCATTTATTTAGTGACCGTTTTGAGTTGTTACTGACTTATTGTTGAAGATTTGACTTTTGAACGATTTGTGTTTTGACCGTTTTGACTTATGACCATTTTGTTTTCTTACCGTTAGTGCTCGTGACAGATATATATTGTGTCCGATTTTATTTGCGACCGATTTGTTTTGACCGTTTTGACTGGCGACCAACTTGTTTTATGATAGAATTTAGTTGTGACGGCTTTGTTTTTTCACCGTTTTCACTTGTGACCGATTTGTTTTTGACCGTTTAAACTTAGGACCACTTTGTTCTATGACCGATTTTAATTGTGACCGATTTGCTATTGACCGATTGCATCGTGCCCGATATGATTTTCTTCCGATTTGTTTAGTGACCGTTTTGAGTTGTGACCGATATGTTTTGTGACCGTTTTGACTGAGGATCAACTTGATATATGACCGTTATGGCATGTTACCTGTATGTTTGCTAACTGTTGGACTTGTGACCCATTGGCTTTGTGACCGCTATGACTTGTACCCAGTTTAGTTAGACACCGTTTTGACTTGTACCAAATTTGGTTTGCGACCGATTTGTGTGTTGTGACCACTTTTACTCAAAAACTATTTGTTTTTGACCGTTTTGATTTGTGACCAACAAGTTTTTTGACCTTTTTCAGTTGTGACCGGATTTGTTTTTTGACCGTTGTGACTTAGAACCATTTGTTTTTTTACCGTTTTGTCTTGTATCCGATTTGCTTTGAATCCGATTTGATTAGCATGCGGTTTGTTAAGTGACCGTTTAGAGATCCGATTGTTTTCTGACCGTTTTTACTTCTGACCGATTCGCTCTCTTACCGGAGATGTAATCGGTTTGTTTTCTAACCGTTCTGACTTCTCACCGATTGGCTTTGTGACCGTTATGACTTTTACCCAATTTATTATACGACCGTTTCGTTTTCAGTTGTGACCGGCTTGTTCTTTGACCATTTCGACTTGTCGCATAAAAAATTCTGAACAAAACGTTCAAAACGTTGAAAACGACTTGGGACAATTTTGCTTCCTGACCGTCATGTATTTTGCCCGTTTTCATTTGTGAACGACTTGTGCTGGGACCACCGTTTTGACTTCTGAACATCTTGTTTTATGACCGTTTTCATTCGTGACAGACTTGTTTTTTGAACGTTTTGACATGTGGCCGATTTGTTTTTTAATGGTTTTGACTTTGGACAATTTTTTCACCTGACCGTTATGTCTTGTGACCGATTTAAATTGGGACCACAATTACTTTTAAACGATTTTATGACCGTTTTTACATGGAACCATTTTCTTTTATGACCGTTATGGCTTGTGACCGATTGGCATTGTGTTCGATTTGCGAGCTTTTTGTTTAGTGACAGTTTAGAGTTGTGACCCATTGGCTTTGTGACCGTTATGACTTGTTCAAAGTTTAGTTTTTTGACCGTTTCGACTTGCGACCGATATGATTTCTGACCGTTTTGTGACCGTTATGACTTGTTCCAGTTTAGTTTTTTGACCGTTTTGACTTGCGACCGATTTGTTTTCTGACCGTTTTGACTTAGGATAATTTGTTTCCTGACCGTTATATATTTGGAGAGATTTGACTTGTGAATGATTTGTCTTGGAACCACTTATGCTTATAAAGTTATGTTTTTGACCGTTTTGACTTCTGACAAACTTGTTTTATGACCGTTCTCATTTGTGACCGACTTGTTTTATGACCGTATTGGTTTATGACTTGCATTGTGTCCGATTTGATTTGCAACCGATTTGTTTAGTGACCGTTTTGAATTGTGACCGATTTGTTTTGTGACAGTTTTGACTTAGGACCAACTTTTTTATGACCGTTATCGCTTCTTACCGGTATGTTTACTTACTGTTTGTCTTGCGACCCATTGGCTTTGTAACCGTTATGACCTGCACCCAGTTTAATTTGCGACTGTTTTCAATTGCACCAAATTAAGTATTCGACCGTTTCGTTTTCAATTGTGACCGTTATGTTTTTTTGACCGTTTTGACGTGTGACCGTTATTACTTTTATCCAATATATTTTCTGACCGCTTTGACTTGTACCCAATTTAGTTTGTGTCCGATATGATTTGCGACCGATCTGGTTTTTTTACCGTTTTAACTTTCGACCAACTTGTTTTATGACTGTTTTCAGTTGTGATAGGTTTGTTTTTTGACCGTTTTAACCTCTGACCGATTTGTGTTTTGTGGCATTTTCACTAAGGACAATGTTTGCCTTATTGCCGTTATATATTGTGACTGATTTGCATTATGTTCGATTTGATGTCTGACCGATTTGTTAAGTGACAGTTGCTAAGTTGTGACCGATATGTTTTGTGACCGTTTTGACTTATGACAAAGTTGTTTTATCACCGTTATGGTTTGTTAGCGGTTTTTTTACTTACTGTTTGACTTGTGACCGGTAAACGTTGTGACCGTTATGCCTTGTTTAGTTTAGTTTAGTTTTTGACCGTTTTGACTTGTGTCCAATTTCTCTTGGGACACCTATTTCTTATAAACTATATGTTTTTGACCGTTTTGACTTGTGACCAACATGTTTTATCACCGTTTTCAGTTGTGACCGTTTGATTTTTGTCCGTTGTGACTTAGGACCATTGTATTTCCTGGCCGTTATATCTTGTGACCTAATTGTGTCCGATTTGGATTAGCAACCGATTGGTTTGTTGACCGTTCTGACTTTGATCGATTGTGAACAGCTGGTTTTTGAGCGTTTTGACTTAGGACCATTTTTGTTTTATGGCATTTATTTCTTGTGACCTATTTGCAGTATGTTCTATTTGATTTGTGACCGATTCGATAATTGACCGTTTTGACTGGTGGCAAACTTGTTGTATGACCGTTATTGCTTGTTACCGGTATGTTTACTTACTGTTTGACGTAGCACCGTTTGATTTTGCCACCGTTATGACTTGTACCCAGTTTAGTTTGTGTTCTGTGGAGCAGTGGGGTTTTGTGTGAAAGTGGATTGTATGAGGGGGTGTAGAGAATGTGACCGGTGTGAGTTTTTAGTTTGTGAAGTTTTGGGATTGGTGTGGATGTTGTGAGTGGCTTTGGAGAGTGCGAAGTGTTCGACTAGTGTTTGGCGAGACCGACTTATTTTGTTGCCGTTTTAACTTCGCACCGATTAACTTTGTGACCGTTATTTTGGTTTGTGACTTGTTTTGACTTCTGACCTATGTGTCTTGTGACAGTTTTGACTTTTGACCTGTTTGCATAGGAACTTTGTCTTTTATCACCGTTATGGCTCGTGACCGATATGAATTGTTTCCGATTTAAATTGCTACCCATTTATTTAGTGACCGTTTTGAGTTGTTACTGACTTATTGTTGAAGATTTGACTTTTGAACGATTTGTGTTTTGACCGTTTTGACTTATGACCATTTTGTTTTCTTACCGTTAGTGCTCGTGACAGATATATATTGTGTCCGATTTTATTTGCGACCGATTTGTTTTGACCGTTTTGACTGGCGACCAACTTGTTTTATGATAGAATTTAGTTGTGACGGCTTTGTTTTTTCACCGTTTCACTTGTGACCGATTTGTTTTTTGACCGTTTAAACTTAGGACCACTTTGTTCTATGACCGATTTTAATTGTGACCGATTTGCTATTGACCGATTGCATCGTGCCCGATATGATTTTCTTCCGATTTGTTTAGTGACCGTTTTGAGTTGTGACCGATATGTTTTGTGACCGTTTGGACTGAGGATCAACTTGATATATGACCGTTATGGCATGTTACCTGTATGTTGCTAACTGTTGGACTTGTGACCCATTGGCTTTGTGACCGCTATGACTTGTACCCAGTTTAGTTAGACACCGTTTTGACTTGTACCAAATTTGGTTTGCGACCGATTTGTGTGTTGTGACCACTTTTACTCAAAAACTATTTGTTTTTGACCGTTTTGATTTGTGACCAACAAGTTTTTTGACCTTTTTCAGTTGTGACCGGATTTGTTTTTTGACCGTTGTGACTTAGAACCATTTGTTTTTTTACCGTTTTGTCTTGTATCCGATTTGCTTTGAATCCGATTTGATTAGCATGCGGTTTGTTAAGTGACCGTTTAGAGATCCGATTGTTTTCTGACCGTTTTTACTTCTGACCGATTCGCTCTCTTACCGGAGATGTAATCGGTTTGTTTTCTAACCGTTCTGACTTCTCACCGATTGGCTTTGTGACCGTTATGACTTTTACCCAATTTATTATTACGACCGTTTCGTTTTCAGTTGTGACCGGCTTGTTCTTTGACCATTTCGACTTGTCGCATAAAAAATTCTGAACAAAACGTTCAAAACGTTGAAAACGACTTGGGACAATTTTGCTTCCTGACCGTCATGTATTTTCCGTTTTCATTTGTGAACGACTTGTGCTGGGACCACCGTTTTGACTTCTGAACATCTTGTTTTATGACCGTTTTCATTCGTGACAGACTTGTTTTTTGAACGTTTTGACATGTGGCCGATTTGTTTTTTAATGGTTTTGACTTTGGACAATTTTTTCACCTGACCGTTATGTCTTGTGACCGATTTAAATTGGGACCACAATTACTTTTAAACGATTTTATGACCGTTTTTACATGGAACCATTTTCTTTTATGACCGTTATGGCTTGTGACCGATTGGCATTGTGTTCGATTTGCGAGCTTTTTGTTTAGTGACAGTTTAGAGTTGTGACCCATTGGCTTTGTGACCGTTATGACTTGTTCAAAGTTTAGTTTTTTGACCGTTTCGACTTGCGACCGATATGATTTCTGACCGTTTTGTGACCGTTATGACTTGTTCCAGTTTAGTTTTTTGACCGTTTTGACTTGCGACCGATTTGTTTTCTGACCGTTTTGACTTAGGATAATTTGTTTCCTGACCGTTATATATTTGGAGAGATTTGACTTGTGAATGATTTGTCTTGGAACCACTTATGCTTATAAAGTTATGTTTTTGACCGTTTTGACTTCTGACAAACTTGTTTTATGACCGTTCTCATTTGTGACCGACTTGTTTTATGACCGTATTGGTTTATGACTTGCATTGTGTCCGATTTGATTTGCAACCGATTTGTTTAGTGACCGTTTTGAATTGTGACCGATTTGTTTTGTGACAGTTTTGACTTAGGACCAACTTTTTTATGACCGTTATCGCTTCTTACCGGTATGTTTACTTACTGTTTGTCTTGCGACCCATTGGCTTTGTAACCGTTATGACCTGCACCCAGTTTAATTTGCGACTGTTTTCAATTGCACCAAATTAAGTATTCGACCGTTTCGTTTTCAATTGTGACCGTTATGTTTTTTGACCGTTTTGACGTGTGACCGTTATTACTTTTATCCAATATATTTTCTGACCGCTTTGACTTGTACCCAATTTAGTTTGTGTCCGATATGATTTGCGACCGATCTGTTTTTTTTTACCGTTTTAACTTTCGACCAACTTGTTTTATGACTGTTTTCAGTTGTGATAGGTTTGTTTTTTGACCGTTTTAACCTCTGACCGATTTGTGTTTTGTGCATTTTCACTAAGGACAATGTTTGCCTTATTGCCGTTATATATTGTGACCGATTTGCATTATGTCCGATTTGATGTCTGACCGATTTGTTAAGTGACAGTTCTAAGTTGTGACCGATATGTTTTGTGACCGTTTTGACTTATGACAAAGTTGTTTTATCACCGTTATGGTTTGTTAGCGGTTTTTTTACTTACTGTTTGACTTGTGACCGGTAAACGTTGTGACCGTTATGCCTTGTTTAGTTTAGTTTAGTTTGTGACCGTTTTGACTTGTGTCCAATTTCTCTTGGGACACCTATTTCTTATAAACTATATGTTTTTGACCGTTTTGACTTGTGACCAACATGTTTTATCACCAGTTTTCAGTTGTGACCGGTTTGATTTTTGTCCGTTGTGACTTAGGACCATTGTATTTCCTGGCCGTTATATCTTGTGACCTAATTGTGTCCGATTTGATTAGCAACCGATTGGTTTGTTGACCGTTCTGACTTTTGATCGATTGTGAACAGCTGGTTTTTGAGCGTTTTGACTTAGGACCATTTTTGTTTTATGGCATTTATTTCTTGTGACCTATTTGCAGTATGTTCTATTTGATTTGTGACCGATTCGATAATTGACCGTTTTGACTGGTGGCAAACTTGTTGTATGACCGTTATTGCTTGTTACCGGTATGTTTACTTACTGTTTGACGTAGCACCGTTTGATTTTGCCACCGTTATGACTTGTACCCAGTTTAGTTTGTGTTCTGTGGAGCAGTGGGGTTTTGTGTGAAAGTGGATTGTATGAGGGGTGTAGAGAATGTGACCGGTGTGAGTTTTTAGTTTGTGAAGTTTTGGGATTGGTGTGGATGTTGTGAGTGGCTTTGGAGAGTGCGAAGTGTTCGACTAGTGTTTGGCGAGACCGACTTATTTTGTTGCCGTTTTAACTTCGCACCGATTAACTTTGTGACCGTTATTTTGGTTTGTGACTTGTTTTGACTTCTGACCTATGTGTCTTGTGACAGTTTTGACTTTTGACTTGTTTGCATTAGGAACTTTGTCTTTTATCACCGTTATGGCTCGTGACCGATATGAATTGTTTCCGATTTAAATTGCTACCCATTTATTTAGTGACCGTTTTGAGTTGTTACTGACTTATTGTTGAAGATTTGACTTTTGAACGATTTGTGTTTTGACCGTTTTGACTTATGACCATTTTGTTTTCTTACCGTTAGTGCTCGTGACAGATATATATTGTGTCCGATTTTATTTGCGACCGATTTGTTTTGACCGTTTGACTGGCGACCAACTTGTTTTATGATAGAATTTAGTTGTGACGGCTTTGTTTTTTCACCGTTTTCACTTGTGACCGATTTGTTTTTGACCGTTTAAACTTAGGACCACTTTGTTCTATGACCGATTTTAATTGTGACCGATTTGCTATTGACCGATTGCATCGTGCCCGATATGATTTTCTTCCGATTTGTTTAGTGACCGTTTTGAGTTGTGACCGATATGTTTTGTGACCGTTTTGACTGAGGATCAACTTGATATATGACCGTTATGGCATGTTACCTGTATGTTTGCTAACTGTTGGACTTGTGACCCATTGGCTTTGTGACCGCTATGACTTGTACCCAGTTTAGTTAGACACCGTTTTGACTTGTACCAAATTTGGTTTGCGACCGATTTGTGTGTTGTGACCACTTTTACTCAAAAACTATTTGTTTTTGACCGTTTTGATTTGTGACCAACAAGTTTTTTGACCTTTTTCAGTTGTGACCGGATTTGTTTTTTGACCGTTGTGACTTAGAACCATTTGTTTTTTTACCGTTTTGTCTTGTATCCGATTTGCTTTGAATCCGATTTGATTAGCATGCGGTTTGTTAAGTGACCGTTTAGAGATCCGATTGTTTTCTGACCGTTTTTACTTCTGACCGATTCGCTCTCTTACCGGAGATGTAATCGGTTTGTTTTCTAACCGTTCTGACTTCTCACCGATTGGCTTTGTGACCGTTATGACTTTTACCCAATTTATTATACGACCGTTTCGTTTTCAGTTGTGACCGGCTTGTTCTTTGACCATTTCGACTTGTCGCATAAAAAATTCTGAACAAAACGTTCAAAACGTTGAAAACGACTTGGGACAATTTTGCTTCCTGACCGTCATGTATTTTGCCCGTTTTCATTTGTGAACGACTTGTGCTGGGACCACCGTTTTGACTTCTGAACATCTTGTTTTATGACCGTTTTCATTCGTGACAGACTTGTTTTTTGAACGTTTTGACATGTGGCCGATTTGTTTTTTAATGGTTTTGACTTTGGACAATTTTTTCACCTGACCGTTATGTCTTGTGACCGATTTAAATTGGGACCACAATTACTTTTAAACGATTTTATGACCGTTTTTACATGGAACCATTTTCTTTTATGACCGTTATGGCTTGTGACCGATTGGCATTGTGTTCGATTTGCGAGCTTTTTGTTTAGTGACAGTTTAGAGTTGTGACCCATTGGCTTTGTGACCGTTATGACTTGTTCAAAGTTTAGTTTTTTGACCGTTTCGACTTGCGACCGATATGATTTCTGACCGTTTTGTGACCGTTATGACTTGTTCCAGTTTAGTTTTTTGACCGTTTTGACTTGCGACCGATTTGTTTTCTGACCGTTTTGACTTAGGATAATTTGTTTCCTGACCGTTATATATTTGGAGAGATTTGACTTGTGAATGATTTGTCTTGGAACCACTTATGCTTATAAAGTTATGTTTTTGACCGTTTTGACTTCTGACAAACTTGTTTTATGACCGTTCTCATTTGTGACCGACTTGTTTTATGACCGTATTGGTTTATGACTTGCATTGTGTCCGATTTGATTTGCAACCGATTTGTTTAGTGACCGTTTTGAATTGTGACCGATTTGTTTTGTGACAGTTTTGACTTAGGACCAACTTTTTTATGACCGTTATCGCTTCTTACCGGTATGTTTACTTACTGTTTGTCTTGCGACCCATTGGCTTTGTAACCGTTATGACCTGCACCCAGTTTAATTTGCGACTGTTTTCAATTGCACCAAATTAAGTATTCGACCGTTTCGTTTTCAATTGTGACCGTTATGTTTTTTGACCGTTTTGACGTGTGACCGTTATTACTTTTATCCAATATATTTTCTGACCGCTTTGACTTGTACCCAATTTAGTTTGTGTCCGATATGATTTGCGACCGATCTGTTTTTTTTTACCGTTTTAACTTTCGACCAACTTGTTTTATGACTGTTTTCAGTTGTGATAGGTTTGTTTTTTGACCGTTTTAACCTCTGACCGATTTGTGTTTTGTGCATTTTCACTAAGGACAATGTTTGCCTTATTGCCGTTATATATTGTGACCGATTTGCATTATGTCCGATTTGATGTCTGACCGATTTGTTAAGTGACAGTTCTAAGTTGTGACCGATATGTTTTGTGACCGTTTTGACTTATGACAAAGTTGTTTTATCACCGTTATGGTTTGTTAGCGGTTTTTTTTACTTACTGTTTGACTTGTGACCGGTAAACGTTGTGACCGTTATGCCTTGTTTAGTTTAGTTTAGTTTGTGACCGTTTTGACTTGTGTCCAATTTCTCTTGGGACACCTATTTCTTATAAACTATATGTTTTTGACCGTTTTGACTTGTGACCAACATGTTTTATCACCGTTTTCAGTTGTGACCGGTTTGATTTTTGTCCGTTGTGACTTAGGACCATTGTATTTCCTGGCCGTTATATCTTGTGACCTAATTGTGTCCGATTTGATTAGCAACCGATTGGTTTGTTGACCGTTCTGACTTTTGATCGATTGTGAACAGCTGGTTTTTGAGCGTTTTGACTTAGGACCATTTTTGTTTTATGGCATTTATTTCTTGTGACCTATTTGCAGTATGTTCTATTTGATTTGTGACCGATTCGATAATTGACCGTTTTGACTGGTGGCAAACTTGTTGTATGACCGTTATTGCTTGTTACCGGTATGTTTACTTACTGTTTGACGTAGCACCGTTTGATTTTGCCACCGTTATGACTTGTACCCAGTTTAGTTTGTGTTCTGTGGAGCAGTGGGGTTTTGTGTGAAAGTGGATTGTATGAGGGGTGTAGAGAATGTGACCGGTGTGAGTTTTTAGTTTGTGAAGTTTTGGGATTGGTGTGGATGTTGTGAGTGGCTTTGGAGAGTGCGAAGTGTTCGACTAGTGTTTGGCGAGACCGACTTATTTTGTTGCCGTTTTAACTTCGCACCGATTAACTTTGTGACCGTTATTTTGGTTTGTGACTTGTTTTGACTTCTGACCTATGTGTCTTGTGACAGTTTTGACTTTTGACCTGTTTGCATTAGGAACTTTGTCTTTTATCACCGTTATGGCTCGTGACCGATATGAATTGTTTCCGATTTAAATTGCTACCCATTTATTTAGTGACCGTTTTGAGTTGTTACTGACTTATTGTTGAAGATTTGACTTTTGAACGATTTGTGTTTTGACCGTTTTGACTTATGACCATTTTGTTTTCTTACCGTTAGTGCTCGTGACAGATATATATTGTGTCCGATTTTATTTGCGACCGATTTGTTTTGACCGTTTTGACTGGCGACCAACTTGTTTTATGATAGAATTTAGTTGTGACGGCTTTGTTTTTTCACCGTTTTCACTTGTGACCGATTTGTTTTTGACCGTTTAAACTTAGGACCACTTTGTTCTATGACCGATTTTAATTGTGACCGATTTGCTATTGACCGATTGCATCGTGCCCGATATGATTTTCTTCCGATTTGTTTAGTGACCGTTTTGAGTTGTGACCGATATGTTTTGTGACCGTTTTGACTGAGGATCAACTTGATATATGACCGTTATGGCATGTTACCTGTATGTTTGCTAACTGTTGGACTTGTGACCCATTGGCTTTGTGACCGCTATGACTTGTACCCAGTTTAGTTAGACACCGTTTTGACTTGTACCAAATTTGGTTTGCGACCGATTTGTGTGTTGTGACCACTTTTACTCAAAAACTATTTGTTTTTGACCGTTTTGATTTGTGACCAACAAGTTTTTTTACCTTTTTCAGTTGTGACCGGATTTGTTTTTTGACCGTTGTGACTTAGAACCATTTGTTTTTTTTACCGTTTTGTCTTGTATCCGATTTGCTTTGAATCCGATTTGATTAGCATGCGGTTTGTTAAGTGACCGTTTAGAGATCCGATTGTTTTCTGACCGTTTTTACTTCTGACCGATTCGCTCTCTTACCAGAGATGTAATCGGTTTGTTTTCTAACCGTTCTGACTTCTCACCGATTGGCTTTGTGACCGTTAATGACTTTTACCCAATTTATTATACGACCGTTTCGTTTTCAGTTGTGACCGGCTTGTTCTTTGACCATTTCGACTTGTCGCATAAAAAATTCTGAACAAAACGTTCAAAACGTTGAAAACGACTTGGGACAATTTTGCTTCCTGACCGTTATGTATTTTGCCCGTTTTCATTTGTGAACGACTTGTGCTGGGACCACCGTTTTGACTTCTGAACATCTTGTTTTATGACCGTTTTCATTCGTGACAGACTTGTTTTTTTAACGTTTTGACATGTGGCCGATTTGTTTTTTAATGGTTTTGACTTTGGACAATTTTTTCACCTGACCGTTATGTCTTGTGACCGATTTAAATTGGGACCACAATTACTTTTAAACGATTTTATGACCGTTTTTACATGGAACCATTTTCTTTTATGACCGTTATGGCTTGTGACCGATTGGCATTGTGTTCGATTTGCGAGCTTTTTGTTTAGTGACAGTTTAGAGTTGTGACCCATTGGCTTTGTGACCGTTATGACTTGTTCAAAGTTTAGTTTTTTGACCGTTTCGACTTGCGACCGATATGATTTCTGACCGTTTTGTGACCGTTATGACTTGTTCCAGTTTAGTTTTTTGACCGTTTTGACTTGCGACCGATTTGTTTTCTGACCGTTTTGACTTAGGATAATTTGTTTCCTGACCGTTATATATTTGGAGAGATTTGACTTGTGAATGATTTGTCTTGGAACCACTTATGCTTATAAAGTTATGTTTTTGACCGTTTTGACTTCTGACAAACTTGTTTTATGACCGTTCTCATTTGTGACCGACTTGTTTTATGACCGTATTGGTTTATGACTTGCATTGTGTCCGATTTGATTTGCAACCGATTTGTTTAGTGACCGTTTTGAATTGTGACCGATTTGTTTTGTGACAGTTTTGACTTAGGACCAACTTTTTTATGACCGTTATCGCTTCTTACCGGTATGTTTACTTACTGTTTGTCTTGCGACCCATTGGCTTTGTAACCGTTATGACCTGCACCCAGTTTAATTTGCGACTGTTTTCAATTGCACCAAATTAAGTATTCGACCGTTTCGTTTTCAATTGTGACCGTTATGTTTTTTGACCGTTTTGACGTGTGACCGTTATTACTTTTATCCAATATATTTTCTGACCGCTTTGACTTGTACCCAATTTAGTTTGTGTCCGATATGATTTGCGACCGATCTGTTTTTTTTACCGTTTTAACTTTCGACCAACTTGTTTTATGACTGTTTTCAGTTGTGATAGGTTTGTTTTTTGACCGTTTTAACCTCTGACCGATTTGTGTTTTGTGCATTTTCACTAAGGACAATGTTTGCCTTATTGCCGTTATATATTGTGACTGATTTGCATTATGTCCGATTTGATGTCTGACCGATTTGTTAAGTGACAGTTCTAAGTTGTGACCGATATGTTTTGTGACCGTTTTGACTTATGACAAAGTTGTTTTATCACCGTTATGGTTTGTTAGCGGTTTTTTTACTTACTGTTTGACTTGTGACCGGTAAACGTTGTGACCGTTATGCCTTGTTTAGTTTAGTTTAGTTTGTGACCGTTTTGACTTGTGTCCAATTTCTCTTGGGACACCTATTTCTTATAAACTATATGTTTTTGACCGTTTTGACTTGTGACCAACATGTTTTATCACCGTTTTCAGTTGTGACCGGTTTGATTTTTGTCCGTTGTGACTTAGGACCATTGTATTTCCTGGCCGTTATATCTTGTGACCTAATTGTGTCCGATTTGATTAGCAACCGATTGGTTTGTTGACCGTTCTGACTTTTGATCGATTGTGAACAGCTGGTTTTTGAGCGTTTTGACTTAGGACCATTTTTGTTTTATGGCATTTATTTCTTGTGACCTATTTGCAGTATGTTCTATTTGATTTGTGACCGATTCGATAATTGACCGTTTTGACTGGTGGCAAACTTGTTGTATGACCGTTATTGCTTGTTACCGGTATGTTTACTTACTGTTTGACGTAGCACCGTTTGATTTTGCCACCGTTATGACTTGTACCCAGTTTAGTTTGTGTTCTGTGGAGCAGTGGGGTTTTGTGTGAAAGTGGATTGTATGAGGGGTGTAGAGAATGTGACCGGTGTGAGTTTTTAGTTTGTGAAGTTTTGGGATTGGTGTGGATGTTGTGAGTGGCTTTGGAGAGTGCGAAGTGTTCGACTAGTGTTTGGCGAGACCGACTTATTTTGTTGCCGTTTTAACTTCGCACCGATTAACTTTGTGACCGTTATTTTGGTTTGTGACTTGTTTTGACTTCTGACCTATGTGTCTTGTGACAGTTTTGACTTTTGACCTGTTTGCATTAGGAACTTTGTCTTTTATCACCGTTATGGCTCGTGACCGATATGAATTGTTTCCGATTTAAATTGCTACCCATTTATTTAGTGACCGTTTTGAGTTGTTACTGACTTATTGTTGAAGATTTGACTTTTGAACGATTTGTGTTTTGACCGTTTTGACTTATGACCATTTTGTTTTCTTACCGTTAGTGCTCGTGACAGATATATATTGTGTCCGATTTTATTTGCGACCGATTTGTTTTGACCGTTTTGACTGGCGACCAACTTGTTTTATGATAGAATTTAGTTGTGACGGCTTTGTTTTTTCACCGTTTTCACTTGTGACCGATTTGTTTTTGACCGTTTAAACTTAGGACCACTTTGTTCTATGACCGATTTTAATTGTGACCGATTTGCTATTGACCGATTGCATCGTGCCCGATATGATTTTCTTCCGATTTGTTTAGTGACCGTTTTGAGTTGTGACCGATATGTTTTGTGACCGTTTTGACTGAGGATCAACTTGATATATGACCGTTATGGCATGTTACCTGTATGTTTGCTAACTGTTGGACTTGTGACCCATTGGCTTTGTGACCGCTATGACTTGTACCCAGTTTAGTTAGACACCGTTTTGACTTGTACCAAATTTGGTTTGCGACCGATTTGTGTGTTGTGACCACTTTTACTCAAAAACTATTTGTTTTTGACCGTTTTGATTTGTGACCAACAAGTTTTTTGACCTTTTTCAGTTGTGACCGGATTTGTTTTTTGACCGTTGTGACTTAGAACCATTTGTTTTTTTACCGTTTTGTCTTGTATCCGATTTGCTTTGAATCCGATTTGATTAGCATGCGGTTTGTTAAGTGACCGTTTAGAGATCCGATTGTTTTCTGACCGTTTTTACTTCTGACCGATTCGCTCTCTTACCGGAGATGTAATCGGTTTGTTTTCTAACCGTTCTGACTTCTCACCGATTGGCTTTGTGACCGTTATGACTTTTACCCAATTTATTATACGACCGTTTCGTTTTCAGTTGTGACCGGCTTGTTCTTTGACCATTTCGACTTGTCGCATAAAAAATTCTGAACAAAACGTTCAAAACGTTGAAAACGACTTGGGACAATTTTGCTTCCTGACCGTCATGTATTTTGCCCGTTTTCATTTGTGAACGACTTGTGCTGGGACCACCGTTTTGACTTCTGAACATCTTGTTTTATGACCGTTTTCATTCGTGACAGACTTGTTTTTTGAACGTTTTGACATGTGGCCGATTTGTTTTTTAATGGTTTTGACTTTGGACAATTTTTTCACCTGACCGTTATGTCTTGTGACCGATTTAAATTGGGACCACAATTACTTTTAAACGATTTTATGACCGTTTTTACATGGAACCATTTTCTTTTATGACCGTTATGGCTTGTGACCGATTGGCATTGTGTTCGATTTGCGAGCTTTTTGTTTAGTGACAGTTTAGAGTTGTGACCCATTGGCTTTGTGACCGTTATGACTTGTTCAAAGTTTAGTTTTTTGACCGTTTCGACTTGCGACCGATATGATTTCTGACCGTTTTGTGACCGTTATGACTTGTTCCAGTTTAGTTTTTTGACCGTTTTGACTTGCGACCGATTTGTTTTCTGACCGTTTTGACTTAGGATAATTTGTTTCCTGACCGTTATATATTTGGAGAGATTTGACTTGTGAATGATTTGTCTTGGAACCACTTATGCTTATAAAGTTATGTTTTTGACCGTTTTGACTTCTGACAAACTTGTTTTATGACCGTTCTCATTTGTGACCGACTTGTTTTATGACCGTATTGGTTTATGACTTGCATTGTGTCCGATTTGATTTGCAACCGATTTGTTTAGTGACCGTTTTGAATTGTGACCGATTTGTTTTGTGACAGTTTTGACTTAGGACCAACTTTTTTATGACCGTTATCGCTTCTTACCGGTATGTTTACTTACTGTTTGTCTTGCGACCCATTGGCTTTGTAACCGTTATGACCTGCACCCAGTTTAATTTGCGACTGTTTTCAATTGCACCAAATTAAGTATTCGACCGTTTCGTTTTCAATTGTGACCGTTATGTTTTTTGACCGTTTTGACGTGTGACCGTTATTACTTTTATCCAATATATTTTCTGACCGCTTTGACTTGTACCCAATTTAGTTTGTGTCCGATATGATTTGCGACCGATCTGTTTTTTTTTACCGTTTTAACTTTCGACCAACTTGTTTTATGACTGTTTTCAGTTGTGATAGGTTTGTTTTTTGACCGTTTTAACCTCTGACCGATTTGTGTTTTGTGCATTTTCACTAAGGACAATGTTTGCCTTATTGCCGTTATATATTGTGACCGATTTGCATTATGTCCGATTTGATGTCTGACCGATTTGTTAAGTGACAGTTCTAAGTTGTGACCGATATGTTTTGTGACCGTTTTGACTTATGACAAAGTTGTTTTATCACCGTTATGGTTTGTTAGCGGTTTTTTTACTTACTGTTTGACTTGTGACCGGTAAACGTTGTGACCGTTATGCCTTGTTTAGTTTAGTTTAGTTTGTGACCGTTTTGACTTGTGTCCAATTTCTCTTGGGACACCTATTTCTTATAAACTATATGTTTTTGACCGTTTTGACTTGTGACCAACATGTTTTATCACCGTTTTCAGTTGTGACCGGTTTGATTTTTGTCCGTTGTGACTTAGGACCATTGTATTTCCTGGCCGTTATATCTTGTGACCTAATTGTGTCCGATTTGATTAGCAACCGATTGGTTTGTTGACCGTTCTGACTTTTGATCGATTGTGAACAGCTGGTTTTTGAGCGTTTTGACTTAGGACCATTTTTGTTTTATGGCATTTATTTCTTGTGACCTATTTGCAGTATGTTCTATTTGATTTGTGACCGATTCGATAATTGACCGTTTTGACTGGTGGCAAACTTGTTGTATGACCGTTATTGCTTGTTACCGGTATGTTTACTTACTGTTTGACGTAGCACCGTTTGATTTTGCCACCGTTATGACTTGTACCCAGTTTAGTTTGTGTTCTGTGGAGCAGTGGGGTTTTGTGTGAAAGTGGATTGTATGAGGGGTGTAGAGAATGTGACCGGTGTGAGTTTTTAGTTTGTGAAGTTTTGGGATTGGTGTGGATGTTGTGAGTGGCTTTGGAGAGTGCGAAGTGTTCGACTAGTGTTTGGCGAGACCGACTTATTTTGTTGCCGTTTTAACTTCGCACCGATTAACTTTGTGACCGTTATTTTGGTTTGTGACTTGTTTTGACTTCTGACCTATGTGTCTTGTGACAGTTTTGACTTTTGACCTGTTTGCATTAGGAACTTTGTCTTTTATCACCGTTATGGCTCGTCACCGATATGAATTGTTTCCGATTTAAATTGCTACCCATTTATTTAGTGACCGTTTTGAGTTGTTACTGACTTATTGTTGAAGATTTGACTTTTGAACGATTTGTGTTTTGACCGTTTTGACTTATGACCATTTTGTTTTCTTACCGTTAGTGCTCGTGACAGATATATATTGTGTCCGATTTTATTTGCGACCGATTTGTTTTGACCGTTTTGACTGGCGACCAACTTGTTTTATGATAGAATTTAGTTGTGACGGCTTTGTTTTTTCACCGTTTTCACTTGTGACCGATTTGTTTTTGACCGTTTAAACTTAGGACCACTTTGTTCTATGACCGATTTTAATTGTGACCGATTTGCTATTGACCGATTGCATCGTGCCCGATATGATTTTCTTCCGATTTGTTTAGTGACCGTTTTGAGTTGTGACCGATATGTTTTGTGACCGTTTTGACTGAGGATCAACTTGATATATGACCGTTATGGCATGTTACCTGTATGTTTGCTAACTGTTGGACTTGTGACCCATTGGCTTTGTGACCGCTATGACTTGTACCCAGTTTAGTTAGACACCGTTTTGACTTGTACCAAATTTGGTTTGCGACCGATTTGTGTGTTGTGACCACTTTTACTCAAAAACTATTTGTTTTTGACCGTTTTGATTTGTGACCAACAAGTTTTTTTACCTTTTTCAGTTGTGACCGGATTTGTTTTTTGACCGTTGTGACTTAGAACCATTTGTTTTTTTTACCGTTTTGTCTTGTATCCGATTTGCTTTGAATCCGATTTGATTAGCATGCGGTTTGTTAAGTGACCGTTTAGAGATCCGATTGTTTTCTGACCGTTTTTACTTCTGACCGATTCGCTCTCTTACCAGAGATGTAATCGGTTTGTTTTCTAACCGTTCTGACTTCTCACCGATTGGCTTTGTGACCGTTAATGACTTTTACCCAATTTATTATACGACCGTTTCGTTTTCAGTTGTGACCGGCTTGTTCTTTGACCATTTCGACTTGTCGCATAAAAAATTCTGAACAAAACGTTCAAAACGTTGAAAACGACTTGGGACAATTTTGCTTCCTGACCGTTATGTATTTTGCCCGTTTTCATTTGTGAACGACTTGTGCTGGGACCACCGTTTTGACTTCTGAACATCTTGTTTTATGACCGTTTTCATTCGTGACAGACTTGTTTTTTTAACGTTTTGACATGTGGCCGATTTGTTTTTTAATGGTTTTGACTTTGGACAATTTTTTCACCTGACCGTTATGTCTTGTGACCGATTTAAATTGGGACCACAATTACTTTTAAACGATTTTATGACCGTTTTTACATGGAACCATTTTCTTTTATGACCGTTATGGCTTGTGACCGATTGGCATTGTGTTCGATTTGCGAGCTTTTTGTTTAGTGACAGTTTAGAGTTGTGACCCATTGGCTTTGTGACCGTTATGACTTGTTCAAAGTTTAGTTTTTTGACCGTTTCGACTTGCGACCGATATGATTTCTGACCGTTTTGTGACCGTTATGACTTGTTCCAGTTTAGTTTTTTGACCGTTTTGACTTGCGACCGATTTGTTTTCTGACCGTTTTGACTTAGGATAATTTGTTTCCTGACCGTTATATATTTGGAGAGATTTGACTTGTGAATGATTTGTCTTGGAACCACTTATGCTTATAAAGTTATGTTTTTGACCGTTTTGACTTCTGACAAACTTGTTTTATGACCGTTCTCATTTGTGACCGACTTGTTTTATGACCGTATTGGTTTATGACTTGCATTGTGTCCGATTTGATTTGCAACCGATTTGTTTAGTGACCGTTTTGAATTGTGACCGATTTGTTTTGTGACAGTTTTGACTTAGGACCAACTTTTTTATGACCGTTATCGCTTCTTACCGGTATGTTTACTTACTGTTTGTCTTGCGACCCATTGGCTTTGTAACCGTTATGACCTGCACCCAGTTTAATTTGCGACTGTTTTCAATTGCACCAAATTAAGTATTCGACCGTTTCGTTTTCAATTGTGACCGTTATGTTTTTTGACCGTTTTGACGTGTGACCGTTATTACTTTTATCCAATATATTTTCTGACCGCTTTGACTTGTACCCAATTTAGTTTGTGTCCGATATGATTTGCGACCGATCTGGTTTTTTTACCGTTTTAACTTTCGACCAACTTGTTTTATGACTGTTTTCAGTTGTGATAGGTTTGTTTTTTGACCGTTTTAACCTCTGACCGATTTGTGTTTTGTGCATTTTCACTAAGGACAATGTTTGCCTTATTGCCGTTATATATTGTGACTGATTTGCATTATGTTCGATTTGATGTCTGACCGATTTGTTAAGTGACAGTTCTAAGTTGTGACCGATATGTTTTGTGACCGTTTTGACTTATGACAAAGTTGTTTTATCACCGTTATGGTTTGTTAGCGGTTTTTTTACTTACTGTTTGACTTGTGACCGGTAAACGTTGTGACCGTTATGCCTTGTTTAGTTTAGTTTAGTTTTTGACCGTTTTGACTTGTGTCCAATTTCTCTTGGGACACCTATTTCTTATAAACTATATGTTTTTGACCGTTTTGACTTGTGACCAACATGTTTTATCACCGTTTTCAGTTGTGACCGGTTTGATTTTTGTCCGTTGTGACTTAGGACCATTGTATTTCCTGGCCGTTATATCTTGTGACCTAATTGTGTCCGATTTGATTAGCAACCGATTGGTTTGTTGACCGTTCTGACTTTTGATCGATTGTGAACAGCTGGTTTTTGAGCGTTTTGACTTAGGACCATTTTTGTTTTATGGCATTTATTTCTTGTGACCTATTTGCAGTATGTTCTATTTGATTTGTGACCGATTCGATAATTGACCGTTTTGACTGGTGGCAAACTTGTTGTATGACCGTTATTGCTTGTTACCGGTATGTTTACTTACTGTTTGACGTAGCACCGTTTGATTTTGCCACCGTTATGACTTGTACCCAGTTTAGTTTGTGTTCTGTGGAGCAGTGGGGTTTTGTGTGAAAGTGGATTGTATGAGGGGTGTAGAGAATGTGACCGGTGTGAGTTTTTAGTTTGTGAAGTTTTGGGATTGGTGTGGATGTTGTGAGTGGCTTTGGAGAGTGCGAAGTGTTCGACTAGTGTTTGGCGAGACCGACTTATTTTGTTGCCGTTTTAACTTCGCACCGATTAACTTTGTGACCGTTATTTTGGTTTGTGACTTGTTTTGACTTCTGACCTATGTGTCTTGTGACAGTTTTGACTTTTGACCTGTTTGCATTAGGAACTTTGTCTTTTATCACCGTTATGGCTCGTGACCGATATGAATTGTTTCCGATTTAAATTGCTACCCATTTATTTAGTGACCGTTTTGAGTTGTTACTGACTTATTGTTGAAGATTTGACTTTTGAACGATTTGTGTTTTGACCGTTTTGACTTATGACCATTTTGTTTTCTTACCGTTAGTGCTCGTGACAGATATATATTGTGTCCGATTTTATTTGCGACCGATTTGTTTTGACCGTTTTGACTGGCGACCAACTTGTTTTATGATAGAATTTAGTTGTGACGGCTTTGTTTTTTCACCGTTTTCACTTGTGACCGATTTGTTTTTGACCGTTTAAACTTAGGACCACTTTGTTCTATGACCGATTTTAATTGTGACCGATTTGCTATTGACCGATTGCATCGTGCCCGATATGATTTTCTTCCGATTTGTTTAGTGACCGTTTTGAGTTGTGACCGATATGTTTTGTGACCGTTTTGACTGAGGATCAACTTGATATATGACCGTTATGGCATGTTACCTGTATGTTTGCTAACTGTTGGACTTGTGACCCATTGGCTTTGTGACCGCTATGACTTGTACCCAGTTTAGTTAGACACCGTTTTGACTTGTACCAAATTTGGTTTGCGACCGATTTGTGTGTTGTGACCACTTTTACTCAAAAACTATTTGTTTTTGACCGTTTTGATTTGTGACCAACAAGTTTTTTGACCTTTTTCAGTTGTGACCGGATTTGTTTTTTGACCGTTGTGACTTAGAACCATTTGTTTTTTTACCGTTTTGTCTTGTATCCGATTTGCTTTGAATCCGATTTGATTAGCATGCGGTTTGTTAAGTGACCGTTTAGAGATCCGATTGTTTTCTGACCGTTTTTACTTCTGACCGATTCGCTCTCTTACCGGAGATGTAATCGGTTTGTTTTCTAACCGTTCTGACTTCTCACCGATTGGCTTTGTGACCGTTATGACTTTTACCCAATTTATTATACGACCGTTTCGTTTTCAGTTGTGACCGGCTTGTTCTTTGACCATTTCGACTTGTCGCATAAAAAATTCTGAACAAAACGTTCAAAACGTTGAAAACGACTTGGGACAATTTTGCTTCCTGACCGTCATGTATTTTGCCCGTTTTCATTTGTGAACGACTTGTGCTGGGACCACCGTTTTGACTTCTGAACATCTTGTTTTATGACCGTTTTCATTCGTGACAGACTTGTTTTTTGAACGTTTTGACATGTGGCCGATTTGTTTTTTAATGGTTTTGACTTTGGACAATTTTTTCACCTGACCGTTATGTCTTGTGACCGATTTAAATTGGGACCACAATTACTTTTAAACGATTTTATGACCGTTTTTACATGGAACCATTTTCTTTTATGACCGTTATGGCTTGTGACCGATTGGCATTGTGTTCGATTTGCGAGCTTTTTGTTTAGTGACAGTTTAGAGTTGTGACCCATTGGCTTTGTGACCGTTATGACTTGTTCAAAGTTTAGTTTTTTGACCGTTTCGACTTGCGACCGATATGATTTCTGACCGTTTTGTGACCGTTATGACTTGTTCCAGTTTAGTTTTTTGACCGTTTTGACTTGCGACCGATTTGTTTTCTGACCGTTTTGACTTAGGATAATTTGTTTCCTGACCGTTATATATTTGGAGAGATTTGACTTGTGAATGATTTGTCTTGGAACCACTTATGCTTATAAAGTTATGTTTTTGACCGTTTTGACTTCTGACAAACTTGTTTTATGACCGTTCTCATTTGTGACCGACTTGTTTTATGACCGTATTGGTTTATGACTTGCATTGTGTCCGATTTGATTTGCAACCGATTTGTTTAGTGACCGTTTTGAATTGTGACCGATTTGTTTTGTGACAGTTTTGACTTAGGACCAACTTTTTTATGACCGTTATCGCTTCTTACCGGTATGTTTACTTACTGTTTGTCTTGCGACCCATTGGCTTTGTAACCGTTATGACCTGCACCCAGTTTAATTTGCGACTGTTTTCAATTGCACCAAATTAAGTATTCGACCGTTTCGTTTTCAATTGTGACCGTTATGTTTTTTGACCGTTTTGACGTGTGACCGTTATTACTTTTATCCAATATATTTTCTGACCGCTTTGACTTGTACCCAATTTAGTTTGTGTCCGATATGATTTGCGACCGATCTGTTTTTTTTTACCGTTTTAACTTTCGACCAACTTGTTTTATGACTGTTTTCAGTTGTGATAGGTTTGTTTTTTGACCGTTTTAACCTCTGACCGATTTGTGTTTTGTGCATTTTCACTAAGGACAATGTTTGCCTTATTGCCGTTATATATTGTGACCGATTTGCATTATGTCCGATTTGATGTCTGACCGATTTGTTAAGTGACAGTTCTAAGTTGTGACCGATATGTTTTGTGACCGTTTTGACTTATGACAAAGTTGTTTTATCACCGTTATGGTTTGTTAGCGGTTTTTTTACTTACTGTTTGACTTGTGACCGGTAAACGTTGTGACCGTTATGCCTTGTTTAGTTTAGTTTAGTTTGTGACCGTTTTGACTTGTGTCCAATTTCTCTTGGGACACCTATTTCTTATAAACTATATGTTTTTGACCGTTTTGACTTGTGACCAACATGTTTTATCACCGTTTTCAGTTGTGACCGGTTTGATTTTTGTCCGTTGTGACTTAGGACCATTGTATTTCCTGGCCGTTATATCTTGTGACCTAATTGTGTCCGATTTGATTAGCAACCGATTGGTTTGTTGACCGTTCTGACTTTTGATCGATTGTGAACAGCTGGTTTTTGAGCGTTTTGACTTAGGACCATTTTTGTTTTATGGCATTTATTTCTTGTGACCTATTTGCAGTATGTTCTATTTGATTTGTGACCGATTCGATAATTGACCGTTTTGACTGGTGGCAAACTTGTTGTATGACCGTTATTGCTTGTTACCGGTATGTTTACTTACTGTTTGACGTAGCACCGTTTGATTTTGCCACCGTTATGACTTGTACCCAGTTTAGTTTGTGTTCTGTGGAGCAGTGGGGTTTTGTGTGAAAGTGGATTGTATGAGGGGTGTAGAGAATGTGACCGGTGTGAGTTTTTAGTTTGTGAAGTTTTGGGATTGGTGTGGATGTTGTGAGTGGCTTTGGAGAGTGCGAAGTGTTCGACTAGTGTTTGGCGAGACCGACTTATTTTGTTGCCGTTTTAACTTCGCACCGATTAACTTTGTGACCGTTATTTTGGTTTGTGACTTGTTTTGACTTCTGACCTATGTGTCTTGTGACAGTTTTGACTTTTGACCTGTTTGCATTAGGAACTTTGTCTTTTATCACCGTTATGGCTCGTCACCGATATGAATTGTTTCCGATTTAAATTGCTACCCATTTATTTAGTGACCGTTTTGAGTTGTTACTGACTTATTGTTGAAGATTTGACTTTTGAACGATTTGTGTTTTGACCGTTTTGACTTATGACCATTTTGTTTTCTTACCGTTAGTGCTCGTGACAGATATATATTGTGTCCGATTTTATTTGCGACCGATTTGTTTTGACCGTTTTGACTGGCGACCAACTTGTTTTATGATAGAATTTCGTTGTGACGGCTTTGTTTTTTCACCGTTTTCACTTGTGACCGATTTGTTTTTGACCGTTTAAACTTAGGACCACTTTGTTCTATGACCGATTTTAATTGTGACCGATTTGCTATTGACCGATTGCATCGTGCCCGATATGATTTTCTTCCGATTTGTTTAGTGACCGTTTTGAGTTGTGACCGATATGTTTTGTGACCGTTTTGACTGAGGATCAACTTGATATATGACCGTTATGGCATGTTACCTGTATGTTTGCTAACTGTTGGACTTGTGACCCATTGGCTTTGTGACCGCTATGACTTGTACCCAGTTTAGTTAGACACCGTTTTGACTTGTACCAAATTTGGTTTGCGACCGATTTGTGTGTTGTGACCACTTTTACTCAAAAACTATTTGTTTTTGACCGTTTTGATTTGTGACCAACAAGTTTTTTGACCTTTTTCAGTTGTGACCGGATTTGTTTTTTGACCGTTGTGACTTAGAACCATTTGTTTTTTTACCGTTTTGTCTTGTATCCGATTTGCTTTGAATCCGATTTGATTAGCATGCGGTTTGTTAAGTGACCGTTTAGAGATCCGATTGTTTTCTGACCGTTTTTACTTCTGACCGATTCGCTCTCTTACCGGAGATGTAATCGGTTTGTTTTCTAACCGTTCTGACTTCTCACCGATTGGCTTTGTGACCGTTATGACTTTTACCCAATTTATTATACGACCGTTTCGTTTTCAGTTGTGACCGGCTTGTTCTTTGACCATTTCGACTTGTCGCATAAAAAATTC
Source organism: Congeria kusceri (assembly GCA_027627225.1). Taxonomy (NCBI): domain Eukaryota; kingdom Metazoa; phylum Mollusca; class Bivalvia; order Myida; family Dreissenidae; genus Congeria; species Congeria kusceri. The sequence continues at coordinate 38,946,318 of CM051025.1, forward strand.
TGAACAAAACGTTCAAAACGTTGAAAACGACTTGGGACAATTTTGCTTCCTGACCGTCATGTATTTTGCCCGTTTTCATTTGTGAACGACTTGTGCTGGGACCACCGTTTTGACTTCTGAACATCTTGTTTTATGACCGTTTTCATTCGTGACAGACTTGTTTTTTGAACGTTTTGACATGTGGCCGATTTGTTTTTTAATGGTTTTGACTTTGGACAATTTTTTCACCTGACCGTTATGTCTTGTGACCGATTTAAATTGGGACCACAATTACTTTTAAACGATTTTATGACCGTTTTTACATGGAACCATTTTCTTTTATGACCGTTATGGCTTGTGACCGATTGGCATTGTGTTCGATTTGCGAGCTTTTTGTTTAGTGACAGTTTAGAGTTGTGACCCATTGGCTTTGTGACCGTTATGACTTGTTCAAAGTTTAGTTTTCTGACCGTTTCGACTTGCGACCGATATGATTTCTGACCGTTTTGTGACCGTTATGACTTGTTCCAGTTTAGTTTTTTGACCGTTTTGACTTGCGACCGATTTGTTTTCTGACCGTTTTGACTTAGGATAATTTGTTTCCTGACCGTTATATATTTGGAGAGATTTGACTTGTGAATGATTTGTCTTGGAACCACTTATGCTTATAAAGTTATGTTTTTGACCGTTTTGACTTCTGACAAACTTGTTTTATGACCGTTCTCATTTGTGACCGACTTGTTTTATGACCGTATTGGTTTATGACTTGCATTGTGTCCGATTTGATTTGCAACCGATTTGTTTAGTGACCGTTTTGAATTGTGACCGATTTGTTTTGTGACAGTTTTGACTTAGGACCAACTTTTTTATGACCGTTATCGCTTCTTACCGGTATGTTTACTTACTGTTTGTCTTGCGACCCATTGGCTTTGTAACCGTTATGACCTGCACCCAGTTTAATTTGCGACTGTTTTCAATTGCACCAAATTAAGTATTCGACCGTTTCGTTTTCAATTGTGACCGTTATGTTTTTTGACCGTTTTGACGTGTGACCGTTATTACTTTTATCCAATATATTTTCTGACCGCTTTGACTTGTACCCAATTTAGTTTGTGTCCGATATGATTTGCGACCGATCTGTTTTTTTTTACCGTTTTAACTTTCGACCAACTTGTTTTATGACTGTTTTCAGTTGTGATAGGTTTGTTTTTTGACCGTTTTAACCTCTGACCGATTTGTGTTTTGTGCATTTTCACTAAGGACAATGTTTGCCTTATTGCCGTTATATATTGTGACCGATTTGCATTATGTCCGATTTGATGTCTGACCGATTTGTTAAGTGACAGTTCTAAGTTGTGACCGATATGTTTTGTGACCGTTTTGACTTATGACAAAGTTGTTTTATCACCGTTATGGTTTGTTAGCGGTTTTTTTACTTACTGTTTGACTTGTGACCGGTAAACGTTGTGACCGTTATGCCTTGTTTAGTTTAGTTTAGTTTGTGACCGTTTTGACTTGTGTCCAATTTCTCTTGGGACACCTATTTCTTATAAACTATATGTTTTTGACCGTTTTGACTTGTGACCAACATGTTTTATCACCGTTTTCAGTTGTGACCGGTTTGATTTTTGTCCGTTGTGACTTAGGACCATTGTATTTCCTGGCCGTTATATCTTGTGACCTAATTGTGTCCGATTTGATTAGCAACCGATTGGTTTGTTGACCGTTCTGACTTTTGATCGATTGTGAACAGCTGGTTTTTGAGCGTTTTGACTTAGGACCATTTTTGTTTTATGGCATTTATTTCTTGTGACCTATTTGCAGTATGTTCTATTTGATTTGTGACCGATTCGATAATTGACCGTTTTGACTGGTGGCAAACTTGTTGTATGACCGTTATTGCTTGTTACCGGTATGTTTACTTACTGTTTGACGTAGCACCGTTTGATTTTGCCACCGTTATGACTTGTACCCAGTTTAGTTTGTGTTCTGTGGAGCAGTGGGGTTTTGTGTGAAAGTGGATTGTATGAGGGGTGTAGAGAATGTGACCGGTGTGAGTTTTTAGTTTGTGAAGTTTTGGGATTGGTGTGGATGTTGTGAGTGGCTTTGGAGAGTGCGAAGTGTTCGACTAGTGTTTGGCGAGACCGACTTATTTTGTTGCCGTTTTAACTTCGCACCGATTAACTTTGTGACCGTTATTTTGGTTTGTGACTTGTTTTGACTTCTGACCTATGTGTCTTGTGACAGTTTTGACTTTTGACCTGTTTGCATTAGGAACTTTGTCTTTTATCACCGTTATGGCTCGTGACCGATATGAATTGTTTCCGATTTAAATTGCTACCCATTTATTTAGTGACCGTTTTGAGTTGTTACTGACTTATTGTTGAAGATTTGACTTTTGAACGATTTGTGTTTTGACCGTTTTGACTTATGACCATTTTGTTTTCTTACCGTTAGTGCTCGTGACAGATATATATTGTGTCCGATTTTATTTGCGACCGATTTGTTTTGACCGTTTTGACTGGCGACCAACTTGTTTTATGATAGAATTTCGTTGTGACGGCTTTGTTTTTTCACCGTTTTCTCTTGTGACCGATTTGTTTTTGACCGTTTAAACTTAGGACCACTTTGTTCTATGACCGATTTTAATTGTGACCGATTTGCTATTGACCGATTGCATCGTGCCCGATATGATTTTCTTCCGATTTGTTTAGTGACCGTTTTGAGTTGTGACCGATATGTTTTGTGACCGTTTTGACTGAGGATCAACTTGATATATGACCGTTATGGCATGTTACCTGTATGTTTGCTAACTGTTGGACTTGTGACCCATTGGCTTTGTGACCGCTATGACTTGTACCCAGTTTAGTTAGACACCGTTTTGACTTGTACCAAATTTGGTTTGCGACCGATTTGTGTGTTGTGACCACTTTTACTCAAAAACTATTTGTTTTTGACCGTTTTGATTTGTGACCAACAAGTTTTTTGACCTTTTTCAGTTGTGACCGGATTTGTTTTTTGACCGTTGTGACTTAGAACCATTTGTTTTTTTACCGTTTTGTCTTGTATCCGATTTGCTTTGAATCCGATTTGATTAGCATGCGGTTTGTTAAGTGACCGTTTAGAGATCCGATTGTTTTCTGACCGTTTTTACTTCTGACCGATTCGCTCTCTTACCGGAGATGTAATCGGTTTGTTTTCTAACCGTTCTGACTTCTCACCGATTGGCTTTGTGACCGTTATGACTTTTACCCAATTTATTATACGACCGTTTCGTTTTCAGTTGTGACCGGCTTGTTCTTTGACCATTTCGACTTGTCGCATAAAAAATTCTGAACAAAACGTTCAAAACGTTGAAAACGACTTGGGACAATTTTGCTTCCTGACCGTCATGTATTTTGCCCGTTTTCATTTGTGAACGACTTGTGCTGGGACCACCGTTTTGACTTCTGAACATCTTGTTTTATGACCGTTTTCATTCGTGACAGACTTGTTTTTTGAACGTTTTGACATGTGGCCGATTTGTTTTTTAATGGTTTTGACTTTGGACAATTTTTTCACCTGACCGTTATGTCTTGTGACCGATTTAAATTGGGACCACAATTACTTTTAAACGATTTTATGACCGTTTTTACATGGAACCATTTTCTTTTATGACCGTTATGGCTTGTGACCGATTGGCATTGTGTTCGATTTGCGAGCTTTTTGTTTAGTGACAGTTTAGAGTTGTGACCCATTGGCTTTGTGACCGTTATGACTTGTTCAAAGTTTAGTTTTTTGACCGTTTCGACTTGCGACCGATATGATTTCTGACCGTTTTGTGACCGTTATGACTTGTTCCAGTTTAGTTTTTTGACCGTTTTGACTTGCGACCGATTTGTTTTCTGACCGTTTTGACTTAGGATAATTTGTTTCCTGACCGTTATATATTTGGAGAGATTTGACTTGTGAATGATTTGTCTTGGAACCACTTATGCTTATAAAGTTATGTTTTTGACCGTTTTGACTTCTGACAAACTTGTTTTATGACCGTTCTCATTTGTGACCGACTTGTTTTATGACCGTATTGGTTTATGACTTGCATTGTGTCCGATTTGATTTGCAACCGATTTGTTTAGTGACCGTTTTGAATTGTGACCGATTTGTTTTGTGACAGTTTTGACTTAGGACCAACTTTTTTATGACCGTTATCGCTTCTTACCGGTATGTTTACTTACTGTTTGTCTTGCGACCCATTGGCTTTGTAACCGTTATGACCTGCACCCAGTTTAATTTGCGACTGTTTTCAATTGCACCAAATTAAGTATTCGACCGTTTCGTTTTCAATTGTGACCGTTATGTTTTTTGACCGTTTTGACGTGTGACCGTTATTACTTTTATCCAATATATTTTCTGACCGCTTTGACTTGTACCCAATTTAGTTTGTGTCCGATATGATTTGCGACCGATCTGTTTTTTTTTACCGTTTTAACTTTCGACCAACTTGTTTTATGACTGTTTTCAGTTGTGATAGGTTTGTTTTTTGACCGTTTTAACCTCTGACCGATTTGTGTTTTGTGCATTTTCACTAAGGACAATGTTTGCCTTATTGCCGTTATATATTGTGACCGATTTGCATTATGTCCGATTTGATGTCTGACCGATTTGTTAAGTGACAGTTCTAAGTTGTGACCGATATGTTTTGTGACCGTTTTGACTTATGACAAAGTTGTTTTATCACCGTTATGGTTTGTTAGCGGTTTTTTTACTTACTGTTTGACTTGTGACCGGTAAACGTTGTGACCGTTATGCCTTGTTTAGTTTAGTTTAGTTTGTGACCGTTTTGACTTGTGTCCAATTTCTCTTGGGACACCTATTTCTTATAAACTATATGTTTTTGACCGTTTTGACTTGTGACCAACATGTTTTATCACCGTTTTCAGTTGTGACCGGTTTGATTTTTGTCCGTTGTGACTTAGGACCATTGTATTTCCTGGCCGTTATATCTTGTGACCTAATTGTGTCCGATTTGATTAGCAACCGATTGGTTTGTTGACCGTTCTGACTTTTGATCGATTGTGAACAGCTGGTTTTTGAGCGTTTTGACTTAGGACCATTTTTGTTTTATGGCATTTATTTCTTGTGACCTATTTGCAGTATGTTCTATTTGATTTGTGACCGATTCGATAATTGACCGTTTTGACTGGTGGCAAACTTGTTGTATGACCGTTATTGCTTGTTACCGGTATGTTTACTTACTGTTTGACGTAGCACCGTTTGATTTTGCCACCGTTATGACTTGTACCCAGTTTAGTTTGTGTTCTGTGGAGCAGTGGGGTTTTGTGTGAAAGTGGATTGTATGAGGGGTGTAGAGAATGTGACCGGTGTGAGTTTTTAGTTTGTGAAGTTTTGGGATTGGTGTGGATGTTGTGAGTGGCTTTGGAGAGTGCGAAGTGTTCGACTAGTGTTTGGCGAGACCGACTTATTTTGTTGCCGTTTTAACTTCGCACCGATTAACTTTGTGACCGTTATTTTGGTTTGTGACTTGTTTTGACTTCTGACCTATGTGTCTTGTGACAGTTTTGACTTTTGACCTGTTTGCATTAGGAACTTTGTCTTTTATCACCGTTATGGCTCGTCACCGATATGAATTGTTTCCGATTTAAATTGCTACCCATTTATTTAGTGACCGTTTTGAGTTGTTACTGACTTATTGTTGAAGATTTGACTTTTGAACGATTTGTGTTTTGACCGTTTTGACTTATGACCATTTTGTTTTCTTACCGTTAGTGCTCGTGACAGATATATATTGTGTCCGATTTTATTTGCGACCGATTTGTTTTGACCGTTTTGACTGGCGACCAACTTGTTTTATGATAGAATTTCGTTGTGACGGCTTTGTTTTTTCACCGTTTTCTCTTGTGACCGATTTGTTTTTGACCGTTTAAACTTAGGACCACTTTGTTCTATGACCGATTTTAATTGTGACCGATTTGCTATTGACCGATTGCATCGTGCCCGATATGATTTTCTTCCGATTTGTTTAGTGACCGTTTTGAGTTGTGACCGATATGTTTTGTGACCGTTTTGACTGAGGATCAACTTGATATATGACCGTTATGGCATGTTACCTGTATGTTTGCTAACTGTTGGACTTGTGACCCATTGGCTTTGTGACCGCTATGACTTGTACCCAGTTTAGTTAGACACCGTTTTGACTTGTACCAAATTTGGTTTGCGACCGATTTGTGTGTTGTGACCACTTTTACTCAAAAACTATTTGTTTTTGACCGTTTTGATTTGTGACCAACAAGTTTTTTGACCTTTTTCAGTTGTGACCGGATTTGTTTTTTGACCGTTGTGACTTAGAACCATTTGTTTTTTTACCGTTTTGTCTTGTATCCGATTTGCTTTGAATCCGATTTGATTAGCATGCGGTTTGTTAAGTGACCGTTTAGAGATCCGATTGTTTTCTGACCGTTTTTACTTCTGACCGATTCGCTCTCTTACCGGAGATGTAATCGGTTTGTTTTCTAACCGTTCTGACTTCTCACCGATTGGCTTTGTGACCGTTATGACTTTTACCCAATTTATTATACGACCGTTTCGTTTTCAGTTGTGACCGGCTTGTTCTTTGACCATTTCGACTTGTCGCATAAAAAATTCTGAACAAAACGTTCAAAACGTTGAAAACGACTTGGGACAATTTTGCTTCCTGACCGTTATGTATTTTGCCCGTTTTCATTTGTGAACGACTTGTGCTGGGACCACCGTTTTGACTTCTGAACATCTTGTTTTATGACCGTTTTCATTCGTGACAGACTTGTTTTTTGAACGTTTTGACATGTGGCCGATTTGTTTTTTAATGGTTTTGACTTTGGACAATTTGTTCACCTGACCGTTATGTCTTGTGACCGATTTAAATTGGGACCACAATTACTTTTAAACGATTTTATGACCGTTTTTACATGGAACCATTTTCTTTTATGACCGTTATGGCTTGTGACCGATTTGCATTGTGTTCGATTTGCGAGCTTTTTGTTTAGTGACAGTTTAGAGTTGTGACCCATTGGCTTTGTGACCGTTATGACTTGTTCAAAGTTTAGTTTTTTGACCGTTTCGACTTGCGACCGATATGATTTCTGACCGTTTTGTGACCGTTATGACTTGTTCCAGTTTAGTTTTTTGACCGTTTTGACTTGCGACCGATTTGTTTTCTGACCGTTTTGACTTAGGATAATTTGTTTCCTGACCGTTATATATTTGGAGAGATTTGACTTGTGAATGATTTGTCTTGGAACCACTTATGCTTATAAAGTTATGTTTTTGACCGTTTTGACTTCTGACAAACTTGTTTTATGACCGTTCTCATTTGTGACCGACTTGTTTTATGACCGTATTGGTTTATGACTTGCATTGTGTCCGATTTGATTTGCAACCGATTTGTTTAGTGACCGTTTTGAATTGTGACCGATTTGTTTTGTGACAGTTTTGACTTAGGACCAACTTTTTTATGACCGTTATCGCTTCTTACCGGTATGTTTACTTACTGTTTGTCTTGCGACCCATTGGCTTTGTAACCGTTATGACCTGCACCCAGTTTAATTTGCGACTGTTTTCAATTGCACCAAATTAAGTATTCGACCGTTTCGTTTTCAATTGTGACCGTTATGTTTTTTGACCGTTTTGACGTGTGACCGTTATTACTTTTATCCAATATATTTTCTGACCGCTTTGACTTGTACCCAATTTAGTTTGTGTCCGATATGATTTGCGACCGATCTATTTTTTTTACCGTTTTGACTTTCGACCAACTTGTTTTATGACTGTTTTCAGTTGTGATAGGTTTGTTTTTTGACCGTTTTAACCTCTGACCGATTTTTTGTGTGTGCATTTTCACTAAGGACAATGTTTGCCTTATTGCCGTTATATATTGTGACCGATTTGCATTATGTCCGATTTGATGTCTGACCGATTTGTTAAGTGACAGTTCTGAGTTGTGACCGATATGTTTTGTGACCGTTTTGACTTATGACAAAGTTGTTTTATCACCGTTATGGTTTGTTAGCGGTTTTTTTACTTACTGTTTGACTTGTGACCGGTAAACGTTGTGACCGTTATGCCTTGTTTAGTTTAGTTTAGTTTGTGACCGTTTTGACTTGTGTCCAATTTCTCTTGGGACACCTATTTCTTATAAACTATATGTTTTTGACCGTTTTGACTTGTGACCAACATGTTTTATCACCGTTTTCAGTTGTGACCGGTTTGATTTTTGTCCGTTGTGACTTAGGACCATTGTATTTCCTGGCCGTTATATCTTGTGACCTAATTGTGTCCGATTTGATTAGCAACCGATTGGTTTGTTGACCGTTCTGACTTTTGATCGATTGTGAACAGCTGGTTTTTGAGCGTTTTGACTTAGGACCATTTTTGTTTTATGGCATTTATTTCTTGTGACCTATTTGCAGTATGTTCTATTTGATTTGTGACCGATTCGATAATTGACCGTTTTGACTGGTGGCAAGCTTGTTGTATGACCGTTATTGCTTGTTACCGGTATGTTTACTTACTGTTTGACGTAGCACCGTTTGATTTTGCCACCGTTATGACTTGTACCCAGTTTAGTTTGTGTTCTGTGGAGCAGTGGGGTTTTGTGTGAAAGTGGATTGTATGAGGGGTGTAGAGAATGTGACCGGTGTGAGTTTTTAGTTTGTGAAGTTTTGGGATTGGTGTGGATGTTGTGAGTGGCTTTGGAGAGTGGGAAGTGTTCGACTAGTGTTTGGCGAGACCGACTTATTTTGTTGCCGTTTTAACTTCGCACCGATTAACTTTGTGACCGTTATTTTGGTTTGTGACTTGTTTTGACTTCTGACCTATGTGTCTTGTGACAGTTTTGACTTTTGACCTGTTTGCATTAGGAACTTTGTCTTTTATCACCGTTATGGCTCGTGACCGATATGAATTGTTTCCGATTTAAATTGCTATCCATTTATTTAGTGACCGTTTTGAGTTGTTACTGACTTATTGTTGAAGATTTGACTTTTGAACGATTTGTGTTTTGACCGTTTTGACTTATGACCATTTTGTTTTCTTACCGTTAGTGCTCGTGACAGATATATATTGTGTCCGATTTTATTTGCGACCGATTTGTTTTGACCGTTTTGACTGGCGACCAACTTGTTTTATGATAGAATTTAGTTGTGACGGCTTTGTTTTTTCACCGTTTTCACTTGTGACCGATTTGTTTTTGACCGTTTAAACTTAGGACCACTTTGTTCTATGACCGATTTTAATTGTGACCGATTTGCTATTGACCGATTGCATCGTGCCCGATATGATTTTCTTCCGATTTGTTTAGTGACCGTTTTGAGTTGTGACCGATATGTTTTGTGACCGTTTTGACTGAGGATCAACTTGATATATGACCGTTATGGCATGTTACCTGTATGTTTGCTAACTGTTGGACTTGTGACCCATTGGCTTTGTGACCGCTATGACTTGTACCCAGTTTAGTTAGACACCGTTTTGACTTGTACCAAATTTGGTTTGCGACCGATTTGTGTGTTGTGACCACTTTTACTCAAAAACTATTTGTTTTTGACCGTTTTGATTTGTGACCAACAAGTTTTTTGACCGTTTTCAGTTGTGACCGGATTTGTTTTTTGACCGTTGTGACTGAGAACCATTTGTTTTTTTACCGTTTTGTCTTGTATCCGATTTGCTTTGAATCCGATTTGATTAGCATGCGGTTTGTTAAGTGACCGTTTAGAGATCCGATTGTTTTCTGACCGTTTTTACTTCTGACCGATTCGCTCTCTTACCGGAGATGTAATCGGTTTGTTTTCTAACCGTTCTGACTTCTCACCGATTGGCTTTGTGACCGTTATGACTTTTACCCAATTTATTATACGACCGTTTCGTTTTCAGTTGTGACCGGCTTGTTCTTTGACCATTTCGACTTGTCGCATAAAAAATTCTGAACAAAACGTTCAAAACGTTGAAAACGACTTGGGACAATTTTGCTTCCTGACCGTTATGTATTTTGCCCGTTTTCATTTGTGAACGACTTGTGCTGGGACCACCGTTTTGACTTCTGAACATCTTGTTTTATGACCGTTTTCATTCGTGACAGACTTGTTTTTTGAACGTTTTGACATGTGGCCGATTTGTTTTTTAATGGTTTTGACTTTGGACAATTTGTTCACCTGACCGTTATGTCTTGTGACCGATTTAAATTGGGACCACAATTACTTTTAAACGATTTTATGACCGTTTTTACATGGAACCATTTTCTTTTATGACCGTTATGGCTTGTGACCGATTTGCATTGTGTTCGATTTGCGAGCTTTTTGTTTAGTGACAGTTTAGAGTTGTGACCCATTGGCTTTGTGACCGTTATGACTTGTTCAAAGTTTAGTTTTTTGACCGTTTCGACTTGCGACCGATATGATTTCTGACCGTTTTGTGACCGTTATGACTTGTTCCAGTTTAGTTTTTTGACCGTTTTGACTTGCGACCGATTTGTTTTCTGACCGTTTTGACTTAGGATAATTTGTTTCCTGACCGTTATATATTTGGAGAGATTTGACTTGTGAATGATTTGTCTTGGAACCACTTATGCTTATAAAGTTATGTTTTTGACCGTTTTGACTTCTGACAAACTTGTTTTATGACCGTTCTCATTTGTGACCGACTTGTTTTATGACCGTATTGGTTTATGACTTGCATTGTGTCCGATTTGATTTGCAACCGATTTGTTTAGTGACCGTTTTGAATTGTGACCGATTTGTTTTGTGACAGTTTTGACTTAGGACCAACTTTTTTATGACCGTTATCGCTTCTTACCGGTATGTTTACTTACTGTTTGTCTTGCGACCCATTGGCTTTGTAACCGTTATGACCTGCACCCAGTTTAATTTGCGACTGTTTTCAATTGCACCAAATTAAGTATTCGACCGTTTCGTTTTCAATTGTGACCGTTATGTTTTTTGACCGTTTTGACGTGTGACCGTTATTACTTTTATCCAATATATTTTCTGACCGCTTTGACTTGTACCCAATTTAGTTTGTGTCCGATATGATTTGCGACCGATCAATTTTATTTACCGTTTTGACTTTCGACCAACTTGTTTTATGACTGTTTTCAGTTGTGATAGGTTTGTTTTTTGACCGTTTTAACCTCTGACCGATTTTTTGTGTGTGCATTTTCACTAAGGACAATGTTTGCCTTATTGCCGTTATATATTGTGACCGATTTGCATTATGTCCGATTTGATGTCTGACCGATTTGTTAAGTGACAGTTCTGAGTTGTGACCGATATGTTTTGTGACCGTTTTGACTTATGACAAAGTTGTTTTATCACCGTTATGGTTTGTTAGCGGTTTTTTTACTTACTGTTTGACTTGTGACCGGTAAACGTTGTGACCGTTATGCCTTGTTTAGTTTAGTTTAGTTTGTGACCGTTTTGACTTGTGTCCAATTTCTCTTGGGACACCTATTTCTTATAAACTATATGTTTTTGACCGTTTTGACTTGTGACCAACATGTTTTATCACCGTTTTCAGTTGTGACCGGTTTGATTTTTGTCCGTTGTGACTTAGGACCATTGTATTTCCTGGCCGTTATATCTTGTGACCTAATTGTGTCCGATTTGATTAGCAACCGATTGGTTTGTTGACCGTTCTGACTTTTGATCGATTGTGAACAGCTGGTTTTTGAGCGTTTTGACTTAGGACCATTTTTGTTTTATGGCATTTATTTCTTGTGACCTATTTGCAGTATGTTCTATTTGATTTGTGACCGATTCGATAATTGACCGTTTTGACTGGTGGCAAGCTTGTTGTATGACCGTTATTGCTTGTTACCGGTATGTTTACTTACTGTTTGACGTAGCACCGTTTGATTTTGCCACCGTTATGACTTGTACCCAGTTTAGTTTGTGTTCTGTGGAGCAGTGGGGTTTTGTGTGAAAGTGGATTGTATGAGGGGTGTAGAGAATGTGACCGGTGTGAGTTTTTAGTTTGTGAAGTTTTGGGATTGGTGTGGATGTTGTGAGTGGCTTTGGAGAGTGGGAAGTGTTCGACTAGTGTTTGGCGAGACCGACTTATTTTGTTGCCGTTTTAACTTCGCACCGATTAACTTTGTGACCGTTATTTTGGTTTGTGACTTGTTTTGACTTCTGACCTATGTGTCTTGTGACAGTTTTGACTTTTGACCTGTTTGCATTAGGAACTTTGTCTTTTATCACCGTTATGGCTCGTGACCGATATGAATTGTTTCCGATTTAAATTGCTATCCATTTATTTAGTGACCGTTTTGAGTTGTTACTGACTTATTGTTGAAGATTTGACTTTTGAACGATTTGTGTTTTGACCGTTTTGACTTATGACCATTTTGTTTTCTTACCGTTAGTGCTCGTGACAGATATATATTGTGTCCGATTTTATTTGCGACCGATTTGTTTTGACCGTTTTGACTGGCGACCAACTTGTTTTATGATAGAATTTAGTTGTGACGGCTTTGTTTTTTCACCGTTTTCACTTGTGACCGATTTGTTTTTGACCGTTTAAACTTAGGACCACTTTGTTCTATGACCGATTTTAATTGTGACCGATTTGCTATTGACCGATTGCATCGTGCCCGATATGATTTTCTTCCGATTTGTTTAGTGACCGTTTTGAGTTGTGACCGATATGTTTTGTGACCGTTTTGACTGAGGATCAACTTGATATATGACCGTTATGGCATGTTACCTGTATGTTTGCTAACTGTTGGACTTGTGACCCATTGGCTTTGTGACCGCTATGACTTGTACCCAGTTTAGTTAGACACCGTTTTGACTTGTACCAAATTTGGTTTGCGACCGATTTGTGTGTTGTGACCACTTTTACTCAAAAACTATTTGTTTTTGACCGTTTTGATTTGTGACCAACAAGTTTTTTGACCGTTTTCAGTTGTGACCGGATTTGTTTTTTGACCGTTGTGACTGAGAACCATTTGTTTTTTTACCGTTTTGTCTTGTATCCGATTTGCTTTGAATCCGATTTGATTAGCATGCGGTTTGTTAAGTGACCGTTTAGAGATCCGATTGTTTTCTGACCGTTTTTACTTCTGACCGATTCGCTCTCTTACCGGAGATGTAATCGGTTTGTTTTCTAACCGTTCTGACTTCTCACCGATTGGCTTTGTGACCGTTAATGACTTTTACCCAATTTATTATACGACCGTTTCGTTTTCAGTTGTGACCGGCTTGTTCTTTGACCATTTCGACTTGTCGCATAAAAAATTCTGAACAAAACGTTCAAAACGTTGAAAACGACTTGGGACAATTTTGCTTCCTGACCGTTATGTATTTTGCCCGTTTTCATTTGTGAACGACTTGTGCTGGGACCACCGTTTTGACTTCTGAACATCTTGTTTTATGACCGTTTTCATTCGTGACAGACTTGTTTTTTGAACGTTTTGACATGTGACCGATTTGTTTTTTAATGGTTTTGACTTTGGACAATTTTTTCACCTGACCGTTATGTCTTGTGACCGATTTAAATTGGGACCACAATTACTTTTAAACGATTTTATGACCGTTTTTACATGGAACCATTTTCTTTTATGACCGTTATGGCTTGTGAACGATTTGCATTGTGTTCGATTTGCGAGCTTTTTGTTTAGTGACAGTTTAGAGTTGTGACCCATTGGCTTTGTGACCGTTATGACTTGTTCAAAGTTTAGTTTTTTGACCGTTTTGACTTGCGACAATTTGTTTCCTGACCGTTATATATTTGGAGAGATTTGACTTGTGAATGATTTGTCTTGGAACCACTTATGCTTATAAAGTTATGTTTTTGACCGTTTTCACTTCTGACAAACTTGTTTTATGACCGTTCTCATTTGTGACCGACTTGTTTTATGACCGTATTGGTTAATGACTTGCATTGTGTCCGATTTGCTTTGCAACCGATTTGTTTAGTGACCGTTTTGAATTGTGACCGATTTGTTTTGTGACAGTTTTGACTTAGGACCAACTTTTTTATGACCGTTATCGCTTCTTACCGGTATGTTTACTTACTGTTTGTCTTGCGACCCATTGGCTTTGTAACCGTTATGACCTGTACCCAGTTTAATTTGCGACTGTTTTCAATTGCACCAAATTAAGTATTCGTTTCGTTTTCAATCGTGACCGTTATGTTTTTTGACCGTTTTGACGTGTGACCGTTATTACTTTTATCCAATATATTTTCTGACCGCTTTGACTTGTACCCAATTTAGTTTGTGTCCGATATGATTTGCGACCGATCTGTTTTTTTACCGTTTTGTCTTTCGACCAACTTGTTTTATGACTGTTTTCAGTTGTGATAGGTTTGTTTTTTGACCGTTTTAACCTCTGACCGATTTGTTTTTTGTGCATTTTCACTAAGGACAATGTTTGCCTTATTGCCGTTATATATTGTGACCGATTTGCATTATGTCCGATTTGATGTCTGACCGATTTGTTAAGTGACAGTTCTGAGTTGTGACCGATATGTTTTGTGACCGTTTTGACTTATGACAAAGTTGTTTTATCACCGTTATGGTTTGTTACCGGTTTGTTTACTTACTGTTTGACTTGTGACCGGTAAGCGTTGTGACCGTTATGCCTTGTACCTAGTTTAGTTTGTGACCGTTTTGACTTGTGTCCAATTTCTCTTGGGGCACCTATTTCTTATAAACTATATGTTTTTGACCGTTTTGACTTGTGACCAACATGTTTTATCACCGTTTTCAGTTGTGACCGGTTTGATGTTTGTCCGTTGTGACTTAGGACCATTTTGTTTCCTGGCCGTTATGTCTTGTGACCTAATTGTGTCCGATTTGATTAGCAACCGATTGTTTTGTTGACCGTTCTGACTTTTGATCGATTGTGAACAGCTGGTTTTTGAGCGTTTTGACTTAGGACCATTTTTGTTTTATGGCCTTTATTTCTTGTGACCTATTTGCATTATGTTCTATTTGATTTGTGACCGATTCGATAATTGACCGTTTTGACTGGTGGCAAACTTGTTGTATGACCGTTATTGCTTGTTACCGGTATGTTTACTTACTGTTTGACGTATCACCGTTTGATTTTGCCACCGTTATGACTTGTACCCAGTTTAGTTGTGACCGTTTTGACTTGAACCCAATTTAGATTGTGACCGTTTTGACTTGCGTCCGATTCGGCTCGGAAGCACTATTTTACTTTTAAGCGATTTATTTTAGACCGTTTTTACTAAGTATCCTTCCGTTTATGACCGTTATGTCTTGTGACCGATTTGCATTTTTTGACAGTTTTGTCTTGCGAACAACTTATCTTATAATCGTTTTCAGTTGTGACCGGTTTATTTTCGACCGTTTCGATTTCCGACCGATTTACTTTGTGACCGTTATTACATTTATCTAATTTATTTTATGACCGCTTTGACATGTAACCAATTTTGTTTGTGACCGTTTTGACTTCTACCAAATTTAGTTTGTGACCGTTTTGACTCGTGACCGATTCGTCTTCGGACCACTTATTTTTTATGATTAGTTTGTGCACCGTTTTTTTCTTTTTCTTTTATGTCCGTTACGGCTTTTGACCATTTTCCCGATATGATTTGCGACCAATTTGTTTTTGTTTGACCGTTTTGACATTCGAATAACTTGTTTCATGACGGTTTTTAGTTGTGACAGGATTTTTTTCGACTGTTTCGACTTCCGACTGATTTACTTTGAGTTTGTTCTAATTTATTTTGAGACCGCTTTGACTTGTACCAAATTTAGTTTGGGACCGTTTTGGCTTGGGACCGATTTTTTCGCTTTCAGTTGTGCCCGATTAATTTTTTGACCGTTTTCAAATGTTTCGACTTAGGACCACTTGTTTAAGGTGATCTGTGCTCCAAAACATAAATTCATTAAAATGATATGTAACATTACGCAAGACGATATTGAAAGTAATCCCCTAAAATCCAACTGGGCAGTCAAGTGAAATGTATTCTAAGTTCATTGGTATTCTATCATGTATGCTTGGCACCCAAGTTGTTGGTGATCACAATGGTTTCTTTTCTGTGTTTAAGCAAAGAATTACTGACACTTTTGTCCAAGGTGTAAAAGGACTCATAAATTGCTATTCAAGGGAAATATTTTATAAAAATATATCTTCTGTTTTGAACTTCAATTTTACCTTAAATGGGTTAACATCGAGAAGTGAAGGTGGAATAATTCCGATGCTAAAGTAAGTAAATAAATATTTATTAACGTGACATATGCATTTGACAAAGTGTGGTATACAATTTTATGACAATAACAAAGGGTACATATTAGCCTGTATATTGGGATGGGAAATTTGGTTGAATAGAGAACATTGGTACAATAGTGAAATAACAGCTTATATGAAACGCGATATAAATTGAATCTTTGATATTATTGATCTTCGAGAACAGGGCAAACTGGGTAAACACTATATTACTATCATTTTATTTTTTGTGTGTAACATCTACTCACAAACAAGACAAAAATACAATACAAAATATCAGTATATTATAGACGTCACCCAAGCATGTAAAAAGCCACAGATTTATTTTCCTCACAGTATCTAAAGACTATCAAGTTACTAGTTGTTTATGCATGTAGAGATTTTGAAATGACAATTACTGTCAGTACATGATGAATAAGTTATTAAGTTACATGCAGTACAGATCACTTTTTATGAATACAGTGCATATTACTTTAATGTTTAACTTAGATATAAATTGTTTTTGCAAAGCATGAGAATACAGTACCGATAACTTTTACGTATTATTTAAATAAAAATTATTTTTGTAAAACATAAGAATACAGTACAGATCACTGTTATGTATTACTAAAATATAAATTATTTTTGTAAATCATGATTATACTTTACTGTATCACTTAGATACAAATAATTGTTGTAAAGCAAATTGGTTTACCGACGTACGTTCAATAGCAACGACACATCATCGCTATAAACAGTGACTGCTAGATACAGCATAATGCAATCAGTAATGCGAAAAGAATCAATGAAAAGATCTGGTTTACTGTGATAGAAAAAGAGATCTTTACCCATACAGTGGTCTGTTGCAGATATCGCATGCGATTGAACCGTTTAAAGTACATGTTTATGCGAAACGAATAAATAGCAGGGTCGATTCAGATATTAATGGTGA
This sequence comes from Congeria kusceri, assembly GCA_027627225.1. Lineage (NCBI taxonomy): Eukaryota > Metazoa > Mollusca > Bivalvia > Myida > Dreissenidae > Congeria > Congeria kusceri. The sequence continues at coordinate 38,963,457 of CM051025.1, forward strand.
ACAATAATGGAATAGTCATATAGTACTCCTGTTATAATGAAAAACAAAGGACTCCGGTTATATGAATCGTTACTCAAGTGTTCGAACGCGTAATCTTTGCAACTTGACAAATAAAGGTACGTGATATAATCGATGTAACTGAAAATTATCGAGATACAGCATCAATGTAAACGTACATCAATGTTAACGTCCAAAACGCCTTACACTTGGTTTCTGATCGTATGATCATTGACAGATTTATATATATTTGTTTTTATTGGGGCTATTCAATATCAACGACACATCATCGGAAAATCATACAGTGAATACAGAATTTCTTTCTTATTTCGATCGTATTTCCAAAAACAAAACCAAAAGTTGCAACATGCAAAAGTCACGCAAAAGGTGCACAAGTGCTTGTAGAAACTGAACCCGTCCCAGGAGTTCAGCGACAAGGGGTATAAATACACACATTCACATTGATTTAAATAATTAACACAGATTATGCCGTAAGTCGTCTTGTTACCCCAACATATGACTGCATACATTGCTACCATTGCAACCGAGCATTGACAGTGTGCTCGCACCGAGCATTGAAGTGTACTCGCACCGAGCATTGAAAGTGTGCTCGTTAAGTATTAGTAGTATTTATATGCAAAGCACTAGAAAGCTTACATTCACGTGCCTTCCTGTAAAGACTCTTCTAGCTATTGCTTTACTTATAGAGTCGCTTTCTGGTACTAAGAGTTTTTCATGTAGTGTTTGTTACAGAATGTTGTTTCAAACAATAGTCTGATTTGCAAATGAATTGCATTGTTGCTTGAATGTAGAGTAGAGATGTTCACTAAATTCTAACTTGCCAGCGAAATCCCAATCAGTGTTTCTGAAATTCAATTGGGTTGATTTTCATACAAAGACCAAATAATTTCAAACAATTCCAATGCATAAACATAGTCATTGCAAACGAATTATGTGTTTATTCTATTGTACACCTCATGCGTAGAAAACAATTCACAGGGATAAACATCTCTTTATCATTTATCGGAAAGTAATCCTACATCAAATTCTGAAAATAAACAACTAGGAAACTTTCAACAGTTATGTACCCATATTTGTACGTGTTCGATCGTTTTCTACAAGAAATACAAATGTCATATGTGTTGCAGTGTCGTATGTATGAATTGCTTCATATCACTTTTCGAATGCACCCATCAATATGGAGTGTGTTCTGTGGAGTAGTGGGGTTTTGTGCGAAAGTGGATTGTATGAGGGGTGTAGAGAATGTGACCGGTGTGAGTTTTTAGTTTGTGAAGTTTTGGGATTGGTGTGGATGTTGTGAGTGGCTTTGGAGAGTGCGAAGTGTTCGACTGGTGTTGGGCGAGACCGACTTATTTTGTTGCCGTTTTAACTTCGCACCGATTAACTTTGTGACCGTTATTTTGGTTTGTGACTTGTTTTGACTTCTGACCGATGTGTCTTGTGACAGTTTTGACTTTTGACCTGTTTGCATTAGGAACTTTGTCTTTTATCACCGTTATGGCTCGTCACCGATATGCATTGTTTCCGATTTAAATTGCTACCCATTTATTTAGTGACCGTTTTGAGTTGTTACTGACTTATTGTTGAAGATTTGACTTTTGAACGATTTGTGTTTTGACCGTTTTGACTTATGACCATTTTGTTTTATTACCGTTAGTGCTTGTGATAGATATGTATTGTGTCCGATTTGATTTGCGACCGATTTGTTTTTTGACCGTTTTGACTGGCGACCAACTTGTTTTATGATAGAATTTAGTTGTGACGGCTTTGTTTTTTCACCGTTTTCACTTGTGACCGATTTGTTTTTGACCGTTTAAACTTAGGACCACTTTGTTCTATGACCAATTTTAATTGTGACCGATTTGCTATTGACCGATTGCATCGTGCCCGATATGATTTTCTTCCGATTTGTTTAGTAACCGTTTTGAGTTGTGACCGATTTGTTTTGTGACCGTTTTGACTTAGGATCAACTTGATTTATGACCGTTATGGCATGTTACCTGTATGTTTGCTAACTGTTGGACTTGTGACCCATTGGCTTTGTGACCGCTATGACTTGTACCCAGTTTAGTTAGACACCGTTTTGACTTGTATCAAATTTGGTTTGCGACCGATTTGTGTGTTGTGACCACTTTTACTCAAAAACTATTTGTTTTTGACCGTTTTGATTTGTGACCAACAAGTTTTTTGACCTTTTTCAGTTGTGACCGGATTTGTTTTTTGACCGTTGTGACTTAGAACCATTTGTTTTTTTACCGTTTTGTCTTGTATCCGATTTGCTTTGAATCCGATTTGATTAGCATGCGGTTTGTTAAGTGACCGTTTAGAGATCCGATTGTTTTTACTTCTGACCGATTCGCTCTCTTACCGGAGATGTAATCGGTTTGTTTTCTAACCGTTCTGACTTCTCACCGATTGGCTTTGTGACCGTTATGACTTTTACTCAATTTATTATACGACCGTTTCGTTTTCAGTTGTGACCGGCTTGTTCTTTGACCATTTCGACTTGTCGCATAAAAAATTCTGAACAAAACGTTCAAAACTTTCAAAACGACTTGGGACAATTTTGCTTCCTGACCGTTATGTATTTTGCCCGTTTTCATTTGTGAAAGACTTGTTTTGACTTCTGAGCATCTTGTTTTATGACCGTTTACATTCGTGACAGACTTGTTTTTTGAACGTTTTGACATGTGACCGATTTGTTTTTTTAATGTTTTTGACTTTGGACAATTTTTTCACCTGACCGTTATGTCTTGTGACCGATTTAAATTGGGACCACAAATACTTTTAAACGATTTTATGACCGTTTTTACATGGAACCATTTTCTTTTATGACAGTTATGGCTTGTTACCGATTTGCATTGTGTTCGATTTACTTTGCGACCTTTTTGTTTAGTGACAGTTTAGAGTTGTGACCCATTGGCTTTGTGACCGTTATGACTTGTTCAAAGTTTAGTTTTTTGACCGTTTTGACTTGCGACCGATTTGTTTTCTGACCGTTTTGACTTAGGACAATTTGTTTCCTGACCGTTATATATTTGGAGAGATTTGACTTGTGAATGATTTGTCTTGGAACCACTTATGCTTATAAAGTTATGTTTTTGACCGTTTTGACTTCTGACAAACTTGTTTTATGACCGTTCTCATTTGTGACCGACTTGTTTTATGACCGTATTGGTTTATGACTTGCATTGTGTCCGATTTGCATTGTGTCCGATTTGATTTGCAACCGATTTGTTTAGTGACCGTTTTGAATTGTGACCGATTTGATTTGTTACAGTTTTGACTTAGGACCAACTTTTTTATGACCGTTATCGCTTCTTACCGGTATGTTTACTTACTGTTTGTCTTGCGACCCATTGGCTTTGTAACCGTTATGACCTGTACGCCGTTTAATTTGCGACTGTTTTCAATTGCACCAAATTAAGTATTCGACCGTTTCGTTTTCAATTGTGACCGTTATGTTTTTGACCGTTTTGACGTGTGACCGTTATTACTTTTATCCAATATATTTTCTGACCGCTTTGACTTGTACCCAATTTAGTTTGTGTCCGATATGATTTGCGACCGATCTGTTGTTTTACCGTTTTGACTTTCGACCAACTTGTTTTATGACTGTTTTCAGTTGTGATAGGTTTGTTTTTTGACCGTTTTAACCTCTGACCGATTTGTTTTTTGTGCATTTTCACTAAGGACAATGTTTGCCTTATTGCCGTTATATATTGTGACCGATTTGCATTATGTCCGATTTGATGTCTGTTAAGTGACAGTTCTGAGTTGTGAGCGATATGTTTTGTGACCGTTTTGAATTATGACAAAGTTGTTTTATCACCGTTATGGTTTGTTACCGGTTTGTTTACTTACTGTTTGACTTGTGACCGGTAAGCGGTGTGACCGTTATGCCTTGTACCTAGTTTAGTTTGTGACCGTTTTGACTTGTATCCAATTTCTCTTGGGACACCTATTTCTTATAAACTATATGTTTTTGACCGTTTTGACGTGTGACCAACATGTTTTATCACTTAGGACCATTTTGTTTCCTGGCCGTTATGTCTTGTGACCTAATTGTGTCCGATTTGATTAGCAACCGATTGGTTTGTTGACCGTTCTGACTTTTGATCGATTGTGAACAGCTGGTTTTTGAGCGTTTTGACTTAGGACCATTTTTGTTTTATGGCCTTTATTCTTGTGACCTATTTGCATTATGTTCTATTTGATTTGTGACCGATTCGATAATTGACCATTTTGACTGGTGGCAAACTTGTTGTATGACCGTTATTGCTTGTTACCGGTATGTTTACTTACTGTTTGACGTATCACCGTTTGATTTTGCCACCGTTATGACTTGTACCCAGTTTCGTTTGTGACCGTTTTGACTTGAACCCAATTTAGTTTGTGACCGTTTTGACTTGCGTCCGATTCGGCTCGGAAGCACTATTTTACTTTTAAGCGATTTATTTTAGACCGTTTTTACTAAGTATCCTTCCGTTTATGACCGTTATGAATTGTGACCGATTTGCATTTTTTGACAGTTTTGTCTTGCGAACAACTTATCTTATAATCGATTTCAGTTGTGACCGGTTCATTTTCGACCGTTTCGACTTCCGACCGATTTACTTTGTGACCGTTATTACATTTATCTAATTTATTTTATGACCGCTTTGACATGTAACCAATTTTGTTTGTGACCGTTTTGACTTCTACCAAATTTAGTTTGTGACCGTTTTGACTCGTGACCGATTCGTCTTCGGACCACTTATTTTTTATATGATTAGTTTGTGCACCGTTTTTTTCTTTTTCATTTATGTCCGTTACGGCTTTTGACCATTTTTCCGATATGATTTGCGACCAATTTGTTGACCGTTTTGACATTCGAATAACTTGTTTCATGACGGTTTTTAGTTGTGACAGGGTTTTTTCGACTGTTTCGACTTCCGACTGATTTATTTAGAGTTTGTTCTAATTTATTTTGTGACCGTTTTGACTTGTACCAAATTTAGTTTGTGACCGTTTTGACTTGTGACCCATTTTTTCGCTTTCAGTTGTGCCCGATTTATTTTTTGACCGTTTTCAAATGTTTCGACTTAGGACCACTTGTTTAAGGTGAGCTGTGCTCCAGGACATAAATTCATTAAAATGATATGTAACATTATGCAAGACGATATTGAAAGTAATCCCCTAAAATCCAACTGGACAGTCAAGTGATATGTATTCTAAGTCCATTGGTATTCTATCATGTATGCTTGGCACCCAAGTTGTTGGTGATCTCAATGGTTTCTTTTCTGTGTTTAAGCAAAGAATTACTGACGCTTTTGTCCAAGGTGTAAAAGGACTCATAAATTGCTATTCAAGGGCATTATTTAATAAAAAATATATCTTCTGTTTTGAACTTCAAGTTTGCCTTAAATGGGTTAACATCGAGAAGTGAAGGTGGAATAATTCCGATATTAGTAAGTAAGTAAGTAAGTAAATATTTATTAGCGTGACATATGCATTTGACAAAGTGTGGTATACAATTTTATGACAATAACAAAGGGTACATACTAGCCTGTATATTGGGATGGGAAATTTGGTTGAATTGAGAACATTGGTACAATGGTGAATAACAGATTGTATGAAACGCGATATAAATTGAATCTTTGATATTAGTAATATAGTGCTTGCCCAGTTTGCCCTGTTCTCGAAGATAAATATCATTTTATTTTTTGTATGTAACATCTACTCACAAACAAGACAAAAATACAATACAACATATCAGTATATTATAGACGTCACCCAAGCATGTAAAAAGCCACAGATTTATTTTCCTCACAGTATCTAAAGACTATCAAGTTACTAGTTGTTTATGCATGTAGCGATTTTGAAATGACAAATACTGTCAGTACATTATGAATAAGTTATTAAGTTACATGCAGTACAGATCACTTTTTATGAATACAGTGCATATTACTTTAATGTTTAACTTAGATATAAATTGTTTTTGCAAAGCATGAGAATACAGTACCGATAACATTTACGTATTATTTAAATAAAAATTATTTTTGTAAAAGCATAAGAATACAGTACAGATCACTGTTATGTATTACTAAAATATAAATTATTTTTGTAAATCATGATTATACTTTACTGTATCACTTATATACAAATAATTGTTGTAAAGCAAATTGGTTTACCGACGTATAGGAGGCGTTCAATAGCAACGACACATCATCGCTATAAACAGTGACTGCTAGATACAGCATAATGCAATCAGTTATGCGAAAAGAATCAATGAAAAGAACTGGTTTAATGTGATAGAAAAAGAGATCTTTACGGATACAGTGGTCTGTTTCAGATATCGCATGCGATTGAACCGTTTAAAGTACATGTTTATGCGAAACGAATAAATAACAGGGTCGATTCAGATATTAATGGTGAACAATAATGGCATAGTCATATAGTACTCCTGTTATAATGAAAAACAAAGGACTCCGGTTATATGAATCGTTACTCAAGTGTTCGAACGTAATCTTTGCAACTTGACAAAAAAGGTACGTGATATATAGCATAAGATGTAACTGAAAATTATCGAGATACAGCATCAATGTAAACGTACATCAATGTTAACGTCCAAAACGCCTTACACTTGGTTTCTGATCGTATGATCATAGACAGATTTATATATATTTGTTTTTATTGCGGCTATTCAATATCAACGACACATCATCGGAAAATCATACAGTGAATACAGAATTTCTTTCTTATTTCGATCGTATTTCCAAAAACAAAACCAAAAGTTGCAACATGCAAAAGTCACGCAAAAGGTGCACAAGTGCTTGTAGAAACTGAACCCGTCCCAGGAGTTCAGCGACAAGGGGTATAAATACACACATTCACATTGATTTAAATAATTAACACAGATTATGCCGTAAGTCGTCTTGTTACCCCAACATATGACTGCATACATTGCTACCATTGCAACCGAGCATTGACAGTGTGCTCGCACCGAGCATTGAAAGTGTGCTCGTTAAGTATTAGTAGTATTTATATGCAAAGCACTAGAAAGCTTACATTCACGTGCCTTCCTGTAAAGACTCTTCTAGCAATAGAAGAGTCGCTTTCTGATACTAAGAGTTTTTCATGTAGTGTTTGTTACAGAATGTTGTTTCAAACAATAGTCTGATTTGGAAATGAATTGCATTGTTGCTTGAATGTAGAGTAGAGATGTTCACTAAATTCTAACTTTCCAGCGAAATCCCAATCAGTGTTTCTGAAATTGAATTGGGTTGATTTTCATACAAAGACAAACTAATTTCAAACAATTTCAATGCATAAACACAGTCATTGCGAACGAATTATGTGTCTATTCTATTGTATACCTCATGCGTAGAAAACAATTCAAAGGGATAAACATCTCTTTATCATTTATCGGAAAGTAATCTTACATCAAATACTGATTATTAACAATTTGGAAACTTTCAACAGTTAAGTAGCCATATTTGATCGTTTTCTACAAGAAATACACATGTCATATTTGTTGCAGTGTCGTATGTATGAATTGCTTCATATCACTTCTCGAATGCAGCCATCAATGTGGAGTGTGTTCTGTGGAGTAGTGGGGTTTTGTGTGAAAGTGGATTGTATTAGGGGTGTAGAAAATGTGACCGGTGTGAGTTTTTAGTTTGGGAAGTTGTGGGATTGGTGTGGATGTTGTGATTGACTTTGGAGAGTGCGAAGTGTTCGAGTGGTGTTGGGCGAGATCGACTTATTTTGTTGCCGCTTTAACTTCGCACCGATTAACTTTGTGACCGTTATTTTGGTTTGTGACTTGTTTTGACTTCTGACCGATGTGTCTTGCGACAGTTTTGACTTTTGACCTGTTTGCATTATGACCGTTTTCAGTTCCGACCAACTTGTGTTTTTGTGACCGTTTTGAGTAGTGACTTTGACTTAGGACCAACTTGCATTATGACCGTTATGGCTTATTACCGGTATGTTTACTTCTGTTTGACTTGTGACCGGTTGGCTTTGTGACCGTAATGACTTGTAACCAATTCAGTGTGTGACCGTTTTGACTTGTACCCAATTTAGTTTGTGACCGTTTTAACTTGGGACTGATTTGTCTTGGGACCATTATTAGTTTTAAACGACTTGTTTTTTCCTGTTTTTCTTAGGAACATTGTCTTTTATCACGTTATGGCTCGTGACCGATATGCATTGTGTCCGATTTAAATTGCTACCCATTTATTTAGTTTCCGTTTTGAGTGGTTACTGACTTATTAATGAAGATTTTACTTTTGACCGATTTGTGTTTGGACCGTTTTGACTTATGACCATTTTGTATTATTGCCGTTATGGCTCGTGACAGATATGTATTGTGTCCGATTTGATTTGCGTCCGTTTTGAGTGGCGACCAAATTTTTTATGATAGTATTTAGTTGTGACAGCTTTGTTTTTTCACCGTTTTCACTTGTGACCGATTTGTTTTTGACCGTTTAAACTTAGGACCACTATGTTGTATGACCGATTTGAATTATGACCGATTTGCTATTGACCGATTGCATCGTGCCCGATATGATTTGCTTCCGATTTATTTAGTGACCGTTTTGAGTTGGGACCGATTTGTTTTGTGACCGTTTTGACTTAGGAACTTGATTTATGACCGTTATGGCATGTTACCGGTATGTTTACTAACTGTTGGACTTGTGACGCATTGGCTTTGTGACTGCTATGACGTGTACCCAGTTTAGTTAGACACCGTTTTGACTTGTACCAAATTTGGTATGCGACCGATTTGTGTGTTGTGACCACTTTTACTCAAAAACTAGTTGTTTTTGACTGTTTTGACTTGTGACCAACATGTTTTTTTACCGTTTTCAGTTGTGACCGGATTTGTTTTTGACCGTTGTGACTTAGAACCATTTGTTTTTTTACCGTTTTGTCTTCTATCCGATTTGCTTTGAATCCGATTTGACCGGAGATGTAATCGATTTGTTTTCTAACCGTTCTGACTTCTCACCGATTGGCTTTGTGACCGTTATGACTTGTACCCAATTTATTATACGACCGTTTCGTTTTCAGTTGTGACCGGCTTGTTCTTTGACAATTTTGACTTGTGACAAATTTAATTTCTGAACGTTCTGACTTGGGACAATTTTGTTTCCTGACCGTTATGTATGTTGCCCGTTTACACTTGTGAACGATTTGTCTTGGGACCACCATTTTGACTTCTGAACAACTTGTTTTATGACCGTTTTCATTTGTGACAGACTTGTTTTTTTTAACGTTTTGAGATGTGACCGATTTGTTTTTTAATGGTTTTGACTTAGGACAATTTTTTCACCTGACCGTTATGTCTTGTGACCGATTTGAATTGGGACCACAATTAGTTTTAAACGATTTTAAGACCGTTTTTACATGGAACCATTTTATTTGATGACCGTTATGGCTTGTGACCGATTTGCATTGTGTCCGATTCACTTTGCGACCAATTTGTTTAGTGACAGTTTTGAGTTGTGACCGTTATGACTTCCCAGTTTAGTTTGTGACCGTTTTGAATTGCACCAAATTTAGTATTCGACCGTTTCGTTTTCAGTTGTGACCGTTATGTTTTTTTGACCGTTTTGTTTTTTTGACCGTTTTGACGTGTGACAAACTTGTTCTGTGACCGGTTTGAGTTTTGACATTGCGACTTACGATCATTTTGTTTCCTGGCCGTTATGTCTTGTGACCGATTAGCATTGTGTCCGATTCGATTTTGAAACGAATTGTTCGTTCACCGTTTTGACTTTTGATCGATATTTTTTGTGACAATTTGATTAACTGACCGTTATGTCTTGTGACCGATTTGCAATGTATCAGGTTTGATTTGTTTTGTTTTTTTACCGTTTTGACTTCCGACTGATTTACTTTGTGACCGTTTTTACTTTTATCCAATTTATTTTGTGACCACTTTGACTTGTACCAATTTTAGTTTGTGTCCGATATGATTTGCGACCGATTTGTGTTTTGATCGTTTTGACTTTAGACCAACTTGTTTTATGACTGTTTTCAGTTGTGACAGGTTTGTGTTTTGACCATTTTAACTTGTGACCGATTTGTTTTTTGTGCGTTTTGACTTAGAACCATTTTTGCTTTATGGCCGTTATATCTTCTGAGTTCTGAGTTTTGACCAATTTGTGTTTTGTCCGTTTTGACTTATGACCAACTTGTTTAATGACCGTTATTGTTTGTTACCTGTATATTTTACTTACTGTTTGACTTGTGGCCGGTAAGCGTTGTGACCGCTATGCCTTGACACAGTTTATTTTGTGACCATTTTGACTTGTGTCCAATTTCTCTTGGGACACCTATTTCTTATAAACCATATGTTTTTGACCGTTTTGACTTGTGACCAACATGTTTTATCAGCTTTTTCAGGTATTTGTCTTGGGACCACTTATGCTTATAAAGTTATGTTTTTGACCGTTTTGACATCTGACAAACTTGTTTTGTGACCGTTCTCATTTGTGACCGACTTGTTTTATGACCGTATTGGTTTGTGACCGATTTGCATTGTGTCCGATTTGTTTAGTGACCTATTTGTTTTGTGACCGTTTTGACTTAGGACCAACTTTTTTTTATGACCGTTATCGCTTCTTACTGGTATGTTTACTTACTGTTTGTCTTGGGACGCATTGGCTTTGTAACCGTTATGACCTGTACGCCGTTTAATTTGCGACTGTTTTCAATTGCACCAAATTAAGTATTCGACCGTTTCGTTTTCAATTGTGACCGTTTTGACATGTGACCGTTATTACTTTTATCCAATATATTTTGTGACCGCTTTGACTTGTACCCAATTTAGTTTGTGTCCGATATGATTTGCGACGAATGGTTTTTTTACCGTTTTCAGTTGTGATAGATTTGTTTTTTGACCGTTTTAACTTCTGACCGATTTGTTTTTTGTGCACAACGCACTTAGGACAATTTTGGCTTCATGGCCCGTATATATTGTGACCGCTTTGATTTCTGACCGATTTGTTAAGTGACAGTTCTCAGTTGTGACTGATTTGTTTTTTGTGACCGTTTTGACTTATGACAAACTTGTTTTATGACCGTTATGGTTTGTTACCGATATGTTTACTTAATGTTTGACTTGTGACCGGTTAGCGTTGTGACCGCTATGCCTTGTACCTAGTTTAGTTTGTGACCGTTTTGACTTGTGTCCAATTTCTCTTGGGACACCTTTTCTTATAAACTATGTGTTTTTGACCGTTTCGACTTGTGACCAACATGTTTTATCACCGTTTTCAGTTGTGACCGGTTTGATTTTTGTCGTTGTGACTTAGGACCATATTGTTTCCTGGCCGTTATGTCTTGTGACCGATTAGCATTGTGTCCGATTTGATTTGCAACCGATTTGTTTGTTGACCGTTCTGACTTTTGATCTATTAGTTTTGTGACCGTTTTGACTTCCGACCAGCTGTTTTTTTTAGCGTTTTGACTTAGGACCATTTTTGTTTTATGGCCTTTATTTCTTGTGACCGATTTGCGTTATGTTCTATTTGATTTATGACCGATTCGATAATTGACCGTTTTGACTGGTGGTAAACTTGTTATATTACTGTTTTGGCTTGTTATCGGTATGTTTACTGACTGTTTGACGTATGACCGTTTGACTTTGCCACCGTTATGACTTGTACCCAGTTTAGTTTGTGACCGTTTTGACTTTAACCCAATTTAGTTTGTGACCGTTTTGACTTGCGTCCGATTCGGCTTTGAAGCACTATTACTTTTAAGCGATTTATTTTAGACCGTTTTTACTAAGGACCCTTAGGTTTATGACCGTTGTGTCATGTGACCGATTTGCATTGTGTCCGATTTGATTTTGAAACGATTTGTTTTTTGACAGTGTTGACTTGCGAACAACTTATCTTATAACCGTTTTCAGTTGTGACCGGTTTATTTTCGACCGTTTCGACTTCCGACCGATTTACTTTGTGACCGTTATTACTTTTATCTAATTTATTTTATGACCGCTTTTGACCATTTTTCCGATATCATTTGCGACCAATTTGATTTTGGTTGACCGTTTTGACTTTCGAATGTTTTATGACGGTTTTTAGTTGTGACATGTTTATTTTCGACTGTTTCGACTTCCGACCGATATACTTTGAGACCGTTCTTACTTTTATCTTATTTATTTTGTGACCGCTTTGACTTGTACCAAATTTAGTTTGTGACCGTTTTAACTTGGGACCGATTTGTCTTTTCTTTTAAACGATTTGTTAGTTTACAGTTTTCCTATGAACCATTTTTTTTTATGACCGTTATTGCTTTTGACCGTATTGACTTTCGACCAACTTGTTTTTAAATCGCTTTCAGTTGTGCCGGAATTATTTTTTGACCGTTTTCAATTGTGACCGATTTATTTGTGACGGTTTTGACTTAGGACCACTTGTTTAAGGTGATCTGTGCTGCAGAACATAAATTCATTAAAATGATATACAAAATTATGCAAGACGATATTGAAAGTAATCCCCTAAAATCCAACTAGGCAAGTCAAGTGAAATGTATTGTAAGTTCATTCTATCATGTATGCTTGGCACAAGTTGTTGGCGATCTCAATGGTTTCTTTTCTGTGTTTAAGCAAAGGATTACTGACACTTTTGTCCAAGGTGTAGAAGGACGCATAAATTGCTATTCAAGGGCATTATTTTATAAAAATATCTTCTGTTTTCTACTCACAAACAAGACAAAAATATAATACATATATCAGTATATTATAGATGTCACCCAAGCATGTTAAAAGCCACAGATTTATTTTCCTCACAAAATCTAAATACTATCAAGTTACTAGTTGTTTATGCATGTAGAGCTTTTGAAATGACAAATACTGTCAGTACATGATGAATAATTGTATGTTATTAAGTTACATGCAGTACTTGTTTTATGAATACAGTGCATATAACTTTTACGTATTATTTAAATAAAAATTATTTGTGTAAAGCATGAGAATACAGTACAGATCACTGTTATGTATTACTAAAATATAAATTATGTTTGTAAATCATGATAATACTTTACGGTATCACTTAGATACACATAATTGTTGTAAAGCACGATAATACATTACAGAATACTTTTAAATGGTACGCGCAGATATATATATAATGTATTTCTCTTTCTTAAAGGATGATCATATCATGGGCCATGTTGGCCTTACTCGTTTTTTGTATGCTCAATTGTATAATTTTGGAATAAACTATTTTTTTACTATTACAAATAATGAAAATACGTATTTGTGATGACAATATATAATGAAAAATAACACAAAACAAGCCTTCCTTTCCAAAAAATACTCATTTTATCGCGCAGTTTGAGCTTTACCCAGTTTAAGTTTGGACTTTATTTACACATTTTCTTCAAACAGTTCGGCTTTAGTTCACTCTAATTAGTCGATTTAAATGCCAAAAATTAAATAAATACGCCGCATTTTTTGAATATGTTGTATTTCCCCCAGACAATTTATATATTTCTTCTAAGGAAAACGAAGATTTATGGCAATACACTTAATACAAAATGGCGTTGGACATGTGTACAATACTTGTGTATATATATTGACTAAAATCGACGAAAAATTCAAAATATATACCTCCCTGTCAATTGCGGACACGTTTTTTCTGACATTTGAGTTATCATTTGCAAATTGGTTTGCCGACGTATAGGGGGTGTTCAATAGCAACGACACATCATCGCTATAAACAGTGACTGCTCGATAAAGCATAATGCAATCAGTTATGCGAAAAGAATCAATGAAAAGAACTGGTTTACTTTAATAGAAAAAGAGATCTTTACCGTATTTTTACTGCAACAGTGGTCTGTTTCAGATATCGCATGCGATTGAACCGTTTAAAGTGCATGTTTATGCGAAACGAATAAATATCGATTCAGATATTTATGGTGAACAATAATGGAATAGTCATATAGTACTCCTGTTATAGTGAAAAACAAAGGACTCCTGTTATATGAATCGTAACGAACATGTAATCTTTGCAACTTGACAAAGAAAGGAACGTGATATATAGCATAAGATGTAACTGAAAATTATCGAGATACAGCATCAATGTAAACGTACATCAATGTTAACGTCCAAAACGCCTTACACTTGGTTTCTGATCGTATGATCATAGACAGATTTATATATATTTGTTTTTATTGCGGCTATTCAATATCAACGACACATCATCGCTACGTAATCTTCGCTAACTGATTAGGATAGGTTCGTAAGAAGTAACTGACATATATTATATTGCTATAGTAAATATATCTGTATTTTGTATCCGCATAGTACTAAACTGTATTTTATGTTGTAAATTCTTTATTAATTTAAACATGTATACTTATTACTTATTTCTATACGTTTTTCCGCCAAATAACGTAACGTTATTGCATGACGTCACGTCCGTTGTTTAATTGTCATTTTATCCTGATGAAGGCGTAAGCCGAAACGTTGAAAGAACAACATGGCATCCACTGATCCACGTGTACGTCAACTAGAACAACTTGCGGAAAAACAGGTGAAAAGCGTTTTACATGCGAGATTCCTTGAAAACTGCCGCGCGGAAAATGTGATCCCGAAAGGACTCAGACTTAAGCTAACAGTGAATGTTGGCTGTAACGCATCAGATCTACAGAAATCTATAGACGACCTTCTACGGAAAGTCAGCGGGGACATTTGCGACCACTTGCGGAGATCTATTGAATACGGCCATCTTCTAGAAGAGACTAGACTAGAACTTAAGAAAGAGAAGAATAATGTTGATATGTTCAACATCGATGCGGACATTAATGACATAACGGAAAAGAAGAAAGATATACTACTAGTTAACCACGAGAAGACGCTACAATTTCTCAAAAAGTCTACCAGTGAACGCGCTGACGCCATTATTATCTCCGATGAAGAAGATACCGGTAGAACATCTCAGAGTATTGATAAAAGTAAACAAAAACAGTTGAACGGACAGGACAAATCATATCAACAAAAGAATCGAAAATCACAAATGCGTGCCGCCCTTAAAAAACAAGCGTCTGGCAATCAACCTGACACTAACCATGACACCGGAAGTCAACATAAGACCCACCCTTTGAGTGTGCCTTCCGTAACGAAAACGTCCGCGGACAAAAATCAAACATTAACAGCAAGTTCAATTCCAAAAAACGGGACGGCCCCGGGCGCGAAGAAAACCTAAGCAGAAGCCACGAAAAACGGGGCCAAACAACAAGCGAACATGTCAACTCTACAGCAAACGCTTCAATCTCTAATGAAGGTATTAACGGACCTTCATGCAGCCACAACAACAAAAGGAGCGGCGGAAGACGTCAAAGACGATTCATCCGA
The DNA here is from genome assembly GCA_027627225.1 of Congeria kusceri. Lineage (NCBI taxonomy): Eukaryota > Metazoa > Mollusca > Bivalvia > Myida > Dreissenidae > Congeria > Congeria kusceri. The sequence continues at coordinate 38,978,836 of CM051025.1, forward strand.
CCCCTAGACAAGAAGACATGGAGGAAAACCAAGCGGAGGCTTCGAAAGATACAGGCGGGAATTGACGGTTCTAAATCTTTCAGCATTACAGCTAAGTGAAAATGATTATATTCTTCTTGGGAATGGATTGAAGTTTTGCCCGAAATCTAAATCTATGATAGAATTAAACTTGCAGAAGATATATTTAAATTTACTCGTAGACTTAGATTTAAAGAATTCGTTGTAAACATCTCGGAAATTGACGGAAATGAATCGCAGATTAGTGATAATGACAATTTTCATGACCTTCCGTTTTTCAATAAAACTGACTGGTCGTTTACCCCTCCCGCTGGCCGAGATGTATATTTGGATTTCTACATTAATGCTATCACTGAGGAAATTTTACAATCGGAGAATAAACGCAAACGCTTTAGTAATATTACAAAAGCGGAATTGGATTCTCGTAGACACTTGTCGCAAAATAAAAATATTGTGATTAAAAAGGCAAATAAATACGATTGTCATAATGAACATTGATGATTATAAAAGCGAAGTATCGAGACAACTGAAAAGTGACCAATATTACGAGAAATGCATAAACGACCCCACGGAAGTTGTTATACGTACTATTTTAAATTAAATTGTGTTAAAGACATTGACACCAAGCATGAATTTGACACTTTTCCAGTAAACATACGTACACCAAGTTGTTATATTTTACCTAAGATACACACAAGTCCGGACAGTAACATACCTTTACAATATCCCGGGAGGCCCATCGTGTCAGCATGTAATTCTCCTACAGAGAATATTTCCATGTATATTGACTATGTTTTAAAACCATATATGTTAAATTTACCTTCATATGTAAAAAACACAACAGATTTTATACATAAAGTGAACGACATTAAATTAAAAAGCAGCACTTTTTTAGTGACACTGGACGTATCTTCACTTTATACGAACATCCCACATAATGATGGTATAAACGCATGTAAGTCCTTTTTACAACATAGTCAACATGGGCGTAATTTTTCGACTGATGAAATCGCCCGTCTGATACAAGTTGTACTTGAAAATAACTACTTCAAGTTTGGGGACGATTACTACTTACAAAAGATGGGTACAGCGATGGGAAGCGCAATGGCTCCAACGTATGCATCGTTATTTATGGGGAAGCTTGAGCAGGACTTCATCAATTGAAGATACGTACAACCATCCCTATGGCTTCGGTTCCTGATGACATTTTCATGATTTGGGACCATTCCTCAGAAGAATTAGAATCGTTTATCAACGAGTTGACCAGTTTTCACCCAAATATCAGATTTACACATACCATATCAAAGAACACCGTTTCATTTTTGGATGTTTTAAGTTTCAAAAATAAATAGCTTAGAATTGAAACTGATGTTTTTGTGAAAAATACCAACAATCATCAGTATCTAGACTACACATCGTGCCATCCAAAACAATGCAAAGACGGAATACCATATAGCCAGACCAAGCGCTATAGGATAATATCTAATGATGAGAAGTTCAACTCCTCTCTTGACCAATTACGTGACTTCTTCTTAGAAAGAAACTTCCCGGAATCCGTGATAGACGTTGCCTTTAATAAAGTATCACAGTCGTCACAGAATGAAGCTCTGAAGCCCTCTGTTACGGAGAAAAAAAAGTATATTGCCTTTTACGGTGGAATATAATCCGTCATTGCCCAATATAGGCGGTACTATCCACCGATATTGGGACCTCCTTAAGACTGAAGGTGTTAAATATGTACATAACAAATTTAAACCAATCGTGGCTTACAGACGTCCAAAAAATTTGCATGACTATTTAGTTAGTTCAGATTTTAAAATAAACACTGATAACGCTTATTCCACTAATAGCTGTAACAGAAAACGTTGTTCACATTGTATACGCATATGTACTGGGTCGACATTCACCAGTAACGTAACAGGAAAAACATTTACATTACGGCACAATACAAATTGCCAGTCTAAAAATGTTATCTATTTAATATCATTTAAAAGGTGTAATATTCAATATGTTGGACAAGCTATGCAACCCGTTTCAAGACATATGAATAGTCATACATTTGATATATCCAATTGTACTGATCTTGCATTCTCTACTCTTGTTGCTAGTCACTTTAATGAAGGCAACCATAGTATGGCTGAGTATTAATTTATGCCTATTGATGTTGTAAATAGTAATGTTAATCGCTTATGCAATGAAACATTCTGGATACATAAGTTACAACACAAGCTCCAGATGGCCTTAATTCCAAAATACTGTTTACGGCTTAAAGTGCATGTAAAATTAAATATGTTTAGTACTATTGCGTTTTTTTCCTATTTTTGATTTTTTTAAAAATTATATTGCTATAGGAAATATCTGTATTTTATATCCACATAGTACTAAACTGTATTGTATGTTGTAAATTCTTTATTAATTTAAACAAGTATACTTATTACTTATTTCTATACGTTTGTCCGCCAAATAACGTAACGTTATTGCATGACGTCACGTCCGTTGTTTAATTGTCATTTTATCCTGATAAACTGAAATGACTGATTTCACGTGTTGTTGTTGACTTTTTCCACAATTAAGAAGTAACTGAAAATCATACAGTGAACACAGAATTTCTTTCTTATTTCGATCGTATTTCCGAAAACAAAACCAAACGTTGCAACATAACGGTCACGCAAAACGTGCACGAGTGCTTGTAGAAACTGAACCCGTCCCAGGAGTACAGCGACAAGGGGCATTAATACGCAAATGCCTACACACATTCACATTGATTTAAATAATTAACAAAGATTATGCCGTAAGTCGTCTTGTTACCCCAACATATGACTGCATAACTTGCTACCTTTGCAACCGAGCATTGACAGTGTGCTCGCACCGAGCATTGAAGGTGTGCTCGTTAAGCATTAGTAGTATTTATATGCAAAGCACTAGAAAGCTTACATTCACGTGCCTTCCTGTGAAGCCGGTTTTGCATGCTAGAAGAGTCGCTTTCTGATACTAAGAGTTTTTCATGTAGTGTTTGTTACAGAATGTTGTTACAAACAATAGCTGATTTAGAAATGAATTGCATTGTTGCTTGAATGTAGAGTAAAGATGTTCACTAAATTCTAACTTTCCAGCGAAATCCCAATCAGTGTTTCTGAAATTGAATTGGGTTGATTTTCATACAAAGACCAAATAATTTCAATTAATTCCAATGCATAAACACAGTCATTGCGAACGAATATGTGTCTATTTTATTGTATGCCTCATGCGTAGAAAATAATTCACAGGGATAAACATCTCTTTATCATTTATCGGAAAGTAATCTTACATCAAATTCTGAAAATAAACAACTAGGAAACTTTCAACAGTTATGTAGCCATATTTAATCGTGTTCGATCGTTTTCTACAAGAAAGACAAATGTCATATTTGTTGCAGTGTCGTATGTATGAATTGCTTCATATCACTTCTCGAATGCAGCCATCAATGTGGAGTGTGTTCTGTGGAGTAGTGGGGTTTTGTGTGAAAGTGGATTGTATGAGGGGTCTAGAGAATGTGACCGGTGTGAGTTTTTAGTTTGTGAAGTTGTGGGATTGGTGTGGATGTTGTGAGTGGATTTGGAGAGTGCGAAGTGTTCGAGTGGTTTTGGGCGAGACCGACTTATTTTGTTGCCGTTTTAACTTCGCACCGATTAACTTTGTGACCGTTATTTTGGTTTGTGACTTGTTTTGACTTCTGACCGATGTGTCTTGTGACAGTTTTGACATTTGACCTGATTGCATTATGACCGTTTTCAGTTCCGACCAACTTGTTTTGTCACCGTTTTGAGTAGTGACTTGACTGTTTTCACTTAGGACCAACTTGCATTAGGACCGTTATGGCTTATTACCGGTATGTTTACTTCTGTTTGACTTGTGACCGTAATGACTTGCAACCAATTCAGTGTGTGACCGCTTTGACTTGTACCCAATTTAGTTTGTGACCGTTTAAACTTGGGACTGATTTGTCTTGGGACCATTATTAGTTTTAAACGACTTGTTTTTTCCTGTTTTTTCTTAGGAACTTTGTCTTTTATCACCGTTATGGCTCGTGACCGATATGCATTGTGTCCGATTTAAATTGCTACCCATTTATTTAGTGACCGTTTTGAATTGTTACTGACTTATTGTCGAAGTTTTGACTTTTGACCGATTTGTGTTTTGACCATTTTATTTTATTACCGTTATGACTCGTGACAGATATGTATTGTGTCCGATTTGATTTGCGACCGATTTGTTATTTGACCGTTTTGACTGGCGACCAACTTGGTTTATGATAGTATTTAGTTGTGACAGCTTTGTTTTTTCACCGTTTTCACTTTTGACCGATTTGTTTTTGAGCGTTTAAACTTAGGACCACTTTGTTGTATGACCGCTTTGAATTGTGACCGATTTGCTATTGACCGATTGCATCGTGCCCAATATGATTTGCTTCCGATTTGTTAAGGGACCGTTTTGAGTTGTGACCGATTTGTTTTGTGACCGTTCTGACTTAGGATCAACTTGATTTATGACCGTTATGGCATGTTACCGGTATGTTTACTAACTGTTGGACTTGTGACCCATTGGCTTTGTGACCGCTATGACTTGTACCCAGTTTAGTTAGACACCGTTTTGACTTGTACCATATTTGGTATGCGACCGATTTGTGTGTTGTGACAACTTTTACTCAAAAACTATTTTTTTTTTACCGTTTTGACTTGTGACCAACATGTTTTTTGACCGTTTTCAGTTGTGACCGGATTTGTTTTTGACCGTAGTGACTTAGAACCATTTGGTTTTTGACCGTTTTGTCTTCTGTTCGATTTGCTTTGAATCCGATTTGATTAGCATGCGGTTTGTTAAGTGACCGTTTAGAGATCCGACCGGATTGTTTTCTGACCGTTTTTACTTCTGACCGATTCGCTCTCTTGCCGGAGATGTGATCGGTTTGTTTTCTATCCGTTCTGACTTCTCACCGATTGGCTTTGTGACCGTTATGACTTGTACCAAATTTATTTTGCGACCGTTTCGTTTTCAGTTGTGACCCGCTTTTTCCTTGACCATTTTTACTTATGACCGAATTTTTTTCTGAACATTTTGACTTGGGACAATTGTGTTTCCTGACCGTTACGTATGTAGTAGGGTGATGTATATGGGACACTTATACTGCCTTGCTATATGAGCTAGCTTTTATAGCGACGCGGTAGAGCGTTTGCCTAGGAACCGGGAGGTCCCGGGTTCGATTCCCATTGTGGCTTGGGATTTTTTCAGTTGGGTTACATTTGGCTCCCCGACGGGGAATCGAACCCCGGTCTCCCGCGTGACAGGCGGGGATACTTACCACTATACCAAGCCACAAATGGCGCCCAACGTGGTTAATTAGGTTTGTCTCATTAAAGAACTGAACATAGTTTCATACTCATGAGTTTCGTGAATCGTGCAAGATTGTGGACACTCTTTGGCCGCAAGGGAGAAGTGAAGCTTAGAGCGGATAAACATACATCATCAGTAGTCCAGAACTGGTAGCCAGTCGTGCAGTTGGTGTGTACAGCAGAGACCGAGCGATCAACAAGAGCAGTGAGAGCAGCAGTGGAGAACTCGTTAGTTGAGACCTGCCAGCCAGTGGAACGTCAAAAGTGAAGCTTAGAGCGGATAAACATACATCATCAGTAGTCCAGAACTGGTAGCCAGTCGTGCAGTTGGTGTGTACAGCAGAGACCGAGCGATCAACAAGAGCAGTGAGGGCAGCAGTGGAGAACTCGTTAGTTGAGACCTGCCAGCCAGTGGAACGTCAGTGTGCCGTCGAAGTGACTGTGGAGCATGTGACATTGACATTGCAGTCTAGTAGCCGAATGATCCAGAACACTGTTTAACCTGTATTTGTGAGTACCGATAGTGGAAGGCCATTATTTATTAAATTGCAGTAAAATTTCTTTATTTAATTGTAAATAATCCTTTGTGTTCAGTATTCTGTAAGTAATTTGAATATTTTTTCTATATTTATTTATAAAAGCAATTTTCTAAATATTCTGGGGAAGTAATACTATATAACAATTATTTGGGAAAGTGTCACAATAGCATGATACCCTAGCATTTTAAATAAATAAACCTAGGTGGAGGTTTCTTAAACTAACAAGTCTATTTATTTAACTATCTAAAGCAACTATACTATTCTTTAATACTTCATAATGTTGCCATCATATTGAAAACACTACATACAGGGTATATTATAATTTTATTGCTATTACAGTACTTTTCAGTGGCCAACTAGTTTTATTTCAGATGTGTTGTTTGTCTGGAGGTGATGACCAGCATTCAATATAGCAAACAATGAAAATCACACAACTATTTATTTAGCAGTCGGTTTATTTGACAATCGTGCTGAATGCTACACTTGCTTGCTATTTCATTGGGGATTTGACCTTGACAGTAAATTGTTGACATTGACAATTGTTAACATCGACAGTTTGACCTTGATATTTTATTTCCAGGAAGTGCAGAATTTTTTATAGGTTATAACTCATGAATTGTATTATTTTGCAGTTTTGCAGTTTATTTGTTAATTTGGTTATTCCTGCAATTTTTAAGCAGTGCGAATGTTAATTTAATATCAAAATTATTTTCACATTTTTTAGATTGGCAAAAGAGTTCCAAAAATTATTTGTGTATTTTGTCACACAGTGTTGTATTGACTATAGAAGTTTATTTTTATAAAGCAGTCTGTTTATTTATTAGTTATTCGATTTAGAAATAATGGATAGAAGGTCACAGGAGGAGGATGACTCATCTAAGAGTGGACTAGCAAGTGGGGGAGTTGAACGAGAGCTTACACTAACAGAAAAGGAACAGAAACTGCTAGATGCATTCCACGAATTGAACATGGATCCTCAGACAGACAGCGAAGAAGATATAAGTCTGTTTTTGAGAAGACTGACCAAGAAAACTGACGAGGAGAGAAAACCTTCTAGATTGAGTCCATTTGAACCAAAATTTGAGTATGCGATGCCAAGAATTTCAAGTTATACAGAAACAGGGACCTACCATTTTCCTAAACTTTCAGCATTCCCTGGAGAAGACAACAAAGGTGAAGCAACCTGGGATGCCTTTAAGTATGAAATACAGGCACTGGTGACAGAAGGAACGTTCACAGAGAAGCAAATTATGCAGGGATTGCGAAGATCAGTGAAAGGTACAGCTGGTGAAATTGTACGAAGATTAGGACCAAGTGCAACTTTACACGAAGTGCTGAAGAAGCTCGAGAGCACTTATGGTAGCATCGAATCCCAAGAGTCGGTGATGAGAAAGTTTTACTCGTGCACTCAAGGCGCAGAAGAAGTAACCACATATGCTTCAAGGCTAGAAGATCTCTATGCCCGAGCCATAGAATTGAAAGCAATCAAGCGAGGAAATGACCAGCTTTTGAAACAAGTGCTATTTCAAGGACTGAAGTTAGACTTGAAACACATCGCACAGTACAAGTATGACACGATTGATGATTATGATAGATTTAAAGATAGAGTTAAGAAGACTAGAAAAAGCTCTTCAAACGACAGACAAGAAGAAGACATGCAATGTTGCGCAGAAGACAGAAAAAGAAGATAAGTCAGAATTTAACGAATTAAAGGCAATGGTTCATGAATTGAACAGGAAGATAGAAAATTTGCAGAAGGGGAACAACAACCCAACCTATTATGTGGGCAGAAATTTGAGAAGAGGCAGATTTCAACAACCACGACAACCAAGAGGAGGAAGAGGTATGTACAGACCTACCAGACCACTGGGTAGTAACACCTCTCGAGGACCATGCTATGCATGTGGTGGTCGCGGACATTTCGCAAGAGACTGCTCCAATGACGTGCAGAATGGAAACGTTGCAAACAGGAATTTAAAAGGGTAAGTGCTCTTATTGAGGGATCGAATGCGAGCACTACATCTACAGATCCCAAATTAGTAGGAGAATCCAACGAAGTAAGCATCTCTATAAACAACATTGAAACCCAAGCATTACTGGATACAGGCAGCTGTGTAAGTGTGATTTCTAACTCATTCTATACTGAAAACTTTAAAGACATCAAGTTACAGCCGTTGAAAGAAATTCTACATGTAGAGTGTGCTGATGGACAGACCTTGCCCTACTTAGGCTACATTGAAGTAGATTTAGCCGTTAAAGGTATACTAGGATCTGAAAGTCAGCTATGTTTATTCTTGATAGTACCAGATACATCTTATTCAGCTAGAACACCTGTTATTTTAGGAACTAATATCTTATCTGAACTTCTAAGTAAATGTAAAGAAAATCTAGGAGAGAGATTCTTGCAGAAAGCTGATCTACATGTACCATGGTATTTAAGTTTCAGAAGCATAGTTATAAGAGAAAAGAAGTTAAAGCAGAATAACAACTGTATAGCTATTGTCCGAAATGGAGTGCCACATCAAGTTATCATAAGACCAAATGAGACAGTGACAGTCCAAGCTTACACCGACAAAGAAATTGATTACCCAGTCACATCGGCCCTCATACAGGAATGTGCAGAAAGTAATTTACCCAGTACTGTAGAAGTCAGTCCAGCGTTAGTAATGTCTGGGAAGAAGAATATTACTGTTACAATGACCAATCTATCTACCAACACAGTATGTCTGGCACCAAAAGCTATAATATGTGAGCTGCAACCAGTAGAAGTCACAGAAGAAGTGCTTGACAGATTAGAGGACGAACAGAAAGACATCAAAAGAAAGAATATAGTAGAAGAACTCAGCATTGATGAAGATAACATTTTAGATTCTGAACAGCGACAAGCTTTAAATGATCTCTTAATGAAGCATCGGAACATATTCTCTACGAGCGACACGGATATTGGGAACTGTACATCAATTAAACACCGAATAGATTTGCATGATGAAAGGCCGTTTAAACAGAGACACAGAAGGATACCGCCTGGAATGATCAATGAAGTGAGACAGCATATAGAACAACTACTAGCATGTAACATCATTAGACCATCGAAATCTCCATTTTCCTCCAACATAGTCATTGTAAGAAAGAAGGATGGAAAGCTTAGACTTTGCGTTGACTACCGTATGTTAAATGACAGAACCATCAAAGATTCATTCGCTTTACCTAGAACAGAAGAAATTTTTGACTGCTTGCACGGAGCCAAGTACTTTACAACGCTAGATATGAAAGCAGGATATCACCAGGTAGAAATAAAAGAACAACACAAGGAACGCACCGGATTTACTGTAGGACCACTCGGATTCTTTGAATTCAATAAGATGCCCTTCGGTTTGTGTAACAGTCCAGCTACTTATCAAAGACTGATGCAAGAGTGTTTAGGTGACTTTAATATGAAAATTTGTGTTATCTTTCTAGACGATCTTATTATTTTCAGCAACACGGTGTCCGAACATTTAGAACGGCTAGAATTGGTTCTTTCTAGATTGCAGGAGTGTAACTTGAAACTGAGTCCTGAAAAATGTCATTTTTTTAAACAACGTGTTAACTTTTTAGGTCACATTGTGAGCATCGAAGGAATAGAGACTGATCCTGAGAAGATTGATAAGATACGAAAGTGGCCAACACCGCAAAACCCTAGTGAACTTCATTCTTTCTTAGCATTTGCAGGCTACTACAGAAGATTTATTAAAGATTTCAGCAAAATTACTAAACCTCTTTCAGATTTAATTCCGCACCCTTCAGGCAAGAAATCACAACAGAAGAAAGATGCTAAAGACTGGACATGGACAGAAGAAAACCAACAAATATTTGCTACATTGAAAGTAATACTGACATCTCCGCCTATTTTAGCTTATCCTGATTTTCAGAAACCTTTTGAACTTCACACAGATGCGTCAACACAGGCACTAGGGGCAGTATTATACCAACGACAAGATGACAAGAAGAAAAGAGTAATAGCATATGCCAGCCGACAACTAACAAAGTCAGAAAAGAATTATTCTGCATTCAAACTAGAATTTTTAGCATTGAAGTGGGCCATAACAGAGAAATTTTCTGAATATTTATCACATAGTCATTTTACAGTGTACACAGATAATAATCCACTAACTTATGTATTATCTTCAGCTAAACTAGATGCCACCGGTCAAAGATGGGCAGCAGCACTTGGGGAGTACAATTTTGATATCTTTTACAGGCCAGGTGTGAAAAACACAGATGCTGACGCTTTAAGTAGATACCCACAAGGAAAAGCTTCAGACTCCGACAATCATTTAGTACTTGATAATAATATGGTTAAAGCTATTTGCCATTCCCTCCAGAATATTGAATGTTATTTTGAGACGTTGCCTTGTCTATCTTTAAATGTAGTAGACATATCTGACAACTTCGGACAACCCTTGGCACAGGTAGAAATGCGAGAAATTCGGAAAGCACAGAGGTCTGACCCTACAGTCGATAAGTGGAGAAGAGCAGTAATCGATAAGATGTTACCACTACAAGTATACAGTAAACAAGATCTCAACATGAAAAAGAACTTTGCTAACTTTAAGATCAAGAGAGGTATTTTGTTCAGAGATATTCAAGATCAAGGGGTACATATTGAACAATTAGTTATCCCTGAAGTTTACAAAGCAGATATTTTGAAAGGTCTTCATGCAGAAGTTGGACATCCGGGAAAGGAACGAACGTTGAAACTGATCCGAGAACGATTTTTTTGGCCAGGAATGTCATCAGAAGTAGAGCGATACGTGTCTAAGTGTGACAGATGTTTAAGAAGGAAAACAGCAACTAACACAAGAGCACCGCTTGTAAACGTACACACAACGTACCCACTAGAACTCGTTTGTTTCGACTATCTCTCATTAGAACCATCAAAAGGAGGATATAACAGTATTTTAGTTATTACAGATCATTTCACTAAGTTCGCACTAGCTATTCCAACCAGAAATCAGACAGCAAAGACCACAGCAGAAGCAATTTTCAACAATTTTATAATTCATTATGGTATTCCAACAAGACTTCATTCCGATCAAGGAGCAAATTTTGAATCAGATATCATCAAAGAATTATGTAATATAACTAACATGAAGAAAACACACACATCTATATACCATCCACAAGGAAATGCTGGACCGGAACGATTCAACAGAACTCTATTAGACATGCTTGGAACTTTGGAAAACGAACAAAAAAGTAACTGGCAGAAATACATTCACTCATTAGTTTATTCATACAACTGTACACCCCATGAATCAACGAAATTTTCTCCGTTTGAATTAATGTTTGGACGAAAACCTAAATTACCTATCGATACTACATTTGAAAGATCACAAGAAAAACCGTGTAATAAGACAACCCAAGAATACATTCAAGATTTAAAAGATAGAATCAATACGACAAGAGATATTGTAGAAAAGCATATTTCCAAGGCACAGGAAAAGCAGAAACGTACGTATGACCTGAAGGTAAGAGGAGCCAAGGTGGAAGTAGGTGATCACGTGCTAGTGAAGATTTTGGCACATGGTGAAGGGAAACACAAACTCGCAGACAAATACGAAGAAGAACTGTATGTGATAACAGAACAACCGCGTGAAAATATTCCTGTATTCAGGCTTAAAGGTGTAGAAAGTGGTACACTGAAAACTTTACATAGGAATCATTTATTCCCAGTGCAAACTCGGGAAGATCTGAACAAAGAACGTCCACTAGAGGTGACTGAACCAGTGAAGAAATGTATAGAAACAGAGAAGGATGCATCCAAAGGTAAGTTGGTAGATGAACAGAGTGAACCGTCGAACACCGACAGTTCAGATGAAGATTGTGTGAGTTGTATACCTGTTCCGAGAACAAGTATATGTGGGGACGCCCGCAGACTCATGGAAGAAGAGAGCAGCAACCGAATAACGGAGTCAAGTAATGTTGTATATACATTGCCCAGACCTGCTAGCGATGAAGTAACTAGAACAGAGAATGTAGTAACCACAGTTGGGATTAGCCATCCCACTAGAGAAGCCCAGAGGAATACAGATGTAGCGGAAGGACAAGCAGAGGAAAATGAAGCTATCACAGAAACCGAGAATGAAACCATGGAGGCAAGAATTGAGACATCAGAACATGAAATAACTCAAGACACTACAGTTCAAGAACAAGATCTTAATACTCCAACACAAAAGAAAAGAAGAAAATTACCGATACAACCCGTAAGAAAATCACAACGAAAAAGAAAACCACCAGCGAAATATGAGGATTTTCATATGTTTAGTGTAGTAAACAGACCGATTGACTCCAGATTTCATGCTTTAGAAGCATTTATGTCTTCTGGAATTTTAAACAATATGGACTGTGACATTGCCAGAAAGATAGTGAATGCTATTATGAAGTAAAGTTTTATAATAATTTGTATATATATATATATATTTAAGCTGTTTTTTTTTATTTTAGATACTTGTGAGGACACAATTCTTTCAGATGGGGAGAGAAGATTTATGAATTTTTAAAATGCTATATTGAACAGTAATGTTTCAATGTTTATTTGATTTTTTGCAGATAGAAAGCTACATTGAGGCAGTATCTGTAAGAATAATCAAATAATTGCTGTATTTATGTGGTTTTGCAAGTTTTATCTTTTATTATTGTGTATATATATTTGAATGTTAAGTGCTAATGCTGTAGCGCTTATAATACTTTTAATATGTTGACTATTGACAGAATTCACTGACTGGATAATCATATATTTATGTTATGACTATGACGGGACGTCATTTTCACAGGGGGGAAATGTGTAACCGGTTCAACTTTTTCATAGTTGAGTGTAACCTCTATCAATTAAGTATTTTATTGAGAATTATGTAAAGCAAGCAGAGCGATTATCACGATTTGCGGGAAAGAAGTTCAGCCATCTTAGTGGCAGTGAAAAATTATTTGTTTCAAGTCAGTTTTATGAAGGTATGCTGTATTTTAACTATGTAAATGTATTATTGAAATGTTAGTCTAGATGGCCATTGAACAGTGCTTTTGTCGGTTTTGTAGTTATTAGAGAAATTATGTTGTTTTCTCTGACTTTGGTATTTTCGTGATGGCAGCATATTTTTATATTATCAACAAATATCACTGTCTTTACTGTCAGTGTGCACATATGCATTAATATTACAGTAACAGCACAGGGGATAGTCTCCAGTCCAGGGTCCAGTGCCGTTAGCTGTAATAAGAGGCCAATCCACAATTGGTATGTTATTGTTGTGAATGTTTTGTATGTGGAGGTCAGAATTGTATATATTATTATATGGACAATTACTAGTATTATTATAATGCTAGTGTGATCTAGATGGTTATCATAAGTTGTCCAGATATGTTTATGCAATTCAGCAGATGCATTATATTGACGGCCACTAGATAAAGCTGTATATATATTTATCCATGACCAGGTATTTTAATGATATTGTAAATCTTCATTTCTGTATATAACTGTCGAGGATTTGTAATTTGTTATTTTAGGGCTCCGACACGTCAGAGACACTTCGAAGACACGTTAGAGACACTTCCTAGTTTACTAGCGACTGAGCCTACAATTATGTCTGTTGTTGTTATTATATAAATACTAAATGCTGATTGAGAAAATTGAGAGAAACACTAAAGGGACATAACTGAACCCAACTTGCGTTGTGTAGATACTTTATTAATATATCAAAACACAATACCAAGCCACATTCACCCATGTTCATTTTGTTTCTTGCGGGTGTGTATTTTGCCCGTTTTCTCTTGTAAACGATTTGTCTTGGGACCACCGTTTTGACTTCTGACCAACTTGTTTTATGACCGTTTTCATTTGTGACAGACTTGTTTTTTTTTTAACGTTTTGACAGGTGACCGATTTGTTTTTGAATGGTTTTCACTTAGGACAATTTTTTCACCTGACCGTTATATCTTGTGACCGATTTGAATTGGGACCACAATTACTTTTAAACGATTTTAAGACCGTTTTTACATGGAACCATTTTCTTTTATGACCGTTATGGCTTGTGTCTGATTTGCTTTGCGACCTATTTGTTTAGTGACAGTTTCGAGTTGTGACCCATTGGCTTTGTGACCGTTATGACTTATTCCCAGTTCAGTTTGTGACCGTTTTGAATTGCACCAAATTTAGTATTCGACCGTTTCGTTTTCACTTGTGACCGTTATGTTTTTTTGACCGTTTCGACGTGTGACCAACATGTTCTGTGACCGTTTTTATTTGTGACCGGTTTGAGTTTTGACGTTGTGACTTACGATCATTTTGTTTCCTGGCCGTTATGTCTTGTGTCCAATTCGATTTTGAAACGAATTGTTCGTTGACCGTTTTGACTTTTGATCGATATTTTTTGTGACAATTTGATAAACTGACCGTTATGTCTTGTGACCGATTTGCAATTGATCAGGTTTGATTTGTTTTGTTTTTTTTACCGTTTTGACTTCCGACTGATTTACTTTGTGACCGTTTTTACTTTTATCCAATTTATTTTGTGACCACTTTGACTTGTTTCCAATTTAGTTTGTGTCCCATATGATTTGCGACCGATTTGTGTTTTGATCATTTTGACTTTCGACCAACTTGTTTTATGACTGTTTTCAGTTGTACAAGGTTTGTGTTTTGACCGTTTTAACCTGTGACCGATTTGTTTTTCGTGCATTTTGACTTTTATGCTTAAAAAGTTATGTTTTTGACCGTTTTGACTTCTGACAAACTTGTTTTATGACCGTTCTCATTTGTGGCCGACTTGTTTTATGATCATACAGTCATAAAACCAATACTGGTTTGTGACCGATTTGCATTGTGTCCGATTTGCTTTGCAACCGATTTGTTTAGTGACCGTTTTGAATTGTGACCGATTGTTTTGTGACCGTTTTGACTTAGGACCAACTTGTTTTATGACCGTTATCGCTTTTTACCGGTATGTTTACCTACTGTTTGACTTGGGACCCATTGGCTTTGTGACCGTTATGACTTGTACCCAGTTTAATTGCCAATGCTTTGAACTGCACCAAATTAAGTATTCGACCGTTTCGTTTTCAATTGTGACCGTTATGTTTTTTTACCGTTTTGACGTGTGACCGTTATTACTTTTATCCAATATATTTTGTGACCGCTCTGACTTGTACCCAATTTAGTTTGTGTCCGATATGATTTGCGACCGATTTGTTTTTTTACCGTTTTGACTATCGACCAACTTGTTTTATGACTGTTTTCAGTTGTGATATTTATTTTTTTTTTACCGTTTTAACCTCTGACCGATTTGTTTTTTGTGCATTTTCACTTAGGACAATTTTTGCTTTATGGCCGTTATATATTGTGACCGATTTGCATTATGTCCGATTTGATGTCTGACCGATTTGTTAAGTGACAGTTCTGAGTTGTGACCGATTTGTTTTGTGACCGTTTTGACTTATGACAAAGTTGTTTTATGACAGTTATGGTTTGTTACCTGTATGTTTACTTACTGTTTGACTTGTGACCGGTTAGCGTTGTGACCGTTATGCATTGTACCTAGTTTAGTTTGTGACCTGTGTCCAATTTCTCTTGGGACACCTATCTCTTATAAACTATATGTTTTTGACCGTTTTGACTTGTGACCAACATGTTTTATCACCGTTTTCAGTTGTGACCGGTTAGATTTTTGTCCGTTGTGACTTAGGACCATTTTGTTTCCTGGCCGTTATGTCTTGTAACCTAATTGTGTCCGATTTGATTTGCAACCGATTTGTTTGTTTACCGTTCTGACTTTTGATTGATTAGTTTTGTGACCGTTTTGACTTTCGACCAGCTGGTTTTTTTAGCGTTTTGACTTAGGACCATTTTTGTTTTATGGCCTTTATTTCTTGTGACCGATTTGCATTATGTTCTATTTGATTTGTGACCGATTTGATAATTGACCGTTTGACTGGTGGCAAACTTGTTATATGACCGTTATGGCTTGTTACCGGTATGTTTACTTACTGTTTGACTTATGACCGTTGATTTTGTCACCGTTATGACTTGTACCCAGTTTAGTTTGTGACCGTTTTGACTTGAACCCAATTTAGTTTGTGACCATTTTGACTTGCGTCCGATTCGGCTTGGAAGCACTATTACTTTTAAGCTATTTATTTTAGACCGTTTTTACTAAGGACCCTTCCGTTTATGACCGTTATGTCTTGTGACCCATTTGCATTTTTTTTACAGTTTTGACTTGCGAACAACTTACAGTTTTGACTTGCGAACAACTTATAACCGTTTTCAGTTGTGACCGGTTTATTTTCGACCGTTTCGACTTCCGACCGATTTACTTTGTGACCGTTATTACATTTATCTAATTTATTTTATGACCGCTTTGACATGTACCCAATTGTGTTTGTGACCGTTTTGACTTCTAGCAAATTTAGTTTGTGACCGTTTTGACTTGTGACCGATTTGTCTTCGGACCACTTTTACTTTTAAATGATTTGTTTGTTCACCGTTTTTTTCTTAGGATCATTTTCTTTTATGTCCGTTATGGCTTTTGACCATTTTTCCGAATTGATTTGCAACCAATTTGTTTTTGTTTGACTGTTTTGACATTCGAATAACTTGTTTCATGACGGTTTTTAGTTGTGACAGGTTTATTTTCGACTGTTTCGATTTCTGACTGATTTACTTTGAGACCGTTCTTACTTTTATCTAATTTATTTGGTGACCGCTTTGAAATGTACCCAATTTAGGCTTGGGACCGATTTGTCTTGTCTTTTAAACGATTTGTTTGTTTACAATTTTTCCTAAGAACCATTTTCTTTTATGGCAATAACTGCTTTTGACCGTTTTGACTTTCGACCAACTTGTTTTTTGATCGCTTTCAGTTGTGCCCGATTGATTTTTTTACCGTTTTCAATTGTGACCGAATAATTTTTGACGGTTTTGACTTAGGACCAAGGTTTAAGGTGATACTGCATACATTGCTACCATTGCAACCGAGCATTGACAGTGAGCTCGCACCAAGCATTGAAAGTGTGCTCATTAAGTATTAGTAGTATTTATATGCAAAGCACTAGAAAGCTTACATTCACGTGCCTTCCTGTGAAGACGGTTTTTCATGCTAGAAGAGTCGCTTTCTGATATTAAGATTTTTTCCATGTAGTGTTTGTTACAGAATGTTGTTTCAAACAATAGTCTGATTTGGAAATGAATTGCATTGTTGCTTGAATGTAGAGTAGAGATGTTCACTAAATTCTCACTTTCCAGCGAAATCCCAATCAGTGTTTCTGAAATTGAATTGGGTTGATTTTCATACAAAGACCAACTAATTTCAAACAATTCCAATGCATAAACACAGTCATTGCGAACGAATTATGTGTCTATTCTATTGTATACCTCATGCGTAGAAAATAATTCACAGGGATAAACATCTCTTTATCATTTATGGGAAAGTAATCTTACATCAAATTCTGAAAATAAACATCTAAGAAACTTTCAACAGTTATGTAGCCATATTTGATCGTGTTCTATCGTTTTCTACAAGAAATACAAATGTCATATTTGTTGCAGTGTCGTATGTATGAATTGATTCATATCACTTCTCGAATGCAGCCATCAATGTGGAGTGTGTTGTGTGGAGTAGTGGGGTTTTGTGTGAAAGTGGATTGTATGAGGGGTGTAGAGAATGTGACCGGTGTGAGTTTTTAGCTTGTGAAGTTGTGGGATTGGTGTGGATGTTGTGAGTGGATTTGGAGAGTGCGAAGTGTTCGAGTGGGCGAGACCGACTTATTTTGTTGCCGTTTTAAATTCGCACCGATTAACTTTGTGACCGTTATTTTGGTTTGTGACTTGTTTTGACGTCTGACCGATGTGTCTTGTGACAGTTTTGACATTTGACCTGTTTGCATTATGACTGTTTTCAGTTCCGACCAACTTGTTTTGTGACCGTTTTGAGTAGTGACCGGACCGTTTTCACTTAGGACCAACTTGCATTATGACCGTTATGGCTTATTACCGGTATGTTTAATTCTGTTTGACTTGTGACCGGTTGGCTTTGTGACCGTAACGACTTGTAACCAATACAGTGTGTGACCGTTTTGACTTGTACCCAATTTAGTTTGTGACCGTTTTAACTTGGGACTGATTTGTCTTGGGACCATTATTAGTTTTAAACGACTTGTTTTTTCCTGTTTTTTCTTAGGAACTTTGTCTTTTATCACTGTTATGGCTCGTGGCCGATATGCATTGTGTCCGATTTAAATTGCTACCCATTTATTTAGTGACCGTTTTGAGTTGTTATTGTTGAAGATTTGACTTTTGACCGATATGTGGTTTGACCGTTTTGACTTATGACCATTTTGTTTTATTACCGTTATGGCTCGTGACAGATATGTATTGTGTCAGATTTGATTTGCGACCGATTTGTTTTTTTACCGTTTTGACTGGCAACCAACTTATTTTATGATAGTATTTAGTTGTGACAGCTTATTTTTTCACCGTTTTCACTTGTGACCGATTTGTTTTTGACCGTTTAAACTTAGGACCACTTTGTTCTATGGCCGATTTGAATTGTGACCGATTTGCTATTGACCGATTGCATCGTGCCCGATATGATTTACTTCCGATTTGTTTAGTAACCGATTTGTTTTGTGAACGTTTTGACTTAGGATCAACTTGATTTATGACCGTTATGGCATGTTACCTGTATGTTTACTAACTGTTGGACTTGTGACCCATTGGCTTTGTGACCGCTATGACTTGTACCCAGTTTAGTTAGACACCGTTTTGATTTGTACCAAATAATGAAAAATGAAATCTCGATGCACGAAAAAGGCAATTTTTGCATTTCTTTCACTAACAAAGGGGCCATATTTGCGATGATTGTTGCCCAATCTGACCGATTGTTGGCTTCTGTTGCAGACGTATGATCACATACAAACTGTGGAAATTTTGTCAAGATTGGAAGAAATATAAAGTCTCTAAGAACAAAAAAGGCAATTTTAGCATTTATTTCCAGATACAAGGGGCCATAACTCTAGTGTATGTAGCCTAACCTTATCCATTTTTGGCTCCTACTGAAATCTTTTGGTCACACACAAACTGTGGAAGTTTGGTCAAGATTGGAAAAAAAGTCTTAATCAAGGTAAAATGGCAATTTTTGACTATTTTTCAACAAAACAACCTCTGGTATTTGTGGCCCAATCCAGCCCAATCTTGACTTCTACTGTGATCTTTTGATAATACACAAATCATGGAAGTTTGGTGAAGATTGGTTGAAAAATTAAGTCTCTTTGAACGAAATAGGCAATTTTTGCATTTCTTCCCACAAACGGGCCAGAATTCTAAGGTTTCTGGTCCAATTTGGCCCATTATAAATACCAACCGAGATTTTACGGTCATACACAAACTGTGCAAGTTAGGTCAAGATTGAAAAAAAGAGTAGTCTTTATCGCGACAACGGTCCCAATTGTTGATGGCATACAGACGACGGACTACAGACGCCGCCCGAGAGGTCCCCTATACCAATAGCTCACCCAGCACTTCAAGCTAAAAAGTGAAATCTCCAGCGTGAATACGAACCCAATTGTTGACGGCAGTAGGGCAACAGACGCCGGACGACGTACTATGCAGAACAGGTCCTCTGAGCTTCGTGCTCAGGTGAGCTAATAATACATAGTGAAACATTCAAAATACATTTTTAATTTAAACAAGTAAAATATTCGAGAACAAATATAAGAAGAAACATTTTGTAATATATTTGTATTAATTTTATCTGATTTACTCCTGTTTTGATATCATTTTATGTAATTTAAGTATGGTTATTCCTTTGCCATTAACCACTTATTTTTAAACAGAAGAACACAATTTTACCTCCTTTTGTGCTTTTTTCTACAGGATTTAAAATTGCAAGTGACCAAGATTACATTCAAAATTTGGCATAAATATGCAACCATTTAAACATTTAAAATGTTTCATAAACGTTCGTTCAATTTTACTAGCATCAACGCATTATTTTGTAACTATTTTTCTGTTTATATTACCCATAAGACACAAACAAAGTGGTTAGAACTGACACTGTTATATCACATCACCTTATTACACCATATTTTGTATACATGTTAATATAGACTCAAATTAAGCTACAAAACATCAAAATACAAAGGATTCCTACAACATCATTTTGATAGGGCGAATCATTATACATATGGGGCGAGTCTTTATCAAACATGTGGCGAGTGGTTATGGGGCAAGTCGTTAAAGGGGCGAATCGTTATAACACCCAGACAAGAAGCCAGATAAGGAAAAATGTCCCGTCTCCGGGCAGCCATGTTTTTTTTAACAAATCAAAATTATAAGGAAAACTGCCCTGCCCACTGGCAGCGATGTTTTTTAAAAAAAACAAACAAATGATTGGAAGGAATTTGGTAGTTTCTTCCAAGGAACATTGCTGTGAAATTATTTCAAAATTCTGCAATACGTTTCAGACAATAAGATTTTTAAAGATTTCAGTGTAGTCAAAGAAAGAAAATAAATGAAATAGTATGAAGAAAATTGGTAGAGTGTCACCCAAAGAACATTTCTGTGAAATTATTTCAAAATCCAGCCAGTGGTTTCGGACAAGATTTTTAAAGTTATCATCACAGCCATATAGGGAAAACTGCCCTGTCCCCTGGCGGACATGTTCACTACAATCACAGTAAGCCTTCAAATCAATACACGAGACACAGCAATAAGTTGTACAAAATTGATGTGCACACCTATCCGAGAACATCGCATAATTTGCCTACATAAACTGCACACATCATAAAATTAGACTCGTTCATGACAGTGTACAGAAATATAAAACAATACTCTGTAAGAAGCAATATGTGAGTAAAATTATATATATAATTATTATATAATTAGTTGCTAATTCATTCAGTAATTATGCCTCATTTCATGTTAAACCAATACACAATAGAACAAAGGTTTAGCCTAAATGTGTTGCCAGTTTTGCTTTTTTGGGGCCGTTTTAGACTGGGGCCGGTTTTGCCTGCTCCCAGTAAAACACATTTTACTTCGTATGTATTTCCAAAGTTTCAGATGAATCAAGAAATCGATGAAGTTTATGGCAATATGACAAAACACTCGAAAATGAATACAATTGACAAGTGTTGTCATTGCAATACAAAAAGAAAAGCGTCTGATTCTCTTTTCTTGTCTTGAAGATTAAGTTTTTCTAGTTTTTGACTACGCACTAGCTGAAATATCGTAATCGTGTTATCGATGATGTACGCAGTAGCAACATCCGGTAGTTTGTTCAATTGGTTTATACACTGTGGAGATTATAACTTGACTGTAATTTTTAACTACATAATGCAGTTTCAAACTTCTCATATTCATGTTATTAGCATCATGAACTGACTTTATTTGGAACCTTATGTTCGAAGTTCTGGAACATTATTGAACATTATTGTATATTTAAGTGTAAAACTCATACCTTGCTCTAATTCTGGATGCACACATGGGGAAATGTTGGGTGGTCACGTGGTACAAGTGATGTTTGGATGACATAAATTTATCATAATGCACTCTACCATTAACAACACTTCAAATAGGGAATAGTTGAACACTGATATACTTGTATGTTTTTGTACTTTATATTATATATAATTCACTATTAAGTGTATCAACATTTTACTGAAATGTAACTGTTATATGATAATGATCACCACCTTATTGGATCAACGAATACCAACTAATGTTGCTTAAGGTCAGTATTCACACGCCAAGCACCCAACATGTAACGCAGCCGTATAAGAAGCAGATCTCTACCCATCTGCAGCCAGCTCCAAATTGGAATCATCTTCGAACCTGAAGAACAAAATAACCACTTACGCAAGTACACCACAAGCAACATGCATATACCTGCACAACAAGAGGGCCCTGAGGGCCCTAGAACGCTCACCTGAGACCTTCTAACCCAATAGGAATTCGTATCCCCGAGGGGTGGCTTATTTTTATCCCAGGGGCATAATTTGAACAATCTTGAACAAACCTCTGGGCCTTGCAGTTTCAGGTAAAGATTTTTAAAGTCATTTTGCTATTTAAGTCTATAAAAAACCATGTGACCCTTGGGGTGTGGCCAGATTTGACCCCAGGGGCATAATTTGAACAATCTTTGGAGAGGACCACTATGCAATGTTACGTACCAAATACAGGAAAGCTGTGGGCCTTACCGTTTCAGGGGGGAAGGTTTTTGAAGTCATTTTGCTATTAAAGTCTATATAAAACCTGTGACCCCCGAGGTGTGACCAGTTTTGACCCCACAGGCGCGTAGGAGCAGGGGCCGCAGGAGCGGCAGTGGCGGCTCCAATATTTTGGAGAGCATCAACAATTATTTTCGAAAATCATCTTTACGTAAGGAAGATTTCTCACTGGCTGCAGCTAGATTGGGGCCGCGGCTGCAATAGACACAGGGCCGCGACCCTGATCAATAAACCAGGTCATATTGAAACGCGAGGTAAGATACCACAGTTATGTGGTGGGAATTGTCATTGTCGGATAACTGCTCTAACTCTAATTGAAACACGAGGAAATTGACACTGTTATGCTTTAAGCCTACAGATGACTACACATTATTTATAAAAACAATAACCATTAAATGTTTTGACCAGTAAATATAATTTTGCCAAGAAAAAGGCGTTAAAACTTTCAATCATTCTTTTCATTAACGGTCTTGCCAAAATTCTGATCAAAGGAATTTCCAATAATTAAAATATGTAATTGAGTTTACTTGGTTAAATGTTATTTTATTTTTGTTGTTGTTGTTTCTTTCTTAAATCCAAAGTTCGTTAAAATGGATGTTACAAACCAACATCGAAATTTTGAATTTGAAATTTTTATTTTCCTAAACGATCATCCAAGGCATCAAA
Organism: Congeria kusceri; assembly: GCA_027627225.1. Classification (NCBI taxonomy): domain Eukaryota; kingdom Metazoa; phylum Mollusca; class Bivalvia; order Myida; family Dreissenidae; genus Congeria; species Congeria kusceri. Next base: position 39,001,682 of record CM051025.1, read on the forward strand.
ACCCCGAGCCGAGATCATTTAATGTTCAGTGGTTTGATACCTATCCTTGTTACATTGCTATTAGATAATGTTTTTTAATTGTTGTTATATGCAATAATTGAGATATCTAAATAAATACTACAGTTGAAACATACGTCTTTATTCCATTTAAGAATTTATCAGACGTAGAAACGATGAAATAAATTATCAAACTGTGAATCTTGAAACACCACTTTAAGCAGAAGAAATGCAGGAAAAGCAGTGTATTACATCGACATAAAAAAAACTATCTTCCGGAGGGGAAACCCCTCCCGTACCCACCATACTTCCGCGGTCCCAATGTTAATGAGCTTCCTATGCGCCAGCCGCAGGGGCATAATTGAACAATATTTGTAGAGGACCACTACACGATGTTACATACCAAATATGAAACCTCTAGGTTTCAGAGGAGAAGAATTTTAAAGTAATTTTGTTATTTAAGTCCATATAAACCATGTGACCCCTGGGGTGTGGTCATTTTTGACCCATGGGGCATAACTTGAACAACCTTTGTAGAGGACCACTAAAGGATGTTACATACCAAATATGAAACCTCTGGGCCTTGTGGTTTCAGAGGAGAAGAGTTTTAAAGTCATTTTGCTATATATTCTATATAAACCATGTGACCCACGGGGCGTGACCCGTTTTGACCGCAGGGGCATAATTTTAACAAACTTTGTAAAGGACCACTAAAGGATGTTACATACCAAATATGAAACCTCAAACCTCTGGGCCTTGCAGTTTCAGAGGAGAAGATTTTTAAAAGTCATTTTGCTATATATTCTATATAAACCATGTGAACCCCGGGGTGTGGACAGTTCTGACCACCCCAGGTGCATAATTTGAACAATCTTTGTAGAGGACCACTATAGGATGTTACATACCAAATATGAAACGTCTGGGCCCTGCGGTGTCAGAAGATTTTTTCAAGTCTACACTTTTTTAATCTATTTTTAGCTCTGGTGACCTACATGTGCAGCGACCGTAACAATTTGAACAACTTTGAAAGAGGGTCACCCAATGATCATTCCTGTGAAGTTTGGTGAAAATCTGCCAACTGGTTTAGGAGGACATGTTCTTTGAATTAAAAGTTGACAATGGACACACGGACGACAGACAACGGGCGATCACAAAAGCTCACCATGTGAGTATATTTTATTGTATACGGAATTTACAAACGAATGGGGATAAATGACCTACGATGAAAACAAAGGTCAGACATAATCGTGACATTATGTTTATATGTATACCAAATATCTTCAGTTCTTTTCGAGTTATCACAACTTTTGCAGACGGACGGAGGTCAATGCTGTAGTCCCATCCAGAGAAGCATCAGTAGAGAACAAATCAAATGTATTGAGACGACAAACCAATGATGGGCAACAGACGCCATATGACGGATGTTAATTTTCCACAGTAGCCCAACCTTAGACAATTTGTGCTCAGGTAAGGTAAAAAAAACTCCTAGTCATAAAAAAGTAGAGACCAAGGCAAATTTTCTCTACCATGATAAATTTTCTCTAACACTGCACTCGTAAGGTAATGGTGCCGGCGGGCAAAGGTCAAGTCATGCTTGCAAGCTCGTTGTGCTTCTTCTGCAGAGTGGAGTGTTATTATCTACCCTTTTTTTATTCAAATTCGTGTACGAACTTATGGTCATAGACAAACTGCAAGTTTGGTACAGTTTGGGTTAAAAATGAAGACCATATCCTTCATAAAAGTCCTTTTTTGAATGATTTGAATGGTTATCAAACTTGGCCGAGTATTATTATTACAAACATTTTTATGAAGTTTGGTGAAGATCAGATGAAAACTGTTAGAATTAGAGAACAGAAACCGCTTAAATCAAGATAAATCAAGAGCAATAACTCCACAATTGATGGGGCGATTTGGCTGATTATCAAACTTGACTTAGATATTATTATCACAAACATTTTCATGAAGATGAAAACTGTTGAATTAGAGAGCAGAAATGGCTAAAAAGGCCAATTTTAGACAGTTCAAGGGCCATAACTCCACAATTCATGGGGCGATTTGGCTGATTAGCGAACTTGATACAGTTGTTATGCCTACAAACGCAAATGAAAGTGGTCTACCAACATTAGCAAACCACCATCGTTGAGGGGGCGCATAATAAATCCAATTTACTCAGATACCGGAATAGCTGTGGGCGGAGAATACTGTAGCCAAAATAAATGCTTCAGTAAAATTACGGATATAGTCTACGATGACTTCCCATCTCTTTCCAACACAAATTTGCGAAAAGGCTTATTTCTTTGATGAGTAAACAGTTCCTTTGTTGGTTGATCAAAGAAAGTCTATCTGCAAAGAATAACCCGCTAACATCAAGTGCTTTGAAATGGAATGGAAGGAAGATGTTAACACCTTTATCGAGTATTCCATGTGCGGATTAACAACTCATTATGGAAGCCAGCACCTGTGTAAAAGTAGACTTCACGATGTTTTTATCGATGAACTAGACATGTGTCCTTAGGACACAGTTAAGGACACAGATGCCCCCACATTCCGCATGCTGATTAATATGTTTATAAAGTTTCAACACTCCAGCAATAATACTTTTTGAGTTAGGTCTACACGCGACATAACTACAATAATTTAATTTTTTGCTTAATAAAGGGCCATAACTCGGAAAAAACTGTACCAAATACCCAGCTGCACCAGTTCACATGCTGATTAATATGTTTATAAAGTTTCATCACTCTAGCAGCAATACTTTTTGAGTTACGCGAGACACAAGTCCAAAAATGTCATTTTTTTGCAAAAAAAGGGCCATAACTTTGCTGATGTCGGAAAAAAAAACTGCACCAAAATACCCAGGTGCACAAGCCCCGATGCCGATGAATATGTTTATAAAGTTTCATCACTCTAGCAGATATACTTTTTGAGTTATGCGTGACACAAAAAGATGACGGAAGGACGGGACAGACGGACAAGGGCAAATCTATATGCCCCCAGCTCTAAAGTGGGGGCATAAAACTTGGGTGAGTAGAGGTTTATTTCATTTTTATGCTGTGTCATTCTGAACAAGGATATCAGTGAACTGAGTGATGGATGCTCCCCAATGCGCATTGCCAAGTACCATAACTCCAAGGAAAATCACTGAAAGGGAACGTCCTGTACTGTGCACACCTCATTCTGATAATCAAGCATCACACACAGTTTCATTGAATTCTGGCCAGAATCAGAAAAATGTATTTCCCTTCAGTAGTTTTTGAGAAAAATGTCCAAACAAGGACAACTGAATACGGGCAATAACTCCATAAATAATGCAGCTGAAGTTCTTGAGCACATCCATGTATTAAGTATTGAGTTCAATCCCTGAGGCAACAGTTTTTTTTATTTCTTGGTTCTCGGATCCGCCAACCCTATAAAAAAAAAAGCAACCAAAAAAACTTGTAGAATGTAACTGATATCGTTAAAATAACCTTGTGAAAGGGTTTCGACTGTCACAGGGAATGCGAAAAAAAAAACGCTGAAGAAATGACTAAATTTTATGTAACATGCATTATGACTGTATAACGCTGTATGATTCATATGATCTGATCTCTGTTATTTTATACATCATGCAACACTAACTTAAGTCAGAAGAAAATAATCAGTGAAACAAATTACGATCATTGTATTAAATACACATTTATAATTTTATATCAATATTTTATATCAATATCAATATTATAATTAACAAATTTCATTGGTTTTTATTAATTTTTTAATAAGATGTATTTAGTTAGTTTTCACTTTCATAAACATGCTGTTATACATATAATATGGCCACTGTCCAGAGATATCTGACCGTGATTCTGACATACTGTGTTTAAGTAGGAGGATATTTTAATAGTAGTTTTTATATGATAAACGCTGCCTTTTAATGTTACTATTTTTGGAATTAAAGTCATGGTTATCATGCAGTGATTAAGTTAATGTTCTGTTATATGATTTTTGTTAGTCATATTCATACAGATTTTAATATCACTGCCCATGTCCATTTGTAAAATTCTAGTCAATAATTTACTCAAGTCTGTGTTATTTTATTTTATTTTTTTACTTTTTTCCCTCCTCCAAATGGACACTTTTCCAATAATGTCCGAGAACCAATAAATAAAAAAACTCTGGCCTTAGTTTTTAAGAAAATGGTTCCACAAGGGAAATTGACTCTGTTACTCTGTAAATAATGCACCTAGTTATAAATCTTGTGCACTGCACTCCAACTAACAAACATCTATCCATGTATGAAGTTTGAGGTCATCCCGTCAGTTCTTCTTGAGGAAATAGCTGGACAATGAGAACTAAAAGGGGAATAACTTCAAAAACAAGAGGGCCATGATGGCCCAAAGCGCTCACCTGAGAACTGGTACAGATGGAGACCATACTGTTGTGACAGATTTGAAAATTAAGGTATCTGAACAATACGCAGATGGGGATAGGATCATTTTTTATTTAAAACATCGGTACGTGCAATGGGCTAACTTGTACGAGTTGGGTAGTGGATGTGTTTTTTTTGCTAATGGTTCTCAAATCAATTTTCTCGATATTCTTACCTGACCCTTTTTCATTAAGTCACTGACAATTCTGGAAAATGCAGAAACAGTAGATTTTCATGTCTATTTCGCAAACAGTTTTGGAAAACTAGTTGCAATGCGATAATTGCGATGGCTGTGCTATAAGGTAAAGTTTTGCTTTTTCTTTGATAATTTTCTGTCCAATGATGATAAATGATGTAAATGCAGGCTCTGAAGACATCAATGTTGCATGTACAAATAACTGCATGCAACTGTTGGAAATCAAATTTTATCAATTTTTATGGTCATGCGCAAACTGTGTAAGTTTGGTCAACATTGATAAAAAATCATGTGTACAAGCCAATCATTGATAACTTGTTGATGTTTTTTTCCAAACACAAGGGGCAATAACTCTGGTGTTCCTAGCCCTATCATGCTTTCATTCGACTTCACCTGTAGTGTTATGTTCATAGACAAACTGTACACGATTGGTGAAGATTGGATGAAAAATGAAGTCTCTATCCTGAATCATGTCCATTTTTGCATATTTTTTTCACAAACAAAGGGCAATAACTCTGGTGTTTCTGGTCCGATCTTGCTTATATTTGACTTCACCTTTAATCTTATGGTCATAGACAAACTGTGCAAGATTGGTTAATATTGGATGAAAAATGAAGTCTCTATCCTGAATAATGTGCATTTTTGCTTATTTTTTTCACAAACAAAGGACAACAACTCTGGTGTTTCTGGTCCGATCTTGTTTATATTCGACTTCAACTGTAATCTCATGGTAATAGACAAACTGTGCAAGATTGGTGAAGAAGTCTCTATCCTGAATCCTGAATAATGTCCATGTTTGTATATTTTTTTAATAAACAAATGGCAATAACTCTGGTGTTTGAAACACGATCTGGCCCACGATTGGCTCTGCTGAGATCTGATGGTCATACACAAAATGTGAAAGTTTGGTTAAGATTGGATGGAAAATAAAGTCTATACGTTGCAAAAAAGGCATTTTTGCACTTTTTTGCATGAAAAAGGGGCAATAACTCTGGTGTGATCTGACCCAATAACAATCCCATCCGGGGTTTAATGGTCATACACAAACTGTGCAAGTTATGTCACGATTGAATAAAAAATGTAGTCTTTATCACGATAACGGTCCAAATTGTTGACGGCAGACGGACGCCGGAGCGGTCCCCTATACCAATAGCTCACCGAGCACTTCGTGCTCAGGTGAGCTAATAATGCAGTTTGTTTTAAAATTGTGTGTACTGCACTCAGCCTAACAACCATCTATCCATGTTTCAAGTTTGAAGTTGATATCTAAAAGGATTTGACAGTTTAATGCTCAAGACAAAAAACAACTGACTGACAGACAGAACAAGCTGATTCCAGTATAATAAATCATAGTTACTTGTACAAGTGTAACAGCATATTCAGAGACATTTGAAGAAAAAAATACTGAAAACAGACAACAATGACAGAAAACAAACTAATTTGAAGGAATTTGGAAGCGTAAACCAATAAATATTTATTTGAAGTTATTTTGAGATCCAATCAGTGGTTTCCGACAAGAAAATTTTAAAACGTTTTCAAAAAACCCCATTTGAATTGAGCCATGGTTAAATACTTGCAGCTCAAATCAAACGAACATTTCTGTAAAATTATTCCAAATCTAGTTATTCTGCAGAGGGTTCCCCAAAGAATATTTCTGTAAAATTTGTTTGAAATAAGCCTTTTTAACATAACCATACCAGATACATACTTGGAAATTAATAGCATTTGATACTTTTGGACTGATGAAGATGATGCCAAATATATGATACATATATCAGAAAATATTGTGTAAACTTATTTTTGAAAGGCAATTGTTGCATCTTAATTTTATCATGCACACATGCACAACTATCAGCACCAGATTTTAAACAGTGTTATTGTAAGCAATATAAACTATTTATCCTAGAGTACTAGTAAAATTTAGCAAAACAACTCTGTGGCCATTTCATCATAACACTGAAATTTTATAAACGTTCAATTTTTAAGCACACAATTTGCTGAAATTTGTAAACATTCAATATTGAATTTTGTATTCTTTAATTTCTACAGGAACATTAAATTATATAACGTGTTCTACTGCAAACACATATTAATGAATCATGTCAATTGCACTATGTGAGTATGATGGTTTTATTCATTGACTGTTGATACTTGATAGTGCAGCTTACTCTGGTTATATACTGGTATAAACATCTGGCTATTGAAAGATCAAAGACAAAGAGGTGTCTTAAGAGTTTCAACTGGGCACATTGCTCCCTGCTGTGCTACTACATGAGGAGAACACAATGTGTCAAAGAAGATTGTCAAAGCTTCCTCTACAGCCATATATGATCAAACTTCCTCAGCCCCTGGCGGCCATATTTTTGTAACGAATCAATATTATTTTTAGGAATTTGGTAGACGGTCAACCAAGGAACATTTCTGTGAAATTATTTCGAATTCCTGTAATGGTTTCTGACAAGAATATTGTTACAGTTGCCTCTACATCCATAGATGGTGAACTTCCCCACCCCGTTGTGGAAATGTTTTTTAATGACTCAAAATAATTTTAAGGAATTTGGTAGACAGTCATCCAAGGAACATTGCTGAATTTGGTAGACAGTCATCCAAGGAACATTGCTGTAACATTTTTTCCAAATCCAGCAAATAGTTTCTCACAAGAAAATTGTCAAAGTTGCCTGCACAGCCATATAGGGTCAAACTTCCCCACCCCCTTGTGGCCATGTTTTTCGATGAATCAAAATTATTTTAGAGAATTTTGTAAACAGTCACCCAAGGAACATTGAAATTATTTCAAAAATGTTGAGCATAAAAATGTTGCTATTCTGCGTGTAGGAATACACTCCTAGATCTAGCAGTATAAACCATAGGAAAATTTATCTAGTCAACCCTTTATGAGGACACTGTTACAGGTAGAAAGGAGATAAAAGTATTTATCTTGATAACGATCAATTACTGACAGCATATGGAAATCAGAAGTCTAATAGCTTACAGAGTACATCGTGCTCAGGTTAGCTAAAATAGGAATATTGGAATCACTTAACAGAGTGATTTTAGCATTTTAAGAAGCAACACATTTATTAAGTTCACAAATAGCAGAACCAAAGGAGAACATATATATACTTGCCTTCAACTTCTTGCCATGATATTTCAACTTCACCAATCGGAATGTTGAACTTCTGAGACAAATATAGCATTTCTACATCAAATGCCCTGAAAAAAGAATGTACGTTTATAAAGCTTTGAGTGTTTAAGAGGGCCATAATGGCTTTATTCCAAGATGTTAATCTTCTGTGGCATGTCAATGTGATGGAACAAAAATAATATGCGCTATTTTTACCCTTTTTTATCAAATACTATAGTCCAAGAACATTTCTAACGATTGAACAGTGTGTCGAGACATGGCTTAAACCCGCTACGAGTGAATCTGAGTGTTGCCTTGTATGCTTGAAGCCCGGTTAAGTCAAGTATTTACAAGCGGATATTACAAGCAAAACTATTTAGGGGTATTTTAAGCTGCTAAAAGGTGATAATAGCCAAATTCTGAATGAACATATTAACCAGACATTATATAGCCTGGCAAAATTTTCTCAGTATATGGTGCAAGCTTATACCAGGAAACATTTGGGTTGTTGGATATTGATTAATATAACAAGAGGGCCATGCTGGCCCAAAGTGCTCACCTGAGTACTGGCAATGACAGAGATCAGCTACAAAATGACCCAAATCAGACAACCTGATCTGGCAATTCGACAGGTGCAATACAGATGCCTGTCTGGCCTTCTTCTTTAGCTAACCTGGCAATCTACAGGCGATATACAGTCTCATGCCTGCCCGGCGTACTTCTGTTATTTACCTGGCAATTGAATGGTGCAATACAGATGCATTTATGGTCGAAACTGTTGGGACCAAGATGAACTACAAGCAAACGATGATATGTTTACCATGCACAATCACACTTTCATTACACAGAGGTTGACATCCAATCTTTGCAATGGCGCATTTTTTAGGTTCAAACATCCAGCTGAATTCCTTTACTGTGCTTTGTTCTTATTTCAACAAAACAATAATTAAAACAGTCACAAAAGACAGCAATACAAGACAACTGTCAGCACTATGTATATCATTGATTAGGACTATTCAATCAAAGAGACCATTGTACTTGATGTATTTCCATTTTAATTGTGTTTCAGGTCTTGTAAATGATATTTAGTTCACTGGTTAACAGCTCAAATACCAAAACTAATTAACCGGTTGCTGAAATACTATCTGCTGAAATGAAAAATGAAAATGAAGTCTCTATCCTGAACATAGTCCATTTTTTGCTTCTTTTTCACAAACAAATGGGCAAATAACTTTGTTCTTTATACCCTAATCAGCGCAAAACCTTGGTTTATTATGAGATCTTATGGTCATACACAAGCTGCCTAATTAGCGCATAACCTTGGTTTATAATGAGATCTTATGGTCATTCACAAGCTGTGCAAGTATTATCAAGATTAGACGAAAAATGAAGTTTCTATGTCACACAAAGTCCATTTTTTGAGTTTCTCACAAAGAAGTGGAAATAACTCCAGTGTTCCTGGTTCTATCTGGCCCATCATTGCACCTTGATGAAATCTTAAGGTCATACACAAACTGTGCAAGTTTAGTCAACAAGGAATGAAAAGTTAATTCACTATGGAGACTGAAAGCCAATAATTGACAAATTATGGATTTTTCTTTCACAAACAAGGGGTCATAACTCTGGTCTTTCTTGTCTGATCTGTTCCATATTGGGGATTGACTGAGACCTTATAGTCAAACACAAACAGTGCAAGCTGGTCAAGATTAGGCAATAAATGAAGTCTCTATACACCGCATTGTCCATTTTGTTACACAAACAAGGGGCAATAACTCTGGAGTTTGTAGCCCAATCTAGACCATTTTATTGATTATTTTGAAATATTCCGTTCATGTACATACTGTGCAAGTTTGGTCAAATTCAGAGGAAAAATGAAGTTTGTATGTTGCACAAAGTCCAGTTTGCAGATTTTCTCATGAAAAAGGGGCAAACACTCTGGTGTTCATGGTCTGATTTTGCCCATTATCTATCCAAGATTTTATGGTCATACACAAACTGTGCAAGATTGGTAAGGCCAGAGTTTTTTTTTTCTTGGCTCTCTGACATTTTTGGAAAATTGTCCAGTTGGAGGAGGGAAAAAAATAAAAATAAAAATAAAAAACAACACAGATTTGAGTAAATTAATGACTAGAATTTCACAGATGGAAATGGGCAGTGATATTGAAATCTTAATACATTATTACTTACAAAAATCATATTACACAACATCAACTTAATCACTTCATGATAACCATGACATTAATATTTTCTTCGCATTCCGTGTTCTGAGAACCAAGAAATAAAAAAACTCTTGCCTTTAGATTGAATGAAAGTGAAGTTTGTATCACGTCCACATGCACAATAGTTCTGATGCCCTAAGGACGACGCAGGACAGTCCACCTATACCAATAGCTCATCGAGCATGAAGTGCTCAGGTGAGATGCAATGTAATGAAAGTGATGCACAGGAAGTCACTTTTATTTATCAGCTTCAAAAATCATGTAAGATAATTACATGAGTTTCCAAAATCCCAATTCAAATGTAAAAGTCAGTCCACAAGTTACATGATTAAATGATACTGAATTAGTTACTAACTAAACAGTAAAAAAACTACAGAAAATAATTAACCCTTTCAGGCACTAGATCACATGATCTAAATCCTATATGCTTGTTTACAACATGAATTCTAGCGATTGATTTAAAAAAAAAATCTTTTTCCTGACTGGATGCCAAGACAGACAGTGGAAAATTTTATTGCTGCACACATAGCCAAAATATAGGTTAGAAGCAGGCTATCAATGGTTACTTTGTGTAATGATGCTGATCTAAAATAGAATTATCATGTTGACTCAGAGTGTTGTATTGATTTTACTGATAAGAAGACTCCACTATCTGGATTATATCTGTGAATGAGCTACAAAGGGAAATAACACTTTCTGGCAATTATCTTCCTGATACTTCATTTACCTCCCTTTACCAGGTGAGTTATTCAGGAATAGATGTATTTGGGACCAAAAAAGGGACAATAACAGGGTTCGAATTTAGCGAAAAAAGCCACTCGCAAAAAAATGTGAGTGGCTTTTGAGCTTACTCGCAAAATGAGAAATTAATTCGCACAAAATATTTATTGTTGTATTCATTAAACATCACGTATCATAACTCATCAATTATTTCAGTTATATATTTAAAAAAATTGTTTCGTTCATAAATAATTCATTTATATTTTTTTATTAACAAAACAAAGCATTCTACTGTAATTACCTTGCAGTAATATTTCCAATTTGAACAAAAACTAAAATCCATTAAAAACCCAGTTCTTTAATATTAACACCTGTTAAAACTGAGGAGATTGACTGGGTGATGTCAACAACCAGCAATTAAGGCTTCCTTATGTGCAATTTGTACATCCGAAGCAACGGTGTCAGTTTGACTTCAAAGGTCTTTGATGTCTATGTTGACATGGGGTCATTGTCTAGCAGTTTGTAGCAGTATGCAGTTAACACATTTAGCACATGTGCAGTGTCACAAAGCATCAATGCAATGTACAATGCAAGCACTGTCGATAGAGCATTAATGAATTGGTGTTCCAGGTGAAATTTCGAGGGTGTCGAAAAATCAGACTGCTGTTTTGATGCATTGGATAACTTGGAGATTTAAATACCATTTAAATGGGGGTGACAAAATATATGTGTCTTTGACTTAAAAGGGAGAATGTTTGGACAGAAAACTTACTGAACATTAACATGACTAATTACATTCAATGGGGATTGTTATGTGTTTTTAAAGGTGAGCGTATTTGAAATTTACTTTGTTTTATGAACGTTAATTCAGTGCAATATTACATAAACACAACAACAAGTAGATAGAAAAATGGGAATACAAAATCAGCAAGCATTGCCAAAACATTACTGCAAAGTTTTTTCTCTCAAATTTTGCTTCAAAAATTGGTTCTGCATTGTACACATTTGTTACGTTACTCGCAAAATTTTGCAAGCTTGGGGAAAACGTACTCGCAATTTCCGAAACTAACTCGCATTTTGCGAGTATGTGAGCGTAAATTCCTGAATAACTCTGGTGTTCCTGGTCTCATCGGGCCCATTATCGGATCCGTCCAAGAGTTTATACAAACTGTGCAAGTTTGGTCAAGATTGAATAAAAATGTAGTCTTTATCGCGATAACGGGCCAAATTGTTGACGGCATACGGAGGACGGACTACGGACGACGCCGGATACCTATAAAAACACTGATCCTGCAAGCAAACTGTCTATAAACATTAGCTTCATATTTTTGCAAATCATCGTGGCAACGTGGATAATATCCGAATATAAGCCTTAACTTTCGGCGTATACACGATATTCATGGTCAGTTTGGTTGTGTTCAAAATGTAACAAGAGGGCCATGATGGCCCAAAGCGCTCACCTGAGAACTGGTACAGATAAAGACCATACTGTTGTGACAGGTTTGAAAATTAAGGTATATGAACAATATGCAAAGGGGGATAGGATCAATTTCATTTAAAACATTGGTTAGTGCAATGGGCTAAATAAAGTACGAGTAGGATAGTGGATGTGCGGTGTTTTTGCTAATGGTTCTCAAATCATTTTTCTCAATATTCTTACCTGACCCTTTTTCATTAAGTCAGTGACAATTCTGGAAAATGCAGAAACAGTAGATTTTGATGTATTTTTCTGTGTTTCTGGTCCGATCTTGCTTATATTCGACTTCAACTGTAATCACATGGTAATAGACAAACTGACAAAAAAGTCTTGATCCTGAATGGTGTCCATTTTTGTGTATTTTTTAAATAAACAAAGGGCAATAACTCTGGTGTTTGAAACACGATCTGACCCATTTTGGGCGTCTGCTGAGATCTGATGGTTATACACAAACTGTGAAAATTTGGTTAAGATTGGATGGAAAATAAAGTCTATATTGTCATGCCCCAGTTTGTACATGTAAACATGTGTACAGTATTCATTTTATTTGTTAGAATTTTCATAATTTAATATGAATGTCACTGTTATTCAATGGTTTAATTAGATGCTATATTGTATGCAGATATGACTACAACCATTTGTTACCTTTGTCACTTTGTAATTAATTATTAAATCCTTGAATAGTTTTACATGGTAAACACATCTGTTTATATGTCTGCCATTTTTGATAAACAGGAAGTTGAACTTTTGACCGTATACGAGTGCATTGCGGGTAGTTTACATTGACTACAGGATTTTGACTGTATAGTTATTCGAAATAATCATTTATTACCACATATTCCTTCTTTAATATTTGATTTAAAGGTAACAGTCATCTTTATTAATGTGTAATTTACTAATCTGCTATACATTTGACTATTGTTTAATTCATGTTTATGTAAAAATCTCTGTTTAAGACGAGTGACATTTACAGTGTTAAGAACGCTCAAATTTTATTGTGCGCTTCTGTGCTACTAGTGCACTGTTTGTGCGCATTTTTTGATGTGCGCTTTTACATTAGTATTGCACAAAGTTATATGTGCAATAAGCGCTTTTGGCGAGTATAAAAGGCACAGAAATTTCTCATTCGTGGACTCTGAACTTTGTTTTCATAGGTGTGAGACCTATTTTATTTTATTATTCTAAATTCACAAACAACATAATTTATCAGTAAAAATAAGACTTAATATATAAATTAAGATTTATAATAGCTCACATAAAAATTATAAAGAATAATTTTAGGAGAGTTGTGCAATTACTTATTGTAATCTTTGAAACTGCTGTATTGGTGAATTTTATGAACAATTGTTGCATGTGTTGACTTATTAGAATCTATATAGAAATGTGTTGACCATTATTTATTATGAACAAATAAATGATACAAATGTTATGAATCTTGACTTTATATTTTCCTGTTATTCTACAAAGAACTTAGGCATAATAGTTTATTATTAGTTTTCTGTATATATCTGAGTCTATTTTATTTCAATTTCATGTATGAGAAATACATTAGATTCTATAGAGAAAACGAGCAAAGTTATCGGCCAAAGTAAAATAGAGCCAAAATCACAGCTACAGCTCGGCTCGTGACATAATTTATGGTGGCAGTGAAGTGGGATCTTTGACTTCTACATAGATTCAGTGATCGAATCCAGTCTAAGAGAGCAGAATGTCAGATTCAGAATCAAAACAAGAGAATGAAGTATTTTTTAAGAACTCAGCTGATCAACTGAAAATTGCCATGAAAACAGTATTGTTCAACAATCTTCTAGATCAAGTTCACCTAAAATGAATCAAAGTGTTTCCACTACACAAATATCAAATGATAATTCCACAGCTTGGATGAAAGATGCAGTCAAAGATATGGTTTCCATGCAAAATCAAATGTCAAATGCTTTACAGAATGTAACAACACTTCTAGCCAGCTTATGTGATAAAAACAAGTCACAAGAACAAAATTCCACAGAGGTCAAGGTGAACTTCAGAGAAGGGACATGCATAGAAGACACACTGTAGAAAATGCTACAATATACCCGGTGCACTTACATGAAAATCAATATGGCATGGATTACCAGTATCAGAACAGGTCTTTTTACAGACATTAACATAGTATTAATTCACACAAGTGCAGTTCCAACATGAAAATCCCCCCATTTACTGGAAAAGATACAACGATTTTGCACACAAAAATAATTCCAACATTTAACCATTTTTAGCGCAAAACGGTCGTAACTGGATATTTTTCAAATATCTCAGTAAACATCATAACAACAAATATAAACTGATGTTTACTTCAAATTTATACAAAAACCATACTTCATGCAAAAGTTTAAGTCTGTATTGATAAAAGCAAAAGTTTTTATTAGTTTTTTTGTTCTCCTGAAAACTTTTCAAAAAGTCAGTTACGACCGTTTTGTGCTAAGCCTGTGATTTGCTGTTTAATTTAGTAAACGAGACCAGAAAGTTGGCAAAACAGCAGAAGAATATGCAGCAGAATTAAAATGTCTATACCACAAATCTCACACAAGAAGAGATTACGGAACACGTCAAGAATTTAGTGAGAAGATTCCTGAATGGTCTACGAGATGAAGAAGTGCGTTCAGAAATTGAGTTCATTTAAGAGCCCAAGGACGCTGACGAGGCGGTATACCATGTAGTAAACTACATTCAAACCAGAAGAAGGCATCAGTTTCATGAACATAGGAAGAGAAAATGTGTTCGTAGAACTGGATCTACAAGATCAGAACATGAAACAATGTCTGACGAAGAAATGATTGAAATAGATAATGAAGACACAAGTCAATACGTGTATAGAGTCCCTAACAAGAACCAGCAAGGAAAGTTCAAATTGGTAAACAAAGAAAATTGCAACAATGAGAATAAAATTTCAAGCGACACTTCACAGAGCAAAGAAAAAGATGTATTGCAAGAAGTGCTAGAGAAATTGAACGAGTTAACTCAAGCTTAAAAAGCAACAACAAACTAATGAACACAATTTAAAGACGAAACCAAAAACAAGTAAGTGCTATTCATGCAACCAAGAAAACCATTTGCCAGAGATTGTCCATTGAAGAATTCTAGGTTTCCAAACAACTGTGTTCCCAGAAAAGAATCCTGTGATAACCAGCCTTTAAACCTGCAAGGACCAAGCCCATTGGCCAAGGCGAGGTCCTGGCAAGCATAAATGGCCAAGACGACTCAAAAGCTGTTGCAGATGAAATTTTACAATGCAGAAGGACATTTAGTAGTGGCGTCTACATCAAAGGAAAGATTGAAGATGTGCCAGTCATTATAACAACTGATACTGGACCAACAAGAACTATCATTTCAGAGAGAGTCTCAACAAATTGAATCCTGAAAGTAGGCCCAAACTAAACCATATAGCTTGTTTAACAGGTGCAAGTGGACTCCCTTTAAAAAGAACATGGAAAAGCATTTTTTTAAATATTCAATTAGGATCTGTTTCAATTTATAAAGAATGATAGTTGCTGAAATTGATGATGTTTTGTTAGGAATAGACATACTGCAAAATGACGATGGAGGTCCAGCAGATATCTTACTATCAAAAGGAATAATAGTTTTAAAAGGTCAAAATATCGCATGCATTCAAATTGGAATGAAAGAGGATGTTCGAAAAGTGACAGCTGCTGACCATTTTATACCAGCTCACAGTGAGGCTATTATTGAACGCAAGAAATCAGATGATGTCACAGAAAATGCAAATTACATTATAGAACCTGCACAATATTTTTGTGAAACATAACAATTGCCGATGGCCGCAGTATTGGCTGATATAAAAAGAAGCTCAACAAGCAAGATTACATCATTTAATCCATTCCCATCTAATGTGGTGATAAACCAAGATGCTATTTTAGGCCGAGCTAAAAAACATGATTGTTTTAAGGGCACAATTAAATTTAAGGAGGATGCCAAACAAGAAGCAGATAACTTATCAGTATGCAGAATTTCTACAAGTAACAAACCAGAAAGAGTCCTGTTGGATAGGAATTTAACATGCATGGCCAGTGCTTATCGAGCTGCATCAAATGACTACACAACTTTACCCCCAAATTTCATCACCATAGACAGTGAAGTCCGGTTACCATCCAAATTGGTGTTTGGTAGTACGACAACTTGCAACGACAAAGCTGTTACATCCTATGGAGATTATGTTGACTGGTTGCGATCGAGACTGCAGAAAGCGCATCAGGTTGCAAGAGACCACCTTGGGACAGCCGCAAAGCGTAACAAAGCCATCTATGATGCAAGAGGGTCGCTGAACATATACAACTCTGGTGATGTCATATGGTGCGTGAATGAAGTTAGAAAGCTTAGTATCGCTCCGAAGTTAGAAAGAATTTATGACAGACCCTTCATGATCAAACAGAAATTTTCAGATATAAATTTCAAGTTGCAATTAGACAAGCAAGGACATGAGAACATTGTTCATCATAATAAATTGAAGCCATATGAAGGTGTGCAGGTGCCAAGATGGATACAGAAGGAAAAACAAAAGTTGCACTAAGTGAACTAAATGACATTTATTGCTGTGAATTTTTATGTCTATGTAAAAGTTGTGATTTATTTTTAAGTTGTATACAAGGGTGTGAGCCATGTTTGTACGAAAGTTACTACATTATGTGACGAAGTCTGAAAGAAGTTGTTGTAAAATAATATATGTGTTATAATGTGTATGCATAAACACTGTAAAAGTATTTGCACAACAAAAGAATTCATCAATGAAGATAAGCTAATTCAACATGTAATGTGAAAGGATTTGTAATGGAACAGTTCTAGTGTTTTGCTGTCATAATAGAAACAACGGATTTATAGTGTACTTGCTGATTAACTTCTAGGATATATGTCAGAGGATTGTTTAAAAGTCTATAGAACGGGTATTTTAGGCCTAGAATAGAGAAGGATTGACCTTAAGTATGGTCGAGAGTGAATCACCAAGTGTGACGGGCTATGAGCCGGGGATCGAACGTTAAAATGCAAATTTTTAGAAAGAACCGGTTTTTGGTCTGACGAAATTATCAGAAGTTAAGGAAGCTAACCCATCAGTGTAATTCAGTGTAACTGAGAGATAAAATGCAAAATTTTAGAATGAACGGGTTTTTGGTCTGATAAGTTTTCAGAGGTTAAGGAAATGACAGTTTTAAAAGCAAGCAGAGCAGAGTAATTCAGTGTAATTGTGGGTTAAAAATGCTAATCTTTGAAAGAACAGTTTATTAGGTTTTGCCTGACAGAATTATAAGAAGTTAAAGAAATTACAGTTTGAAGAAACAAGCGAAGAACAGCATTTCAGAGTAAATGTACTTTGTTATTAAAGTAATAGAAGCAAAGTAACGATGTGTTTTTATTTCATTTCAGTTGCAAAGTCTTCATCATATCATCACCATGTCTGCATCTGCTCAGTCGGTGGCCAACAGCGTCGTGTCTACCAGTGCCTTAAGAGTTTTCACCGGCTGGACAAGGTCTACATTGAGGCCAAGTATCATTTCCGCAAGGAGCACAATAGCCTGGATCAAACCCCCTCTATTGTCGTTTGTGTCTCTTCCACTGATTCAAACATGAAGAACTGGACAAGCACGTCCACAGTTTCCCCGTCACCGGCTGGTTCTCCAAGAGAAGAATGTCCCAGACGGCGCCGAATTTCTTGTTTCTAATCCCTCTCCCTACACCATCATGGAAAGGGATGCCATTGCTCTTTCAGCTGAAGAAAACCAGCACCATTGGCTGTCCATCGCTAAGAAGCCGCACATTCTTTGCAAGGCCGTACAGTCTACACTCCCGGAATTAAGCCCAATCAACAACTTCCCGCTTTCTCCTCTCCTACTGATCACCTCTCCAGCTCAACTAACCGGAAATACGCCACAACAGTCAACAGATTTCACCACACCACAGATCGACCAACAACAACCGCCCCTCACAGTCATTAACCTCCCTCAGTGTGTGGGCCCACGTCAGCAACTCTTGAACATTCTTGGGACTTCATCTACATCTTTAACAGCCGTACCCAATCACCAGACCCCGTCCAACCCACCACCTTCAAACAATGACCACGCAGAATCTTCATCTTCCGTCAACCCTGAACAGATCATCACCCCTGCAGAAGATCCTCTGGACTCCCTACCGACTATTGATGAATGCCGTGCCCTAGCCCCAGAACCAACCTCCGACTCCAGCAGTTCTTCTTCCTCATCCTCTTCGTCTTCCGCTTCGTCTTCTGCTTCAACTTCATCTTCAACTCAATGATCCAAGGAACTGATGACTGTACTGTCTAATATCAACAACAACTTGAAAAAACTTCAGTCGGAAATCAACAAACACTATCATTTCAATTATGAATTTACAAGAAGCATGACACAACTCACCGACACCCTACGGACCCAACATACAACCACCCAACCTGCAGCTGATCCACATTTTCCGTCATCTCTTCGTCAAGACTCCTGCCACTACAGCAATCCTTATCCTGTGAACTCTACAGCCCAAACGTCCAGCACCAATTACCACCAACACCGCGACAGATCTCCACTATGACCTAGGACTTATTACACAAGAGACAGACACGACAAAGAAAATCACAGGGACAGAAGATTTGTGAACAGAAGAATATTTTTGGTTATATGTATTGACTTTTCAGTAATGTCAATTCAAGAGAAATATTGACATTTAAAATTAAATTACAGTTTGTTAAATTTTTGTATCAAGGCTTTAAAGCAACATTTACTGAAATATTGTTACATGCTTGAATAGTAACTGAATGTCAATTAATCAAGTCATTTGTATGAGTGTCACAAATTCATTTAATGATATTAGTGAGTGCATTTGAACTGAAGATATTCAGTGTTGCAACTTTATGTGTTGTGAGAGTCATTATTTAAAACAGCACATTGTGCAAAATTATTTTTTTGTATGCATAATCCAGGACTAGTAATTATTTAAATTATTTAAACCTACATTCCTAGTCATACTGTTTAAATGGCATTATCTGATCTCATATTATTTGTTGCTGTACATAGGATATGTTGTTGTTAAGATTTGAACAGTATTGAGATATCATTGATTGCTGAAATGTAAATTTTAGGAATCACACTGAACAACGTGTTGTGCCATTTTTGGTGTTTAAATGTTTATTAATGTTGTACTTATAACAGAGTTTATAACAGAGTTTCAATCCATATGTTAAACTTGATTATTTAAAGGAGGACTTGATTATTTAAAGGAGGACCTTTTAAATTGAAGGAGGGGTAATGTCATGCCCCAGTTTGTACATGTAAACATGTGTACAGTGCTCATTTTATTTGTTAGAATGTTCATAATTTAATATGAATGTCACTGTTATTCAATGGTTTAATTAGATGCTGTATTATATGCAGATATGACTACAACCAATAGTTACCTTTGTCACTTCGTAATTAATTATTAAATCCTTGAATAGTTTTACATGGTAAAAACTGTTTATATGTCCGCCATTTTGGATAAACAGGAAGTTGAACTTTTGACCATATACGAGTGCATTGTGGGTAGTTTACACCGACTACAGGATTTTGACTGTATAGTTATTCAAAATAATCGCTTATTACCACATATTCCTTCTTTAATATTTGATTTAAAGGTAACAGTCATCTTTATTAATGTGTAATTTACTAATCTGCTATACATTTGACTATTGTTTAATTCATGTTTATGTAAAAATCTCTGTTTAAGACGAGTGACATTTACAGTGTTAAGAACGCTCAAATTTTATTGTGCGCTTCTGTGCGCTATGTGAGTGCTACTAGTGCACTGTTTGTGCGCATTTTTTGATGTGCGCTTTTACATTAGTATTGCACAAAGTTATATGTGCAATGAGCGCTTTTGGAGAGTATAAAAGGCACAGAAATTTCTCATTCGTGGACTCTGAACTTTGTTTTCATAGGTTAGAGACCTATTTTATTTTATTATTCTAAATTCATAAACAACATAATTTATCCAAAAAAAAGACGGCCACGATGGCCCTAGGTCGCTCACCTGATATCTATGTATGAAGTTTCATTAAAATATCTCAATAGGTTTTGAAGTTATTGAGCGAATATTGTTTTTCTACTTTTAGTAACAGTGACCTTGACCTTGGCCCCACCCACCACATACGTAAAGCAAGGTCTCGATATAAGGTATCTACGTATGAAGTTTCATTAAAATTTCTCAATGCGTTCTTAAGTTATTGAGCATAAAACGTTTTTCTACTTTTTACTTGACCCCACCCACCCCCTAAGCAAACCCAAGTGAGGTCTCGAAATAAGATATGTGTATTAAGTTTCATTAAAATATTGCAATGCTTTCTCAAGTTATTGAGCGGGAACCGTTTTTCTATTTTCAGTAATGACCCCACCCACCCCATATGCAATCCCAACCAATGTCTCGATATTAGGTGCTTATGTATTAAGTTTCATTAAAATAGCTCAATGCGTTCTCAAGATATTTAGCGGAAACCATTTTTCTATATTTAATAACGTTGACCTTGACCCCACCCACCCCATATGCAATCCCAATCGTGGTCTCAATATAATGTATTTATGTCTTAAGTTTCATTAAAATATCTCAATGCGTTCTCAAGATATTGAGCGAAAACCGTTTTTCTATTTTTTGTAACAGTGACCTTGACCTTGACCCCTCCCACCCCATATGCAATCCCATGCGAGGTGTCGATATAAGCTATCTATGTATTAAGTTTCATTAAAATATCTCAACGCGTTCTAAAGTTATTAAGCGGAACCGTTTTTCTATTTTTAGTAACAGTGACCTTGACCCCACCCATCCCATATGCAATCCCAATCGAGGTATCGATATAATGTTTTAACCAAATATGAAACCTCTGGGCCTGGTGGTTTAGGAGAAGAATTTTGAAATCATTTTGACATTTACGTCTATATAAACCATGTGAGCCCCGGTGTGTGCCCAGTTTTGACCCCAGGGGCATCACTTGAACAATCTTTGTAGAGGACCACTATAAAATGTTACATACCGAATATGAAACCTCTGGGCCTTGCAGTTTTAGAGGAGATTTTTAAAGTCATTTTGCTATTTAAGTCTATATAAACCATGTGACCCCCAGGGTGTGGCCAGTTTTGACCCCAGGGGGCATCATTTGAACAATATTTGTAGAGGACCACTATACAATGTTACCTACCAAATATCAAACCTCTGGGCCTTGCGGTTTCAGAGAAGATTTTTAAAGACATTTTGCTATTTAAGTCTCTTTAAACCATGTGACCTCTGGGGTGTGGCCAGTTTTGACCCTAGGGGCATCATTTGAACAATCTTTGTAGAGGACCAATATACAATGTTACATACCAAATATGAAACCTCTAGGCCTTGGGGTTACAGAGGAGAAGATTTTTAAAGTCATTTTGCTATACAAGTCTATATAAACCATGTGACCCCTGGGGCGTGGCCAGTTTTGACCCCAGGGGCATCATTTGAACAATCTTAGTAGAGGATCACTAGAGGATGTCACATATCAAATATGAAAGCTCTGAGCCGTGCGGTTTCATAGGAGAAGATTTTTTAAGTTTTCACTTTTTAAATCTATTTTTAGCTCTGGTGACCTACATATGCAGCGGACCGGAAAGATTTCAACAACTTTGAAAGAGGTCCACCCAAGGATCATTCCTGTGAAGTTTGGTGAAAATCTGCCAAGCGGTTTAGGAGGAGATGTTGTTTGAACGCACACACGCACGACGGACAACGGGCGATCACAAAAGCTCACCATGAGCACTTTGTGCTCAGGTGAGCTAAAAACAAAGATATCAGTAAAACTGATGGATGCTCCCCAATGCGCTTTGTCAAGCAATATTAACGAAATGAGAAGGGCAGAGATATTAAATCAAAACGCTGACAGGGTAGAAAGACAGTTGGCAAAAAAGAAACTAAAAGCATGTGAATTTTTGCTAAAAGGAAATATTTGTTTAAATTAAGTTCAAATTCCCACCTTTAAACTTTATACTTTGGCTTCCTTAATATTCAATAGTATACGACATCATAATGAACACTAATTTGTAAGTTACTAAAATATTTTGTTCAAGCTAATTATCTTATGCAAACGGAATTATATACATGCCAGTTAATAAGTCAATCAATCTGCAAGGGCCAGAATAACGGATAAAGTGCACCAATTGTTAGTGCTTTGTAGCCAAAGATCTATAAATAAACATTTTTTCCAAGACGTAAGAGGAAACAAACAACTTTTTTGGCCTAAGGTCCCACAGCTATAAAACAAATCAAAGTGATGGATCATTACTGTAATATGGTTATTTAACTTTCCATTGAATTTCTTACAGCAGTTCCAGAGCAACAGACATGATTTAATTGAAATATTCAAAGTCCCATAACTCCTGAGAAAAATCTTTGAAGTAGAACGTGCTGGTAATATGCACACCTCCTCGTGGTAATAAAGTTTCCCATAAAGTTTTGTTGAATTCCAGCCAGTAGTTGCTGAGAAATAGTCCGGACAAGAAAGTGAAGAACTGTGCCCTATATACTGATTTCAGAAAGTCCCATAACTCTGAGAAAAATCATTGAAGCAAAACGTCCTGGTAGTATACATGCCTCCTCTTGGTAATGAAGCTTCATATAAAGTTTTGTTGAATTCCAGCCAGTAGTTGCTGAGAAATAGCCCGCACAAGAAAGTTAAGAATTGTGCACTATATATTAATTTCGGAAATCTTCGAAGTCCCATCACTCTGATAAAAATCATTGAAGTGGAACGTCCTGGTAGTATGCACACCAAGGTAATGAAGCTTCCCATAAAGTTTTGTTGAATTCTGGCCAGAAGAACTGAAAAATACTCTGGAAAAGAAAGTGTGATGGAAGTACGGACGGACCGAAGAATGGACGGACAAAGCACCAACTATATGCTCCCCTGAAATTTTTCAGGGAGTATAAAAATCATTGAAGCAGAACATCCTGCTAATATGCACAACTTCTCTTGGCAATAAAACTTCCCATACAATTTTATTGAAATCTAGCCAGTAGTTGCTGAAAATTAGCCCGGACAAGAATTTATGCTGTATATCCCAATTTCAAAATTTGTCACCTAACTCTGAGAAAAATCATTGAAGCGGAACGTCCTGGTAATATGCAAACCTCCTATGAAGCTTCCCATAAAGTTTTGTAGAATTCCAGCCAGTAGTTGCTGAGAAATAGCCCCGACAATCAAGACAATAACTAGAATTGTCACATGAGTGACGGATATACCCCCACAATATGGCCTTGTCACAAAACTATGGCATGCATTCGAAAGAAATGGACAGAGAGAGAATGCTTTATTTGTGAATGGTCAACAGTTTATTTGGAAAAATCTAATTTCAATAGGAGCCATAACTCTGTCATTTAGTGGTTTGTAACCAAAGTTGAACCTGATCTGTATTTTATGATGTTACACATATGTACCAAAATTAATTTAAATATGTGAAGCCTTTCATGTTTTTCGGGAATTTAAGTCAAACAGGGGGGCCATAACTGTGTCAAAATTTAGTGGTTTGTAACCATAGTTGAACTTGAACTGTATTTTATGACGCCACACATGTGTACCAATATTATTTAAATATGTCAAGCCATTGTTGAGTTATCGTCAGGAAACCATGTTTTTAGGGAATTTAAGTCAAATAAAGGGCCATAACTCTGTCAAAATTTAGTGGTTTGTAACCAAAGTCGAATGTGACCCGTATTTTATGATGCTACACATGTACACCAAGAATTATTTAAATACGTCAAGCCATTCTTGAGTTATTGTCCCGAAATCATGTTCTTAGGGAATTTTAAGTCGAAAAGGGGCCACAACACTGTCAAAATTTAGCGGTTTGTAACCAACATCGAAATTGACCTGTATTCTATGATGTTACACATGTGTACCAAAATTTATTTGAATATGTCAAGCCTTTCTTGTCACAAACATCGAAATTGACCTGTATTCTATGATGTTACACGTGTGTACCAAAAATTATTTGAATATGTCAAGCCTTTCTTGAGTTATCATCTGGAAACCAAAAACCAACAGGCCGACAAGCTCACTCCTATATAGCCTCCCTAAACTTCGTTTGTAGGGGTATAATTACATTATGTATAATGTCATTTCTGTTTGATAACAAGTAAAATTAGTGACTATTTATAACATTTTATAAGCAATAAACTTTAAATGACCACCATGCAACCAGAATTAACTGCTATAAATACATCCCGAGCCTCGTTTTCGATTCGCCGATAAATTACTGTTTCGTGATAATCGCTAAAAATGGGATTGTGAAACTCATCTATTATGTATATCACACATTTGAAGCTTCAATAAAGACCTTTACGGCAAACTGCCCCTGCCCCTGGCTGCCATTTTTTTAACGAATCAAAGTTATTTAAAGGAATTTGGTAGACAGTCACCCAAGGAATATGTCTGTGAAATATTTTTGAAATCCAGTATGTGGTTTCTGACGAGAAGATTGTTAAAGTTGCATTTACCACAATATAAGTTCTATCTTCCCCACCCCCAGGCGGACATGTTTTTTTAACAAATCAAAATTATTTGAAGGAATTGGTAGAAGACAACCCAAGGAACATATTTATTCGAAATCCAGTTAGTGATTTCCAACAGGAAGATAGTCAAATTTGCCTCAAAAACCATATACGGACAAACTTCTCCACCCCCTGGTGGCCATGTTTTTTAATGAATCAAAATTAGTTAAAGGAATGTGTCAGAGGGCCACCCAAGGAAGATTTCTGTGAAATTATTTCCAAATCAAGGAAGGGGTATCTGACAAGATTGTCAAAGTTGCCATTATAGCCTATAAGGGCAACCTTCCTCACCCCCCTGGATGACAAGTTTTTTAACGAATTAAAATTATTTGAACCAGTCAGTAGTTTCTGACAAGAATATTTTTAACGTTTGCTAGTTTTTTAAGCTTTTGGTTGCCATTCAACAACAGGTTTTCAAATATTGCATTCAAATGAGGGAATTTGGTAGAGGACCATCCAAGAAACATTCTTGCCAAGATAGGTTAAAATCCTCCAGTGGTTTCACAGAAGAAGTTGTTTTAATAAAACTGTTGACGACAAGAGACAAATGCCGGATGGTGACTGACCACACTAGCTCACCCTTGTGCACTACATGCTCAGGTAAGCTAAACAAGCAGGCCAAAGTGGCCGAGGGTCGCTCATCTGAGTTTAATGAATCATAATGGTTTGTTAAAGTTGTAAAGCATGTTCAAAGGTGAAGTAAAAGTTGACAACTGATGCCAATGATGGACCACTGACAGCCATTCTGTTTTTCATTTCAAAATCCAGATAGCAGTGTTTATAGAAGTTTTCATTAAAGCCATATTAGCAAAACTATTAACCTGGCAGCCATGTTTTTTTTTTTTTTATTCAAATCATAATAAATTCAAGGAATTTGGTAGAGGGGCACCAAAGGAACAATTCTGTGAAATTAATTCGAAATCCATCCAGTGGTTTCTGACAAGATTTTCAATATACTTATATATATGGAACAATGTCCATCTGTCAGCCATGCTTTTTAAAGAATCAAAATAATCTGACGTACTTTGGTAGAGGGTCACCCAAAGAACATTTCTGTGAAATTATTTTGAAATCAAAGCAGTGGCTTCTGACAAGAAGATTTTTATAATTTAAAAAAAGCCATAGAAGGAAAACGGCCCCGCCACTTGGCGGCCATGTTTTTCAACATATCAAAATAATTTGAAGTATTTTGGTAGAGAGTCATCCAAGGAACATTTGTGTGAAATTATTTCAAAATCCAACCAGTGGTTTCTGCTAAGAAGATTTTTAAAATTTTCAATTTAGTCATATAAGGAAAAACGGTCCCGCCCCCTGGCAGCCATGTTTTTTGCCAAATCAAAATAATTTGAAGTATTTCCGTAGAGGACCACCCAAGGAACATTCATACCTAGTTTGGTTAAATTTCACAGAGCAGTTTCAGGAGATTTTTAAAGAAAATTGTTGACGACGACAGACCTTGACTGACCAGAATAGCTCACCCTTGAGCATGTTGTGCTTGGGTGAGCTAAAAATGTGACATGTAGAGTGTCAAGTGTGGATGATGGACGACGGAGAGTTTCCAGTGATCCTGAAAGTTCATCTGGCACTACATGCCAGTTGAACTAAAAACGAAACAGAGTTAGGGGGGTTGCTTTCCCTTGTGTAGACATTGATAGTTATGAAGTATTTTAAGTTTGAAGTAAAATACCTTTGACATCAATTAATTTGATTTAACATGCCCACATTCAGGGGATAAAAAGTTTTTGCCTGATAAAAACTTACCATCTTTCAACATGAAGATTTGAAAATAACAATAAAGCAGCTTCTCTTGAGAGAAGCTTAAAACCGCACTGGGTGTCCTTGATTCCTTTTACGCACAAAATGTATACCAGAAAGTGGAAACCATACATAAGAAGTGTCCGGAACAAAGATCTCTGGAAAGACAAAAATCATATTGTTAGGATAGTGAATAAATACAAGTAAACAAGAGGGCCACATGGCCCTAAAGTGCTCACCAGAGTATGAAGTCATTTTGCTATTTAAGTTTATATAAACCATGTGATGCCTAAGACGTCGCCAGTTTTGACCCCAGGGTCATAATCAGGGGCGGATCCAGGATTTCGGGTTGGGGGGGGGCGTAAACTTTTTATCTTGCAGTGATAAGCTATGTACAAATCCGTATCAAAGATGTATGACAAATCTTTGCACATCATCATCATCATCATCACACGTCCACAGTCATGCTCATCAATTGTCTTCAAATGTGCTATGCACTGTGTTTATTTTCATCGAACCGAACTTACGGACAGACAGACGAGCATGTTTTTACACGAAATATTTTTAAAGATACTGGTATGATTGCATTGTGAAATAATACGGCAAGTGATGCCGACGTTGTGTCAATTTCCCTGACATATGGTGCCAGAAAAAAATGAAATCGCCAGGAATTGGCGCCAGCGTTGTGGACACCCCTCTACTGTATCAATCTATATCTTTTTTATGAATGCATAAAACAACAGGAAATTTGTTGTGATTGGCACTGGAACATTGAACAACAAAATTGTTGATTTTCATTTATGGGAACTAAACTATTTATTGAGACAAAACTGTTTAAAGTAGTAACCTTGTGGACACCGTTCTACTTTATCAATCTATATCTTTTTAAAGAATGCATTAAACCATATGAAATTTGGTGTGATTGGCACTGGAACATAGAACAAAAAATGTGTCGATTTACATTTTTGGGAACTAAAGTATGTATTAAGACAAAACTGTTTAAACTCTAAAATAGTCATTGATTTGACCTGAAATTCGACTTTTAATCATATTTATTCGAAATATTCGAGCAGTGTAAATGTCTTCTGTGTGGTATCCCGTGCCAATGGTGTATTGCATCTGACATCTTTACATAATATACGAATTTACAAAAGAAAACAATATGATCCACAAATAAAGGTATATATACCCATTGTCTACAGTTTATCGTTTTGGATCAGATTTGGCGCCGGTACTATGGTGTACGTACGAAAACGCATTGGGCTGGTTAAGTCGGGTATTGTTGACTAAAGTGAATCTGAATGTTGGTCCAAAGTTAGCGAGCATATTTATACAGTATTGGCGGTTTTATATATGCCCATATATGTATGGTCCTGAAGTTTTAGGGGGGGGGGGGCGCACCGGGTGCACCCCCCCTGGATCCGCTAGTGATAATTTGAACAATCTTTGTAGAGGACCACTATACCATGTTACGGTACATACCAATTATTCAACATCTGGACGTTGCAGTTTAAGAAGAGAAGATTTTTAAAGTTCGCTTACCATACAAGTCTATAGACCTCTTCTTTTTACTCTAGGGGCATACTGTGGAATCACTAATTTGTGCGGAGGTCTAATTTTCCCGCTTCTAGCTCTCCTGCCATTGCTTGAATTTATGACCACCGCAATTTTTTCCCGATTTAATAATTTAGCAATGCCTCTAGAGTTTACATGTTCGTTCAAATGTACATAGGTAATAGTTTATAACTATACACATGTACATATGATTGTCGTGTTGTGAATATTTTTAATGAATAAAACCATAATTTTGCTCGTATAAATATTAATATTAATTTTAAAGTAATGATCTCTTTAAAGAATAAACTTATTGATTGTTTTTATCAGTCCGATATATGTGTAAAAGTCAAATACCAATACAAAGCGTTACACAGCGTAAATTTGAAAATGCTTGTATACAACAGTATACATACCCAAATGTTTTAATCATTTACATCATAAACAGTTTAGTTAAATATTTCTTACTACATTAATTAATAAATGCATCATTATTCTTTTAAATTAGACTGTGGTCGTTTTCGTACAATAAAGTGCCGTCATATTTCTATAACACAGTTAGGCAAGGCGCCATTGAACACTCGCAATACAATGAGTAAAAGTAAAATGCAAATTTTATGTATAGATATATAATAATAGTACAGTAAGCTCTGAAACTGCATGTCTTTGAAAAATTTTATTTGGTAAAAAGCAGATTATCTGCACATGTTGACTGTTTGATTTCACAAGTGACCATTTTGCGTAAAGAATTAGCGCACCCGATGTGGAACCTATATTTCTGTCGGCATTTGATTAATAACAAAGTGTCAGTTTTGATATGATATGATATGGTCTCGCCTAAATATGTGACTGCTATTGTCAAAATGAACCACTGTTATCAATTAAGATCCTAACCCGGTACAGTCTTGTACTGTGCTTTTTGCAACAAACAAGCTTTCACAACAGGGTCCTTCACTAGCTTTCTGTCCAGTTGGGTGTTTTATAAAATAATTAAAATGTTTTGTTTTTTTGTAAAACACAATGAAAGTTTTTTTATTTTCAAAATCGGATTTGCGCCAATTTAAAACCGCGCGAATACACGGTGTTAAAACAAATCGGGAACAGCTCCGTTAAAACTAACTAAAAATGCACCTCTCCATTACCTGTCCCTCTCCATTTAAAATCAACATGGAAACTACCCGTAGGTCACTTTCACGTTAATATAATAGTTTTTTATCGCTAAAATTTGAGTTTTATTGGTTTACATTGTATATGTATCATAGATTTAACTCCATAAAACAGTATGTTTTCTAGAATAGTGAAAACAGTTGTCAACTCTGACTGAAATTTGCTAATTTTAGTGATGTTTTCGGTCGTAATTTCCTTTGTTTAATTAAAAGCTAGTGTTTTATGGACCAAACTTAGTTCAAAAATGATTCCTCGATGTATGTATTTTGTTACCGGTAGCAAAATTAGTAAAAAAAATGGTATAAATGTCATAAACTTAGGCCACGACACAGAATAGGCAGGTACTGGTAACCTCTCCGTATGAGGAACCGGTACCCTCTCTGTCGCCACAGCTTTTACTGATACTTTCGCAACAAAACAAAACATGTAAAACATATAAATTTTGCATTATGTAATTTGTTATCATGAATACTGTGTTATTGATGACATGGGGAATGCATGTTGATTTTCGTAGATTAAATACTTGCATCAGTTCTTTTAAAATCCACCAGACAAATGTATGGCAATAAACATAATTTCTAGCTAATTGGTGAAATTGAATTGTTTTCCATTTGAAGACTAGCTTTTACGTCATCAACTCTTATTGAATTTGATTCAAAATTGTTGGTTACAATGTGATTTCAAGGGGCGTATCGACAGCTAATACGGAAACTTATTTTTCAAAAAATAAAATTATAATTTAAGAAGCATTTATTAAATGACTGCTTAACACATAGGTCTTGTTTTTATAAACAAACAGTAAAAAGTTTTTTATAATTATTAAAATGAATGAAATGTACATGAAGTACCGCTACGTGCATGCACCCTATTGATAACTGTACTGTAGTGTGGGAAAGTTTTCATTGAAGTAAGAGATTTTGTAGGCATGAGTTCGAAACCTACAGGAACCGTGTATCAAAACACAAATTTTTGGCAATGTATTTATTGGCAGGTCGAAAAAAAATAAATAAAAAAAAATGTTCAAATCTTAACACAACGAACAACTTCCCATTAGCAATTTATAATTAATAACAATATCAACATTAAAACACACTATTATGTGAAGTTAGAATAAGACGTCAAACATGGTATAAACTGTTTTATTACACCAATGTTTTATATGCAGTTTAACCATTTGTATTTATGAATTTTACAGAGTAAATAGATGCATATATTTTAACGGCATCATTAAAATTGATTTTACCACAAAGTTGTATACTTGTATGGATTTACAAAATGTAAAGTGAGATGCCTTTTTAAAAGAAGACGAGTTAACCTGTGCAGGACTGGAATCCACAACTGCCCGAACACAGACCTTGCAAAATGAGCTTAATCTAACCACACAACGCAAATTTTGAACATAATTGCTGTGAGGTCTCGAAAAACATATTAAATTTAACTATATCAAGAGAAAAGTCCAAATAATATGACGTTAATTGTCTGGATTCTTATTAAGTCTTAATTCTTATTAAAAATGAGAAACCAGTTTTAACATATTTTTTTTTTAAATATTCAACTCTGTGTAAATGCTAAATCTTCATGTATATATGAAATTTATCAGATATAAACTGAACTGCTAGTGTGTGTTAAATTATTGCATTACAATTGTGACAGAAACTAAATACAAGGCAAATAAGAAATTCTCATTGTGTCGCGAAAATATATATCATCAACAAAATGCAACCATGACTTTCTCTTTTAAGTGTATACGAGACAAAGCTGTCTGTCCCCACATCCTCGTTTCGATGTGCCCGCAAGAAGATCTTGTTACTAATGATATTATTTGTTACAAATGCCACCTGAAAATATACATCCAGTGCCTTCCACAGGATTTTTTTAGGCGTCCCCGTCCCGAGAGGGGTGGGTTAGGGAGGGGTATCCCCTCCGTACGTCAAATTTTTTTGCGGCATGTATCAAATGACGTTATCTGGTGCGTTTTAGCTATTAAATTTAAGGCTAAGATGTTTTCTGTTTTTTTTACAAGTTTAAACGAAATGAAATAAACGAAACATCACCGTTTGAACGGCATACCTCTAGCCTTTTAAAAGCAAAAGCATCATTGTTGTTGCGAAACTGAAAGTAATGATTTTTTCCTTATGTTTATGTCCAGTGCGCATCACATTCGCACAGTGACGTCATGTCCAAACCCACTATTCTCGTCGTTCTCGAATCTTTAGGTTACACTCGATCTACTGATGGAGCCTTTTTTATTCGATTAATCATGTTCATATGGGCATGTATTTAGTGTATTAACACTGTTTTAATCGTTACAGCTGTTGAACATAGTACTGACTGGTGAATTGTAAAGATCTTGATTAAAATATATTTATATTATATACATGCTTTGTTCTTGCAAAAACGGCGGGAAATTTTCCTCGTGCACATCGTGCCTGCGCGTCAAATGTTAAAGACAAATGTCACTCTATTGTTAAAAACAGTGTTGATTTTCTCATGTTTCATTCTTTCCATGAATAACTGTACTTCTAATGGTAATATTAACTGTCATCAAATGGACAAGTCATTTCAAGGGCCGTCTATGAAACATGTTGAACATTATTAGAAGTTTACAATATATAATAAATTCAACAATTTACGAACTAAAAATCACTTGCTAATTTTTTGTCCACCAATAAGTAAATTTGCATGGAAAAACCACGCCAATTTGTTTATAATTTACCTATTTTTTTTCCATTTGCTGTACCAATCTTTTTGTTCAATTTTGGATACTAATACAGATTTATGAGACGACCCTCAAACTTGAAACACTTCACTAACCACAATAACGGGATTTCTCCCTGCAAAAATCATGCATGGGATTAACATTCCTTTGACGGGAAACTAGGACACCCAATGTCTTTAAAGACCTGTATTTAGTAAAGCACATGATAGGTACACGCACGCTTTCCATGCGTGGAACGTGACGTCGTGTTTCAGCAGACATTTCGCACTCTTTTGTAGAAAACACGGGTTTTACATGGCATACATGTACATAAACAACGGCGGACGCCTTGCTTAAAAAAACTGTCCGTGAAATTCCGGAACAATTTGTTGATCTCGATCGGCAATCATCATGTGATACCGTCAAAAACAAAAAGCAGTTTCACGGAAGTAAACGGACTTACCGAGCAAATGATTATATTCGTACTCAAAATATTTCAAAAATTTGAACGTTTCGTCCCCCATCGGTAAAAAAAAAATCGTAATTATAATTTTTTAATTTTTTTCACTTTCGGAAAATTTATGTTCACCGGTTTTGTAAACCGTAAAATCAAAAAGTCCTGGCCTAACGAGTTCATCAGCATATTATTGCTACTAGAAAATTATAGAAAAAGAGCATACGGGTGCTGGACGCTCGACTTCCTCGTATGTGATAGTACCCTGGCCTATTGTTTATAGAATAGGTTCATCACTGTGATGAAGTATGTTGAATTTTAAGTCTATACCTCTTATGGACATTGAAAATTTTGACCTAAAATTCAAAGTTGAAAAAAGGGCAATAGCTCAACCAAAATCCTTGATATACTTGCCTCATCATGTCTACAGAATGGGTTCATAACTGTGATCAAGAATTTTGAGTTTAGTTTCAAGTCAATACCTCTAAAAGATATTGTGAAATCTGAACTAAAGCAAAAATTCTAAGTTGCACATGAGCTGTCAGAGGACAGCGCGCTTGACTATTCGAAGTATTTCAGTTGGTACATATTTTGGATAGTGGAAGGGGCATACATTTGTTAAAATACAAAACTTTTAAGTGCAGCCTTGTATAGTTTATACATTTTTGGAACAAAACCTTTAACCACAAAATCTATGTAAAATGTGTGCATAACTCTGTCAAAATACAAAACAGAGTTATGGGTAATGTTGCCCCTGATACTAGAGTTGATGACAAAGGTTAGTTCCAAGTTTCAAGTGAATAACTTATGTAGTTTTGAAGTTATAAAACTTTTGAATATTAACTTTAAACAGAAAATCTAAGTGAAAAGGGGGCATAACTCTGTCAAAATACAAAACAGAGCTATGGGTAATGTTGCTCCTTATAGGAGAGTTGATGACAAAGTTTGGTTCCAAGTTTTAAGTGAAAAGCTTATGAAGTATTGAAGTTACAAAACGTTTGAATGTAAACTTAAACAGAAAATCAATGTAAAAAAGGGGCATAACTCTGTCAAAATACAAAAAGAATTATGGGGAATGTTGCCCCTGATACTGGAGTTGATGACAAAGGTAAGTTTCAAGTTTCAAGTGAATAACTTATGTAGTTTTGAAGTTACAAACTTTTGAATATAAACTTTACAATAAAATCTAAGTGAAAATGGGGCATAACTCTGTCAAAATACAAAACAGAGTTATGGGGAATGTTGCCCCTGATACTGGAGTTAAATACAAAGGTATATTCCGAGTTTCAGGTGAATAACTTATGTAGTTTTGAAGTTACACGACTTTTGAATAAAAACTTTAACCAATTCAGACGCGGATGCCGACGCCGGGGGTAGTAGAATAGCTCACCTATTCTTCTAATAGTCGAGCTAAAAATTGAACAAATACTGTATGTGCGTTAAAAATTCAAGTTCGAACTTAATATTATGGTCACTTAAGTTTGGTTTCACTGTGGTGTATGGGAAAATCACAAGAACATTCCATAAGAATTAAGTTTTAATATAAACAAAAGTAAGAACAAGAATCGTGAAAATTCCACGAAAACCAAATGTTGCCAATGGAATGCGTAAAAGGCAGCACAATAATAAAAGAAAGAATGCAAGGTGAAGCTCATACAGGTATTGCTACAAATACATAACCTCAATTTGTTCTTGAGCCATTGAGCAAAAATCATTTTAAATTTTATATTTTTAGTAACAGTGACCTTGAACCCACCCACCCCATATGCAATCCCAAGTGAGACCTCAATATAAGGTATCTACATATGAAATTCCATTACAATAGCTCAATTCGTACTCGAGTAAATGAGCAGAAACCGTATTTCTATTTTCAGTAATGGCGACCTTGACCTGAAACCCACCCATCTAGTATACAATCCCAAGTGAGGTCTCAATATAAGATACTTACATATGAAGTTTTATTACAATGCCTAAATTTGTACTCAAGTTACTGAGTGGAAACCATATTTCTATTTTTTATAATGGTGACCTTGTCCTGGAACACACCCATCTAGTATGAAATGCCAAGTAACTTTGCTATATAAGGTTTCTAATTATGAAGTTTTATTACAATATCTAAATTCGTTCTGGAGTTATTAAGCGAAAACTGTTTGTTTTTTAGTAACGGTGACTTTGCCCCCATCCACTATCCCAAGAGAGGACTCGATAAAAGGCATCTACAAATAAAGCTTCCTAACAATTTCTCAATTAGTTTGCAAATTATTCAGCAGAAACCATTTTTCTATTTTTAGTAATGGTGACCTTAACCTTGACCCGAATCACTCCATATGGAATCCCAACTGAGATCTCGATATAAGGTATCTACATATGAAGTTTCATTAAATATCTAAATTCATTCTAAAGTTATTGAGCGGAAACGATTTTTTCTGTTTTAAGTAACTGTGACCTTGACCCCACCCACCATATTTGCAAACCCAAGTGAGGTCTCGCTATAAGGTATCTACATATGAAGTTTGAATACAATATATCTCCATTTGTTCTTAAGCTATTTAGTGTTATTAATTTTTATTAATGGTGACCTTGACCTTAAACCCACCCGCCTCATACGCAACCCCAATTGAGGTCTCACTAAAAGGTGTCTATGTATGAAGTTTCATTACAATAGCATACCTCGAGTAAGAGAGTGGAAACCAAAAATAGACGACCACCCGCCCGACCGCCAAATGACAGACCAATCTACTAACAGAAATTTTTCTTTGAAAATTTGCTTAACAAATAACGTGAAAAAGATCAAATAAAAAGCATTGTCATGCAGTTTGTCAGACGAAATTACATTATCACATGACACTCAAAGCGCAAAATTAATGCAGACAGCAGAAAGTAGACAGTCTTGATTGTGCATGTAAAGTTTTGAAAGTGAAAAAGATATGGCACTGTTGTATACAAAGGCCATGATGGCCCAAAGCGCTCACCCGAGAACTGGTACAGATGAAGACCATACTGTTGTGACAGGTTTGAAAATTAAGGTATCTGAACAATACGCAGAAGGTGATAGGATCAATTTTGATTTAAAACATCGATAAGTGCAATGGGCTAACTAAAGTATGAGTTGGGTAGTGGATGTGCGTTGTTTTTTTGCTAATGGTTCTCAAATCATTTTTCTCGATATTCTTACCTTACCCTTTTTCATTAAGTCATTGACAATTCCGAAAAATGCAGTAACAGTAGATTTTGATGTCTTTTTCGCAAAAAAAAGTTTTGGAGATCTAGTTGCAATGCGATAATTGCGATGGCTGTGCTATAAGGTTAAGTTTTGCTTTTTCTTTGATAATTTTCTGTCCAATGATGATTAATGTTGTTAATGCAGGCTCTGAAGACATCAATGTTGAATGTACAAATAACTGCATGCAAGTCTTGCCACTGTTGGAAATCAAATTTTATCAATCAATTTTTATGGTCATGCGTAAACTGTGTAAGTTTGGTCAACATTGAATCAAAAATTGTGTGTGCAAGCAAAGCAACAAGGGGCTATAACTCTGGTTTTTATGGCCCAATAATGCTTATATTCGACTTCACATGTAGTCTTACATTCATAGACAAACTGTACAAGATTGGTGAATATTGGATGAAAAATGAAGTCTCTATCTGAATAATGTCCATTTTTGCAGATTTTTTTTCACAAACAAAGGGCAATAACTCTCGTGATTCTGGTCCGATCTTGCTTATATTCGACTTCACCTTTAATCTTATGGTCATAGACAAACTGTGCAAGATTGGTGAAGATTGGATGAAACATGAAGTCTCTATCCTGAATAATGTCCATTTTTGCAAAAAATTTTCACAAAGGGCAATAACTCTGGTGCTTCTGGTTCGATCTTCAACTGTAATCTCATGGTAATAGACAAACTGTGCAAGATAGGATGAACAAGTGCTGCCAGAGGACAGCACGCTCGACTATTCGAAGTATGTTGCCCCTGATACTAGAGTTGATGACAAAGGTTAGTTCCAAGTTTCAAGTCAATAACTTATGTAGTTTTGAAGTAACAAAACTTTTGAATATAAACTTTAAACAGAAAATCTATGTGAGAAAAGGACATAACTCTATCAAAATACAAAACAGAGTTATGGGGAATGTTCACCCTGATACTGGAGTTGATGACAAAGGTATATTCAAAGTTTCAAGTGAATAGCTTTTGTAGTATTAAAGTTACACAACTTTTGAATATTAACTTTAACCAGAAAATCAATGTGAAAAAGGGGCATCACTCTGTCAAATACAAAACAGAGTTATGGGGAATGTTGCCCTTGATACTGGACTTAATGACAAAGGTTAGTTCCAAGTTTCAAGTGAATAACTTATGTAGTCATGAAGTTACATGACTTTTGAATATAAACTTTAACCAGAAATTGTAAGTGAAAAACTGGCATAAATCTGTCAAAATACAAAACAGAGTTATGGGGAATGTTGCCCCTGACACTGGAGTTGATGACAAAGGTTAGTCCCAAGTTTCAAGTGAATAACTTATGTAGTTTTGAAGTTACACAACTGTTGAATATAAACTTTAACCAGAAAATCTATATAAAAAAGGGGCATAACTCTGTCAAAATACAAAACAGAGTTATGGGGCATGTTGCCCCTGACACTGTAGTTCTTGACAACAGCCTTTCAGGGATAAGGATGTCTCCCCATTGTGCATGTAAAATGACAGCATCTGACATAGTAACGTATGTTTCAGAATGGGTGAGGCACATCACATTCCAAAGTGGCTACTGGCTACTGAATCTGAAATTTGATACAACTGTTTGTAATGCTACATCTTTGCAGAACCTGTAATCAATCATGAATGGAAATGATAATAACTGTTTGATTTAGTACAATTAACTGGCAAATTTCGATATTTTCTAACTTTCCGTTTATGCAAAATGCTGTTTGGCGCTTGTAAAAATCAAGTTGAATCGCTTGAAATGGCGTTCCATTCTTTAAGAAAACAGTAGTGAGGATTGATATTTCATAAAGTAAATAAGTGCACGTAAAACAACATGCTTCAATTTTGCTGTATTAACATTACCACGTTTTATTTTCACTTCCTAAAATATGCTTATATGCATGATACAAATGCACTATTTTTTGTACTGAGTTATGCAGTGCGATGTCATTTTGCGATATACACGTTCGCGATTTCCAGCTTAAGACTTGTCGGCTTTGCCGACCATCTTAAAAAAATCTTTCTTTTCTCCAATATGAACTCTAGAGATTAGGTAGGTTCCGGCAAAAGCAAATCTTTTAATATATTTTATTTCCAATATTTTTTTTTTTTTTGTTAGACTAGATGCGAGTTTTGCTGTAAAGACATTAAATCACATTATTCAAAATATGAAAATCTGTGCATAAGTCCCTTTTAAATAAAGCAGACAGACTATTTACCCTATCGAATCGTGGTTTAGTATAGTTTACATGGCTATGGAACTTAATGCATGCTCCGAAATAGAATGTGCCCGAATTTGTGAATTTTATCTTGAACAACGTTGCAATTAACAGCAAAAAAGAGAAAATATAATCTAATAATAAACATTAATTAGGAGACAAAATAAACCTTAAATTACTATGAAATCCATTCTTTTCCCCAAATAGAACCTATCTTTTCTCTTGAATATTTTATAAATCAAAATGAAAGTCAACAAAGCGTCCATGCTGTTCCAGCACCTGACCAAATCATACTCCATAGTATAACAAAAAAACAGGGTACATTAAGAAAAAATGTTATCATGGTTTATTCAATCGAAATGACGCAAGGCCAATTCGAATTAGGTCAAGCTGTAACCGTGATAATCGATTATTATTGTCAAGAAATAATGCTCTAGTTATTATCATCATCAACTTAATAACAAGATTTCGCATCAAAAGGTACAAAAATACTTACAGGCTTTATGGAATCTGTAGATCAGGAAGCTTGTTTGATGTTCAAGATGGAGTCAGGCCGCAAATTGAAAATGCAATTATGAAAATAGCCTGGGTTGACCACTCACGTGACTCACGGTTTGTTACATTAAAAATCGAAAAAGATCTTTGCATTTGAAACAAACATGCATCTTGTTAGTGAAATAATCACAATTTTACATGTTCTTCTTAAAATATGGCATAATAATATGCATTATTTTGCGCAATGTTACCGTCACCACATCAATTAGTTGGAGAGCAACTCGACCAATCAAACATGAGCAACAGG
Organism: Congeria kusceri; assembly: GCA_027627225.1. NCBI lineage: Eukaryota > Metazoa > Mollusca > Bivalvia > Myida > Dreissenidae > Congeria > Congeria kusceri. The sequence continues at coordinate 39,040,266 of CM051025.1, forward strand.
CTATTGTCGCGTCTGATTAGTCCGCAGCCTAATGAACAAGTGCGTTCTGCGGTGCCATGTCAAATACGATACACGCACTCTATATGTGGTAAGAAAAGACGCCTGCTTCGCCGACTGTCTAAACCACTTCAGTATTTCTGAAGAGCGGGATTATCGGAAATGGCCAAATTTTCTGTTTATTACTGGAAAAACATTGATTTCAGAAGGCACAAAATCTTTATTGTACATACAATATTTTTTTACGATCTGTATCTCTTAACATGAGCCGACTTTGCTGGAATTGTGTTGATGATTAGTGGAGTGGTACGCATCAAATTGACACAAATAATATGCCATGATGTCAACTCAAAAAGTTACGTCAAATTACATCACAAAGCTTATACCGTAGTCGTGTTTGACAGTGGCATAAAAATATGCGATTTAGTGTGGTTTTTTAAATATCAATTCCAAGAAATAGAAAGATTGGCATTTTCAGTGATATACATTTCATTAATTTTCAACACGAGGCCAAATCGGCTGTAAGCGAACCATCTATTTTGACCCATGTCAGCTGGATTACTCCTGTTGTTGATCTGGCATTCGACAGACACAATACAAATTTGGTCAGGCCTATTTCTGTAGTTAACCTGGCAAATGACAGGCACAATGCAGATGCTTGTCCAGCCTACCAATATTGTTCACCTAGCAATTGACAGGTGAAATACAAACACATGTCCGTTTGAATCAGTTGGAACCAAGACAAAAACTACATGAATGTCACAGGGCACAATCTAAACATTAGGCGAGTGCCAAATGGACAACCGCCGAAAATGTTTAAGAAATTTGGCAAATTTCCTGGTAAATCAGCAGATGACAGCCAACCATCACTAGGCCTTGTAAATGCCTTCAGTGATATCAGAGGAACTTTCTGCTGACAAATGCCTAGAAATTGGGCACACTGGATAGATGCCAGGTTCATTGTAAATTGAGCTTTATAAAACAAGAGGGCCCTGAGTGCCCTAGGACGCTTACCTGAGACCTTGGTACCCAAATGAAATTTGCATCCCCGAGGCGTGGCTTATTTTTATCCCAGGGACATAATTTGAACAAACCTCTGGGCCTTGCGCTTTGAGGCAAAGATTTTTAAAGTCATTCTGCTATTTAAGTCTATATAAACCATGCGACCCCTCAAGCCAGATTTGACCCCTGGGGCATAATTTGAACAATCTCTGGAGACGACCTGGGCCTTGCGGTTTCAGAGGACAAGATTTTAGAAGTAATTTTGCTATTTAAGTCTACATAAACCATGTGACCCCAGGGTCATGGCCAGTTTTGACCCCAGAGGCATAATTTGACAATCTTTGTAGAGGACCATTATATAATGTTACATACCAAATAAGAAACCCCTGGGCCTTGCGGTTTCTGAGGAGAAGATTTTAAAAGTAATTTTGCTATTGAAGTCTATATAAGTCATGTGACCTCTGGGGCGTGGCCAGTTTTGACCCTAGGGGCATAAATTGAACAATATTTGTAAAGGACCACTATAGAATGTTACCTACCAAATATGAAACCTCTTGGCCTTGCGGTTTCAGAGAAGAAGATTTTTAAAGACATTTTGCGATTAAAGTTTATATAAATCATGTGACCACTGGGGCCTGGCCAGTTTTGACCCCAGGGGCATCATTTGAACAATATTTGTAGAGGACCGCTATAGGATGTTACATGTCAAATTTGGAACCTCTGGGCTTTGCCATTTCAGAGAAGATTTTTTAAGACATTTTGCTATTTAAGTCTATATAAACCATATGACCCCCAGGGCGTGACCAGCTTTGACCCCGCATAATTTAAACAATCTTTGTAGTGGACTACTAGAGGATGTTACATACCAAATATGAAACCTCTGGGCTTTGCGGTTTCAGAGGAGAATATTTTTAATGTCATTTTACTAAATATTCTTTATAAACCATGTGACCCCTGGGGCGTGGCCCATTTTGACCCCAGGGGCATAATTTGAACAAACTTTGTAAAGGACCACTTAAGGATGTTAGATACCATATATGAAACTTCTGGGCCTTGCAGTTTTAGAGGAGATTTTTAAAGTCATTTTGCTATATATATTATATAAACTATGTGACCCCCGGGGCTCCGCCAGTTTTGACCCCAGGCGCATAATTTGAACAATCTTTGTAGAGGACCACTATAGGCTGTTATATACCAAATATGAAACCTCTGGGCTTTGTGGTTTCAGAGAAGAAGATTGTTAAAAGTCATTTTGCTATATATTCTATATAAACCATGTGACCCCTGGGGCATGGCCCATTTTGACCCCAGGGGCATTATTTGAACAATCTTTGTAGAGGACCACTATAGGATGTTACGTACCAAGTATGAAACTTCTGTGCCCTGTGGCTTACCCTTTTAAAATCTATTTTTAGCTCTGGTGACCTACATATGCAGCGGACCGTAACGATTTGAACAACTTTGAAAGAGGATTACCTAATGATCATTCCTGTAAAGTTTGGTAAAAATCTGCCAATCGGTTTAGGAGGAGATGTAAATTGTTTGAATATAAAGGTGACGCCGGACGGACGGACGGACGACGCACAATGGGCGATCACAAAATCTCACCTTTGTTCTCAGGTGAGCTAAAAACACTCATAGACATAAACAAGCAAAGAAAGTATTCATTTAAACTCAAGGAAATGCACTATTGTTGTTTTTTCATGGAAATGGGGCAATAATTCATAGCTTGTGCTTCGTTTTGGACCACTTTCAAATGCGTTTATGATCATACAGTAAGACACAAATTGGGCTTAAAAAAAGTATGTTTGTTTCAGATTACATGCCCAAAAAAATTAGGGTAGGTAGGTAGAGATTTTTTTTTTTTTTTTTTTGGTTAATTGTCAACTTGAATATTCTAAAACTGAATGAATATTATCTCAAATCATTTTCCTCGATATTCTTACCTGACCCTTTTTCATTAAGTTCATTAAGTTATTGACAATTCTGGAAAATGCCCAAACAGCAGATTTCGATGTTTTTTCGCAAACAGTTTTGGAAAACTAGTTGCAATGCGATAATTGCGATGGCTGTGCTATAAGGTCAAGTTTTGCTTTTTCTTTGATAATTTTCTTTCCAATGATGATAAAAATGATGTGAAGACATCAAAGTTGCATGTACAAATAACTGCATGCAAGTCTTGCAACTGTTGGAAATCAAATGTTATCAATCAATTTTTATGGTCATGCACAAACTGTGTAAGTTTGGTCAACATTGAATCAAAAGTCGTGTGTGCAAGTCAATCATTAATAACTTGATGTTTTTTTCCAAACACAAGGGGCAATAACTATGGTGTTTCTGGCCCGATCATGCTTATCTTCTAATTCACCTGTAGTCTTACATTCACAGAGAAACTGTACACGATTGGTGAAGATTGGATGAAAAATGAAGCCTCTATCCTGAATAATGTCCATTTTTGCATATTTTTTTCACAAACAAAGGGCAATAACTCTGCTGTTTCTGGTCCAATCTTGCTTATATTCAACTTCACCTTTAAACTTATTGTCAGAGACATACTGTGAAAAATTGGTAAAGATTGGATGAAAAATGAAGTCTCTATCCTGTATAATGTCCATTTTTGCATTTTTTTTTCACAAAAAAAGGGCAATAACTCTGGTGTTTCTAGTCCGATCTTGCTTATATTTGTCTTCAATTGTAATCTCATGGTAATAGAAAAACTGTGCAAGATTGATGAAGATTGGATGAAAAATGTCTCTCTCTATCCTGAATAATGGCCATTTTTGTATATTTTTTTAATAAACAAAGGGCAATAACTCCGGTGTTTGAAAAACGATCTGGCCCATTTTCGACGTCTGCTGAGATCTGATGGTTATACACAAACTGTGAAAGTTTGGTTACGATTGGATGGAAAATAAAGTATATACGTTGGAAAAGGGCACTTTAGCACTTTTTTGCATGAAAAAGGGGCAATAACTCTGGTGTTACTGGTAAGATCTGACCCAATAACAATCCCATGTTATGGTCTTACACAAACTGTGCAAGTTAGGTCAAGATTGAATAAAAAATGTAGACTTTATCGCGATAACGGTCCAAATTGTTGACGGCACCTTGACGACAGACGATAGACAACGGACCACGCCGGAGAGGTCCCCTATACCAATAGCTCACCGAGCACTTCGTGCTCCGCTGAGCTAATAAAAGCTTAAACCAAATTCAGATGCGGACGTCAACGCAGAGGGTAGTAGAATAGCTCACCTATTCTTTATAGTCAAGCTCAAAAGGGGCAATAGCTCTGGCGTTTCTGGTCTGATCTGGCCCATTATCCAACTTTGCCGAGATTTTATGGTCATACACAAACTGTGCAAGTTTGTTCAAGATTGAATGAAAAGTGAAGTCTATCGCGTCCGCACATCCAATTGTTGACACATTTATGATGGACGATGGACAACGCAGGACAGTCCCCTGGCTATTTGGTCATTTGACATAGACTTCTACATTTTGCCTTCACATAATACAGTGCTCTTGAACTGCCACACTAAAGACAGTTTGCTGAAGCTGATACAATTGATATTCTGCATTATACAATACCTCAACAACAGAATCTTGCGCTAGATGTGCCCTTGACCCAATAACAACTGCCATATTGTCCTGGTTTTGTATAACCTTCATGACCTTCTCGAGTTTCTGTAAATCACTGAACTTGCTGGCACCATCTGCATCAGCAAAGAGTAGGTTCTTCCCTCTTGCAACAAACATTCCCTAGAAATATATAGGTAAACATACTGTCTACAAGTTAAGCCATATTAGTTAGTTAGGCAGTTTTTGTTGACAATTGTCAAAGCCACTTGCCTATTATTCTGTTGTGGTGGGTAAAAATGATAAAACACAAGGCCCTAAATAACGGCCGTATGAGCTCGCCCAAGTACTGGCTCACCAAGTACAGTAAGTACTTGCAAAGCTAAAGAACTTACTGTTGTGACAAGTTTCAACACCAAGGAATCTAAATGATACAACTGCACATGCAAATCAGGTTTGGGTCAGTTTGCTTTCTTCCATCGAGCAGTGTGAGTGACTATCCAGGCTGGATAGTGGTGGAGTGGTCCTTATGCTTATAGTTTTCAAAAAAAAAATTCTCCACTGTTTTTCCTGACCTTTTTTTGATTAAGTCATTGACAGCTTTGGCAAATGCAGAAACAGTATATATTGATGTCTTTTTGCAGACAGTTTTGGAGGACTAGTTGTAATGCTGCACTTCGGAAAGACAGCGGTGATGTCTGTGCAAAGTTAAAGTTTAGCCATTGCATTGATAATTCTCTGTTCAGTGGTTATAAACAATATAAAAGCAAGCTCTTAGGCCGTCAACTTTACATGTAAATATTATTGCGTGCAATTTTTGCAATTTTTATAAATCCCATTTTATCAGTTTTCAACAAAATCAGCCAAATTAAGTCTTCATCTGTAATTGGTTATGACCTTTAAATATAACAACAGGGCCACATGGCCCTAAAGCACTCACCCGAGTATAAAGATCTGGGCCTTGTGATTTCTCTTACCATATAAGTCTATTGAAACAATATGACACGGAGGGGGTGGCCAATTTTACCTAAATGCCTTGTAAATTGTAAGTCGCTACTTTGTCTGTCACCTACTCTATACTCCATTATTTTCAGAAAATGTAGATGTTAATTGAGTTGATTGTGCAGAATGCCTGTTTACATGTACTGCATTGGCTTTGGTGATACTTCATACAAAACAGCTAAAGCTAAAAAGCTGTATTTACGTGTTAAGCATTTTTTAGATAGATAATTAATCAGTTTTTTTACGGATGAGGCCTAAAATAAAATATTGTTTGTTTCCCCTCCCGCGACCGACCCAGCAAAATCGCAGCGACCCAAAAAATGTATAGACCAAAGAAAACAATATTTTATTTTATTTGTGTGTGAAAATGCGGGGTGCGAATCCTTAAAGTCGTTCGCAACAATTTCCTTCAATTTCTTTCCAACGACAGATTTTCTTAAACAAGACAGTCTTAAACAAGAGGGCCCTGAGGGCCCTAGGATGCTCACCTGAGACCTTGTAACCCAATTGGAATTTGCATCCCCGAGGCGTGGCTTATTTTTATCCCAGGGGCATAAGTTGAACAACCTTGAACAAACCTCTGGGCCTTGCGGTTTCAGGTAAAGATTTTAAAAGTCATTTTGCTATTTAAGTCTATATAAACCATGTGACCCCTCGGGGGTGGCCAGATTTGACCCCAGGGGAATAATTTGAACAATTTTGAAGAGGACAACTATGCAATGTTACGTACCAAATATAGGAAAGCTGCGGGCCTTGCCGTTTCAAAGCAGAAGATTTTTAAAGTCATTTTGCTATTTAAGTCTATATAAACCATGTGACCGCCCCGGGCATGACCAGTTTTGACCCCAGGGGCATACTTTGAACAATATTTGTAGAGGACCACTATACAATGTTACATACCAAATATGAAACCTCTAGGCCTTGCGGTTTCAGAGGAGAAGAATTTTCAAGTCATTTTGCTATTTAAGTCTATATTAACCATGTGACCCCTGGGGTGTGGTCTGTTTTGACCCATGAGGCATAATTTGAACAATTTGTGCAGAGGACCACTATAGGATGTTAAATACCAAATACGAAACCTCTGGGCCTTGCGGTTTCAGAAGAGATGATTTTTTAAGACATTTTGCTATTTAAGTTTATATAAACCATGTGACCCCTGGGGCGTGGCCAGTTTTGACCCCAGGGGCATAATTTGAACAATCTTTGTAGAGGACCACTATACAATGTTACATACCAAATAACAAACCTCTAGATCTTTCGGTTTCTGAGGAGAAGATTTTTAAAGTCATTTTGCTATTCATGTCCATATAAATCATTTGATCCCCAAGGCGTGGCCAGTTTTGACCCCAGGGACATAAATTGAACAATATTTGTAGAGGACCACTATAGGATGTTACATACCAAATATGAAACCTCTGGGCCTTGCGGTTTCAAAGGAGAAGATTTTTAAAGACATTTTGCTATTTAAGTTGATATAAACCATGTGACCCAGGGGCATGGCCAGTTTTGACCCCAGGGGCATAATTTGAACAATCTTTGTAGAGGACCACTATAGGATGTTACATACCAAATATGAAACCTCTGGGCCTTGTGGTTTCAGAGGAAAAGATTTTTAAAGTCATTTTGCTATATATTCTATATAAACCATGTGACCCCCGGGGCGTGGCTCGTTTTGACCCCAGGGGGATAATTTGAACAATCTTTGTAGAGGATCTCTAGAGGATGTCACATATCAAATATGAAAGGTCTGAGCCTTGCGGTTTCATAGAAGATTTTTAAAGTTTTCACTTTTTAAATCTATTTTTAGCTCTGGTGACCTACATATGCAGGGGACCGGAAAGATTTGAACAACTTTGAAAGAGGTCCACCCAATGATCATTCCTGTGAAGTTTGGTGAAAATCTGCCAAGGGGTTTAGGAGGAGATGTTGTTTGAACGAAAAGTTGACGACGCACGCACACACGCACGCACGCACACACGAACGACGGGCAATCACAAAAGCTCACCATGAGCACTTTGTGCTCAGGTGAGCTAAAAAGCAATCTTTAAAATATCAAGTTTGGTGATGATCAGATGAGAAATGTTGGACATACGGTGCGGAAACTGCTAACAAGAGGGCCGTGATGGCATAAAGGGCTAACCTGAGTGCTTGCAAAGATGAAAGCGTAAATGTTGTGACAGGCTTGAACAAATGTGGAGATGTATGCCATAATGTTATAATTTGTCTAGCTGATTAACTTTCATTCATGTTTTTCTTTTGCTCCTTGGCTGGCCATTGCGAGGGTTGAATGCAAAACTAGTGTATCTGATATATGTTAAGCACATACTCAACCCTTGATAGCTTCTCAAAGACAATCAAATACTCATGGTCATAAGTAAGGACCTGGGTATATTTTCTTTACCCTGGTATCCAACTTTTCGCAGGCAATTTCGGATGAATAGTGTTTAAGCTGCAGTTCTGAAAGATTATGGTGATGGCTGCGCAAAGGTCATGTCATGCTTGCCGGCTTTTTCGAGCAGTGGAGTGTATTGCCATTTTACCCTTCTTATATTTAAATTCGCTTTAGGTTTTACGGTCATAGACAAATTGTGCAAGTTTGGTTGAAAATGAAGTCCTTGTCTTGCATCAAGCCCATTTTTGCATAATTTTTCACAATTAAGGGAAAAATAACTCCAGTGTTCATTGCCTAATCTGTCTTGATTGCTGCATGTGCTGAGATCTTATGGCCATAAAATACCTGCAGAAGTTTTATCAAGATTGAATGAAAAAAATAGATCTCCATGCCGGAAAGACAATTTTTTCATTTTTTCCAAAAAACAAATGAAATGGGCCATAACCATGTTTTTTGTGGCCCAATCTGGCCAATTGTTGGCTTCTGCTGCGACCGTATGATCACACAAACTGAGAAAGTTTGGTCAAAATTGAAAAAAAAAAGAAGTCTCTATGAACAAAATGGCATTTTTTGTATTTTTGTCCACAAACATCACAACATAACTCAGGTGTTTGTTGCCAAACCATACCCATCTTTGGCTTCTGCTAAGATCTTTTGGTCACACACAAACTGTTTGGTCAAGATTGAAAGAGAAATAAGGTCTCTATCAAGGAAAAATGCAATTTTCGCCTCTTTTTCAACAAAAAAGGGGCAAACCTTTGGTGTTTGTGGTCCAATCTGGCCCATTGTTCACTTCTGCTGTAATCTTTTGATAATACATCTCTATGAACAAAAAAGGCAATTTTTGCATTTTTTTTTCCAGAAACTAGGGGCCATAACTATGATGTTTGTGGTCCAACCTTGCCCATCACCTGAGACCTTATGGTCAAACACAAACTGTGGAAGTTTGGTAAAGATTGGATGAAATATGAAGATAACTTTTTTGGAAAAATGCAACTTCTTTTGCTTGAAAAAGGGGCAATAACTGTAAGTTTTCTGGTCCGATTTGGCCTATTATCGATAGCAACCAAAAATTAATGGTCATACACAAACTGTGCAAGTTAGGACAAGATCAAACTAGAAGTCCGCGAGTCGGATGTGTCGCCTGACGCCAGATAGGTTACGTGAATTCAAATGAAGAAGCACTAAAGGTTAATGCTCAAATTTTTTAAAAACAGATTTATCTTCAAAAGCACAGAACTCTGGCTAATTGCAAAGAAAAGACTGAAAATTTACAATGGGCAATAGCTTTCATAGTCTTAGAGTTATGCTCCATACAAAAATTAAGTATGAAAATAAACAAAGGGCAATAACTCCAAAAGTATGAGGTGCAGAGTAACAGTTCTTGTGCATTGCACTTTCCCTCAATGAGATCTATCTTCCTATGAAGTTTCATGTTGATAGCTTTAATAGTCTAAGAGTTGTGTTCTGGACAAGCGAAAGGGGACGCCGCCGCCGACGATGACATAAGTAACACCAATATGTCGCCTATTCAGGCAACACAATAAACAAGAGAGCCAAGATGGCCCTGTGTTGCTCACCTGAGAGTAGCTAGAACTGCCATCATCATGGCACAAATACTCTAGCCACCTCAATCATTTACAGTAATTGGCATTGAATAACAACATGAATAAGTATGTGGCCAGACGTAGAAGTGATTTGAAGGAATTTGGTAGTGGGTCACCCAAGGATGTCTGTGAAAACTATTTTCAAATCCAGCCAGCAGGTTCAGACAAGAAGGTTTTCAAAGTTTTCAATATAGCCATTTCAGAAAAAACTGCCCCACCCCCTGGTGGAAACTTTTTTCAAGAATCAAAATGTTTTAAAGGAATTCGGAAGAAAGTCACCCAAGGAACATTTCTGTGAAATTATTGTGAAATCCAGCCAGTGGTTTCAGACAAGAAGATTTTTTAAGTTTTCAATAAAACCCATATAAGGAAAACTGCTTCGACCCCTGGTGGCCATCCTTTTTCACGAATCAAAATGATTTGAAAGAATTTGATAGAGGGTGACCCAAGGAACATTTTTGTGAAAACCATTTTTAAATCCAGCCAGTGCTTTCAGACAAGAAGAATTTTAAAGTTTTCAATCTAGCCATATAAGGAAAACTGCCCGGCGCCCTGGCGGCCATGTTTTTTAACAAATCAAAATGATTTGACGGAATTTGGTAGAGAGTCACCCAAGGAACATTTGTGTGAAAACTATTTCCAAATCCAGCCAGTGGTTTCTGACAAGGATTTTAAAAAAGTTTTCCAGTTTGTAAGCTTTTGGTTGCCATGGCAACCAGAGTTTTCAATATATTTTATTGAATTTATGGAATTTAGTTAAAAGACCATCCCAGGCACATTCCTGCCAAGTTTGGTTAAAATCCACCCAGTGGTTGAGAGAAGTTGCTTGAAGTAAAATGATGACGAAGGACGACGGACACAGACTAATCACAATAGCTCACCCTTGAGCACGAAACACTTCGTGCTCAGGTGAGCTAAAAATGTAGACTTTATCGCGATCATGGTCAAATTGATGACGGCATACGTACAACGGAGGACGAAGGAGAGGTCACCTATGCCAATAGTTCACCGTGCACTTCATGCTCAGATGAGCTAAACAGGCAAATTTTAGATAATTTAAGGGCCATAACTTTGCTGTTCCTGGGGTGTTTTGATTGATTCGAGAACTTGGCAAAGATATTATAACCTCAAACATTTTCATCAAGTTTGGTGAAGATTAGATGAAAACTGTTGGACTTTGAGAGCGGAAACCGCTAAAACAAACACTTTTAGATAATTCAAGGGCCATAACTCCACAATTCCTAGGGTGATTTGACTGATTATCGAACTTGGCCGAGATTATGGCTACAATAATTTTCAGCAAGTTTGGTGGAGATCAGATGAAAACTGTTGTAAATAATTCATGGGTCACAATTTCTGGAGCAATTTGGCTGCTTATCGAACTTGGTTGAGATATTATGCCTATAAACATTTTCATGAAGTTTGGTTAAGATCGGATGAAAACCACTGAACTTAAAGAGCCGAAACGAAAGTGGTCTACCGACTGACGAACATTGGCAAACTAATATAAGCCGCCATCTTCGATGGGTGGCATAACAATTATGCAAAATAATTTTGTAACCTGGTCAGTGGTTTCTAACATGATTTTCAAAATGTTCTATTTAGCCATATCAGGAAAACTGCCCCACCTTTCTGGTAGATATGTTTTTAAACGCATCTAAACTAGAATTGTCACATGAGTGACAGATAAGCCCCCAAAATATGGCCTTGTCACAAAACTATGACATCCATTCGATAGAAATGGAAAAAATGAGAATGCTTTAATTTGTGAATGTTTAAAAGTGTACTAGGTATTTGGAAAAATTTAATTTCAATAGGAACTTGACCTGTATTTTATGATGCTACAAATGTGTACCAAGAATTATTTGATTATGTCAAGCCATTCAGAAACCATGTTTTTAGGGAATTTAAGTCGAAAAGGGGCAATAACTCTGTTAAAATTTAGTGGTTTGTAATTGAACTTGACCTGTGTTCTATGACGTTACACACGTGTACCAAAAATTATTTGAATATGTCAAGGCTTTCTATAGTTAGTTATCATCTGGAAACCATGAAAACCATTACACCGACAGAATGTAAGATCGACAAGCTCACTTCTATATACCCCCCTTAAACTTCGTTTGTGGGGTTATAATGATTTGGAGGAATTTGGTAGAGGGTCACCCAAGAAACATTTGAGTGAAATTATTTTTAAATCTGGTCAGTGGTTTTTGAGAAGATTTCCAAAGTTTTCTATATAGCAATATATGGAAAATGACCCAATCCCTGGTGGCCATGGTTTTTAACAAATCAAAATAATTTGAAACATGAGGGCCACGATGGCCCTAGGTCGCTCACCTGAGTTAAAGGCATCATACTGGCTTATAACAAGAGCGCCAAATGGCACTAAAGCACTTACCTGAGTCTAAAGATCTGGGCCTTGCAGTTTCAGGAGAAGATTTGTACAGTCTATATAAACCATGTGACCCACAGGGCGTGGCCACTTTCTACCCCAGGTGTATAATTTGAATAATATTTGTAGAGGACCACTATACACTATTACATAACATGCATGAAGTTTTATTAAAATATCTCAATACGTTCTCAATTTATTGAGTGGAAACTGTTTTTCTATTTTTAGCAACAGTGACCTTGACCTTGACCCCACCCACCCCATACGTAATCCAAAGCGAGGTCTCCATATAAGGTATTTAAGTATGAAGTTTAATTTAAATATCTCAATGTGTTCTCAAGTTATTGAGTGTAAACCGATTTTCTATTTTTAATGACAGTCACCTTGACCCCACCCACCCCATAAGCAAACCCAAGTGAGGTCTCAATATAAGGTATCTATGTATGAAGTTTCATTAAAATATCTCGATGCGTTCTCAAGTTATTGAGCTGAAACTGGGGTGGGTGGGGTCAAGGTCAAGGTCACCGTTACTAAAAATAGAAAAACGGTTTCCGCTCAATAACTTCAGAAAGCATTGAGATATTTTAATGAAACTTTATACATAAATACCTTACATCGAGACCTCGCTTGGGATTGCATATGGGGTGGGTGGGGTCAAGGTCACCGTTACTAAAAATAGAAAAACGGTTTCCGCTCAATAACTTGAGAACGCATCAAGATATTTTAATGAAACTATATACATAGATACCTTATATTGAGACCACGCTTGGATTGCATATGGGGTTGGTGGGGTCAAGGTCAAGGTCACCATTACTAGAAATAGAAAAACGGTCTCCGCTCAATAACTTGAGAACGCATCGAGATATTTTAATGAAAGTTCGTACATAGATACCTTATATTCAGACCTCGCTTGGGATTGCATATGTGGTGCGTGGGGTCAAGGTCAAGGTCACCGTTACTAAAAATAGAAAAAACGGTTTCAGCACAATAACTTGAGAACGCATCGAGATATTTTAATGAAACGTCATACATATATACCTTATATTGAGACCTCTCTTGGGATTTCATATCGGGTAGGTGAGGTCAAGGTCAAGGTCACCATTACTAAAAATAGAAAAACGGTTTCCTCTCCATAACTTGAGAACGCATCGAGATATTTTAATGAAACTTCATACATAGATACTATGTATATTGAGACCTCGCTTGGGCTTGCATATTTAAAAAATTTCTTAACAATTGCAAATATTCAAAACAAAAAGCTGCAACTCGGGGGGCATACATGTTTTACAAACATCTCTTGTTTTTAGAAACAGTGACATTGACCCCACCCACCCCATATGCAATCCCTAGCGATGTCTCGATATAAGGTATCTATGTATTAAATTTCATTAAAATATCTCAATGCGTTCTCAAGTTATTGAGCTGAAACCGTTTTTCTCTTTTAAGTAACAGTGACCCTGATCTTGACCCCCACCCTCCCCATTAGCAATCCCAAGTGAGGTCTCGATATAAGGTATCTATGTATGAAGTTTCATTAAAATATCTCAATCCGTTCTTGAGTTAGAGATCGGAAATGAAAAGTGCTACGCTATTTAAGTTTATACAAACCAGTTTTGACCCCAGGGGCATCTTTTGAACAATCTTTGTAGGGGACCACTATACAATGTTTCCAACCAAATATAAAACCTCTGGGCCTTGTGGGTTCAGAGGAGAAAATTTTTTAATCATTCTGCCATTTATGTCTATATAAACAGTGTGAGCCCCGGGGTGTGGCCAGTTTTGACCCCATGGGCATCATTTGAACAATCTTTGTAGAGGACCACCATAAAATATTACATACCAAATATGAAACCTCTGGGCCTGGCAGTTTCAGAATAGAAGATTTTTAAAGTCATTTTGCTATTTAAGTCTATATAAACATTGTGATCCCCAGGGTGTGGCCAATTTTGACTCCAGGGCCATCATTTGAACAATCTTTGTAGAGGACCACTATACATTGTTACATACCAAATATGAAACATCTGGGCCTTGCGGTTTCAGAGGAGAAGATTTTTAAAGTCATTTTGCTATTCAAGTCTATATCAACAATATGACCCCCGGGGTGTGACAACTTTTTACCCCAGAGGCATCATTTGAACAATCTTTGTAGAGGACCACTATACAATGTTACATACCAAATATGAAACCTCTGGGCCTTGCAGTTTTTAGAAAAGTAGATTTTAAAAGTCATTTTGCAATTTAAGTCTATATAAACCATGTGAGCCCCAGGGTGTGGCCAGTTTTGATCACAGAGGCATCATTTGAACAATCTTTGTAGAGGACCACTATACAATGTTACATACCAAATATGAAACCTCTGGGCCTTGCGGTTTCAGAGGAGAAGATTTTTAAAGTCATTTTGCTATTCAAGTCTATGTAAACCATGTGACCCCCAGGGTGTGGCCAGTTTTGACCCCAGGGGCATCATTTGAACAATCTTTGTAGAGGACCACTTTACAATGTTACAAATATGAAACCTCTAGGCCTTGCGGTTTCAGTGAAGATGATTTTTAAAGTCATTTTGCTATATTAGTCTATATAAACCATGTCACCTCCGGGGCGTGGCCAGTTTTTACCCCAGGGGCATAATTTGTAGAGCAACTATACAATGTTACATACCAAATATGAAACCTCTGGGCCTAGCAGTTTCAGAGAAGATTTTTAAATTCTATATAAACCATGTGACCCCCGGGGTGTGGCCACTTTTGACCCCTGGGGCATCATTTGAACAATCTTTGTAGTGGACCACTTTAGAGGAGATTTTTTTAATGTCATTTTGCTATTTAAGTCTATATATACATTGTGAGCCCCTGGGTGTGGCCAGTTTTGACCCAAGGGGCATCATTTGAACAATCTTTGTAGAGGACCACTATACAATGTTACATACCAAATATAAAATCTTTAGGCCTTGCGGCTTCAGAGAAGATTTTTAAAGTCATTTTGCTATACAAGTCTATATAAACCATGTGACCCCAGGGGCATGGCCAGTTTTGACCCCAGGGGCATAATTTGAACAATCTTTGTAGAGGACCCCTACAGGATCTCACATATCAAATATGAAAGTTCCAAGCCTTGTGGTTTCAGAGGAGATTTTTAGTTTTCGGTTTTTAAAACTATTTTTAGCTCTTGTGACCTGCATATGCAGTGAACCGGAACGATTTGAACTATTTTGAAAGAGAATGTCCTAAGGATCATTCCTGTGAAGTTTGGTGAAAATCTGCCCAGCGGTTTAGGAGGAGATGTTATTTGAATGAAAATGTTGACACACGATACAACGCATGACGGACAAAAGGTGATCCTAAAAGCTCACCATGAACATGTTGTGCTCAGGTGAGCTAAAAATTTGGTAGAGGGTCACATATGTCAAATTATTTTGAAATTTGGTCAGCGGCTTCTGATATGATTTTCAAAGCTTTCAATACAGCAATATATGGAAAATGACCCAGTCCCTGGTGGCTTTGTTTTTTAACAAATCAAAATGATTTGAAACAAGAGGGCCATGATTGCCCAAAGCGCTCACCTCAGTACTGGCAATGACAGAGACCAGCTCTGACATCTGAATGTCATCACCTACAAAATGACCAAAATCAGACAACCTGACCTGGCAATCAAGAGGTGCAATATAGATGCAAATCCGACCTTCTTCTGTAGCTAACCTGGCAATCTACTGGTGCTATACAGTCTCATGCCTGTCTGGCCTACTTCTGTTATTTATGCATTTATGGTCGTAACTGTTGGGACCAAGATGAACCAAAAACAATCAGTGATATGTTTACCATGCACAATCACACTTTCATTACACAGAAGTTGACATACAATCTTTGCAATGGCACAATTTTTAGGTTCAAACATCCAGCTGAATTCCATGTACGTTGTTTTGTTCTTATATTAACCGAACAATAACTAGAGCTTTGTCACAGGAGTGGCAGCGGGCCCCGAATGATAGCATGTTTGAAGGTGAGGACCCGTTTTTCTATTTTTAGTAATGGTGACCTTGACCTTGATCTCACCCATCCCCTATGCAATCCAAAGCGATGTCTTGATAAAAGGTATCTATGTATGAAGTTAAATTACAATAGCTCAATTCGTTCTCTAGTAATTGAGTGGAAACCGTTTTTTGTTTTTTTTTGTAACGGTGACCTTGACAGTGACCCCATCCACCCCCTATGTAATCCCATGCCAGGTCTCGATATAAGGTATCTATGGATGAAGTTTCATTAAAATATTTCAATTCGTTCTCAAGTAAGAGAGCTGAAACCAAAAGTTGATTCCGCCTGAAAATGAAAAATTAACAAAGGGCAATAACTCCATAATTATGAAGTGCAGAGTAACGGTTCTTGTGCACTGCACTTCTCCTCAATGAGATCTATCCACCTGTGAAGTTTCAAGTCTTATAGACTAAGAGTTATGCTCCAGGCAAAAACAAAGTATGAAAAATTAACAAAGGGCAATAATCCACCCATAAGTTTCAAATTAGTAGCTGAAACGGTTTTGAAGTTATGAAAGAAAAACGGACAGATGGACAGACAGAGTGACAGTCAACTGTCAACATAAAGGTATATAATCGATTTGGTCTATTCAATCAAACAGACCATTGTACTTTATATTTTTCCATTTTAATTGTGTTTTTGGTTTTATAAATGATATTCAGCTCACCAGTTAATTAATAGCTCAAATACAAAAGCCAATTAACCAGTTACTGAAATACTATTTGTTGCCATTCCAAATGAAAAATCAAAATGCTTACAGCATAGAAAGACCGTTGGCAACAAAAGAAACTAAAGCATTGGATTGATGAGTTCATTTTTGCTGAAAAGGAATGCATTTGTTTGAATGATGTTAATTTCCCACATTTAAACTTGATAATATAGCTTCTTATTCAATTGTTTACGACATCATAATGAACATTTATTCGTAAGTAACAAACAAATATTTTTCAAACTAATTATTTTATGCAAACAGAATTATATACATGCCAGTTAACAAGTAAATGTGCAACGAGCCATGGGGAATTACCGTTTAAGAGTGGTAGTTAGGAGCATCAATTGTTTGTGATTCGTAGCCTACTGAGTAAAAAGTAGGTCATACTATGCGTGATCTCGATTTTCCATACTTAAGTTTAAAATTAGTACATTGCAGTAATTTGTTGTCAAAATATGCAGAATAAGAATCGGTAACAAGAAATAACACTTTCATGAGTCAAAAATATCTGATGTAGCGCATTATTTAGTGGTCTTATTTCAGGACACCCAGGTGAATATTTCGGTTACACTCAAGTAAATAGCGAAAATAGGGTTGCCATTTATTTGACGTAACATTTTTAATAATTGACTTTTTTTTAGAAACTGTAATTGCAGTAAATCATATGATATATACATTATGATACACATTTCATACATTATCTTTAATACCGTAATCTTACGAACATGAAAATTTCTATTCCAATATTTGCTTAACCCACAGCCCCATAGATACGAATAAATCTGACCGTATCAATTACTGGATACATACGACTTTTCCCTTCTCTATCCAATAATCCCATATATTCACGACTTTCATTTTTAAAAGCAAATTCTGGCCAATATTGATGATAAATGTGTTTAAGAATTACATAAACAAAAACCTTCGCCATTTTTCGGAGGTATCGAGTGCATTACGGGATATGTTTCTATTTAAAGATATGTTGTAATTGACGTCCAATCGGGACAGGGGTATCCCCATTAAACATGCATAAATCACGTACTGCAATGTGCAGGCATCCGGTTATGGTCATATTTTAAAAATAGCAACAAATCTAGTAGTGTATTTAAATTTAGATGGAAAATAGGGTGAACGTAATTTTCTGTGTAAACATGCTGCATTCGTCTGGATTTAAATTGTCAGATTTACTTATTTTGATTCGTCTATGTTTTTAATGATCCTCACTTGCATTTTAGTAGAAATTATTTGAATAAATCTCACTTTTTTCCTGTTTTCATAAAATCTCTTTTAATGAGCTGCCTACATGATTTAATTGTGTAAACTACTATGGCTTGTGTACAGACATACAAAAGCATTATGAAAAGACACCTCATTTTTGGATGCGTATTATATTCAGATATTTATTTTTCACCAATAATATTGTTGAAACTTGGGGGTGCGTATTATACATGAGTGCTTATTATATTCGTAAGATTACAGTAATTAAAAGGTAAGAAAACATTCGTGATTTTTGCCAGCGGAATAGCCTGGTAATATGCACAACTCCTCTTAATAATGAAGAGTTCCATTAAGTTTCAATGAAATCTGTCCAGTAGTTGCTGAGAAAAAGCCCGGACAAGAATTGTGCACTATATACTAATTTCAGAAATCTTCAAAGTCCTCTAACTCCGCGAAAAATCATTGAAGTGGGACATTCTAGTAAAATGCACATCTCCCCTTGGTATTGAAGCTTCCCATAAAGTTTCGTTGAATTCCAGCCAGTAGTTGCTGAAAAAAAGCCCGGACAAGAAAGTCAAGAATTGTGCTCTGTATACTAATTTCAGAACTCGTCAAAGTACCATAACTCTGAGAAAAATCATCGAAGAGGAACCTCCTAGAAATGTGCACATGTCCTCTTGCTAATGAAGCTTCCCATAAAGTTTTGTTGAATTCCGGCCAGTAGTTGCTGAGAATTAGCCCTGACAAGAAAGTCAAGAATTGTTCACTATATACATATTTCAGAAATCTTCAAAGTCCCATAACTCTGAGAAAAATCAATGAAGTGGAACGTCCTGGTAATATGCTCACCTCCTCTTGGTAATAAAGCCTCCCAAAAAGTTTCGTTGAATTCCGGCTATTAGTTGCTGAGAAATAGCCCGGACAAGAAAGTGGGACGGAAGGACGGACGGAGGGAAGGACACAATAACTCCGGTGTTTCTGGCCTGATCATGCTTTATTTGACTTCACCTGTAGTCTTACATTCATAGACAACCTGTACACGATCGGTGAAGATTGGATGAAAAATGAAGTGTCTATCCTGAATAATGTCCGCTTTTTGCATATTTTTTTTAACAAACAAAGGGCAATAACTCTGGTGTTTCTGGTCTGATCTTGCTTATATTCGACTTTAACTGTAATCTCATGGTAATAGACAAACTGCGCAAGATTGGTTAAGATTGGATGAAAAATGAAGTCTCTATCCTGAATAATGTCCATTTTTGTATATTTTTTCATAAACAAAGGGCAATAACTCTGGTGTTTGAGACACGCTCTAGCCCATTTTTGGCGTCTGCTGAGATCTAATGGTCATGCACAAATTGTGAAAGTTTGGTTAAGATTGGATGGAAAACAAAGTCTATATGTTGGAAAAAGGCATTTCTGCACTTTTTTTGCATGAAAAAGGGGCAATAACTCGAGTGTCACTGGTGTGATCTGGCCCAATAACGATCACATCTGAGATTTTATGGCCATAAACAAACTGTGCAAGCTTGGTTAAGATTGGATAAAAAGTGAAGTCTCCAGCGTGAAAACGAACCAATTGTGGACGGCACACGGACGACGCAGGAGAGGTCCCCTATACCAATAGCTCACCAAGCACTTCATGCTCAGGTGAGCTAAAAATACATTTTTTCAGTCTCTTGTATATAATAGGGGGTAGCTGCTCGAATACAACATACTGCTATAAGTATGAGTTCGCTATTATTTTTTATAATTTTACATTTATTTTTAATGATTTTTCATATTTATACTTTCAACACTTTTTTTAATATACCAGTAATGGATTCTGTTTCTTACTCAAATAATTGCTATCTCAAATCCATTCAATATGTCTAATTATGCCGGTATTTAGACCTAATCACACCAATCTTGCTTATTGTCAATACCTGAAGTGTCAAATGCCTACCAATTAACGCAGTAATCAATTGGGGGCGTGGTCTCCAGTGGAGAGAATGCCCGAAGTTTACTTTTCAGTCATTCACATTGACACATATTTATACAAGACTAGTTATGTATCATATATATGCATTGTTGAATTTTATCATTTAAAAGTGAGCTCCTTTTTTAACACAGTGACACTACTTTGCATTACATATATGCACATTGTCTTTTTATAAGCGGTTAGCCAATATTTGAGTGCATTGACTGGCAGATGTACTGTGTTTAAATTGTGTAAAATATGTATATAACGTCTCCTGTAATTCTATCATGTAATGCATAATAAATATATGTTTTATTGCCAAAAAATTAATACTAACTTGCAAACACTGTTCTTAAAGGGACTATGTCAATGAAACAATTGCCTTCCTATTGCCCTATAAATGATATTACATGATAGAATTGAGCTACACTAAGATATTTCCATTAAATAAATAATAAATGATGTAATACACAATGAGATTTTTGATTAAAAAAATAAGCTAAAAAGTTTGAAAAAATTAAAACCCTGAGTGGGTATCGAACTCACGACTTAGGAGCCATACGAAGAAATGACAGTAGACAGCGCTTTAACCAACTGCGCTGTTCTGCTTGGTAATGAATCATGTGTAAACTATCGTTATACAAAAAACGCACAATTCTGATGTCAAAATGTAAACATAAAAAGGGCCAAACAAACCTTATTATTAATTAATTTTTATCTCAGAATGCGTACACTATTTTCCAATTATATATACAAATTTGATTCTATGTTTAGCGTACCCGGGCTGGTAGGTTTTTGGATGCCTGAACAAATAAAACAAGATTCTGTGTTTGATAAACACAGATGCCCCAGGTTGGTGCTGGGTAGCCCATTTCTTAGTCCAAATTAGGTCAAGGTCAAAGTGAGGTTGGGTAATATGGGTGAATTGGGAACGGTCATAAGTAGAAACTGTGTAAATATCCAAGTGTTGTAGTAAGCGGTGATGGTGCTAGACGAAACAGTAAAATCTAGTTAACCAAGCAATGGCATTTTTGAATTATTATAAGTCCAAATTAGTTCAAGGTCAAGGTCAAAGTGAGGTTGGGTGATATGGGTGGATTGGGTATGGTCATAAGCAACAACTGTGTAAGTATCCAAGTGTTGTAGCAAGCGGTCTTGGTGCTAGAGAAAATGGTAAAATCTAGTTAACCAAGAAACAGCCCATTTGAATTATTCTAAGTGCAAATTACATCAAGGTCAAGGTCAAAGTGAGGTTAGGTGATATGGGTGGATTGGGAACGGTCATAAGTAACAATTGTGTAAATATCCAAGTGTTGTAGTAAGCGGTGTTGGTGCTAGACGAAACTGTAAAATCTACTTAACCTTGTCACGGACTGAAGGACGGACGGAAGGACGGACAGGACGATCACTAATGCCTCCCGCATCAAGATGCAGGGGGGCATAAAAACATTTTTGACAAAGTGAAAAATCAAGTTGGAAATCGATTAAATATGCTTATAATGACACACTTTGGGTCATTTCGTTATTCTATTATCTCATTTATAAATAAATGATATTGTAAATAAAAGTAATGGATCTTAGTTCAAGTTATAGTTGATTTTTGAATGAATTTTGTTGGTTGAAATCTTGCATTTGGCTAATGTGCAACACATGTGGAATAAGTGACGATATTCCACAATTCTGATTTGGAATCTTGCATTTTGTCGTATGTTTTGTCTTATTACTATTTTGTATTGTCCTTTTAAGGGCATATTTTAAAATGTGTATCATCCAAAATAATTTATGTTAAAACAGTTGTCTATGATTATGAAGATGTTTGTAACTATATATATTATTTGGTGTAAATTTCAGGGTTTGTCAATACCAATATAATATGATGTTACTTCAGACCGATCTTGGGAAAAGAATGACTTATTGCATGTGTTTTTATCAATATATCGAACAAGAGGGCCCTGAGGGCCTTAGGACGCTCACCTGAGACCTTGTAACCCAATTGGAATTTGCATCCCCGAGGTGTGGCTTATTTTTATCTCAAAAATTGCCGGACCGAAATAAAATTTGCTGGATTGAAACATTATTTTAAGTATGTATACATGTATACACTAACATATTATCGTCGCGATCTAAAAGCAAACATACTTTACCCACCGTTGTAATTGTTGTTTTAATTTAAATCACACTATGATATGACAACGTGCATAATAAAAACGAAATCGGAAACAACCGTCCAAATTTACTGCTCACGAGACATACAGTACACACCAATTCTATATACATTTAGTATGCACAACCCGTGGTTTGCTAAAAAGCCCGCAAAAATTATGCTGACAATCACTACGTCATGTCATCCGCAGGGAAAGCGTGGATTTATTGATATAGTTTTTATAAAAAAGTTTGTAGCGCAAAGAACTGTGAAATGTTACTTGCGTATAAAAGTTTCGTAGGGCAAAACAACACAATTAGGTTTATGTATGTATGCCACATATTTTTACTAAACCTTTTGTTGACACCATGATATTACCTCTAAAACGCAAAAGTATGGAGAATATTGTTGTCGTTAGTTACTTTTAACACCCACCACGTGGACGGCATGCAGCATGTTTTTCACAACCTATACTTGTAACCATGTTTGTTATTGGGCTGCTAATTAAAGCGACTGCAGTGAAAGGACTTTGTCATGGGTGGCACGCACAAAGCTGGTGACACCAAACTGTTACACTTTTATTTTGTGCAGGTCGGGTTATAGTTGGTCGCACAACACAATTTTTACTGAAAAGAGTAGCGATTAAGGCGCGAAAATCCAGACCAAACAACATTTATTTACGGCAGTTAGGGTAATAAGAAAATTAATTAAGAACATGATCCACGGACGATTCACAATGTATTGGGAATCGCGATATAGCGCAGCTGTATTCAATTGTTCAGATATTTATACTTTGTTGTCCAGCAATATATAGGAATGAGCCTTGAAAAAGCTGTCGGACAGTCGGACCGATTCTCAGAACAAAATATCGGACCCACTAAAAATTCGCCGGTCTCGTCTGTCGGACTGACGGGTTTCGGGAAGTCTGCATAAACCATGTGACCCTTTGGGGTGTGGCCAGATTTGACCCCAGGGGCATAATTAGAACAATCTTTGGTGAGGACCACTTTGCAATGTTACGTACTACATACAGGAAAGCTGTGGGCCTTGCCTTTTCAGAGGAGAGGATTTTTAAAGTCATTTTGCTATTTAAGTCTATATAAAACATGTGAACCCCGGGGCGTGACCAGTTTTCACCCCAGGAGCATAATTTGAACAATATTTGTAAAGGACCACATATACATACCAAATATGAAACCTTGTGGTTTCAGAGGAGAAGAATTTTAAAGTTTAAAATATGTAATACATGCAACAATTTATGAACTAAAAATTTTCTTAAAATAAATGAAATTTTATTCGTTTTATTTCCACTTGATTGTTTACATTTAAAGACATTTGGTGTCCTAGTTTCCCGTAAAAGGAATGCAAATCCTATGCATGATTTTTGCATGGACATATCCCGTTATTGTGGTCAGTGAAGTGTTTCAATTTCGAGGGTCGTCTAACAAACCTATACTAGTATCGGAATTGAATAAAGACATTGGTACAACACATTGAGAAAACAAAGGTATTATATACAAAGCTACATGGTTTTTCTATGCGATTTTACTTATTATAGTGGTCAGAAACTTACCAAGTGATTTTTAGTTCATAAATTGTTGCATGTATTACATATTTTAAACTTCAAATACTATACAAAACGTTTTAGAGACGGCCCTCAAAATGATTTTCCAGTTTATGGCAAATGACATTACTGTTAGCAGCACAGTTATTCATGAAAAGCATGGAACTTGTGAAAATCACCACACTAGCAAATAAACAAAGCAAGTGTTTATAAACTGTTTACTTGGAGGATCTGTGTTTTTATTTTCAACGGTATTCAAGAATCAAATAGTTACCTGACGTTTGGTATAATTGAAGCTTACACATACAATAATACAATTTTACAAGACATGTTTTAATTGTGTAATATAAATTTGACGATTTCCACTTTAAATGAAGTCAATATAAACCACGTGACCCCCGGGGTGTGGCCAGTTTTTACCCCAGGGGCATTATTTGAACAATCTTTGTAGGGACCACTATACAATGTTACACACCAAATATAAAAATTCTGGGACTTGCGGTTTCAGAGGAGAAGATTGTTAAAGTCATTTTGCTTTTTAAGTCTATATAAACCATGTGATCCCTGGGGTGTGGCCAATTTTGAACCCAGGGGCATCATTTTAACAATCTTTGTAGAGGACCACAATACAACGTTACCAGCCAAATATGAAACCTCTAGGCCTTGCAGTTTCAGAGGAGAAGATTTTTAAAGTCACTTACTATTTAAGTCTATATAAAATATGTGACACTTGGGGTTTGGCCAGTTTTTAATCCAGGGGTATCATTTGAACAATCTTTGTACAGGACCACTATATAATGTTACATACCAAATATGAAACCTCTGGGCCTTGCGGTTTCAGATAAGACGATTTTTAAAGTCATTTTGCTACTGAAGTCTATATAAATCATGTGACCCCCTGGGTGTGGCTAGTTTTAACACCAGGGGCATCATTTGAACAATCTTTGTAGAGGACCACTAAACAATGTTACATACCAAATATGAAACCTCAAGGCCTTGCAGTTTCAGAGGAGAAGATTTTTAAAGTCATTTTGCTATATAAGTTTTTATAAACAATGTGACCCCCAGGGCGTGGCCAGTTTTGACCCCAGGGGTATTATTTGAACAATCTTTGTAGAGGACCACTATACAATGTTTCATACCAAATATGAAACCTCTCTGCCTTGCAGTTTAAAAGGAGAAGAATGTTTAAGTCATTTTGCTAATTAAGTCCATATAAACCATGAGAACCCCGTGGTGTGGCCAATTTTGAACCCAAGGGCATCATTTTAACAATCTTTGTAAAGGACCACAACACAATGTTACCAACCAAATATGAAACCTCTAGGCCTTGAAGTTTCAGAGGAGAAGATTTTTGAAGTCATTTTGCTATTTAAAGTCTATATAAATCATGTGACCCCCTGGGTGCAGCCAATTTTGACCCCAGGGGCATCATTTGAACAATCTTTGTAGAGAACCACTATACAATGTTACATACCAAGTATAAAACCTCTGGGCCTTGTGGTTTCGGAGAAGATTTTTAAAGTCATTTTGCTATTTAAGTCTATATAAACCATGTGACCCCCGGGGTGTGGCCAGTTTTGACCCCAGGGGCATCATTTGAACAATCTTTGTAGAGGACCACTATACAATGTTTCATACCAAATATGAAACCTCTCTGCCTTGCGGTTTAAAAGGAGAAGAATTTTTAAGTCATTTTGCTAATTAAGTCCATATAAACAAACATGAGAACCCCGTGGTGTGGCCAATTTTGAACCCAAGGGCATCATTTTAACAATCTTTGTAAAGGACCACTACACAATGTTACCAACCAAATATGAAACCTCTGTTTCAGAGGAGAAGATTTATAAAGTCATTTTGCTATATAAGTCTATATAAACCATGTGACCCCCGGGGCGTGGCCAGTTTTGACCCCAGGGGCATCATTTGAATAATCTTTGTAGAGGACCACTAGAGGATGTCACATATCAAATATGAAAGCTCTGAGCCTTGCGGTTTCATAGGAGAAGATTTTTTAAGTTTTCACTTTTTAAATCTATTTTTAGCTCTGCTGACCTACATATGCAGCGGACCGGAAAGATTTGAACAACTTTGAAAGAGGTCCACTTAAGGATCATTCCTGTGAAGCTTGGTGAAAATCTGCCAAGCGGTTTAGGAGGAGATGTTGTTTAAATTAAAAGTTTGACGACGCACACACGCACGCACACACGCACGCACGCAGGCAAGACGGACAATGGGTGATCACAAAAGCTCACCATGAGCACTTTGTGCTCAGGTGAGCTAAAAAGGAGGAATAACTCTAGTGTTTCTGGTTCTATCTGGCCCAACATTGCACCCATATGATTTATATTGGTCATACACAAACTGTGCAAGTTTAGTCAACAAGAAATTAAAAGTTAATTCTCTATGGAGACTGAAAGCCAATTGTTGACAAATCATGGCCTTTTTCACAAACAAGGAGCAATAACTCTGGTCTTTCTGTTCCGATCTGGCCCATATTGGACATTGACTGAGAGCTTAGGGTCATACATAAACAGTGCCAAGTCTCTATTCTCCTCATTGTCCATATTTTTTCTATTTTTTCTCACCAACAAGGGGCAATAACTCTTCTTTGAAATCTTCTGAACATACACATGCTGTGCAAGTTTGGTCAAGTTGAGATGAAAAATAAAGTCTGCATGTTGCACTTAGACCATTTTGCAGTTTTTCTTTCTTATGAAAAAGGGGCAAATACACGTGTGTTCCTGGTCCCCTTTGGTCATTATCCAACCTATCAGAGATTATATGTTTATTACACAATGTGCAAGTTTGGTTTAGATTGAAAGAACAGTGAAGTCTCTATCGCGTCTACACCCCCATTGGTCGATGCATTATGGATGCTGGACGCCAGATGACGCAGGACAGTCCCCCTATACCAACAGCTCACTGAGCACGAAGTGCTCAGGTGAAATACAAGAGCTTTCGGAGAACAGTGCGTCGACTTTTCTTGTACTTCTCAGAGTTACAGGTATTTTTTTCTAAAACAAACGGTTTGGATAGTAGGGGCCAATTAAACAAAGTTTATTTTGTCCTCGAGTTACAGTGTGGGAAGCATTTTTCTAATTTTCAAACAGTGACCTTGACCAAAACCACCCCATATGCAAAATCATGCAATGTCACGCAATACTGTATCTTTAAAGTGAGTTGCATTAAAATATTTCAATTCGTTCTCAAGTCATTGAGCAGAAAATGTTTTCTCTATTTTTAGTAACAGTGACCTTGACCCACCCAACCCACCCCAAATGCAATCCCAAAGTAAAGTATTGCTTTAAGGTATCTATGTATGAAGATTCATTCTCGAGTTAGAGAGTGGAAATAAAAAGTTGACACCACAACCGTAGCCGTGGGAATGTAAAATTTCTAAGTGTAAAAAGGCCCATAATTTTGACAAATTTCAAACTATAGTTACAAAACTTGGCCTATAGGTTCATTTTAATATGGGGAATAAATGTTTTAGGTTTGAATGAAATCCCTTAAGCCATTCCTGAAAAACTAGCTTACCGAAAAACTTTAACCTAGCACGGACTCTGACTCAGATGCCGTCACTGACGCAGATGCCAGGGTGAGTAGAATATCTTGCTTTTTTTTTCAAAAAGTCAAGCTAAAAATATAATGAAAGTGTTGCAAAGGAAGTCACTTTTATTTTTTGGAATTATAAAAAGATTCCCAAAACTAGAAGCTCTTACTTATACATATCATACAAGCAAATACTAGCAAGTAGCATGGTACACTCAAAATAGTGTAAAAGTATTTCTCAATTAAGCAGAAAATATAAAGCAGTGTAGAAGTATTTCACATTTGAGGAGAAATTATAAATCAGCTTCAAAAATAATGTAAGATAATTACTTGAGTTTCCAAAATCTCAATTAGTAAGTCTGTCCAAAAGTTACATAATTAAATGATACTGAATAAGTTACTAACTAAACAGGCACTAGATCACATGATCTAAATCCTATATTCCGATTGCTTGTTTACAAAATGTATTCTAGCTATTTATTGTCTGTTTACATCTTGGATGCTCAGATGGACAGTGGCACAAATAGCCAAAACATATGTCAGATTAGGCTATCAATAAGTCACGTCACTTGCTGAATCAGAGACCTGTCCTGGCAATTATCTTCCAGATACTGCATTTACCTCCCTTTGACCAGGGGAGTAATACAGAAATTAGGCATGGCATCGAATACCAAGAACAATATTTGAATGGTCGATTGATGAGGTATTGGAATATTTGAATATACTTGTAAACTGATGGAAATGTATTATTAAAATGACTTAATTGTGTGGTTTATAGCCACCATCAACGCACGATGAGAAAAGTGCGGCAAATACACAGACTTTAATCTACATATTAGAACTCTGTTGCGATTTTGCAATTTCATTTAATGGGAAAGACATCAAACCATTTATTTAGCACAGGTAAATCTTTGCTGACAACTTCGTTGTCTGTTTCCACAACATAACTAGGAAGGTGACATGTTGTTTCAGAGCACATGTGCACATGTACGCAATAACACCAATTAGCCACTTGAACATGCTTTAATCTCCTACTTCCCATATAAGTGAAATTGTGAACTGATGACCGTGGTCAATATAATGGGACTAAAAATAACAACCAGAAATGTGAAAATACCACGAAAACCAAATTGTTCTTAACAAATGCATAAAAGTCAGCACAATAATGGAAGAAAGTTCTGGGTGCCATATGCATTCCTAAGCGAGGTCCCGTTCTAAGATCACTGAGCAGAAAATGTTCAATGAATGTATGAAGATTCATTAAAATATCGCAACGCGTTCTCAAATTATTGAGCAGAAACCGTTTTTATATTTTTGGTAACACTGACCTTGACCTTGATCTCACCCACCCCATATGCAATCCCAAGCGTGGTCTAGATACAAGGTATCTACATATGAAGTTTAATTAAAATATCTTTATGGATTCTAAAGTTATTGAGCAGAAACAGTTTGTCTATTTTTAGTAATGGTGACCTTGACCCCACCCACCTCATATACAATCCCAAGCAGGGTCTCGATATAAGGTATATATGTATGAAGTTTCATTAAAATATCTCGATGCGTTCTCAAGTTATTGAGCGGAAACCGTTTTTCTATTTTTAGTAACAGTGACCTTGACATTGACCCCACCCACCCCATATGCAATCCCAAGTGAGGTCACAATATAAGGTATCTATGTATAAAGTTTCATTAAAATATCTCGATTCGTTCTCAAGTTATTTAGCGGAAACCGTTGTCTATTTTTAGTAATGGTGATTTTGACCTTGACCCCACCCGCCCCATATGCAATCCCAAGCGAGGTCTCGATATGAGGTATCTACGTAAGAAGTTTCATTAAAATATCTTGATGCCTTCTCAAGTTATTGAGCGGAAACCATTTTTCTATTTTTAGTAACAGTGACCTTGACCTTGACCCCACCCACCCCATATGCAATCCCAAGCGAGGTATCGATATAAGGTATCTATGTATTATGTTTCATTAAAATATCTCCATGCGTTCTCAAGTTATTGAGCGGAAACCGTTGTTCTATTTTTTAATAACGGTGATTTTGACCTTGATCCTACCCGCCCCATATGCAATCCCAAGCGAGGTCTCGATATGAGGTATCTATGTAAGAAGTTTCATTAAAATAGCTTGATACCTTCTCAAGTTATTGAGCGGCAACCATTTTTCTATTTTTAGTAACAGTGACCTTGACTGTGACCCCACCCACCCCATATGCAATCCCAAGCGAGGTATCGATATAATAGCTTGATACCTTCTCAAGTTATTGAGCGGCAACCATTTTTCTATTTTTAGTAACAGTGACCTTGACTGTGACCCCACCCACCCCATATGCAATCCCAAGCGAGGTATCGATATAAGGTATCTATAAATTATGTTTCATTAAAATATCTCCATGCGTTCTCAAGTTATTGAGCGGAAACTGTTTTTCTATTTTCAGCAACGGTGACCTTGACCCCACCCACCCCATATGCACTCCCAAGCGAGGTGTCAATATAAGGTATCTATGTATGAAGTTTCATTAAAATATCTCAATCTGTTCTCAAATTAGAGAGCGGAAACGAACAGTCGACGCCGCCAACCCGCCTGCCCGCTCGCCCAATGACATACCCCAATCTAATAACCGAGATTTTTCTTTGAAAAATTTGGTTAAAAAACTGTGGTCTACATAACATTATGGTGATAGGTAGATTTTGACACATATCCTAGAGAAGCTTAGGTACCAAGAAAACTCTATCTTTAAGGACTGACATTGACAAAAACAGCATTTAATATGCTATGCAAAATAAATAAACAGGTAAGAATTTGAATACATAAATATTATTTGAATAGTTTTCATTATAAGAATATTCGTTGCCATCCCTAACAGGCATGGATGCTGCTTGGGGCAAACAAGAGGGCCTGAGGGCCCTAGGATGCTCACCTGAGACCTAGTAACCCAGTTGGAATTTGCATCCCCGAGGTGTGGCTTATTTTTATCCCAGGGGTATAATTTGAACAATCTTGAACAAACCTTGTGGTTTCAGGTAAAGATTTTTAAAGTCAATTTGCTATTTAAGTCTATATAAACCATGTGACCCCTTGGGGTGTGGCCAGATTTGACCCCAGGGGCATAATTTGAACAATCTTTTGAGAGGACCACTATGCAATGTTACGTACTACATATAGGAAAGCTGTGGGCCTTGCCATTTCAGAGGAGAGGATTTTTAAAGTAATTTTGCTATTTAAGTCTATATAAACCATGTGACCCCGGGGCGTGATCAGTTTTGACCCCAGGAGAATCATTTGAACAATATTTGTAGAGGACCACATATACATACCAAATACAAAACCTCTAGGCCGTGCGGTTTCAGAGGAGAGGAATTTTTAAGTAATTTTGCTATATAAGTTTATATAAACCATGTGACCACCGGGGCGTGGCCAGTTTTGACCCCAGGGGCATAATTTGAACAATCTTTGTAGAGGACCACTATAGGATGTTACATACCAAATAAGAAACCTCTGGGCCTTGCAGTTTCTGAGGAGAAGATTTTAAAAGTCATTTTGCTATTTAAGTGTATGTAAATCATGTGACCCCTGGGGCGTGGCCAGTTTTGACCCTATAAACATAAATTGAACAATATTTGTAGAGGACCACTATAGGATGTTACATACCAAATATGAAACCTCTGGACCTTGCTGTTTCAGAGAACAATATTTTAAAGACATTTTGCTATTTAAGTCTATATAAACCATGTGATCTCCGGGGCACGGCCAGTTTTGACCCCAGGGGCATAATTTGAACAATCTTTCTAGAGGACCACTTTAGGATGTTACATACAAAATATGAAACCTCTGGGCCTAGTGGTTTCAGAGAAGATTTTAAAGGTAATTTTGCTATATATTCTATATAAACCATGTGACCCCCGGGGCTTGGCCGTTTTGACCCCAGGGGCTTATTTGAACAAACTTTGTAAAGAACCACTAAAGGATGTTACAAACCAAATATGAAACCTATGGGCCTTGTGGTTTCAGAGGAGAAGATTTTTAAAGTCATTTTGCTATATATTCTATATAAACCATGTGACCCCCGGGGCATGGCCAGTTTTGACCCCAGAGGCATAATTGAAAATCTTTGAAGAGGACCACTATAGGATGTTACATACCAAATATGAAACCTCTGGGCCTTGCGGTTTCAGAGGAGTCGATTTTTAAGGTAATTTTGCTATATATTCTATATAAAACATGTGACCCCTGGAGCGTGACCAGTTTTGACCCCAGGGGCATAATTTGAACAATCTTTGTAGAGGACCACTATAGGATATTACATACCAAATATGAAACCTCTGGGCCTTGCGGTTTCAGAGAAGATTTTCCAAGTTTACACTTTTTAAATCTATTTTTAGCTCTGGTGACCTACATATGCAGCGGACCTTAGCGATTTTAACAACTTTGAAAGAGGGTCACCCAATGATCATTCCTGTGAAGTTTGGTAAAAATCTGCCAAGTAGTTTAGGAGATGTCGTTTGAATGCACGGACGACGGACAATGGGCGATCACAAAGCTGACCATCAGCACTTTGTGCTCAGGTGAGCTAAACAAGCGGCAAAAACTCTGGTGATCCTGGACCGATTTGGCCCATAATCGAAACTACCCGAGATGCTATGGTCATACACAAACTGTGCAAGTTTGGTAAAGATTGAATGAATGAAAAGTGAAGTCAGTATCGCGTCTACGGGTTCAACTGTTGACGCATTTGGGACACCGGATGATGCAGAACAGTCCCTCTATACAAATAGCTCAACAAGCACGATGTGCTCAGGTGAGCTAACAAGAGCTGTCGGAGGACAGTGCGCTCGACTTTTCTTGTGCTTGTCAGAGTTTCTAGCATTTTTTCTAAAACAAACTGTATAGTAGGGGCCAATTAAACAAAATTACTTTCTTTCTCGAGTGACTGAGTGGAAGCATTTTTTTCTAAATTTCTAAACAGTGACCTTGACCTTGACCCAACTAACCCCACATGCAATTTCTCGTTATACAGTATCTATAAATTGAATTTTATTAAAATATTCTAATCTGTTCTCGAGTTATTATTTATTGTTTTCTATTTTTAGTAACAGTGACCTTTACCTTGACCCCACCCTGTCCACCACAAATGCAATCCCGAGTAAAGTGTTGCTTTATGGTATTTATCTATGAAGGTTGATTCTCAAGCTAGAGAGTGAAAATCAAAAGTTGATGCCGTCCTTCTACCCACTTAAAATTTTTTAAGTGTAAAAATTTTAAGTGTAAAACTGCCCATAATTTTGACAAATTTCAAACCAGAGTTATCAAAATTGGCATATGAGTCTATTTTAAAATAGGGAATAAGTGTTCTAAGTTTGAATGAAATCGCTCAAGCCTTTCCTGAGAAACTAGCTTACCGAAAAACTTTAACCTAGCTCGGACGCCGACGCCAATGCCGAAAAGTCCAACTAAAAACAAATGAATGCAATAAAAGTGTTGCGTTAGTGCTAAATTTATGTAAACAAACATCTGGCTTAGTAATGGCCACCTTTCTAATTTAAAAACGTTGGTGCTTATCTACGTCATCAAAGAAATGGCGGCGGAAATTATCGAGCAGCTTACGGAAAATTTACAGCATCAAATATTTTTTAATTTCAACAGTTGCAACATAATAACATTCTGACTTTTATCTACAAAGTATGTTGAAACTTGTCTGTTGACCTTTAATTGACAAATGAAACCTTACCAATCGTACAGCTCCGCCTTTCCCACGGTTCATTTGCAGAGTGAGCACTCTTACTTTATGACTCCCATATTTCTGGCTGTAGTTCATAGCAACCTAAAAATGAAATAATAATCTTACAAGTAGTACTTGACATCAATGGTGACCTGATATTATTAAGAATACTAAAGCCTTTCAAATTGATTTCATTATAATTATATAGCTCTAGCATCCATCTTGAGAGGTGAAGCAGAGCCATCTGCACAGATTTGGTAGAGGACCATCCAAGAATATTTGTCTGAAGTTTCAGCAAGACTG
Organism: Congeria kusceri; assembly: GCA_027627225.1. NCBI lineage: Eukaryota > Metazoa > Mollusca > Bivalvia > Myida > Dreissenidae > Congeria > Congeria kusceri. The sequence goes on from CM051025.1 coordinate 39,073,443, forward strand.
AACAAGAAATGTTGAAAATATGACAAGAATATATCGTAAAAGGCCCTAATTCCAAGTGGGTCCATATTCCGATGATCTATTGTTTTAAATAATCAGTGCACTTCTGGGTAGGATTATTTATTTATTTTGTTGAAATTGATTTACAAGAGGGCCAAGATGGCCCTAGGTCGCTCACCTGAGTGTAAAGCATCATAATGGCTTTTCACAAAAAGATTGTTTAAGATTTCAATATAGCCATATAAGCAGAACTGTCCCGCCCCTCCCCTCCCGGCGGCCATTATTTTTAACGAATCAAAATGATTTTCAGGAATTTGGTAGATGGTCACCCAAGGAACATTTCTGTGAAATTATTTTGAAATCCAGCCAGTGGTTTCAGACTACAAGATTTTAACAGTTTTCAATATAGCCATATAAGGAAAACTGCCCCGCCCCCTGGCGGCCATGTTTTTTAACCAAATCAAAATGATTTGAAGGAATTTGGTAGAGGGTCATCCAAGGAGCATTTATTTGAAATTATTTTGAAATCCAGCCAGTGGTTTCAGACTAGAAGATTTTTAAAGTTTTCAATAAAGCCATATAAGGGAAACTGCCCCGCCCCCTGGCAGCCATATTTTTTAACAAATCAAAATGATTTCAAGGAATTTGGTGGAGGGTCATCCAAGGACCAATTCTGTGAAATTATTTTGAAATCCAACCAGTGGTTTCAGACTAGAAGGTTTTTAAAGTTTTCAATATAGTTATATAAGGAAAACTGGCCCGCCCCCCTGGCGGCCATGTTTTTTAACGAATCAAAATAATTTCAAGGAATTTGGTAGAGGGTCACCCAAAGAACATTTCTGTGAAATTATTTTAAAATCCAGCCAGTGGTTTAAGACAAGAACATTTTTAACGTTTTCAATATTGCCATATAAGGAAAACTGCCCCGCCCCCTGGCGGCCATGTGTTTTAACAAATCAAAATGACTTGAAGGAATTTGGAAGAGGGTCACCCAAGGAGCATTTCTGTGAAAACTATTTTCAAATCCAGCCAGTGGTTTCTGACAAGAAGATTTTTTAAGTTTTCCAATTTTTAAGCTTTTGGTTGCCATGACAACCAGAGTTTTCAATATATTTTAATAAATTGAAGGAATTTGGTAAAGGACCATCCTTGCTAAGTTTGGTTAAAATCTGTCTAATGGTTTCAGAGAAGTTGTTTCAAGTAAAATATGGACGACAGACGACGGACACAGACTGACCACAATAGCTCACCCTTGAGCACTTCGTGCTCAGGTGAGCTAAAAAACACAACTAGAAATGTGTCCTTAGACACGGATGCCCCCACCTATGCAGCCATTTCAAGCGCCGCTTTTTCTGTATGCATACAAATAATTTTGCATCAAGAGAATTGTCCTTTCATATTTCACTTTCTGCTAATGTACGAGGGCTGTTTCATTAATTCGGGGAATTCTCTTCTCAAAAGTTTAATTTTCAATCAAACACATGAACAAGTTGCTTGACACATATCCTATATGTTTTCTTTAATTTATGGAAGATTTAGTGGTATCTATAGCAACCACTATTTATCGACTTGAAGCACGCCAGTTTTTCTACATTTGAAACGCACTGCATAGTCAAACGTTTGAAAATGTTGAGTTGAACAGTTTCCTCCCAGCATCGTTTTATCGCCATGACATCGCTTAATCGCTTGACGTCAACGGACGATGTTGAGTTACGTTCCGTTGTCAAATTTTGCGTTGTACTCAAACGATCTCCCGCAGAAACATTTAAACTAATCAAAACTTGGATACATTACTAAAGTGTGAAAAGACATTTGTGTACAAATGGCATGCGCACTTTAGAGACGGTAGAAACCCGCCCTACAGTCCAGACTTAGCCCACATGGACTTCCGTTTATTTCCCGACCTTAGGAATGAACTGAGAGGTCAACGCTTTGAAACAACGTTAGAATTACTCAACAAATCGAGAGAAATTATTTTATAATTCAAAAAGGATTGTTTCAATGTCAAATGTGACCAGTGGGTAAATAGACATTGAAGGTGTGTGGCTACAGGTGGTGACTACGTCGAGAAAGGGAACCGCACTCTTCAATTTGACGTTTAGGTGACGTTAAATTGACGTCGGCGTGCTTCAAAAACTACACAGTACTCTTGTTCAATGTTCCATATAAAATTAACTGTATTGTGTATAACTATAATTTTGGTCTGAAAGTCAGTCATAAGTAAACGTATCGCAAGATGTATTTTGCTTTTCGATGAAATCACCTAAGGTAGAAGAAATAGAGTTATTCCGCGAATTTATGAAACAGCCCTCGTATTCTCTTATTGTGTGAAGTAATGTGGATATCACAAAATAGTTTTAGTACTGACAAAAAACCAATAAAGGGTAGTAATTAAAACTTTAAGGCAATTACGAGTTATGGTTCTTGTATGCTTCACTTACTCTTGCTAGCTTAAATCATTATGTGCGAAATCAACAAAATGCCTTTCATCATTTTTGAATTAGGCCTAAAAAAAGAGGTTTTTTTCTGGTTACATGCCAAAAAAATATGGGTCGGTAGGTAAAGTTTTTATTTTTTTTTTATTTTTATTTCATTTAGACAACACTTAAATTGACCATCGGAATCAAAGAGTTCCTGCCCCATGCTTTTATATGTCACTATTTGTTGTGTGTCATTAGTGTGAAATTTAATACAACTTTGCACTCAATTTCAGATTATGACTATTCACCAAAGAACTGGCAGATGTTTGATACAGATTGGCTATACTGTCTATGCAAATTATTACAAGTAAAATACTGTGTAAATAAAAGTTCTTCTAAAACTGAAGACATCGCATTTCAAAAAGAGCATTTATTGACTAGAATAAATGTCAAAGACATTGACAAAAATAACAATTGAGTAACTAGAAACATAATACTTTTTTCATAGTAAACATTTCACAACTATTATAGCTATTGACAAATATATAGCTCAACTAATCTGAGTCTTTTTAGCCCAATTATCTGACTTACAATATGAAAAAGAGCATTGCTTTATTAAATACTACAGATCCTTGGCATGGGGTTTTACACCAATCAGCACACAGTCACTGGGTAAGACGTGACACCGGATATTGGCCAATTATGGAGCCAAAATTGATAACCACACATGCCCCCGGTTGGTGCTGGGTAGCCCATTTCTTAGTCCAAATTAGGTCAAGGTCAAGGTGAGGTTGGGTGATATGGGTGGATTGGGAACGGTCATAAGTAAAAACTGTGTAAATATCCAAGTGTTGTAGCAAGCGGTCCAAATAAGTTCAAGGTCAAGGTCAAAGTAAAGTTGGGTCATATGGGTGGATTGGGGATGGTCATAAGCAACAACTGTGTAAGTATCCAAGTGTTGTAGCAAGCGGTGTTAGTGCTTGATGAAACGGTAAAATCTAGTTAACCAAGAAATGGCACTTATGAATTATTTTAAGTCCAAATTAGGTCAAGGTCAAAGTAAGGTTGGGTGATATGGGTGGATAGGGAATGGTCATAAGCAACAACTGTGTAAGTATCAAAGTGTTGTAGTAAGTGGTGTTGGTGCTAGACGAAACAGTAAAATCTACTTAACCTTGTCACGGACAGAAGGACGGACAGGACGGACAGGACGATCACTATATGCCTCCTGCATCAAGATGCCGGGGCCATAAAAATGATGACCCATTTATCAGCAGCTGCTAACTTGTCTGAGATTTACACCAATCTCAGTTCGTACAACAACTATCACTGTACTCAGCCAGGCATGCTTTGAAGCCAGGCATATAATGACTGTTTCAGGCCATAGAAGTGAAGCTAGTGTTCGTGGCTATGTGACTGATACTACAGCAAATCAAAAATGCCAGATGTCCGTAGCTCTCAGTGAAATAACTAGCAACTTCTAGCAAAGGAAATCAGGAACTGTCAGAAAAGAATGAATTCATGGATGAGATGGACGATGCCCTGTATTTATCACTTTCACAAACTGAACAAATGCTAAGTAGCATCTGACATTTTGAGGCCGATCTGAGAAATGGAAACAATCACCCACAAACACATGCCATACGAAATCCAAACATGCCCGGACCTACACCAAGCATGACGCAGCAAAGAAACATACATGGAACAGCTGCAGGACCTGTACTGCTGGGCGATGAAGTGAACATAAGCAACGGAAACAATCTTACTATTGGCACCAGTGTCTTCAATTTCAATTCTTGCAACATTCAGTTCTATAATATCCGCAAGTAATTTCCTTAAAGTGTACGACATCAATGTGTTGAACTGTTGAATTACTCATAATTTAGTGCTACCTTTTTGTTGCATTTTTGTTATTTTTCTTACATAAAATATGCAAAACATTTGTTCAAGTTTGCATATGCTCACTTAGACATGTCTGAAAAAATGTGGAACATTATTTTGAGCACAAAATAAAGAGATGTTCATTGCATTGTGTAATGCCTGTCATATATTATCATTTGATCATAAAACTTGTATACTGAAAATGTGCTGTATAATTTAAGAAATATAACAGATCACTTCGGACCTCCTCGCATTATAGTGACCTCCCAGTCAGCCCGCAAACGTTGAACAGATTCAGCCCTGGGCTTCCGTTTTTTGGCTGACTGGTCGGTCACAATAATGCAAGGAGGCCCTCAGTGGTCTGTACTTTTTCTTAATTGGTGAAGATTGGATGATAAATGAAGTCTCTATGCTGAATAATGTCCATTTTTGGATATTTTTTCGTAAATAAAGGGCAATAACTCCAGTGTTAAAAATACGATCTGGCCCATTTTTGGCTTCTGCTGACATCTGATGGTCATACACAAACTGTGAAAGTGTGATTAAGATTGGATGGAAAATAAAGTCTATATGTTGGAAAAAGGCATTTTTGACTTTTTTGCATGAAAAACGGGCAATAACTCTAGTGTTACTGGTGTGATCTGGCCCAATAACAATCCCATTCGAGATTTTATGGTCATACAGAAACTGTTTAAGTTTGGTTAAGATTCGATAAAAAGTGAAGTCTCTATCGTGAGAACGAAACAAATTGTTGATGGCACATGGACGACGGATGACACACGACGCAAGCGAGGTCCCCTATACCAATAGCTTACCGAGCACTAAAGATTTGGTTAACAAATTATTGATTTTTTGTTTTTTAAAAGGGGCAATAACTCTGGTCTTTTTAGTAAGATCATATTCAACTTCAACTGAGACATTATTGTCATACACAAACTGTGCAAGTTTGGTCATGATAAGACAAACAAGAGCACCGCCTACGGGTGCTGGACGCTGGACTTTCTCATATTTGATAGTAGTCTAGCATTTTGTTAATACAATGTGTTCATCACTGTGATAAAGTGTCTTAAATTTCAAGTAAATACCTCTCATAGATATTGAGAAAGGTGAAGGGATCATAATGGCCGATTTTTGCCTATAAAATTGACGATTTTAAAAATTTAAATTACAAGCATAATTCATCATGCTTAACCAGGACATGTGCTTAACGTTGACATGGATATCGAACCATCGTGCTCGCATACAATGTCACGAGGAACATTCAAATAATGCGCGTTTCTTCGAAAACAACAATTTTTATTACTTTTTATCACTTTTGTTGTCAAATTTTACTAACAGCACACTCGTTTACCAAAATAAATTTTTGAAATAGGTATGTAATTTTAACTTGTCTGTTTGAATTTGATAAAAACTTTTTGGTTAACGCATGTGCTGTTGGTAAAAAATAAACTTTTGTCAGTGCTGGTTTCCAAGAAAATTGCTTTTTAATTGAAGTTGTTAATTTAATAATAAACGGCATGATATTCACAAATCAAACACTAGCAGATTATAGTCAATAACACCAGAACACACCAGGTATGCGAGAGTGCATTCAATCGTGTCATTCAACTAATCGCCCGGATGTTCTAAGACCGACTGAGAACACTGCTAAACGACTACTTTAATTTATATATTTGTATATATATGTTATGGCAAATAGGTAAATAAATCGACTTTCAACAAAAAGCTATAAGAACAAGAGGGCCCTGAGGGCCCTAGGACACTCACCTGAGATCTTGTAACCCAATTGGAATTTGCATCCCCGAGGCGTGGCTTATATTTATCCCAGGGGCATAAGTTGAACAACCTTGAACAAACCTCTGGGCCTTGTGGTTTGAGGTAAAGATTTTTAAAGTCATTTTCCTATTTAAGTCTATATAAACCATGTGACACCCCCGGGCATGACCAGTTTTGACTCCAGGGGCATACTTTGAATAATATTTGTAGAGGACCACTATACCATGTTACATACCAAATATGAAACCTCTAGGCCTTGCGGTTTTAGAGGAGAAGAATTTTTAAGTCATTTTGCTATTTAAGTCTATATTAACCATGTGACCCCTGGGGTGTGGTCTGTTTTGACCCATGGGGCATAATTTGAACAATCTTTGTAGAGGACCACTATAGGATGTTAAATACAAACTATGAAACCTCTGGGCCTTGCGGTTTCAGAAGAGAAGATTTTTAAAGACATTTTGCTATATAAGTTTATATAAACCATGTGACCCCCGGGGCGTGGCCAGTTTTGACCCCAGGGGCATAATTTGAACAATCTTTGTAGAGGACCACTATACAATGTTACATACCAAATAACAGATCTCTAGATTTTTAGGTTTCTGAGGAGAAGATTTTTAAAGTCATTTTGCTATTTAAGTTTATATAAACCATGTGACCCCGGAGCGTGGCCAGTTTTGACCCCAGGGGCATAAGTTGAACAATCTTTGTAGAGGACCACTATAGGATGTTATATACCAAACATGAAACCTCTGGGCCTTGTGGTTTCAGAGGAGAAGATTTTTAAAGTCATTTTGCTATATATTCTATATACACCATGCGACCCCCGGGGCATGGCCTGTTTTGACCCCAGGGGCATATCTTGAGCAATCTTTGTAAAGGACAACTTAAGGATGTTCAATACCAAATATGAATACTCTGGGCTTTGCAGTTTCAGAGGAGAAGATTTTTAAAGTAGTTTTGCTATATATTCTATATAAACCATGTGACCCCCAGGGTGTGGCCAGTTCTGACCCCATGGGCATAATTTGAACAATCTTTGTAGAGGACCACTATAGGCTGTTACATACCAAATATAAAACCTCTGGGCCTTGTGGTTTCAGAGAAGAAGATTTTTAAAGTCATTTTGCTATATATTCTATATAAACCATGTGACCCCCAGGGCATGGCCCGTTTTGACCCCAGGGGCATAATTTGAACAATCTTTGTAGAGGACCACTATAGGATGTTACATACCAAATATGAAACCTCTGGGCCCTGCGGTTTCAGAGAAGATTTTTAAAGTTTACACTTTTTAAAATCTATTTTTAGCTCTGGTGACCTACATATGCAGCAGACCAGAAAGATTTGAACAACTTTGAAAGAGGTTCACCCAAGGATCATTCCTATGAAGTTTGGTGAAAATCTGCCAAGCGGTTTAGGAGGAGATGTTGTTTGAATGAAAAGTTGACGACGCACACACGCACGCACGGACGCACGACGGACAACGGGCGATCACAAAAGCTCACCATGAGCACTTTGTGCTCAGGTGAGCTAAAAATCTTACCTGATATCTGCATAATCCAACATTTATAATACACAAGATACTACTTATTTATTACTACAGCCACTTTCAATTAAAGCGATATGGTTGCCCTAGCTTCTAATGCTGTATTTACCAGCACATTTCAGACTCCATGACCCTGCTTGAAATACAACATATTGAATCTAAGTCACGCATTTAGCATGTCTTTAACCTAGTTCTAAATTCTACACACATATTTTTTGGCGTAGCTGTTTAACCCAACTTTTGACCTTTCTCAACATCCAATCAAATGTTGTGAAAATTTCCGCCACTAGTCCCGAATGAATAATCCTAACCTTGCATCGGCTAGTTTAAAAGAAATCCCCAACACGGCCTGTATAAAATTGGCTCCATTTATTTTTGGAGGTGAATGGAACAATGGGCCAATGTGGAAATATCGAGACATACCTCTTTACTTTGTTTACGTTTTTGACTAATTTCCAGTTCTGAGCTCCCTACTAGGAAGTTCAATTAGCTCAATTTTCATTTTCAATTTACATGCCAGTGTTTACAGGCCATGTAATATGACCTTGGTAAAATCCCCCATTAATATCGCATTGTCGATAGGCAAAATTCCATAGAATACACTTGGTGACTAACGTGCGCTTATTAATAGTATACACGTCACCAACACTGAAACGTTCTAACAAGCATCCAGAGAACCATAGACAATAGGATTAATAATGTATGGAGAATTACTTATATTTATAAACTTACTATGCATGTTAACTTAAATAATGGTTGAAAGATCTATTTATTAAGACTTATATAGAATTGCATTTTCTCTTATCTTCTCCTGTATACATTTATTCAATGTATAAATAGATTGTGCATCTTCCTATAAATAGACACTGGCGGAAGCTTCGGACACCATAATTTAATTTGATTTACATTTGGTATTTTTACTTCTTGTGCGTTTTATGAACGCATTAAAAACTATAATAGTTGTACACACAAATGCTCGAGACGTATTTTCCCAAAGGACTATAAATCTAATTCGCCACTTTTTAATTTAACTTTACGTTTTTGTTATCACAAAATGAAGTCAAATCATTATTTTCAATTGCGATGAATGTTCCCTCACGTGTGTTTCCATTTGGCACACAAATTATTAATGCTTAATCTATCACACATGTAATAAACGCTCCTATTCATTCTCGTCATTATTTTCTTGGAAACAATGTAACTTCTAGTAAATTTTGATTTGCCTGACAAATACTGTATACATTATTTAGATTTTAAAAAAACACTGATGAAAAATATGCGGAGATCAGTTAATTGTACGGACATTACATAATTAAGATATCTTAAACATATGGACTTTTCATAGTTTCATTGCGCCTTATGATGCTCTGCATCGTTTTTTCTTGTGAAATACTGATGGTTCTACCAAATTCTCGTGTAGAGGCTATTCAATCTACAAATATACATTATTTTTTATATACTATGAATAAATGCATTGTATAGTAAAATAATTTAGTCATGAAAAACGCATCAAATATATACATTTCTTGTGCAGTGAGGCGGAACCATTTGAAAAGGTTTGGTAGAGGAACACTAAACGAACATTTGTGTAAAATTATTTGAAAATCTAGCCATAGGTTTAGAAGAAAATGGCGTTGAGACATAATTCTATTTTAGCTCTAGCAGCCATTTTGTGCAGTGAAGCGGAACCATTTTCACAGGTTTGATAGAGGACCATCCAAGGAACATTTCTGTAAAGTTTCATCAAGATTGACCAAGAACTTTTGAAAATATGACAGGAATACGAAACTTTAACGCAAATGCTATTTTTAGCTCTAGTGGCCATTTTGTGCAAAGGCAGAACCATTTGAATTAGTTTGGTAGAGGAACACTAAACAAACATTTGTGTAAAATTATTTTAAAATCTAGCCATAGGTTTAGAAGAAAATGGCGTTTAGACATATTTCTATTTTTAGCTCTGGCTGCCATCGTGTGCAGTGAAGCGGAACCATTTTCACAGGTTTGGTAGAGGACCATCCAAGGAACATTTCTGTTAAGTTTCATGAAGATTGACTACGAACTTTTGAAAATATGACAGGAATACGAAACTTTAACGCAAAATGTTAACGACATCGCAACGCCCGCCTAACTGCCCGACCGCCCTCACAACCTAGCGGTTTTCGCTAATCTATAAGCCGAGATTTTTCGTAAAAAATCCAAGCTAAAAATTACCTGAACAGCGGTTGGAGAAACTAGGCTACATTTAATTAATCGCGATAAAACATCGAACATGTCCGGTAAATGGGCAAATTTATGGTATCAATTGGTAAATAAATGTATATTCTGTGTAATTTATACATAAGAAAACACCTGCTTTCGAAATTACTGCAGAAAACAACGGCTATATCTACAAATGTGTGTTAGGGGTGTTCCGGGCCACTTGAACGGACATCATTGTTTAAGGGGGATATGTCAAGCAAATTACTCATGCACCATGTAAGACAAATATTTATTGACGAATATGAATTATTTTTTACACAAATAAAAGTATATTATAGGTATGCTAGGTTTGATTTACCCTTCTATTAGTAATAAGTAACATAACAGCTTTTCTTGGTATTTCAAACTGAAGACTGGTGCTAGCCATTGGGGGAACAAAGAAGACCCTTCAATGTTTTAATGTTTTCAGATAGTTTATCTCATTAATATCATTATTACACTTGATCGATGTAAGCAAGTATAGTATACGTGTATTTTATATGTATTGTATGTATTCAAAAGTTGTCAGATTGTTAACTACTGTCTTTTTAATAGAAGCAGAGACTGTGAGTTCCATATTTATAATGTTTTTTTAAATACTTTTATATACAATGATCTATAGTGTCCTCCTCATAATAGTCTAGAGTACCATTCAGCTTTATGTTTACAGATGACATATCATCATTATTTTCGTAAAGCCTTCAGCTTTCACATGTATAGATAGCAGTCCCTTCTGGACGTATGAGGGGATCCGCACTTTAAACAGCGAAAAAATCTACTTCGCTCTGACCTACTCATGCACATGCGCAGTCGCAACGGAAATGACACACCCGAAACAAGCATAAAAAGTTTTGGCATTGGGGGATTCAAACGTACATTTTATTGGGCTTGTCAATTTAAACTTTTTTCATTCTTTTTTTATACACCATGTTGGACAAGGAAGATATCTTGTAATTAGGTGACAATTCATTATCTGAAGGTGAGTTTTCCTGTTGTTCTGACACCGTTACGGAACAGCCGTCCAAGAAAAGTAAGTCCAAACCTTAATTGAAATCTTGTATGACTACCCTGAAAGAGTGTTTCGAAAGGAAGTAAGTCTTCGGACAAAAAGGATACGTCTTCGGACAAGAAGAATACGTCTTCGGACAGTAACCACAATATTTTTGACATTACGAAGTTGTCACAGAAAGGACATTTTGTCTTTGAGGAATTTGCTTGGCATTTTACCTTCGGGTATTTTTGGAGCATGTGGTTAGCCACGTGGTATTAGAGGCCGACAATGAAGTTGAGGTACCATTTGAGCCATTGACGGTTGAATTTGATGCTAGAGATGTCACTAACAATGAGGATTATAGTGATATAATACATAGTGTTACTAAAAATAATAACATTTTGACGTTGATTACGGGCCGTTACGCGGCTCTGCTGAGCCGATATAATTAAAATTGGCCGCGGCCGATTTTTCGATAATCGAAGAGAATCCGATCGCGCGACGTCAACGGCCACGAATGGCTTATTTAGTCAAAATTAAACGGTTATATCCGAAAATGCAAATACTGAATATTAACGAAAGTTTGTAGTTAAATTGATTAAATATATATACGATCTATAGCCTATGCATCTTTTAGTTTGAGAAAAAGATTCACTGAACAAAATTGAACAGATCGGAAACTTTTACTGTACCTCAATTTCAATCCATTGCTTCCAACAATAAAAATCCAACAATACTGTAAGCACTTCAATTCCATTGTCTTGTATCCATAAGCCTTAATTTTTAACAATCATGATTTCATGTGAACCATTCTGACCTGAAACACGATTTACAAAATCGCAATGACTGGTCAGAACGTTTGATTTTATTCGATTCAAAGTCTCAAAATATATTATTTATCCAAGTGACACATTCATCATTAAGAATTCGTCCATGCACGATTTATTAAACTAATAGTAATGTATTTTACTAAAAATAAAAGCAAACACAACATAATCGTTGTCACAACAAAACTGCGAGTCCAGCGTAAACTGGTTTGTTTCGTCACTGTTTTTCTGTTTATAAATTACGTCATTCGTTAGAATTGCGTCACGTATTGCGTAATTAGTTGAATGTTAAATAAAAGTACGGAAAGTTTGTTTGGTGTTTTTGTTAACATTTTGTGTAATAAAGAAAGTAACATGATTCTTTTCTTGTGATAGGATAATATGTATTATAAACAAGGGCCGTTATATCGGCAGTGGGCCGATTATAGATGCCCGGCCCAGCTCTGCCGTATATTATTGTCTAATTAAATCGTAGTTTTTCTGAAGCTTTGTTTGGTTCTAGTGACAGTCAGAATGACAATACAAGTAATGATGAAAGGGTTTTACCCAAATTGAAAGTACCTGAGACAGGAAAATCTGTTTCAGACTCTCTTGCTAAGCCTGCACAGTTCAATGATATAGGTTAGAAACCAGTAAATCCAATTCCCATAGGGTCCCATTATAAAACGGCAAACTTTCCAAGCATTTTTCTAGCATTTCCTTTATTTCAGATTGTGCAAGCCTGGTATCAATTTAAAGATCATTCTGTCCTCTTCCAAAATTTGCAATAAAAAAGATATGTCATGTTACTTCTAAGAAAATGCATCTCACTTGAATGCAGGCACCGGTAGCAAATAGGGTTTCGACAGTCATATTTCGACAAAAGCCCCATACCACAGTAAACCCACCCCAAAAGTACCTTTCAAGTTAGCCTCCAATGAAATGCACCAAAATGTTGCAGACACGCATAGGATAATAGGAATAACCACAAAAGGCATGTCTGAGATACCTTAATGGCTTTTATGCCAGAAGAGAACAGGAACTCTTTAGTAATAGGCACTACTTTTGAATGGACCACGGAGGGATACACAATGATTTACTTGTATCTAACCTTAAAGAAAACTCAACATTTTGCTATCATGAAAAAAACTCTTCCACATCATTATTAACCTACTTGTACCACAAATGCAAAATTTCAGGTCGATCCGCTAAGTAGAAATGCCCCAAAAATGCATTTGAGAATGACACATGATAAGCCATCTGGCTTGCGCTTCAGTACTTTGATTGTATGGGGAGCGTGAACTAAAATTCGCACCTAAATCACATAAACCAGTCAAAATACCAGTTTATTTGGACTTATTTTAATGCAATGGAGAGTAATAAGGTATAAAACGTGTAATATTCGCGTATAACTTGATTCGAAGTGCTGTGAGCTGCATAAGGCGAGTTTCCGTACTTTTTTTCATTTTTTTAACCCGAAAAAACAGGTTTTGCTTAAAAAAGTGTAGATAACGTGTCAGTTACGATAGTATTCACATTTATTTCCGTGAAAAGTAATAAACGCAATAAAATAACACAGTTACATGGTGATTTTATGTATAAGTGGACCCTAAAGGGCCGGTCCCTGGTTTTCTTAAAGGTTAGACCAGTAATTCCAATTCCCATAGGGTCCCATTATAAAACGGCAAACTTTCCAAGCATTTTTCTAGCATTTCCTTTATTTCAGATTGTGCAAGCCTGGTATCAATTTAAAGATCAATCTGTCTTCTTCCAAAATTTGCAATAAAAAAGATGTGTCATGTTACTTCTAAGAAAATGCATCTCACTTGAATGCAGGCACCGGTAGAAAACAGGGTTTCGGCAGTCATATTTCAACAAAAGCCCCATACCACAGTAAACACACCCCAAAAGTTCACCTTTCAAGTTAGCCTCCAATGAAATGCACCAAAATGTTGAAGACACGCATAGGATAATAGAAATAACCACAAAAGGCATGTCTGAGATACCTAAATGGCTTTTATGCCAGAAGAGAAGAGGAACTCTTTAGTAATAGGTACTACTTTTGAATGGACCACGGAGGGATACACAATGAATTTGACAAGGCTACACTGCCTCTTGCCAACCAGGAGATATGGAGAATATTAGACAAGAAAGTACATGCTAATGACAGGCCTCTGGTCGCTTTTCAGTCTTTAGTTTCTGCCGTATTGTCATTCAGTTGGCGGAGTTATTGAAAAGCCATGTTTTTTCGGAGGCACTAACCTTGTTATCTGATTCTCTGACTCCGTTTGGACAGATTCAGTATCATTTATCTGTACGAAGAAGTTATCTAATTCGGCCATGTTTTAAGAAGAAGTATGCCAGTCTGTGTCAGACTTCTATGTCAATTACAACTATGCTGTTTGAGAATAATATTTCAAAGAAAATAAAAAAAGTGTGATTCTCAAGTTTCGCTGGGAAAAGATTATTACACATACGTTGGAGGCCAGCGTGGAAATTACAATTACAGTTCTCGAGGCAGAGGAAGGTATCCTAGACGTCCTTCGGGATCGTTCAGTTAGGTTGGCAGATATCAACCTTGCCCACAATGAGGTACTTCTGGGGGTTACAGACAGTATGGCAGGTCCAGGCCTCCTAGGAGAGCTCCGAATGCGATCTTTACAGCCCCATATGATCAGGATTGCATAAAGTAAGTGTTGTTGGTAATTTAAGAAATCAGAACAGAACAGAATTTTATTGTAAATAAAGGCCATCAGCCCATAATACAATATTTTACAAATCATTTACAAGTTTTGAAATAATTTACGAAGGATTCATGGATTTTAAATGCAGTTACTGGATATAAAATTGTTCTTGAAAATGAACCATATTAGTATGTCACTCCTAAAGAAATCGCATCTAAAGATGAACGATGGGAGATAGCAAATAGTGAAGTTTGTGAATTACTAAACAAAGGTGCTATCATTGAAACTTTACATGAAACTGGTGAATTCATATCAAATTTATTTATTGTTCCCAAGTCCAATGGAAAATATAGACCAGTTATTAATTTAAAATATTTGAATCAGTTGGTTGAATACAACCTTTCTAAGCAAGCGAGAAACGTTTTATGTTGTTTTAGATCTTGTACATAGGAATGTTTATTTTTCGGTTCCTATACATGAAACACACACTAAATACCTGAGTTTTGTGGAATGGCAGACTATACAAATTTGTATGTTTTCCTTTTGTTTTATCAATTGCACCATATTTGTTTACGAAAATTCTCAAACCCATTTTTGCATGGTTTAGAATGCAAAACATTCGATGTTATTATGTTATTATTGACGGCTCCATTATTATGAACCATATCCCAAAAAGTTTAGTGTTTTTATTATACCAGTACATTGGATTGATACCTTGGTTGCATTAGGTTTTGATATAAACTGGCATACCAGTAAATCTATGTAACAACCTTGTCAGAGGTTAGATACCAGTAATTCCAATTCCCACAGGGTCCATTATAAAACGGCAAACTTTCCAAGCATTTTTCTAACATTTCCTTTATTTCAGATTGTGCAAGTCTGGTATCAATTTAAAGATCATTCTGTCCTCTTCCAAAATTTGCAATAAAAAAGATATGTCATGTTACTTCTAAGAAAATGCATCTCACTTGAATGCAGGCACCGGCAGAAAACTTGGTTTCGACAGTCATATTTCGACAAAAGCCCCATACCACAGTAAACACACACCAAAAGTTCACCTTTCAAGTTAGCCTCCAATGAAATGCACCCAAATGTTGCAGACATAGGATATCAGAAATAACCACAAAAGGCATGTCTGAGATACATTAATGGCTTTTATGCCAGAAGAGAAGAGGAACTCTTTAGTAATAGGCACTACTTTTGACCACGGAGGGATAAACAATGATTTACTGGTATCTATCCTCAGAGAATTACATTCTTTGGTTTCATTATTGATTCTGTTGAGTTTAAGGTTTACTTGGCTGATAAAAGCATGGAAAATATCATTTCTATGGCCAACATGTTGGTTTCTTTAGGTGGATTGAGTTCAGACAATTAGCTTATTTCAGTGGACTTGACATTAACACATTTTTTTGGCAAATTTTGAAGCCAAGATGCATTACCATACACTTGAAAGAGATAAATTAGTAGGTCTCCAGACTTCTGAAGACTTTAGTATTATATCATAACTGAGCGCCTTGATTCGTGACAAAAGTATCCAAACTTATCTGCAGGTACTAGAACGTCCCTATTCGGGGAACGGATCGTGATGATCGTTACAGATCGAGAGACCCAATCGTGGACTCGATCGAAACAAACCCAACGTAATGTATGTAATCATATCTAAATTGAAGATCAGACAGTGAGATCATGACACCTGTAATTGACAAATCGTGACCAGATCGCAACCGAGCACAAAACATCGTATCACAACTTATGGACTTGACGCGCATCGCATCGTATCCAAACCTGAAATCTCAGAGATAAACCACGACCAGCTACGAGTGGCCAATCATGGCATTCGTTAAGGGTCGCACGACAGTGGGAACCAAACATAAGCATTGTCTATAGTAACCAGACACGATTTTATCGTGGAGAAGTACACTCTGAGATTGACATCAGAGACCAATCCGAGTCAGTAATATAACACAGTCAACAAGCTACAGCAAAAGCACTCCAATTATTGATCGATAGTGACACGACTGGGGTCATTCACGCATCACTGATCCACCGGAGTTCGCACCTACAGTGCATTGGGGCCATAAACTGTGTGTACTGTGTATTGAAATCGGGGGATTATCAAGATTTTTAAAGTTACTGGAGAACTTAAAGAACACTGGTCAGACCAATTGCTCATCATTTCAATCGGTCTTTTTCAAACCCGATCGGTCTCAGACCGGCAAAACCGAAAATAATATGATCCCTAAAAGGATCTACATATGAAGTTTCATTAAAAGATCTCAATGTCTTAAAAAGCTATTGAGCGGAAACTGTTTGACTATTTTTAGTAGTGGTGACCTTGACCCAACCAACACTAAACGCAATCCCAAGTGAGGTCTCGATATAAGGTATCTATGAATGAAGTTTAATTGAATTATTTCATTTTTTCTCAAGTTATTGAGCGGAAACTGTTTTTCTATTTTTAGTAGCAGTGCCCTTGACCCCACCCAACCCATATGCAATCCCAAGGGAGGTCTCAATATAAGGTATTTATGTGTTAAGTTTCATTAAGATATCTCAATGCGTTCTCAGTTATTGAGCGGAAACCGTTTTTCTATTTTCTATACAAGGTCTGTTATATTAACAACTTGAAAGGGCCATAACTCCGCCAAAATTCTGCAGCCAACGATAAAAACATCTAGAATTGGAACTGATAAATCCTGTTAAGTTTCGTCAAAATCCGGGGTTACAGAGGACAGACCAACATTTTTTTCAGGAGTCTAGACATACATCCACCCATTAATCCATCCAGACAACTTTCCAGCACAATCAATATGTCTCTGTACCCACTATGTGGGGGAAGACAACAATTTGGTGGCCAATGTTGTTTTCACCTGACAGCATTGCAAGATCCAACCTGACCAACCAGTCAATTATGACTTCAGATTCTGTTTCTATAACGTTAACTTTCTTCATGAAATGTTAACCCCATCAAAAAACAGTCCAGAAATAAAGTTGTACAATGACATTGCTTTTAAGTGCAATTTACAACACTTTGTTGACATAATATATCAATTATAATTAGGCAGAGGTTTTGCTGTAAATCCTCATTGTCAAGAAATGTGTCTAAATTGCCAAGTAGTTGCACTGATAAAAGATCTGAATTTTAACAGTTGTGAGATACCAGAAAATAGAATCAAGTTCTAAATTTAAAACTAAATACCTCTGAAGTTCTGTCCGAACTGCCGTCATCGACAACGATTATCTCATAATGAAAGGATGGATTTTTTTGCTGAAATACATATAAAGGAACAAAATTACCATTGTCATTATCTGCAAATCAAACAAACGTTGCAACATGTCATAAAGAAAAGTTATTTTATACTGCCAAACCATGTATATTCAACAAAATATATGAGGCTTGTCGTGGAAAAACCATGCTTAATGCATATGCCTCAAGTGTTGTCCCGAATCAGCCTGTGCAGGCCGCAACAGAAAATACCATACAAGAGGGCCATGATGGCCCAAAGCGCTCACCTGAAAACTGGTACAGATGAAGACCATACTGTTGTGACAGGTTTGAAAATTCAGGTATCCGCAAAGGGGAATAGGATCAATTTGATTTAAAACATTGGTTAATGAAATGGGCTTACTAAAGTTACTAAAGTAAGAGTTGGCTAGTGGATCTGCGTTGTTTTTGCTAAGGGTTCTCAAATCATTTTTCTAGATATTCTGACCTGACCTTTTTTCATTAAGTCAGTGACAATTCTGGAAAATGCAGAAACAGTAGATTTTGTTGTCTTTTTCGCAGACAGTTTTGGAGAACTACTTGCAATGCGATAATTGCAATGGCTGTGCGATAAGGTCAAGTTTTGCTTTTTCTTTGATAATTTTCTGTCAAATGATGATAAATGATGTAAATGCAGGCTCTGCAGCCATCAACGTTGCATGTACTAATAACAGCATGCAAGGTTTGCAACTGTTGGAAATCAATTTTATCAGTCAATTTGTATGGTTTTTTTGCATATTTGTTTCACAAACAAAGGGCAATTATATATAGCTCCAGTGTTTCTGTTCCGATCTTGCTTATATTCGACTTCAACTGTAAACCCATGCTCATAGACAAAGAGTGCAAGATTGGTGAAGATTGGATCAAAAATGAAGTCTCTATCCTAAATAATGTCCACTTTTGTATGTTTTTCATAAACAAACGGCAAAAACTCCGGTGTTTGAAATACGATCTGGCCCATTGTTGGTGTCTGCTGAGATCTGATGGTCATACACAAACTGTGGAATTTTGGTAAAATTGGATGGAAAATAAAGTTTAAAACTTTTTTTTGCATGAAAAAGGGGCGAGTTACTGGTGTGATCTGGCCCAATAACAATCCAGACCGAGATTTTATGGTCATACACAAACTGCGCAAGTTTGGTGTTAAAATTGGATAAAAGGTGAAGTCTCCAGCATTTGAACAAAACAAATTGTTGACGGCACATGGACAACATACGACGGCCGATGCAGGAGAGGTCCCCTTTACCAATAGCTTCAAGCTCAGGTGAGCTAATAACCATTCTGCAGAGTTCTTTTAAAACAAATTATTAAGTGGCCGCTGAGTGGAAATATTGCGTTAAAGTGTGCATTTTACTAATTACTTTCTCGTTGCTATTCGTGGTGGGACAAAATCCTTTACCACGAAAGTTAGCTATTACGCACACATTTTGTCGGGAGAATTAGCAAAAATTAGCGACATCTTGAGCGAGCGCTCTGAGCTTTGCTATAAAATCAGCTTGTTGCATATCATGAACTTTGGGGGTTTCGCGTGGCTTGTACTGTACATATGCAGCGGACCGGAACGAATCAAACAATTTTGAAAGAGAGTCACCAAAGGATCATTCCTGTGAAGTTTGTTTAAAATCTGACCAGCAGATTAATTGCGTTCAGGTGTGCATTTTACTAATTACTTTCTCATTGCATTTTGTGGCGGGACAAAATTCTTCGCCACAAAAGTTTGTGAATATGCGCAAATTTTTCGTCATGAGAATTAGCGGAAATTCGTGACATTGTGAGCGAGTGCTCTGCGCTTCGCGATAAAATCTGCTTGTTGCATATCGCGAACTTTGCAGGTTTCACGTGGCGTGTACTGTACATATGCAGCGGAACGAAAAGATTTGAACAATTTTGAAGAGGGTCACCTAAGGATCATTCCTGTGAAGCTTGGTTAAAATCGGACCAGCAGATTAGGATGAGATGTTGTTTCAATGAAAATGTTGAGGCACGATGGACGACGCACGACGGACAAAAGGTGATCATAAGCGCTCACCATGAGCATGTTGTGCTCAGGTGAGCTACAAAGGGGAAATAACTCTAGTGTTTCTGGTTCTATCTGGCCCATCACTGCACTCAGATGAGATTTAAAAATGTTCAAACTGTGCAAGTTTAGTCAACAAGGAATGAACTAGATGTGTCACAGACATGGATGCCCCCACAATGCATGTTTGGACACAGACAAAGGGCGTGTCGCCAACACTAATTTTTGCCTTCACAAATTTATTTCCATGTATATTCTACAGTGGAAAAAATGAACGGGCCATAATTCTGCCAAAATTGGTTGCAGCCGAAATTCCTTCCTTTACGATCATCCACACATTAAGGCTCTTCAGCTGTAAAAGTTTGAGTGAAGTCAGCCCAGCAGTTAAAGAGGAGTTGAGCACACAACATTTCGGGATGGACAAGTGCAACGCTTAATGCCTCCCTCTTTCTGGGGGCACAAAAAATTAATTCTCTATCGGGATTGAAAGCCAATTTTTTACAAATGTGATTATTTTTCACAAACTCAGGTCTTTCGCATCTGATCTGGCCCATATTAGACACTGACTGAGACCTTATGGTCAAACACAAACAGTGCAAGTTTGGACAAGATATGGCAATAAATTAAGTCTCTATACGCCACATTGTTGTTTTTTTCCCTCAAAAACAAGGGCAATAACTCTAGTGTTTGTACCCCAATCTAGGCCATTTTTTGGATTATTTTGAAATCTTTAGGTCATACACACACTTTGCGAGTTTAATCAAGTTCAGATGAAAAATGAGGTCTGTATGTTGCATTAAGTCCGTTCTGCAGTTTTTCTTATGAAGAAGTGTTCCTGGTCCAATCTGGCCCATTAACAAACCAATTCAAGACTTCATGGTCATACACAAACTGTGCAAGTTTGATAAAGACTGAATGAAAAGTTAAAATGTTTACGCATTACAGACGACCGACGGCGCAGGACAATCCCCCCTATACCAATAGCTCATCAAGTTGAAAACGTTGTGCTCAAGTGAGCTAACAGAAGTGCCATTGGTAAAGATTCAACGACTAATGGGAGAAAATTCATCCATGCTGAACAAAGATATGCTCGGGACAAACAAAGTAAATAATTATAATTGACCTCTGACCTTGAATTGTGACCTTGGACCTAGGGACCTGGTTCTTGCATGTGACACTCCGTCTCACCATGCTTATCACTTCTGCTAAGTTATTTGAAAATCCATCCATGCTGGACAAAGATATGCTCTGGACAAAGTGGCAAGGATTGATTTCTTGTATTTGGCCTCTGACCTTGAATTGCGACCTTGACCTTGGATCTAGGGACCTGGTTTAAAGGGCAACACTCCGTCTCATCATGCTTATCACTTCTGCCAAGTTATTTGAAAATCCATCCATGCTGGACAAAGTTATGCTCCGGACAAAGTGTTAATGATTGATTTCCTATATTTGACCTTTGACCTTGAATTGTGACCTTCACCTTGGACCTAGGGAACTGGTTCTTGCGCCCGACACTCTGTCTCATCATGCTTACAACTTGTGCCAACTTATTTGAAACTCCATCCATGCTGGACAAAGATATGCTCTGGACAAAGTGGTAAGGTTTGATTTCTTATACAGTAGATTCCACTTTTTAATTGAATATCGGATAATTGAATATTTCGCTTAATTGAATAAAGATTGAAAACACCAAACCGTTTGCATTCATTGCCATTGTAAAAACACCGCCTAATCTGATAGAAAATATGGTGTCCTCCGGTTAATTGAATAGCAATTATCAGTTGTAGGCGTATAGTCCGCTCGATAATCTCATAATCTCCGAGGATACGTATCATATCGCAAGTTTTGACAGTCACGCTTCTATGACCGCCTTTGTTATCATTTCACACCACGCATGAATGCAGCGTCTGTTGAATGTCACGTGACTAATAGGTGTAATTTGCGGGCCAAGTACAGCGCATACACATCTAGAAAGCAATGTAGCCTGTTAGTGATTATTACAAGTGAATTATTTTTCAAATGCACCGTATAATGGATAACAAACATCTATGAACGCTTTTCTGCATATTTATTAGCATTCTAAAGTATGAAACATTTTGTTACTTAACAGGTTTGACATTATATCACCAAAATGGATTAAATAAGATCATAACATATCTGATTAACATTGAAATAATTTAAATATGACTGATTCCGCATATATGAATACTCCGGTTATTTGAATATTCGGACGTGACACATGGGCTATTCAATTAAGCGGAATCTACTGTATTTGACCATTAACCTTGAATTGTGACCTTGACCTTGGACCAAGGGACCTGGTACTTGCGCGCGACAAGTTATTTGAAAATTCATCCATGCTGGACTAAGTTATGCTCCGGACAAAGATCTCCCGCTGCCAGCTGGCCCGCTTGGGCATTCATATAATACGACCCGTTTTTCAAACTGGCGTATAAAAACTTGTAAAATGTACAATGTTAGGAGGAGTATAGTATGCTTTAGTATGCGAGTACTGTGTACCATTCGAAGTTCGAATCTACTCAGTAATGCGATGGAAAAGTGAATCATAAGGAAACAAGAGGGCCATAAGGCCCTAGGTCGCTCACCTGAGGGGCTAAGGAACGAAACTCTTCTGAGCAAGTTTCATGGAGATTCAGCTAAGAATGTGGCCTCCGGAGTGTTCACAAGCTTTTTCTTAAATTTGGCCTGGTGACCTAGTTTTTCACCCCATGTGACCCTATTTCAAACTTGTCCTCGATATCACTGGGACAAATGTTCTGAGCAAGTTTCATGACTATTGGGCTATAAATGTGGCCTTTAGAGTGTTCACAAGCTTTTTCTTCAATCTGGCCTGGTGACCTAGTTTTTGACCCCATGTGACCTAGTTTCGAGCTCATTCAAGATATCATTGAAACAAATGTTCTGAGCAAGTTTCAAGTATATTGGGCAAAAAATGCATTTTCTAGAGTGTTAACAAGCTTTTTCTCCAATTTGACCCAGTGACGTAGTTTTTGATCCCACATGACCCAGTTTCGAACTCAGCTGAGATATCATTGAGACAACTTTTCTGAGCAAGTTTCATTATGATTGGATAAAAAATGTGGCCTCTAGAGTATTAACACGCTTTATAAAGTTTTCAATAAACCATATAAGGAAAACTGCCCAGCACCCTGGAAGCCATGTTTTTCAAGGGAGGGCAACTCGGCCGAGATATCAGAACAACAAACGTTTTGAGCAAGTTTCAATAAGATTGGGCAAAAATTCTAGAGTGTTAACAAGCTTTTTCTTCAATTAGACCTAGTGACCTAGTTTTAAACCCCAGATACCCCAGTTTTGAACTCGTCTGAGATATCATTGGGACAAATGTTCTTAGCATGTTTCATGTTGATTGGGCAAAAAATGTGGCTTCTAGAGTGTTAACAAGCTTTATAAAGTTTTCAATATACCCATATAAGGAAAACTGCCCCGCCCCCTGGCGGCCATGTTTTTCAACAGAGGGTAACCATTTTTGAACTCGGCTGAGATATCATAACAACAAATGTTTTGAGTAAGTTTCAAGAAGATTGGGCAAAAAATGTAACTTCAAGAGTGTTAACAAGCTTTTTCTTCAATTTGACCTAGTTTTTGACCCCACATACCGCAGTTTTGAACTTGGCTGAGATATCATTGGCACAAATATTCTGTGCAAGTTTCATGCAGATTGGGCAATAAATGTGGTCTATTGTGCGTTTACAAAGTAAATGTTGACAATTAAAGATGCACGACTAACAACGGACAATAGGCGATCACAAAGCCCACCATGAGCACGTTGCGCTCAGGTGAGCTAAAACCAACCAAGTTACACATTTGTCAGTCTTAAATGCATTTATGTAGACTGTTAAGCGTACGTTTCTTACTTTCAAAATTACCATAGACACAGAATATCTGTTTTAAACATGTTTCTTGTTAACATTACCTGGCGCTCTTCCAAATAACCCAAAGCTTCGTCCATCATAATTGGCACTGAAATGGAAGTAACAGTAATGCTTTATGACATACAAAAACAAAACAAGAGGGCCATGATGACCCAAAGGGCTCACCTGAGTACTTGCAAAGATGAAGACCTTACTGTTGTGACTGGCTAGAACAACTACTGGAAATGTATGCTAGAATGTCGTTAAATCATTTGTTGAGGTGATTAACTGTCACATTTCTTTCGCTCCTTGGCTTGCCGTTGTGGTCACGGTCATAAACAACTTGGGACCTAGGTATATTTTCTCTAGCCAACTTTTTGCATTCAATTTTGGAGGAAGTGTTAATGCTGCAGTTCTGAAAGATAATGGCTACAACTGTGCAAAGGTAATGTCTTGCTCGCCAGCTTGTTCCAAAGAGTGGAGTGTATTGCCATTTAATCTTCCTATATTCGAATTTGCCTTAGATCTTATGGTCAGAGACAAATTGTGCAAATAAAGTGCCTGCATAAAGTCCATTTTTGCATTTATTTTCACAATTAAGGGGCGATAACTCCAGTGTTTTATGATGCTCCCCAGTTGTGAAAAGGGGGTTAGATTTCAAATTTTGACGCTTGTTTATTGAATTTACGAAACATTTAGGGTTAAAAAAAGATGTACGCCAAAGCTTTTCGAGTTCTCCTAAGTACAGAAACTGCTTATAAAACTTTATAAATAGCCAAAAAAGGAAGCAATAATAAGCTGTCTAATTCGTAAACAACTAAGCAATTGCATATAAACTCTTCAATAACTCTGCATAGCTGTCTAAGACCACTTTTGACTTAGATTTCTTGCGATAATTATGCAGCGGGAAAATTGAATGCCAATAGAATTGGGCAAATTTTCTAATTTTAGGGAATGAAAACTTACAATAATGGTTAATTGTATACCAATAACTATTGCATACTTTTGGGGATTAAAATTTTCATAATTGTTCACATAGGCAGTTAATAATAAGTTATAAACATATCTTCGACATACACTCTATAACTGACATATCTTCGACATACACTCTATAACTGAACATGCGTGCTATATACATAGCAATTACAATGCTACAATTCACGGGCATGACAGTCGGTCACAATGTACAATGTTGCCTGTTGAGCTCGTGTAAGTCTGCCTGTCAATAGTGTTAAGGTTTCTTGTGACAAGCACAAAATATAAAGAGGTAAATTTCTGGTATTTTTCTGATAAATAAGCACAACATATCAGCAAACTTGATGGAGCTTATATTTCCAATTATTATATACCTTATTATATCCTTCAATCAGCTGTCGTCATTCGTGCCACGTGACAGTCCAATATTTCACCATATTGGAAGCGCGTGCATACAATATATTCTGTATAGGACGGTCCGATGTTAAACATCAATAATTTCAAGTACTCCGATTGAGAACGAATATGCAACTTTTAGTTAAACCTCAATGTTGACTACGATCTACTGACTCGAAAACGTCTTTTAAAATCTAGCAACACATAATTTCAAATCCTCTTTATATATCCAGTTCCAGGAAGCTGTATTTATTCTTGTCAACCGTGCTTACCAGAAATGCGATTTGTTTTCGAAATCGCCATGTCTGGTCAGAACGTATATGCATTGTGCAAACGTAAATTTTGTTTCCAACTCTGAGCCTGTATATCTGATTATGAATATCACCTTCCAAAATAAGTTTCTAATGCAACAAAACATATGGTTTATTTAACTTTTTGTCACGTTACCAGTACAGAAAAAAAGCCTGCAAGTTGCAACATTACATACAAAAATCCTGGAGTCCACTGAAAACTGGTTTCTGTCGTCACTATCCATTTTGTATACAGATTACATTGTAATTCTAGTTCTGAATATCGATGAAACACTTTCAATCAGCTGAACAATATTCCATTCGACAACTTTCAACAGTGTGTAATACTGATTTAAACTAACGTGCTGCAACCACTTCTTATTTATCATGCCACCATTTAAACATGACACGTCTAAATACAATAAATACACACTCAATGTTTACAATTAGTGTGAGGTCAGGCTGCCTTTCTGTGAAATTTCCTATAGAACGGAAGGCTGTTTTAGCAGTTAAATTTAATTGTAAGTTAGATGATAGTTCATGTGACAGGATAAAAAACAAATCAGTAGCTTAGTGCATTGTTCCACAGACTTTGTGATTTAAGGTAAATATCATGAACATTATGCAAATAATACAAACAATATAAATAGGTATGTAATAAAAAGATAAATAATCTGTTCAATACCCTGATATATTTGAACTCGTACACAGCTGACATATTCACATTTGAATGCCAGCTGTGTACTCATCCACATATATCACCATATTGTACAGAACGCTGTTAAATAACCTAATATTATTTTATCATTGTGTAAAAATATTATTGTAGGTTCTAATCGACTTCTGTCCCCGTGAATTCATTCTAGAGAGTACAACACAATCAAAGCAGGAGAGTGAATCATTCTGAAAAAAACGTGCGGTAAAGCTATGTTAATACACATGCATGAATTAGTGTCCGGAGAATCCCAAACCCGAGAATTTCAATAAATGTAGAATTTATATTTATAAACTTACTGTGCATGTTAATTTGCATACTGCATGAAAAAAAAAAGATAACAGTGCATACATGTTGACGTGACAAGTTAATTATGCAGCGGTAAAATTTTAATGTGAATATCATTATTCTATTGGGCAACTTTTCTTGCGCGAGAGAATTTCAGCGAATGCAAACTTACAACACTGGTTTGATGTCTACTTTGAATTGTTGCATACTTTTTGGGAATAAAATTTACACAATTGTTTACATAAGCAGTTAAAATAAAGTTGTACACATATCCTCGACATACACTCTAGAACTGAGCATAAGTAAAACCTATGAACATATTTTCTCACTTTATGGCATGAACACAACATTATATTCATTCCCAGAATGAAATAACTAGTTTGTTTAGCCTAAATAAATGGCACGCTTTATAAATAGCCATTGTGCAATGCTCCCTTTCATTCTCGTTCAACACATTCCAGATCATTCTAAAAAAAGCGTGTATTTAGCAAGCCGTATAGCTGTGTTAATGTACATGCATCAGTTAAGGTCCAGAGAATCATAAACCCGAATATTTCAAGAAATGGGTGATTTATATTTATAAACTTACTGTGCATGTTAATTTGAAATGCTTTTATGTGTGTTTTGTGTGTGTGTTTTATTAAGAATTATTTAGTATTGCAATATTAATTATACACTTGATACATTATATTCCTACCGAATATATTTTTAAATCGCAATAGTCTAATTAAATTTTAGGTTTGTGTTATCAAAAATGAAGTCATCATTATTTCAAATGCGCTGAATGTTCCCTGAAGATTGCTCTTCATTAGGATACAGGTGCACCGTATAAATGATTATTTGGCTTTTCGAAATGTTCACGCATTAGATAGCTTCTATGATGAAGGTAGGGTATATTACTTAATAATAACTACACCTTTTTGATACAAAATAATGTTCATTCCTTCCCGCAATTATTTTCTTACATTGTTAATTTGTTAAATATGCCTGACAAATTTATATTACAATTATGTTAACGTAACGTAATAATGTAAATTATTTAGGTTTTTCATGTATCACTGGTGAAAACATGGGGCGGTGAGATCGGTTTATTCATGGTACAGATATTAATAATGATTGATTATTTGGCTTTTCAAAATGTTCATGCATTAGATAACTTCTATGATTAAGGTAGGGTATATTACTTAATCAAAACTACACCTGTCTGATACAAAATAATTTTCATTCCTTCCCGCAATTATTTTCTTACATTGTTAATTTGTTAAATATGCCTGACAAATTTATATAACAATTATGTTAACGTAACTTAATAATGTTAATTATTTAGGTTATTCATGTATCACTGGTGAAAACATGGGGCGGTATGATCGGTTTATTCACGGTACAGATATTAATAATGATTGAATTAATCTCAAATAAATTTTGGGGTCGGAGAAGTTTTCTTATGGTGTCCGAAAAATCTGGGTTTGTTTGTTTTGTTTTTTTGTTTGGATTTTTTTCCAATTTTAATAGTATTTCAGTCATATCACAGCCGTCCGTTAACCTACTCACACTTTTCCTGGGCAAGCTTAGCTGATCTAAGCGGTTAACCAGTACCGAGTGCACATACTTATGCCAGTGATTAACAACTGCCCTACTAAAATAGATGTAGGGGGAGAATGTCTGTAGAAATCATTTCATGACTAATCTCCACACAAGTTATGTAACCGGGCTGAGGAGTGAACTCACAAACCCCGGATTGACAATCCAGCGCTGTATCAACTGAGCTAGCCGGGCCTGGCCCGAAAAATCTGAGGTTTAAGGTCCGCGAAGTCTCCTTATGTAGGTCGGGACCAAAAAATCTGGTAACCGAGGAGTCACGTAAAAGATCATCTTGGCCCTCTTGTATTATGTTTAGGGTAAAAATTATGTCTAAATATTAATTTCAACGCCGATTGTCGTTTTTAAACACATTCTTGTTTCAAATTAATAAGGGGCAAAAACTCTTTTGTCCCTGATGCAATCTGGCCCACACCATTGAATTCCAACTAAGATTTTTGGGTCATACACAAACTGTGCAAGTTCGGTCAACCCAGTCAAAATCCCTACTGTTCATTTTTGCATGCATGGACATAATACCTCCCGATAATTTAACAGCGCGGACAAAATCCCCTTTTAAAAAAAAACAGAAATTCTAAGTCTTCATATGTTTTAACTTAAATTATAAAATGGAATTAAACATCCTAACAATACCCATTTTCGTGAAAAGTTAATTGCTTATTTTAATAAGCAATAAGCATTAGAGTGGACATTTTACTGTTTTTGTCTGTTTCAACACCAATATTCTAAATGTTAAATGTTGATGGGGGATTATGTCCGGGTTGAAAAAAAACTAAAAACAACGGGACAGATTTTGTCCAGCTACGTGAATGTAAGTGACATATGCCCCCGAAGATATGTTTTGAAAGAGTTATGGTCTATGTACTCTGCACTCCCTCTGAAAGGCCTCTCAATACTTTTCGAGTTATGCGCCGCACAATAACTCCAAAAATATTGAAGAATGAGTGAAGGTCCTTGTACTCTGCACTTCCTCTCAACAACCTCTATCAATATATTGTAGTGCCAGTCCGTCTGGTGGCCATCAGAAAGTGCCAACACCACAAAAACCTTAATACGCTAAGTATAAAACAACAAAGTTCATATTAAACAATATTTATTTTAATAATGCGTATCGATTTCGGTTCCATTAAGTCAATTTCTTAAAACGGTTTCAACAAGTAAACTTCTAAACAGTTATCTACCTGGTAGTCGGCAATATTTATACTAGTAGTAAGATGACGTCATAAGTACATCTCAATGAATGACGTCATTATGGTTAACATACAAGTTCGTGAAATATTCGAGATATTATTGCAGTTTATAATGAAGGTAATCATTATAATATGATGGATTAAAAATAAAAAGCTTAGAAAATATCAATATGTTATTATATTGATTTAAAGTAACTTGGCTTTTAATAAGAGTGAAATAAACAATGATTTATATTAATGACATTGAGATTCATACGTTGAGTACATTGTAACAAAATAATTAAAGTGATTAAAGAGCTTTGGACTAGGTCACTGCATTGCCCCTACCTACAGGAATTGGTCCCTAATAGGTAGTTTTGGAAGCCGTAATTTTATGGTAGTATGTAAACAAAAACTTTTCTTTACTTTAAAATACTTGGTGGTATTTTGACCACACTTCCGTTTCTGGTCATTTCAATTTTAAATCTTAAGAAAATGGCGACAGCAAATTCAGTTTCTAAATCTGGTTATCTGAGAATGAATTCATATTCAGTTGTTTGTTGCATATTCGTATAAGATTGCACTGCCGAATAACGCATGTTTACTCAAAATTGTACAGCTATGTGAATTTCTTGTTTTTCCGGAGGTCCAATATTTTAACATTGTCAATAACAGAGTAGCTTACAAAATATGCCGTTGCCGTAACCGTATAATGAAATTGACGTCAGGAAAAACAATAACTTGTTGCACTGAGGTCATTTAAGCAAGATACAATTTTTCATGGTGTTTCTGTGACTGAAAATTGAAATATTGTTGTAAATGTAAAATCTCTCTCATACAACGTTTGGACTGCTCCAGGCTGGGTAAATGTATCTATGATGGAGTGTTACACAATTTGATGCACTGATCCAGTGTTTCTGAATTCTGTTGCAATGCATTTAGTGAAAGCTTGGAATTAATTGGACGTCACATTTAAAAGTTATAACGTACATGACGTCGTCAATAATGGCGGATGTTCACTTGTGGCATAAAACTGATGTAACGAACCTGTGTCGTTTGTGGATTAAATTCAGTTATTTGTAGCCTTTGTGTTGTTTACATTAGAAACTTCTGGAAAATTTAAACAAGTTAAAACATAGCATATTCCTAACATGCAAGTTGTGCATTCAGTAAATTATCAGTATTTAAATGATTTAATTGGTAAACTATGATTATTGATACCGAAAATATATGTTTAGAATATAAGTTTGAGTAATGAATGAATCTACTTAGTTTGAGAAGCTGACACCCCCTTAGAGGCTACTGTAGATTTATATAATGGTTTGACCATTAGTCAATGTTATTATTGGGTCGTGTGACTTGCTGGTGTATATATACAGCGTCGTTTCGCATTTTATTCAGTTTTGGATCCTGTTGCCGAGGTGTACGTATCGCAAGGAAAAGGTAACTGGTGGCTGTTAATATAAAATAGCGTATTTTGAATACTACTTTTAGCTTCACTGTAGTCACCTAGCAGTGTTAGGGATGAACTGACTAGTTCTGGCTTCACTGTAGTCACCTAGCAGTGTTAGGGATGAACTGACTAGTTCTGGCTTCACTGTAGTCACCTAGCAGTGTTAGGGATGAACTGACTAGTTCTGGCTTCACTGTATCCACCTAGCAGTGTTAGGGATGAACTGACTAGTTCTGGCTTCACTGTAGTCACCTAGCAGTGTTATGGATGTACTGACTAGTTCTGGCTTCACTGTAGTCACCTAGCAGTGTTAGGGATGAACTGACTAGTTCTGGCTTCACTGTAGTCACCTAGCAGTGTTAGGGATGAACTGACTAGTTCTGGCTTCACTGTAGTCACCTAGCAGTGTTAGGGATGAACTGACTAGTTCTGGCTTCACTGTAGTCACCTAGCAGTGTTAGGGATGAACTGACTAGTTCTGGCTTCACTGTAGTCACCTAGCAGTGTTAGGGATGTACTGACTAGTTCTGGCTTCACTGTAGTCACCTAGCAGTGTTAGGGATGAACTGACTAGTTCTGGCTTCACTGTAGTCACCTAGCAGTGTTAGGGATGAACTGACTAGTTCTGGCTTCACTGTAGTCACCTAGCAGTGTTAGGGATGTACTGACTAGTTCTGGCTTCACTGTAGTCACCTAGCAGTGTTAGGGATGAACTGACTAGTTCTGGCTTCACTGTAGTCACCTAGCAGTGTTAGGGATGAACTGACTAGTTCTGGCTTCACTGTAGTCACCTAGCAGTGTTAGGGATGTACTGACTAGTTCTGGCTTCACTGTAGTCACCTAGCAGTGTTAGGGCTGTACTGACTAGTTCTGGCTTCACTGTAGTCACCTAGCAGTGTTAGGGATGAACTGACTAGTTCTGGCTTCACTGTAGTCACCTAGCAGTGTTAGGGATGTACTGACTAGTTCTGGCTTCACTGTAGTCACCTATCAGTGTTAGGGATGAACTGACTAGTTCTGGCTTCACTGTAGTCACCTATCAGTGTTAGGGATGAACTGACTAGTTCTGGCTTCACTGTAGTCACCTAGCAGTGTTAGGGATGAACTGACTAGTTCTGGCTTCACTGTAGTCACCTAGCAGTGTTAGGGATGTACTGACTAGTTCTGGCTTCACTGTAGTCACCTAGCAGTGTTAGGGATGTACTGACTAGTTCTGGCTTCACTGTAGTCACCTAGCAGTGTTAGGGATGAACTGACTAGTTCTGGCTTCACTGTAGTCACCTAGCAGTGTTAGGGATGAACTGACTAGTTCTGGCTTCACTGTAGTCACCTAGCAGTGTTAGGGATGAACTGACTAGTTCTGGCTTCACTGTAGTCACCTAGCAGTGTTAGGGATGAACTGACTAGTTCTGGCTTCACTGTAGTCACCTAGCAGTGTTAGGGATGTACTGACTAGTTCTGGCTTCACTGTAGTCACCTAGCAGTGTTAGGGATGAACTGACTAGTTCTGGCTTCACTGTAGTCACCTAGCAGTGTTAGGGATGAACTGACTAGTTCTGGCTTCACTGTAGTCACCTAGCAGTGTTAGGGATGTACTGACTAGTTCTGGCTTCACTGTAGTCACCTAGCAGTGTTAGGGATGAACTGACTAGTTCTGGCTTCACTGTAGTCACCTAGCAGTGTTAGGGATGTACTGACTAGTTCTGGCTTCACTGTAGTCACCTAGCAGTGTTAGGGATGTACTGACTAGTTCTGGCTTCACTGTAGTCACCTAGCAGTGTTAGGGATGAACTGACTAGTTCTGGCTTCACTGTAGTCACCCAGCAGTGTTAGGGATGAACTGACTAGTTCTGGCTTCACTGTAGTCACCTAGCAGTGTTAGGGATGTACTGACTAGTTCTGGCTTCACTGTAGTCACCTATCAGTGTTAAGGATGAACTGACTAGTTCTGGCTTCACTGTAGTCACCTATCAGTGTTAGGGATGAACTGACTAGTTCTGGCTTCACTGTAGTCACCTAGCAGTGTTAGGGATGTACTGACTAGTTCTGGCTTCACTGTAGTCACCTATCAGTGTTAGGGATGTACTGACTAGTTCTGGCTTCACTGCAGTCACCTAGCAGTGTTAGGGATGTACTGACTAGTTCTGGCTTCACTGTAGTCACCTAGCAGTGTTAGGGATGTACTGACTAGTTCTGGCTTCACTGCAGTCACCTAGCAGTGTTAGGGATGTACTGACTAGTTCTGGCTTCACTGTAGTCACCTAGCAGTGTTAGGGATGTACTGACTAGTTCTGGCTTCACTGCAGTCACCTAGCAGTGTTAGGGATGTACTGACTAGTTCTGGCTTCACTGTAGTCACCTAGCAGTGTTAGGGATGAACTGACTAGTTCTGGCTTCACTGTAGTCACCTAGCAGTGTTAGGGCTGTACTGACTAGTTCTGGCTTCACTGTAGTCACCTATCAGTGTTAGGGATGTACTGACTAGTTCTGGCTTTACTGTAGTCACCTAGCAGTGTTAGGGATGAACTGACTAGTTCTGGCTTCACTGTAGTCACCTAGCAGTGTTAGGGATGTACTGACTAGTTCTGGCTTCACTGTAGTCACCTAGCAGTGTTAGGGATGAACTGACTAATTCTGGCTTCACTGTAGTCACCTAGCAGTGTTAGGGATGAACTGACTAGTTCTGGCTTCACTGTAGTCACCTAGCAGTGTTAGGGATGAACTGACTAGTTCTGGCTTCACTGTAGTCACCTAGCAGTGTTAGGGATGTACTGACTAGTTCTGGCTTCACTGTAGTCACCTAGCAGTGTTAGGGATGAACTGACTAGTTCTGGCTTCACTGTAGTCACCTAGCAGTGTTAGGGATGAACTGACTAGTTCTGGCTTCACTGTAGTCACCTAGCAGTGTTAGGGATGTACTGACTAGTTCTGGCTTCACTGTAGTCACCTAGCAGTGTTAGGGATGTACTGACTAGTTCTGGCTTCACTGTAGTCACCTAGCAGTGTTAGGGATGTACTGACTAGTTCTGGCTTCACTGTAGTCACCTAGCAGTGTTAGGGATGTACTGACTAGTTCTGGCTTCACTGTAGTCACCTAGCAGTGTTAGGGATGAACTGACTAGTTCTGGCTTCACTGTAGTCACCTAGCAGTGTTAGGGATGTACTGACTAGTTCTGGCTTCACTGTAGTCACCTAGCAGTGTTAGGGATGAACTGACTAGTTCTGGCTTCACTGTAGTCACCTAGCAGTGTTAGGGATGTACTGACTAGTTCTGGCTTCACTGTAGTCACCTAGCAGTGTTAGGGATGAACTGACTAGTTCTGGCTTCACTGTAGTCACCTAGCAGTGTTAGGGATGAACTGACTAGTTCTGGCTTCACTGTAGTCACCTAGCAGTGTTAGGGATGTACTGACTAGTTCTGGCTTCACTGTAGTCACCTAGCAGTGTTAGGGATGTACTGACTAGTTCTGGCTTCACTGTAGTCACCTAGCAGTGTTAGGGATGTACTGACTAGTTCTGGCTTCACTGTAGTCACCTAGCAGTGTTAGGGATGTACTGACTAGTTCTGGCTTCACTGTAGTCACCTAGCAGTGTTAGGGATGTACTGACCAGTTCTGGCTTCACTGTAGTCACCTAGCAGTGTTAGGGATGAACTGACTAGTTCTGGCTTCACTGTAGTCACCTAGCAGTGTTAGGGATGTACTGACTAGTTCTGGCTTCACTGCAGTCACCTAGCAGTGTTAGGGATGTACTGACTAGTTCTGGCTTCACTGTAGTCACCTAGCAGTGTTAGGGATGAACTGACTAGTTCTGGCTTCACTGTAGTCACCTAGCAGTGTTAGGGATGTACTGACTAGTTCTGGCTTCACTGTAGTCACCTAGCAGTGTTAGGGATGAACTGACTAGTTCTGGCTTCACTGTAGTCACCTAGCAGTGTTAGGGATGAACTGACTAGTTCTAGCTTCACTGTAGTCACCTAGCAGTGTTAGGGATGTACTGACTAGTTCTGGCTTCACTGTAGTCACCTAGCAGTGTTAGGGATGTACTGACTAGTTCTGGCTTCACTGTAGTCACCTAGCAGTGTTAGGGATGTACTGACTAGTTCTGGCTTCACTGTAGTCACCTAGCAGTGTTAGGGATGTACTGACTAGTTCTGGCTTCACTGTAGTCACCTAGCAGTGTTAGGGATGTACTGACTAGTTCTGGCTTCACTGTAGTCACCTAGCAGTGTTAGGGATGAACTGACTAGTTCTGGCTTCACTGTAGTCACCTAGCAGTGTTAGGGATGTACTGACTAGTTCTGGCTTCACTGTAGTCACCTAGCAGTGTTAGGGATGTATTGACTAGTTCTGGCTTCACTGTAGTCACCTATCAGTGTTAGGGATGAACTGACTAGTTCTGGCTTCACTGTAGTCACCTAGCAGTGTTAGGGATGTACTGAGCCAAAACATTCGGAATACCGGAGACGTATGCACCATTATAAGTAGTCACAGCCAGCGATGAATGCTTAGTAGAGCATTAGCAGACCAGTGCCAGGTTTTCCTGTGTATGGAGTCTACGGTTTATGTGTTCTCGGGCAGTAGTTGAGAATAGGTCTGACACCTGAATATTTGAGAGCACGGCGAGTCCAGACAGGCTTGAAAGTAGGGTTTCAAGTATTGTATCAGTGATATAAGTGGTCTCTGGCTGGTGAGGAATATAGGTTTCATACCTGTGTATTTTCGAGCATGGTGACTGTAAAAAAGAATAGCCCAGGCAGGCATTTATTAGGGTTTTGAGTTACTGTTAGTTTATGTTATATTTAATTAGTTGTTTATATGCCCCAATCATTTGTATTTAATATACTGCACCAATCATAAGCCAGGTAGGCTATAGAAATATTTATATAATAGTTAATATATACCCTGTACGTGTAACACTGTATCTTACTGTCAATATATCTAGTAATAGATATATTATCATACCACTATGCTGATATCGGCCTGATACAAAGGTGCCATTTTTTATTTTTATCAGGTCAGTAGCGTTTATATCAGTCAATGTTTGGATGTACGTCATATTATTCAGAATCAACTATAAAGTCAACAGTTTCAGTAAAAATGAATTAGATTCAACAAACAAACAATTTGATACCAAAAACGGATATAGTTCATTATTTTTAATCGTTAAATATTCACATAAACCCGCACTTTGGTAGTGATATGACGTCATCTATGGAACGTAATAAATCATCCATACACATTTATTTCAATACATTCATAATAAATGCACTAAAAGTCACTACAAAGCATCAGTTTATGTTGAACCAAAACCATTATTACCAAAAATTGAACACACTATAGTCAACTACTGTCAATATTGACACGATCTTGGAAATGTCAATTTTAATACACAACTCCAAAATGGCGTCTCAAAACAATTTGGCATTGTGTGTTCTCCGATGAAATTGATCGTTGCAATCCATTTCAGTTCGCATTTTCAGTATTTTATGAATGAGCATGCGTGTAATCTGTGTATTCGTAGTGAAAACAGTTCACTTATCATTACGAAATGTTAATAATAAGGTATTATCCAGCAAACTTTTAGAAATCCATAACTACAAACATGTATGTAAAAGTGTAAAAGTCGGCTCAGCAAAATCAGCGCCGCCCTTAGTTTTTAAAGACGTTCGCAACAATTTCCTTCAATTTCTTTCCAATGACAGATTTTCTTAAAAATTGACACAGACATGTGTCCTAAACTAAAACAGTCTTAAACAAGAGGGCCCTGAGGGCCCTAGGACGCTCACCTGAGACCTAATTGGAATTTGCATCCCCGAGGCGTGGCTTATTTTTATCCCAGGGGCAAAAGTTGAACAATCTTAAACCTCTGGGCCTTGCGGTTTCAGGTAAAGATTTTTAGAGTCATTTTGCTATTTAAGTCTATATAAACCATGTGTTTGACCCCAGGGGCATAATTTGAACAATCTTTGGCGAGCACCACTATGCAATGTTACGAACCAAATATAGGAAAGCTGTGGGCCTTGCCGTTTCAGAGGAGAAGATTTTAAAAGTCATTTTGCTATTTAAGTTTATATAAACCATGTGACCCCCCCCCCCACGGGCTCGACCAGTTTTGACCCCAGGGGCATAATTTGAACAATCTTTGTAGAGGACCACTATACAATGTTACACACCAAATAAGAAACCTCTGGATCTTGCGGTTGCTGAGAAGATTTTTAAAGACATTTTGCTAAATAAGTCTATATAAATCATGTGACCTCCCGGGCGTGGCCAGTTTTGACCCCAGGGGCATAAATTGAAACAATGTTTGTAGAGGACCACTATAGGATGTTACATACCAAATATGAAAATTGTGGGCCTTGCGGTTTCAGAGAAGATTTTTAAAGACATTCTGCTATATATTCTATATAAACCATGTGACCCCCAGGGCATAGCCAGTTCTGACCCCATGGGCATAATTTGAACAATCTTTGTAGAGGACCACTATAGGATGTTACATACCAAATATGAAACCTCTGGGCCTTGTGGTTTCAGAGAAGAAGATTTTTAAAGACATTTTGCTATATATTCTATATAAACCATGTGACCCCCAGGGCGTGGCCTGTTTTGACCCCAGGGGCATAATTTGAACAATCTTTGTAGAGGACCACTATAGGATGTTACATACCAAATATGAAACCTCTGGGCCCTGCGGTTTCAGAGATTTTTTAAGTTGACACTTTTTAAATTTATTTTTAGCTCTGGTGACCTACATATGCAGCGGACCGCAAAGATTTAAACAACTTTGAAAGAGGTTCACCCAAGGATCATTCCTGTGAAGTTTGGTGAAAATCTGCCAAGTGGTTTAGGAGATGTTGTTTGAATGAAAAGTTAATGACGCACACACCCATGCACGCACGCACGACGGACAACGGGCAATCACAAAAGCTCACCATGAGCACTTTGTGCTCAGGTGAACTAAAAATAGGGGTCACCGGCCTTTTTCCGGAAATATTGAATTTTAAATACGGTATCTGTCGAAGCCTTTTTTCAGTTTGAGTTACTTTGAATAATATAAAGCGTTTATATTCAAACAAAGATGGAGATTTTTAAATGCATCTTTTAAAAAATGTTTTGTTTGGCCATATACAAGTGCAGTTTAATGATAAAACGCGCTTTGTCTACAGTTATCATTTAACAAATGACTTTTATTGGACACTTAACGAGGTTAATTATGCATTAAATATGCCTGTGAAAACATCAATAATTTATCAAATATATGAATATCTTTTGTTCCAAACGACAGATCTTGTTAAAAGATCCCACATACATGCGTTATTGTATACTGAAACTAAAACAGTCTTAACAAAATAGGGGTCACCGGCCTTGTTCCGGAAATATTGGGTTTTAAATACGGTACCTGTCAAGGCACCTTTTTCAGTTTGGATTTTTATCAATGTTTTAAGTATATAGGATAGGGTTTTTTTCAAACAAGGTATGGTTCTTTCAACTGATATGTTTGTTCATACTTTGTTTGGCAATATACAAGTGTATGTTGATAATAAAAACGCTTTACCTACATTTACTTCTAAAATAATCATTTGACTGGACATTTAAGTGTGTCTAATGGGAACTAATAATGCTTTCTGAAACTTCATTTTTATCAAATGCATATTTTGTTCCAAACGACAGATTTTCTTAACATTTCGCACATACATGCATCAATGTATACTTACACCAAAACATTAATAAAATGAGTGGCTCACCGAACTTTTTTGCAAAATATTGGATTTTATATAGGGTACCTGTGTAGCCTTTTTCCTGTTACGTTTTAACATACATAAACAACGTATCAATATAACTGATACATTTAAAGGATCATTTCAGAAATAATTTGTTTGGAATTACATTGCATAAGTGTGTTTTTGATTATTATATATGCTTTATAAACTGTTACTATTAAAAATATTTATTTTGAATGGACATTAGAGATGAAATTAGTATATTGTAACCTACAATAAAGAAAAAATGAAGCAAAAGGAGAAATTAACACAATTATTTTCTTTTTGTTGCGAACGTCTTTAAATATATAAAAATCAGCTCGTTTGGTGATATTTTACGAAAAATGTGGTATTAGAAAAACAGATTACTGTTATATATATTATATATATCAGGTTCGGCACGAATAAAATAACGGCTCGGCAAGCCTCGCCGTTATATTATTCTAAGCCTCACCTGATATATTACACAAGACCAGGCAGTAACCTGTTATTCTCTATATATCATAAATGAACAATGAGAACTTCAATTCAATTTTTAATTTCAATTTCAATGAACTATGCAAATAATGACAATGAAAATAGTCATATTTTCATTGAGCATGTATCGATTTAATAAGTGCATTTAATATTTAGAAATCGAAACAACAATAGTTACTGAAATACAAAAATGAACAATTTCCTCTTAGTAATGATTATCTTTAACAATAGCAAAACCATTCAATAACAATTAAAAATATGACTTTCAAATAATGTGAACAAGTGAGTTTAAGCAGAAAAAAATGAGCTTCAAGACTTCAATGCCAATGACGAGTGTTCGGCAACACGTCCATAGAAATGTGACAATTCTGTCGTCGATATCACAGGTAATTTAGCACTACTTCAAAAACGTAGGGTCCCTGTCTACGAATTTGCACGTTCCTAGTATACACGTTCCTTTCAGGGTTTCAGTAGAGGTTCTGAAAATTTTGCAGCCAACATTAATTTTAACTGTTTCATCGTCGTTAATTTCAATTTTATCTACTTTCAACCATGTTTTTTGTTGGTTCAGTGACATTTTGGGATTTATGAAATGAGGTTTCTTGATATTTCTTTTTCAGCTTGCCTAGTCCTTGAAATCTTCCAGAGATGACATGCTCGAGATCGAACTGGAAGACTATGAATCAGACGAACTACCAGATAGCTTTGCACATTTCCAGTTCTACTGCTCTACATCTGGCAGTACACAATTTCCCAAGAAAACTGGAAAAGGTCTAGGGGCGGTTTTTCAGATAAGATCGTGATTCTCCTTAACGGTTGACGGTAGGATATCCATTTTCTCTTCCCCGAAATAACGATGGCACTTCAGTTTGAAGTTTTTTAGTACCCTTTCTACCTCCTCTCCTATAACTCCTGTCGTTTGCACAAATCACACGTAATCCTCCTTTTTGTTGTGACAGGTACGAATTCCCAATATATATCGGTTAAAAACACTTTGCAACATTTCCGGCACTTCCATGAATGCTGTTGGACTACATGAATGTGTCATTTTGTTCTTGGGGGAAATAAATATCCCCACGCACAAGGCATGTGTACTGTTTCTGCAAAGATAAACAAGAAACATGGAAATTCCACGTACAAAATTTTATAACAAAATGCATTAATGTCAGCATAAAAAAAAAAAAATTAGTAATGGTGACCTTGACCCCACCAACAAACCCCATATGCAATCCCAAGCAAGGTCTCTATATAAGGTATTTATGTATGAAGTTTCATTAAAATATCTCAACGTGTTCTCAAGTTATTGAGTGGAAACCAGTTTTCTATTTTAATAACGGTGACCATGACCTAGACCCCACCCACCCCATATACAATCCCATGTGAGGTCTTGATATAAGGTATCTATGTATGAAGTTTCATTGAAATATCTCAATTTGTTCTTAAGTTATTGAGCTGAAACTGTGTTTCTATTTTTAGTAACAGTGACCTTGACCATGACCCACCCATCCCATATGCAATCCCAATCGAGGTCTCGATATAATGTTTTAATATGAAACCTCTGGGCCTTGTGGCTTCAGAGAATTTTTTTTAATTGTGCCATTTACGTCTATATAAACCAGGTGAGCCCCGGGGTGTGGCCAGTTTTGACCACATGGGCATCATTTGAACAATCTTTGTAGAGGACCACTATACAACCTAATATACCAACTATACAATGTTACATACCAAATATGAAACCTCTAGGCCTTGCGGTTTCAGTCTATTTAAGTCTATATAAACTATGTTAGCCCCAGGGTGTGGCCAGTTTTGACCCCTGGGGCATCATTTGAACAATATTATTCGAGGACCACTATACAATTTTACATACTTTGTAAAGAACGCCTAAAGGATATTGCAAAAAAAAAAAGAAACCTCTGGGCCTTGCAGTTTCAGAGCAGAAGATTTTAAAGTAATTTTGCTATATATTCTATATAAACCGTGTGACCCCTGGGGAGTGGCCAGTTTTGACCCCAGGGGCATATTTTGACAATCTTTGTAGAGAACCACTATAGGATGTTACATACCAAATATGAAACCTCTGGGCCTTGCAGTTTCAGAGGAGAAGATTTTTAAAGTCATTTTGCTATATATTCTATATAAACCATGTGACCCCCGGGGGGTGGCCAGTTTTGACCACAGGGGCATAATTTGAACAATCTTTGTAAAGGACCACTCTAGAATGTACATACCAAATATGAAACCTCTGGGCCTTGCGGTTTCAGATAAGATTTGTTAAGTTTACACTATTTTTAGCTCTAGTGACCTACATATGCAGCAGACCGTAACGATTTTAACAACTTTGAAAGAGGGTCACACAATGATCATTCCTGTGAAGTTTGGTAAAAATGTGCCAAGTGGTTAAGGAGGAGATGTCGTTTTGACTATAAAGTTGATGACGGACGCATGCACGCACGGACGCACGGGCGATCACAAAAGCTGACCATGAGCGCAGGTGAGCTAAAATGTAGTCTTTATCGCCATAACAGTCCAAATTGTTGACGGCATACGGACGCCCCACGCCGCCGGAGAGGTCCCCTATACCAATAGCTCACCGCGCACTTCATGCTCAGGTGAGCTAAAAAGAACATCTATACAAAGATCTATTAACATCTGTAAATGTGTAAATCTTTCATTTACACTGGTAATATAACTTTAAATTAAAAATGGGATAGCACTGAAAGTGATAAAAACCAATTACTTATACACAACCCTTAATATGATTTTCTGCCTAAACTTCTGTTCCACCGCATACTAATATGTGTTTTGGGTTGATAAAAATCAACAATTTTTTAGTGATTTTGTGACCATACGATCGTACGATAGTTCAAGACCATTACAATTATTATTAATTTTGCATTTTAATATGGAATTTCAATAGACCGAAAATATTTCATTTACTTCAGTCCGTTGATGTTATATTACCGTTTTATAATGCGCACCCACTTTTTGAAGCAAAAGTTGACGGAAAAAACCTGGGAACAATTTGGAGCTGTTTTTGTCAATGTTAGTTGATGTTATATTATTGTTGTATGTCCATATTTGTTGTTGTTGTTGTTGTTCTGTAAATATCAAATATTACACTAAACTTACTTTCATAACAAAACTAATTTAAAATAAACAAAAATAATTACCTTATATGCAGAACACGTATTTATCCAAATTATATGTAAATATTCCTGTTAATATTCAATAAAATTACGTCCAACACAAAAATTTCCATTTTCATTCTAAGTGTGTCAAGACATGTATATTTCGTCACCCCGAATTTAAAACTCAAATTTATACAATACAACAAAACGACAATCTGGTTTTTTAAAACCCCTAGAACGCTAAATCATTAATGCTCTATCGACAATGCTTGCATTGCTCAGGTGCAGTAGTATCGATTGATACTTTTTGATACCGACCATGTGCTAAGCGTGTTACACGCTTTCTGGTACAAACTGCTAGATGATGGCTGCAGTTCGGCAGTAACATCAAAGGCCTTTGAAGTTCAAATGACATCGTTGATATGGCTGTTGCTAATGGCTTGCAGACTTGGCAGCCCGGTTAATAGATGACGTCACGCGGTCACTTTTCTTAGTTTTTACAGGTGTTATTATTAAAGATTCATGTTTTTAATGGATTTTATTGTTGTTGAAATTGGAAATACTATTGCAAGGTCATCAGAACGTAGTGCTTTGTTCCGTGACAATCGTGCAATTTTACAACAAGCAATGCATAAATGTTCATTTAAAACAAAATCGTGCAAAACTTGCATATTTTGGCATGCGATTTTTTGTCCCATTTGAAAAAAATGTGTGCGATTTTGTCTAAAAAAATGCGAGAATATCGCGAAATCGT
This sequence comes from Congeria kusceri, assembly GCA_027627225.1. Lineage (NCBI taxonomy): Eukaryota > Metazoa > Mollusca > Bivalvia > Myida > Dreissenidae > Congeria > Congeria kusceri. The sequence continues at coordinate 39,115,966 of CM051025.1, forward strand.
GGTTCAAAATGATCCCTGCAGCATTATGTTGTCATTTTATCCAGAGAAATATATAGTATTCTTCATATTTAATGTACACTAATATTTTGGTGCATAGTCCCAACTGTCAAATGCAGAATATGCTTAACAATTGAACATAATAAACACCATATACCATTTTAAAACCATTTATCGCCACTCATTTATCAATGTGACATCGCGTTCGTCCCATAACTGTAACTGAAATTGTCCAACAACCATGACCGATGATCGTCCTGTGTCCATTTCTCATGTTATTGATATAATTCAAACTGTTTTTTGATAAATCATAATTATGTGAAGGAATTTGGTAGAGCCAAGGAACATATTGATGAAACTTTTTCTAAATCCAGTCAGTGTTTTTGACGAGAAGACTGTCAAAATTGCCTTAATAACCAATTAAGGGATAATTTCCCCACCCCCTGGCACCCATGTTTTTAAACATATCGAAAAATTATTTCCAAATCCCAGAAGGGGTTTCAGACAAGAAGATTGTCAAAGGTGCTGTTATTACCATTTAAGGGGAAAACTTCCTACCAACTAGCGGTCATGTTTTTAAATGAATCCCGGACAATCTGGGACATATGGCATGTATGTAAAGGGTCACCCAAGGAACATTTCTGCAAAAACTTGTTGACGATGACAAACGAATGACGGACGCCCGGACTGATCCCAATAGCTCACCCTTGAATACAAAACCTTGAGCACTTTGTGCTCAGGTGAGCTAAAAAAGAAGGTAGTAATTAGAATGGGTGAACACCAAGTAAGATTCAAATTTACAACACTCTTAGAACAACAAGAGGGCCATGATGGCCCAAAGGGCTCACCTGAGTACTGGCAAAGAGGAAAGCCTTACTGTTGTGAAAGGCTTGTGGGAATGTACGCCATAATGTCCTTAAATAATTTGTCTAGCTGATTTACTCTCATACATAGAACAAGTTAGGACCCGGATATATTTTATCTACCCTGGTTTCCAACTTTTCGCAGGCAATTTCGGAGGAATAGTGTTAATGATGCAGTTCTGAAAGATAATGGCAACCGCTGCGCAAAGGTCATGTCATGCTTGCCGGCTTGTTTCAAAGAGCCGAGTGTATTGCCATTTACTCGTCCTATATTGAAATTTGCTTAAGATTGTATGGTCCTAGAAAATTGTGCAAGTTTGGTCCAGACTGGTTGAAAATTCATTTTTGCATTAATGTTCACAATTAAGTGGATATAACTGTTGTGGCCTGTCTCATTTGCTGCTTGTGTTGAGATCTTATGGCCATACAAAACATGTGAAAGTTTTATCAACATTGAATGAAAAACAAGAGGGCCCTGAGGGCCCTAGGATGCTCACCTGAGACCTTGTAACCCAATTGGAATTTGTATCCCCGAGATGTGGCTTATTTTTATCCCAGGATCATAATTTGAACAATCTTGAACAAACCTCTGGGCCTTGCGGTTTCAGGTAAAGATTTTTAAAGTCATTCTGCTATTTAAGTCTGTATAAACCATGTGACCCCTTGGGATGTGGCCAGATTTGACCCCAGGGGCATAATTTGAACAATCTTTGGAGAGGACCACTATGCAATGGTACTTTCTACATATACGAAGGCTGTGGGCCTTGCTGTTTAAGGAGAGGATTTTTAAAGTCATTTTGCTATTTAAGTCTATATAAACTATGTGACCCCTGGGGTTTGGTCAGTTTTGACCCATGGGGCATAATTTGAACAATCTTTGTAGAGGACCACTAAAGGATGTTACATACCAAATACGAACCTCTAGGCCTTGCGGTTTCAGAAGAAGATTTTTAAAGACATTTTGCTATTTAAGTTTATATAAACCATGTGAACCCCGGGGCGTGGCCAGTTTTGACCACAGGGGCATAATTTGAACAATCTTTGTAGAGGACCTCTATATGATGTTACATACCAAATAAGAAACCACAGGGCCTTGCGGTTTCTGAGAAGATTTTTAAAGTCATTTTGCTATTTAAGTGTATATAAATCATGTGACCCCGGGGCGGGGCCAATTTTAACCCTAGGGGCATAAATTGAACAATATTTGTAGAGGACCACTATAGGATGTTACATACCAAATAGGAACCTCTGGTCCTTGCGGTTTCAGAGGAGAAGATTTTAAAGTCATTTTGCTATACATTCTATATAAACCATGTGACCCCCGGGCGTGGCCCGTTTTGACCCCAGGGGCATAATTTGAACAAACTTTTTAAAGGACCACTAAAGGATGTTACATACCAAATATGAAACCTCTGGGCCTTGCAGTTTCAGAGGAGAAGATTTTTAAAGTCATTTTGCTCTATGTTCTATATAAACCATGAGACCGCAAGGGCGTTGCCAGTTTTCACCACAGGGGCATAATTTAAACAATCTTTGTAGAGGACCACTATAGGATGTTACATACCAAATATGAAACCTCTGGGCCTTGTGGTTTCAGGAGAAGATTTTTAAAGTCATTTTGCTATATATTCAATATAAACCATGTGACCCCCAGGGCGTGGCCCGTTTTGACCCCAGAGGCATAATTTGAACAATCTTTGTTGAGGACCTCTAGAGGATGTCACATATCAAATATGAAAGGTCTGAGCCTTGCGATTTCAGAGAAGAAGAATTTTAAAGTTTTCACTTTTTTAATCTATTTTTAGCTCTGGTGACCTATATATTTAGCGGACCGGAAAGATCTGAACAACTTTGAAAGAGGTCCACCCAAGGATAATTCCTGTGAAGTTTGGTGAAAATTTGCCAAGCGGTTTAGGAGGAGATGTTGTTTGAATGAAAAGTTGACGGCACACGCACACACGACGGACAACGGGCGATCACAAAAGCTCACCATGAGCACTTTGTGCTCAGGTGAGCTAAAAAAGGAGGCATAACTCTGGTGTTTGTTGCCCAATCCGGCCCAATGTTGACTTCTACTGTGATCTTTTGATAATACACAAACCGTAGAAGTTTGGTCAAGATTGGAAGAACAATGAAGTCTCTATGAATGAAAAAGGCAATTTTTGCATTTTTTCCCACAAACAACTCTAAGGTTTCTGGTCCAATTTGGCCCATTATTAATACCAAACAAGATTTTATGGTCACACACAAACTGTGCAAGTTAGGTCAAGATTGAATACAAAATGCAGTCTTTATAGCGGTAACGGGCCAAATTGTTGACGGCATACCGACGCCGGACGACGACGGAGAGGTCCCCTATACCAATAGCTCACAGAGCACTTCGTGCTCAGGTGAGCTAAAAAAGTTTCAAGGATATTCTTTATTCTTAGTCTAAAGTCTAAGAATGGGTTGGTGAATACGAGCCCTGATCATAAACTGAAAAGCTTACATCTTTTCTCTTCAAAATATGCTGGTACAATAACAGATAGGTCTGTACTTGCTGGATCATGAAGACTTGGAAATCGACACTTTGTATTCTTTTCAGGAGATTCATAAAATTTCTCACATTCATATCGCTGCATGCATGGATATGGTGTTGATGTCAAGAAAATACCAATAATAACCTGAAAATGAAACAAAAGTGTGTTACCACCAATTCTTGCAAGGATATCAATGAAACTGATGAATACCTCCCAATAATGCGCTTTGTAAACTGATGGGAATTAAATGAGAAAGGTAAATATAGTTCCAACTTAAAGTCACTAGAACTGCAAGACCAAATCAGTTGTGAAAACTGTATTTTAAATATGCAACAAAACTACCATACTAACATGCTGATGATGCAACTTGTTAAAACTAGCAATGTGTTCACAGACACTGATGCCCCAACCTATGCAGCCTACATGGCACCGTTTTGCCAAGATGCATACAAATAATTTTGCAAAGGAGAATGGTCCTGTAGTGTACTTTCTGCCAACGTCTTCCCTCATTTTGTGAATTAGGTTGAGGTATAAAATATATCCAATCAATCAATCAATTTTAAATCTTAAGTCCCAGACGATGCAAAACCTCTGAACACAATGATTTTAAACATATACACCACATATTCAAAACATGTTACATACACTGTTAGATAACTGATTATTATTCAATTACCAGTAAATGGTATAACATAGTGTTTACAGTTAAATGAAGAAACAAGATTCTGTGTTTGATAAACATACATGCCCCTGGTTGGCGCTGGGTAGCCCATTTCTTAGTCCAGATTAGGTCAAGGTCAAGGTGCGGTTGAGTGATATGGGTGGATTGGGAACGGTCATACGTAACAACTGTGTAAATATCTAAGTGTTGTAGTAAGCGGTGTTGGTGCTAGACGAAACGGTAAATTCTAGTTAACCAAGAAATGGCACTTTTGAATTATTATAAGTCCAAATTAGGTCAAGGTCAAGGCAGTGTTCTGCCGTGAATTTGGACTATTGGGGACAAGGGCCCTCTAGGCTTGAAAAAGTGGGGACAAATTTCAAAAATGCAGAGACACAGACAAAAAAAGTTGTTCACCTCATGAATATTCCCAAAGCAGATTTTTGTTTTGAAAAGTATGTACTAGCTGTTTTCATTCATGTTTGTTGTTATTTTCTGTTCAAAAAAGGATTAATACATAATACTGTGTTCTTAATTAATTCATAACGTTCTGTCGATCAATGTTACACTGCATTCTTAAATACCTTTATAACCTTGCATTATTAATTTTAATTTGAACAAACAATAAAATCCGTTATAAACACAAGGCGTTACTAATGAAACCTGTTAAAACTATAAAGTGTAACAGTGTTACATCATCAATTAGCCGGGCATCCAAAACTGCAAGCCGTTAGCAACACTCATAGCAACGGTGTCGGTAATTCGACTTCAAAACTCTTTGATGTTTCTGCCAAAATGCGGCTGTCGTCTAGCAGTTTGTTGCTGAAAAGCGTGTTTCACGCTTAGCATGTGGACCGCGTGTACAATTATCGATTGATACTACTGTATCTGAACTGTTCAAGCGCTGCCGATAGAGCGTTAATGAATTAGTGTTGTAGTGAAAAAATTGGTTATAAATTGATGTCATGATCTATGATAAAATTTTTACTAAATATGCCGAATGATTTACTTGTAAATTGTGTGCGCCCGCAGACCCGCTTACGCAAATTTGGTGGGGACAAATCATTTATTTTTGCGCCAATGGCGCAAGGCCGCATCCACGGCAGAACACTGTCAAGGTCAAAATAAGGTTGGGTGATATGGGTGGATAGGGAATGGTTATAAGCAACAACTGTGTAAGTATCAAAGTGTTGTAGTAAACAGTGTTGGTGCTAGACGAAACGGTAAAATCTACTTAACCTTTCACGGACGGAAGGACGGAAAGACGGACAGGACGATCACTATATGCCTCCTGCATCAAGATGCCAGGGGCATAAAAAAGGACAAACTCCAATTCACTACGCGTTTCGACTTTAATAGTCTTCAATAGGCATGAATATAAACAAAATGCATTATGACGTCATGATGTCACGTTAGGTACATGATGTCACGTTAGGTAATGTCATTTTTGGCGTACTTTTTCACATGGAATAAACTATATACAATAGTAACATAAGTTTCACAATACAACTATGTACAAGTACATGTTTATATAAAAATCAATAAAATGTATTATTAAATATATAATTTAACAAGAGATGTTTGTAAAGTCGTCAATATGTGCAATTGTTAACAGATTTTTTTAATATTGTATGTGCACATTAACACATGGGGAGGAAATTAAAGTTGATGCTTTAGAAAGTAAATATAAAGCTGAAGAAAGATCGAGTATAATTATGGATTTATTTTTACAGTCTATTATATAAGGATACCTGTTTTCTGTTTGATTTAAACATCAAATAGGCCAAAACATCTCTAGATATTCTGCGGAAACAAAATGGTCTACGGAGAAAACAGTTGTCATGTTACAAGCCCCCGTGACCTTGACCTTTGACCTGTTGACCTCAAAATTGATAGGCGTCTTCCTTTCCTCCTGAGTAACCAGCATACCAACATGAATGATCGTAGGTGAAAGCGTATTCTACATATCATGCGGAAACGAAATGGTCTACAGAGGAAACAGTTTTCATTTTACAAGCTTCTGTCACCTTGACCTTTGACCTGTTTACCTCAAAATTGATAAGCGTCTTCCTTTCCTCACAAGTAACCAGCATACCAACTTTAATGATCGTAGGTCAAAGCGATCTCTAGATATCGTGCGGAAATGAATTTCATGTAACAAGCCCCTGTGACCTTGACCTTTGACCTGTTGACCTCAAAATAAATAGGTGTCTTCCTTTCCTCCCAAGTAACTAGCATACCAACTTAAATGATCGTAGGTCAAAGCATTCTCTAGATATCGTGCGGACACAAAATGGTCTACGGACAGACCGACCGACCATCCGACCGACCCACCGACCGACCGACGGACAGGTGCAAAGCAATATACCCCCACTTCTTTGAAGGGGGGCATAATAAATACATAACTTATTGAACACATAATAAATATAATGCAGGATCATAATTGATACAATGTCACTGTAAATTACTGTTTTAAAAGCAAAATATTATAAATAACAGTAACAAACTGCACAATTTATTATGAAAAGTTTTAGGAATCCAAAAACTTACTTAGGTTTCTAGTAATTAAGAAACAATAAATAGATAATACTAAGTAAATAGAACTATAAAATATTGTACATTGAAAAACTATTTTGTTTGAAATGAAACAGTATACAAAATTTTTGATTCAAGTCCCTTAGGATGTTTAGTTTCCAATGTATGTATCCAACACATTTCTTTTAAAAGCCTTATCATGTCATTCAGGGTTTGCGCTGGCGATCGCCACTGTCGCCAAATGCGACAAACTCGCAAAAGTTCGGACAATTTTTCAAGTTTGGGGATGTTTTTCGCTACAGCGTTCTTTGTCCAAATTATTTACTATTGAAATGACGAAAGCAACATTTTAGCCTAAGTGGTCTTGCTAATTTGGCCTCGACAGTTATCGTGTATGTATTGATTTTTAGTGATGCAAGCGGTATGATTTAATTAACTGAAGCGTGAAACTGAATGCATATCGATAAGGTGATAACATGCGACTGATTATATGGCCCAAGGCAATTAGATTGGCATTTTAATTGCATGTAGAACAAACAGCTTTTTCTCTAATCGTCGATACCTGCAACTAATAGAAGTGTGCCATGTTTGTAACAGATTAAAGATGAGATCAAACGATAATTAGAAATCAAAACATAATAGTAAGAATGCAGTGTTTTCAACACGTTTATGATTAAATAAGCAAAAGTCCGTAAGTAAACAGTTTGTTACGTCAATCGGTATGAAATGTTGAATTTGAAAATGAAAATTCACATGGCAAAATAGCCAGTTCAGACGTAAATACTGCTTGTAAAAACGTTAGACGTCTCTTCTCCATCTAACATGCTCAAACTTCAAAATTTTCCAGTGAACAGAAATTTTAAAGACGGTTGGAAGTTGGAATTCTTTTGGTATGTGAACATAATATATACATGTATAGATTTGCTGCTTATCGATGTCTTCTGTTTATTTTCAGTTTCCTTTCCAGTGTACCTTGCCTTGCCTAATGTGTGCCATTGTATTTATATGTGTATATTTATGTATTAATATGTACCATATTTATAAATAAAATAGTAACATTTATGCATTGTTAAATGTCTATTTAACAAGAGCGCCCTGAGGGCCCTAGGACGCTCACCTGAGACCTTGTAACCCAACTGGAATTTGCATCCCCGAGACATGGCTTATTTTTATCCCAGGGGCATAAGTTGAACAACCTTGAACAAACCTCCGGGCCTCGCGGTTTCAGGTAAAGATTTTTAAAGTCATTTTGCTATTTAAGTCTCTATAAACCATGTGACCGCTTGGGGGCTGGCCAGATTTGACCCCAGGGGAATAATTTGAACAATCTTTGAAGAGGACCACTATGCAATGTTACGTACCAAATATAGGAAAGCTGCGGGTCTTGCCGTTTCAAAGGAGGAGATTTTTAAAGTCATTTTGCTATTTAAGTCTCTATAAACCATGTGACCCCTCGGGGGCTGGCCAGATTTGACCCCAGGGAAATAATTTGAACAATCTTTGAAGAGGACCACTATGCAATGTTACGTACCAAATATAGGAAAGCTGTGGGCCTTGCGGTTTCAAAGGAGGAGATTTTTAAAGTCATTTTGCTATTTAAGTCTATATAAACCATGTGACCCCACCCCCGGACGTGACCAGTTTTGACCCCAGGGGCATACTTTGAACAATATTTGTAGAGGACCACTATAGGATGTTAAATACCAAATATGAAACCTCTAGGCCTTGCGGTTTCAGAGGAAAAGAATTTTAAAGTCATTGTGCTATTTAAGTCTATATTAACCATGTGACCCCTGGGTGTGGTCTGTTTTGACCCATGAGGCATAATTTGAACAATCTTTGTAGAGGACCACTATACAATGTTACATACCAAATAACAAACCTCTAGATCTTTCGGTTTCTGAGGAGAAGATTTTTAAAGTCATTTTGCTATTCAAGTCTATATAAATCATTTGATCCCCGGGGCGTGGCCAGTTTTGACCCCAGGGGCATAAATTGAACAATATTTGTAGAGGACCACTGTAGGATGTTACATACCAAATATGAAACCTCTGGGCCTTGCGGTTTCAGAGAAGAAGATTTTTAAAGACATTTTGCTATTTAAGTTAATTAAACCATGTGACCCAGGGGCGTGGCCAGTTTTGACCCCAGGGGCATAATTTGAACAATCTTAGTAGAGGACCATTATAGGATGTTACATACCAAACATGAAACCTGTGGGCCTTGTGGTTTCAGGAGATTTTTAAAGTCATTTGCTATATATTCTATATATACCATGTGATCCCCAGGGCGTGGCCCATTTTGACCCCAGGGGCATAATTTGAACTGTCTTTGTAAAGGACAACTTAAGGATGTTGCATACCAAATATGAATACTCTGGGCCTTGCAGTTTCAGAGGAGAAGATTTTTAAAGTAATTTTGCTATATGTGACCCCCAGGGCGTGGCCAGTTCTGACCCCAGGGGCATAATTTGAACAATCTCTGTAGAAGACCACTATAGGATGTTACATACGAAATATCAAATCTCTGGACCTTGTGGTTTCAGAGAAGAAGATTTTTAAAGTCATTTTGCTATATATACTTTATAAACCATGTGACCCCCAGGGCATGGCCCATTTTGACCACAGGGGCATAAATTGAACAATCTTTATAGAGGACCACTATAGGATGTTAAATACCAAATATGAAACCTCTTGGCCCTGCAGTTTCAGAGAAGAAGATTTTTAAAGTTTATACTTTTAAAATCTATTTTTAGCTCTGGTGACCTACATATGCAGCGGACCGGAAAGATTTGAACAACTTTGAAAGAGGTTCAACCAAGGATCATTCCTGTGAAGTTTGGTGAAAATCTGCCAAGCGGTTTAGGAGGAAATGTTGTTTGAATGAAAATATGACAACGCACACATGCACGCACGCACGTACGCACACAAGCACGCACGACGGACAACCGGCGATCACAAAAGCTCACCATGAGCACTTTGTGCTCAGGTGGGCTAAAATTAAGATTCTGTGTTTGATAAACACACATGCCCCTGGTTGGTGCTGGGTATCCCATTTCTTAGTCCAAATTCGGTCAACGTCTAGGTCAAAGTGAGGTTGAGTGATATAAGTGGACTGGGAAAGGTCATAAGTAAAAACTGTATAAATATCCTAGTGTTGTAGAAAGCGGTGTTGTTGCTTGACGAAACGGTAAAATCTAGTTAACCAAGAAATGGCACTTTTGAATTATTATAAGTCCAAATACGTTCAAGGTCAAGGTCAAAGTAAAGTTGGGTGATATGGGTGGATTAGGGGTGGTCATAAGCAACAACTGTGTAAGTATCCAAGTCTTGTAGCAAGCGGTGTTGGTGCTAGACGAAATGGTAAAATCTAGTTAACCAAGAAACAGCCCATTTGAATTATTATAAGTCCAAATTAGGTCAAGGTCAAAGTAAGGTTGCGTGATATGGGTGGATAGGGAATAGTCATAAGCAACAACTGTGTAAGTATCAAAGTGTTGTAGTAAGCGGTGTTGGTGCTAGACAAAATGCTAAAATCTAGTTAACCAAGAAATGGCACTTTTGAATTATTACAAGTCCAAATTAGGTCAAGGTCAAAGTAAGGTTAAGTGATATGGGTGGGTAGGGAATGGTCATAAGCAGCAACTGTGAAAGTATCAAAGTGTTGTAGTAAGCGGTGTTTGTGCTAGATAAAACGGTAAAAACTACTTAAACTTGTCACGGACGGAAGGACGGAGAGGACGATCACTATATGCCTCCTGCATCAAGATGCCGGGGGGCATAAAAATATATATTTATGATGTTAATACACATATTAATAGTGCATTGCTAAAATATTCTTTGTTTAAATTATTATGATCCATGGACATAATAATAAATAAATAATTATTTAACTGCATTTGTATATGAAATATGCTATGTTTTGTTACTTATTAAATTCAATGTTATAGAAATAAATTGATTCAAGAGATATATGGTGTTTTGTTTATTTATTGTATTCTTCATCAGAAATAATTATTAATTCATTACAGTAACAATTATAAGTGAAAATATATGTTTTGTTACTTATTAAATTCAATGTTATAGAAATAAATTGATTCAAGAGATATATGGTGTTTTGTTTATTTATTGTATTCTTCATCAGAAATAATTATTAATTCATTACAGTAACAATTATAAGTGAAAATATAAGTTATAAACAGTATAGTTATATATAGTATGACACCCGAACGCCTCTAACTAAAAATTACGTGCGACCCCTAATTGGCTCCAAGTTTGCAAATTTGGCCAAAAAAAAGTGGCGACAACTTTTCAAAAGCCAGTTGGAACCCTGTCATTTTCTATGACATCTATATGCATAAAACTAAAATCATTTAGATCAAGGTTATTCGAATTAAAGTAAGTTGCAATAAGCGTAGAAAATGCAGGATTATCAAAATTATGTATATCATAACGATGAGTATTCATTCGTTTTGATACTTGTTGACCAGTCTGTCAAACATATTGCATATTACATTTCTTAGAAGTTACCAGATATATAACACGTGAACTTAAACAGTTTGTATTGTGGTTAAGTTGAAATTTATTTTTATTTTGCAAACTCACAAACAAGTGAATCTCTATAATATTAAGGCAATGAGAACATCATGGTCTATTGCATTTAGAGGCATTGAATATTTCCTGACATGTATTTTCAAACTTAGCAAATTGTTGCAGTAATAAGTTCTTTATCTATTAAACAAAAGTCCAGCTTGCATAAAATATGTACGAGGTGTGTTATAAATTTTGTCAGACACCTGTATTTTTTGTCAGATATGTTTGACTGTCCGTCAGGTTTCACATTGTCTGGAGTCCTGACAAAAATCAACAAAGGGGTGTAATTATAATTTTTGGGCAATAATGACAAACTTGCTAAGTTATTTGAAAATCCTTCCAAGCCAGACAAAACTAGAACTGCCACTGTCATGGTTCAAATACTGCCTGCATGTTGCTTTGACACAAGGATATTAATAAAAGCAACATGTGGTTTGAGGTGTAAAAATGTATTAGTTAAACTGGGGAATAAAACTGGCAAAGGGAAATAACTCCATAAATATTGCAGCTACAGTTATAATTCTTGTGCACTGCACTCAAACCAACAAAAATCTATACATGAATTAAGTTTGAGGTCAATCCCTTTGTTTTTGAGAAAAAGACCAGACAAGGAAAACTGACAAAGGGGAATAATTCTGTAAATAATGCAGTCAGAGTTATAAATCTTGTGCACTGCATTCCGCCTAACAACCATCTATGAAGTTTGAGTTCAATCCCTTCAGTAGTTTTTGAGAAAATGGTTGGACAAAAATTTAAAAGGAAAATAACTCCTTAAATAATGCAGTCAGTCATAATTCTTGAGCACTGCACTCATCCTAACAAATATCTAACCATGTATGAAGTTTGAGGTCAATCCCTTCAGTAGTTTTTGAAAAAATGGCCAAACAAGGAAAACTGACAAAACTCCGTACAAAATGCAGCTCGAGTTTTGTGTACTGCACTCCGCCTAACAACCATCTATACATATATGAAGTTTGAAGTTGATATCTAACAGAGTTATGCTTCACACAAAAAAAACAACATACAGACCGACAAGCTCATTCCGGTATACCCCCCTCCACCATTAACTTTGTTGAGTGGGGGTATAATTATGCTCCGGACAACATATAAGTCTGGAATTTATGATCCAAATCTGCGACCAACTTTGCGAAATGCAGTTCATTATTTCATGAGCATTTCAAGCAAATCAAGAACTGTTCATGAACAGCTCTTGATTTCTTCTTTGCTGTGGCTCATGAAAGGTTACACCTAACTGCCCTTAAAATGTGTTCATGAACACTATGATGGATGTGGAACATTTTAGAATTTATAAACTGTCCTTGTGAGCCAATCAGGAACTGTTCATGAACAGCTCTTAAAATTATTTTTGAATTTGTATCATAAACTTTTACATATTAACTTTTCTTTAAATGTGTATATGAACCTTTTATGAATAAATGTGGAACATTTTAGAATTCATTAACTGTCCTTAATCTGGTACTTGTGAAATGCAGTACATGATTTCATGAGCATATCAAGCCAACAAGGAACTGTTCATGAACAGCTCTTGAATTCTTCTTGTGTGTGTATCATTAACTTTTGCACATGAACTGTTCTTTAAATGTGTATATGAACACTTTATGAATTATGTGTATATGAACACTTTATGAATTAATGTGGAACATTCTAGTATTCATGAACTATCCTAGATCTAGCCGTATAAGAAAGTTATGAATATTTCATAAACAATGATTTCCTAAGTCCATTATTTAAATAAATAATATTAAATCAATTAGCAAAGACTAAAGAATTATTCACGAAAAATCTATAAATTCTCACAAATTATTAACAAGACGGTCATGATGGCCCAAAGCGCTCACATGAGTAGTGGCAAAGATGAAGACCATACTGTTGTGACAGGTTTGAAAATTATCTGAAATTGCATGTATCAGCAGAGGGGTAAGGATCGGTTTGATTGTTTACATCTGTCAGTGTAATGGGCTAACTAAAGTAAGAGTTGCGTAGTTGAGGTGCCGTGTTTTTGCCTATGTTTCTAAGATCATTTTTCTCAATATTCTTTTCTGACCCTTTTTCATTAAGTCAGTGACAGGTCTGGCTAATGCAGAAACGGTAGATTTTGATGTCTATTCGCAGCAGTTTTGGAGAACTAATTGTAATGTGATAACTGCGATGGCTGAGCTATAAGGTCAAGTTTTGCCCTTTCTTGGATAATTTCCTGTTCAGTGATGATAAACAATGCTAGTGCTGGCACTGAAGTCCTCAACATTGCATGTACCGATAACTGCATTGAAGGTTTGCAATTTCATCTGTTTTCAACCAACAATAACAACAAATTTAAGTCTTACATGGCTCTGTCATGTAAATGCAAAACTCTGTGATGGTATCTGGTTTGTTACCAAAGTCAATAAAGTCACTCATTGTGCATGAACAAAATGGTAACAATACATGCATGCTCACTGGCTTGTAGTCAAGACTGGATGAAAAATAAAATATCAAACCTGCATGAAGTTAATTTTTGCATTTTCTTGAACAAAGACAGGGCTATAACTCTGGTGTTTGTGGTCAAATCTGGCCAATGTTTGGCTTCTGCTCAGGAAGTTTGGTTAGGATTGGATGAAAAATAAAGTCTCTATCCCATATAAAGTCCACTTTGCTTCCTTTTTTTTCCAAAGAAGGGATACTAACTCTGGCCCCGTGTTCACAAGGATCAAGATCAGTCAAAGCTGATCTTGATCTTACAGCTCAACTGAGCGGAATTTCAAAAATATTATATTTTTAAAATAACTTTTCTTCTTGATAGAATAACACAATCTTTTGTTATATTTTTATTACAATCTTCATATCAGACAGGAAATTGAACACTGATAAGAGTCCATACTTGTTTACTATACATATTTAACCAAAAATTAAAATAGATCCCGATTTTAGTGAATGTCATTTTGGAGCCTGATCCTGAAATTTCTGGCTTAAGTTCATCTTGAACCTGAAAACCAGGTTCAACTTGTTTTGTGAACACGGGACCTGGTGTTTCTGGCATTATCAAGCCCAGTTTTGGCTTCTGCTGAGATCTAATGGTCATACATTAACTGAAGAAGTTTGGTCAAGATTGGATGAAAATGAAGTCTAAGATTTAGAAACAAGAGGGCCATGATGGCCCAAAGCGCTCACCTGAGAACTGGTACAGATGAAGACCATACTGTTGTGACAGGTTTCAAAATTAAGGTATCTGAACAATACGCAGAGGGGGATAGGATCAATTTTGATTTAAAACATCGGTTAGTGCAATGGCCTAACTAAAGTACGAGTTGGATAGTGGATGTGCATTTTTTTTGCTAATGGTTCTCAAATCATTTTTCTCTATATTCTAACCTGACCCATTTTTATTAACTCATTGAAAATTCTGAACAAGAGGGCCATGATGGCCCAAAGCGCTCACCTGACAACTGGTACAGATGAAGACCATACTACTGTGACAGGTTTGAAAATTAAGGTATCTGAGCAACATGCAGAGGGAGGTAGGATCAATTTTGATTGATGGTTAGTGCAATGGGCTAACTAAAGTATGAGTTGGGTAGTGGATGTGCGTTTTTTTGCTAATGGGTCTCAAATCATTTTTCTCGATATTTTTACCTGACCCTTTTTCATTTAGTCATTGACAATTCTGGAAAATGCAGAAACAGTAGATGTTGATGTCTTTTTCGCAAACAGTTTTGAAGAACTAGTTGCAATGCGATAATTGCGATGGCTGTGCTATAAGGTAAAGTTTCTTTAATAATTGTCTATCCAATGATGATAAATGATGTTAATGGCAGGCTCTGAAGACATCAATGTTGCATGTACATAAATAACTGCATGAAAGTCTTGCAACTGTTGGAAATAAAATTTTATCAATCAATTTTTATGTTCATGTGCAAACTGTGTAAGTTTGGTCAACATTGATTCAAAAATCGTGTGTACAAGCCAATCACTGATAACTTGTTGATGTTTTTTTCCAAACACAAAGGGCAATAACTCTTGTTTTTCTGGCCCGATTATGCTTATATTCACCTGTAGTCTTACGTTCATAGACAAACTGTACACGACTGGTGAAGATTGGATGAAAAATGAAGTCTCTATCCTGAATAATGTCCATTTTTGAATATTTTTTCCACAAACGAAGGGCAATAACTCTGGTGTTTCTGGTCCGATCTTGTTTATATTCTTCTTCACCTTTAATCTTATGGTCATAGACAAACTGTGCAAGATTGGTGAAGATTGGATGAAAAATGAAGTCTTTATCCTGAATAATGTCCATTTTTGCATATTTTTTTCACAAACAAATGGCAATAACACTGGTGTTTCTGGTTCGATCTTGGTTATAATCGACTCAAACTTAAATTTCATGATAATAGACAAACTGTGCAAGATTGGTGAAGATTAAAGGTGAAGTCAAATATAAGCAAGATCGAACCAAAAACACCGGAGTTATTGCCATTTGTTTGTGAAAAAAATATGCAAAAATGGACATTATTGAGGATAGAGACCTCATTTTTCATGCAATCTTCACCAATCGTGTACAGTTTGTCTATGAACTTAAGACTACAGGTGAAGTCGAATCAAAGCATGATCGGGCAAGAAACACCAGAGTTATTGCCCCTTGTGTTTGGAAAAAAACAACAACAAGTTATCAATGATTGGCTTGCACACATGATTTTTGCGCATGACCATAACATTGGACTGATAAAATTTTATTTCCAACAGTTGCAAGACTTGCATGCAGTTATTTGTACATGCAACATTGATGTCTTCAGAGCCTGCACTAACATCATTTATCATCATTGGACAGAAAATTATAGAAGAAAAAGCAGAACTTTACCTTATAGCACAGCCATCACAAATATTGCATTGCAACTAGTTCTTCAAAACTGTTTGTGAAAAAGACATCAAAATCTACTGTTTATGCATTTGTAGCTCACCTGAGCACGAAGTGCTTGGTGAGCTATTGGTATAGGGGACCTCTCCGCCTTCGTCCGTCTTCAATCGTCCGATCCCATCCGAGATTTTATGGTCATACACAAGTTAGGTCAAGACTGAATAATAAATGTAGTCTTTATTGCGATAACGGTCCAAATTGTTTACGGCACACGCACGACGGACAACTTCGTGCTCAGGTGGGCTAAAAAGGCATTTTTGCCTTGTTTTTAATGAATAAGGGGCAATAACTCTAGTGTTCAGGTGCAAACTGGCCCATTACTATTAAAACCCAACTAAGCTTTTAATGTCATACACAAACTGTGCAAGTTTGGTCAACATTGGATAAACAAGAGGACAGTGGCTCGACTACTGTGGAATCACTCGAATTCATGGGGTACAAATTTTGCGCACTTGCGATCACGGACATATACGTGCGGTTTTAAATTCACGCAAATCCGATTTTGAAAAACAACATCAGAACAAAATAACATCAGTTGTGTTTTACACACAAAAAATTATTTCATGAAACGCTAAACTCTGCAGAATACCAGTCAAGGGTCTTATTGTGACACCTTGTCTGTTGCAATAAACATGTGTATCAGTACCAGATTAGGTTCTTGATAACAACGGTCGACTTCTGAAGAATAGGGGCCGCATATTTAGGCAAGACAAACGGCCACCTTGTTAATTAAAGGCCGACTGAAATATAAGCTCCACATCGGAGGCGCTAATTCTTTACTTAAAATGCCAACTTGTAAAATGAAACTGTCAACATGTGCACATTATTCCTTATTTATACCAAATTTAACTTTTCAAACACTTGAAACTTTCTTTCAGAGCTTACTGTACTATTATTATTTACATTAAATTTGCATTTTATTGTTACACATATCACAAGTGTTCAAAATGGCGCCTATGCGTAAATGTGTTATAGAGTTATGAAATACTTAGTTCTATTACAACGATAACAATATAATTTAAAAGAAATAATTATGATGCATTCACCAATTACAATGAAGTAAGAACATGAAATGTCTTTAAAACAAGAGCGCCCTGAGGGCCCTAGGACGCTCACCTGAGACCTTGTAACCCAATTGGAATTTGCATCCACGAGGCGTGGCTTATTTTTATCCCAGGGGCATATGTTAACAACCTTGAACAAACCTCTGGGCCTTGCTGTTTCAGGTAAAGATTTTTTAAGTCATTTTTCTATTTAAGTCTATATAAACCATGAGACCCCTCGGGGGGAGGCCAGATTTGACCCCAGGGGCATAATTTGAACAATCTTTGGAGAGGACCACTATGCAATGTTACGTACCAAATATAGGAAAGCTGTGGGCGTTGCGTTTTCAGGTAATGATCTTTTAAGTCATTTTGCTATTTAAGTCTATATAAACCATGTGACCCCTCGGGGGCTGGCCAGTTTGACCCCAGGGGCATAATTTGAGCAATCTTTGGAGAGGACCACTATGCAATGTTAGGTAACAAATATAGGAAAGCTGTGGGCCTTGGCGTTTCAGAGAAGATTTTTAAAGTCATTTGTCTATATAAATCTATAATCATTTAAGTCTATATAAACCATTTGAACACCCCGGGCATGACCAGTTTTGACCCCAGGGGCTTAATTTGAACACTCTTTGTAGAGGACCATTATACAATGTTACATATCAAATATGAAACCTCCAGGCCTTGCGGTTTCAGAGAACAATTTTGAAGTCATTTTGCTATTTAAGTTTAAATTAACCATGTGACCAATGGGGTGTGGTCTGTTTTGACCCATGGGGCATAATTTGAACAATCTTTGTAGAGTACCAGTATAGGATGTTAAATACCAAATACAAAACCTCTGGGCTTTGCGGTTTCAGAGAAGAAGATTTTAAGACATTCGCTATATAAGTTTATATAAACCATGTGATCCCCTGGGCGTGGCCAGTTTTGACCCCAGGGGCATAATTTGAACAATCTTTGTAGAGGACCACTATAGGATGTTACATACCAAATATGAAACCTCTGGGCCTTGTGGTTTCAGAGGAGGAGATTTTAAAAGTCATTTTGCTGTATATTCTATATAAACCATGTGACCCCGGGGTGTGGCCAGTTTTGACCCCAGGGGCATAATTAGAACAAACTTTGTAAAGGACCACTAAAGGATGTTACATACCAAATATGAAACCTCTTGGACTTGCAATTTCAGAGAAGAAGATTTTAAGTCATTTTGCAATATATTCTATATAAACCACGACACCCCCGGCGCGTGGCCAGTTTTGACCCCAGGGGCATAATTTGAACACTCTTTGTAGAGGACCACTATAGGATGTTACATACCAAATATGAAACCTCTCGGCCTTGTGGTTTCAGAGGAGAAGAGTTTTAAAGTCATTTGCTATATATTCTAAATAAACCATGTGACCCTTTGGGGCGTGGCCCATTTTGACTCCAGGGGCATAATTTGAACAAACTTTGTAAAGGACCACTAAAGGATGTTACATACCAAATATCAAACCTCTGGGCCTTGTGGTTTCAGAGGACATTTTTAAAGTCATTTTGCTATATATTCTATATAAACCATGTGACCCTCGGGGCGTGGCCCGTTTTGACCCCAGGGGCATAATTTGAACAATCTTTGTAGAGGACCTCTAGAGGATGTCACATATCAAATATGAAAGGTCTGAGCCTTGCGGTTTCATAGGAGATTTTTTAAGTTTTCACTTTTTAAATCTATTTTTGACCTACATATTCAGCGAACCGGAAAGATTTCAACAACTTGAGGCTAAGTTTTGTTCAAAGTGAGAGGATGTGTAAAACATAGCTCTGTGACTTTTGCAAAAACAAATATTTAATAGTGACTTAACAGTGAAATATTTTGGATACTCATATACAGGATAGTTGGAACAATGTGAATGTGAAAAAAAAATCTGAAATTAAACAGTGATTTTGAAATTATTTGGGAAACATTATAGATATTATGGATATTATGATTTCTTCTTTGTTCGTGTAAACAGTTATCAATAATACATGGACATACCAGGACTGCGGTAATAGGATTATAGGATTATAGGACCAGATGACCAGTTTCTAGTGTGGTGTGTAATTGGAAGCTATGTACCGGTTAGCAAAATAATTGAACTGAGTGATAGTTCAGCTGTGACAGTGGCAGTGTGATAGTCTAGCTAGGCTAGGAATTAAAACTATTGTGCGAACAGTTTCGTGTCTGAAAAGTAGACAATTAAGGGAATTAGTTGTGTATACATGTACATACATACATTGAAAGGATAGAAATGAGTGCCAAGAGAGAGAAAGCAGAAAAGGGAGAGAAGCAAGTAACACAACTGATTTTTAAAGGCAACCAGCCAAGCTCATCATCCATTAAACAAGGAGAACGTGCAGCAAAGCAGCCGAGACGCACTAGTTCTGACTCCAATGAAAGCATGGACTTTGGCAGGCTGCAGGAGCAGATAGACATGATGTGCAGTGGCATAATGGAATTAAGGGAAGACCTTAAACTAGTAGTGAAGAGAAACGAGATAGAGGAATGTGTGACACGTGTAATGACAGGCATTGAAGAGAGAATAGCGAAAGATATCGAAAAGCTGGTGGAAAGTAAAGTGTTGGAAGTAACAGAAAAGGTAGAATCCTTAGAATTTAAGTACCAGTCACTTCAGGAAAAAGTTACACAAATGGAAAAGAGACATTCTGAACAGCTAGCAACATTGGAAACAAAAGTTACAATAAACATGATCTGGCAAGGAAGCGAATAGAAAAGCAAATTATAATGAACAATAGTTGCGAAAAAACAACATAAAGGTGATGGATGTTAAAGTAGATGGAGAAGAAAACACAGAGACTCTAACAACAACAATATGCAATCTCTTCAACAAACAAGGGGTCATCCTCGAGAAGCACGACATCATGGCAATCCACCGAATCCCTGGGAGGAGGAGGAGTACGAAACCTGTACTCATAAAGCTGACCAACAACTCTGCAAAATAGAGTCTGATGAGAAAGCGGAAGGCCATGAAGGAGGCGGGGCACCGAATAGTGGACGATGTTACCAAGCTGAATGCAGTGTTGATTAACAGATTAACATTACACCATAACATTGACAGTGCTCGGTTTTTTAACGGATCAGTGTTCGGACAAACTACAAGACAAGAAAGAATCAAGTTTGACGTTTATGACAATATAGACAATGTGATCGAAAAATTCAGATCCAGTGCCAGCCAAAGGAGGTAAACAGAAGAGAGAAGACAGCCCATGTACATTATGTAAGACCAATATCATGTATATAGATCTATAAAGTGTTGTATTTAAAACAAGGTTTAGAAATAAATTTACTTCCATTTAAATTTTGATTGTATATCTTTTGTTCAAATACACAATTAAAAAAATAAAATAAAATTCAACTAAACAATATAAAATAATATCAGCTGTATTAGATACATGTAATACCTAAAAAATTCTAAGTAGCTAAAGGGAGATCTTTGTTAAAAAAAATCATTTTTTGATTGCAATGAATTCTTAATCTTTTATATGAGGTGAATTGTTTTGTAAAATTTTTGCCTTTGATGTTAATTCTAATGCATAAAGAATGTCATCATGATAATCAAAATAATATGCTGTAATGAAGCTAAAGGGATAAAACTTAGATGTAAAAAATGTTCTAGCAGCCTCAGTACTGTGCTCTCACTATATATTACATGCAATTACACTTATTATAGTGTATATTATACTTTTTAATTGATATTCCTACGTTTTATTGTAACTGTATGTTTGCTGTGCATGTTCACTGTCTTCACCATAAAGTAGTGGACTCTTTTGTATATATGTCAATTGCCACAGACAATATATAGACTTGCCACGCAATTTTGATTTGAAAAAAACAAACAAACAAAAAACTGTTTTGATTCATTTTATTTCATAATTTGAACGAATACAGATCTAATGTGAACATATTTACATGTATATTTAAAAATAACATATTGGGGTTTGTGGTACACACAAATCTAACTTTTGGTATTTAAAACACTGTTTTGATCTTTATATTAAGTATCGTATATTAAAGTATCATATGCCACATTTGTTTTTGCTACAGAGCATGTTTTTTGCATTGCATATACATTTCTTTGTGTACAGGCATGTTAGTCTGTGTTCTTTTGTTTGTGTTTTTCTGTTTAGATTCCTGTTTACAAGTTTTGTGTTTATACATGAAATGTGTTGATGTTTTGTATCAGACTGTTTTGTTTTATAAGCTGGGAAAAATGAGTTATATGCTATTATACGGAATTACACGCAGTAGTAAGTGTCAAACACAGTTACATTTAATCTGTTCATTATTTGTAAATGACTGAGTTACATATTATTTCTTATAACTGTCGTGGGTTACATGATAATAAAAAAAGATTTGATGTAATGAATTGTGTAAAAAAGCTCAATGCTGACATCTATTGTTTACAAGATGTTCACTGGAATTCACAAATGGAGAAACATATTTACTCACAATGGGGTGGAGACTGCTTTTTCAGTTTTGGGTCAACAAACTCAAGAGGTGTTGCAATTTTATTTAAAAAGAAACTGCAAATAAAGGTAAATTCTGTTGAAAAAGATAGTTATGGAAACACGTTAGCTCGTAATTTATGTTACTGTTCAAAACAATTCACATTACTAAATCTATATGGCCCAAATGCAGACAACCCATGCTTTTATAAACAAGTCTTCGATACAATTGATAAAATTGGAAATACAATGTATATCATATGTGGGGATTATAATCTAGTACTTGATCCATTGTTAGATTATTGCAACTACAAACATTTAAATAGTAACAGGAAAGCAAGAGACTTAATATTGGGGGAAATAGTTAAAAGGGAATTGCAGGACGCATATAAATATATTAATGGTGACAAAAAAGAATACACTTGGAGACGTACTAACCCTCTGCAACAGGGCCGCCTTGACCTATTTCTTATTACAAATAATATGATCGAATATTTATTAAATGCGCAAATACAAACTAGCTACAGATCAGACCACTCTATTATAAGCCTAGTTGTTGGTTTTGAAAACATTATCCATGGTAAAGGTTTATGGAAGTTTAACAACTCTTTATTAAATGATATAGAATATTTGTCGGTAATAAACACAGTAATAGATGATGTAAAAAAGCAATATTGCATTCCTGTATACAATCTAGAAATGTTAAATGATATTGATGACAGCCAAATTCAGTTTGTTATCAATGACCAACTTCTTTTGGAAACACTTTTAATGGAAATTAGAGGTAAGACAATTTCTTATTCAAGTCACAAAGCAAAATTAAAAAGAAATAATGAAAGTTTATTAATATCAAAAATCAAATCTTTGGAACATTCTTTGACAGAGGAAAATAAAGAACACTTATCTACTTTAAAAAATGAATTAGAAACTATAAGAAAAGAAACGATGAAAAGGTTGTTTTATACGGTCCTGCTCTGAATGGATAGACAATGGTGAAAAACCTACTAAAATGTTTTGCAATTTAGAAAAAAAAAAAATTCTGTCCAAAAATATAGCTTGCATTCAAAGAGATGATGGAACAGTAATAAATGATCCTGAAAATATTTTAAAGGAAGCAAATTGTTTTTATAAAAATTTATATTCAAAACAGACGACTACCATTTTTGATATGAAAAATGAATTCAGAAATGATGAAGTGCCAAAGCTAACTGATATAGAAGCAGAACATTTAGAGGGTATTCTTTCTTTACAAGAGGTATCAGTTACCTTAAACAAATGAAGAATGATAAAAGCCCGGGCTCTGATGGATTTTCAACAAATTTCTTCAAGGTGTTCTGGCAATAATTAGGTGTCTTTGTAGTAAGTAGCATAAATTTTTCATATAAGACGGGGGCACTTTCTGTAACTCAAAAACAGGGAATTATTACATGTATTCCAAAGGACGGTAAACCTAAACATTTTTTAAAACATTGGAGACCAATCTGCTTGTTAAACACAGTGTATAAATTAGCATCAGGAACAATAGCTAATAGACTAAGTCAGTGGTGGATAAATTAGTGAACAATGACCAGACCGGTTTTATTAAAGGCAGGTACATGGGAGACAATACACGTTTACTGTATGACATCACGAACTATACTGAATGCAAGCAAATCCCTGGCTTGCTTATGCTAATTGATTTTGAAAAAGCGTTCGATACTTTATCGTTCAGTTTTATAAAACAAGTTTTTGACTTTTTTAATTTTCGACCAATGTTCAAAAACTGGATAACGCTATTTTTTAATCAAATGGAAAATGCAGTCCAACGGAACGGGTTTTTATCAGAATTCTTTACAATAGGACGTGGTTGTAGGCAAGGTGATCCTATTTCACGATATATATGTATTCTTTGTGCTGAAATATTAGCTATCAAAATTAGGAAATGTAAGAAAATAAAGGGCATAAAAATTGACAATGAAGAGTACAAGATATCACAACTTGCTGATGATACTTACTTATTAATGGATGGATCAGAAGAATCCTTAAATACTACACTAGAGGTGCTACACTCCTTTTCACAATACTCAGGCCTGAAGGTTAATTTTGAAAAAACTCATGTGGTTTGGATAGGGGCTTTGAAATACAGTACACGATCCATAAAAACTAAGTGGAAACTAGCGTGGGGATGTACTCAATTTAAATTACTAGGTTTAACATTTGATGTTGATCTTTCAAAAATGATTGAGCTTAATTATAACGATAAAATAGTTAAACTAAAAACTAGCATTGCATATTGGAATAGAAGGGATCTAACTCCCTTAGGCAGAATAACTGTTGTTAAGTCTTTGATACTTCCCTTGTTTAATCATGTTTTTGTCTCCTTGCCAAATCCTAGAAATGACATTATCAAAGATATAAATGAAAAACTCTATGAATCTGTTTGGCAAGGGCCTTCAAAATCAAAGCCAAAGTCATTACAAAAGATTTCGATGAAGGTGGACTAAAAATGGTCGACATAAATGCTTATATAAGTAGCTTGAAATTATCTTGGGTTAGAAAGGTTATGTAATACAGGTAGTTTATATGCAATATTTGCTATGAAAGGAATATAGAAAGGTTATGTAATACAGGTAGTTTATATGCAATATTTGCTATGAAAGGAATAACAAACACTTTTTGGATTGATGTTTTAACCATATATTCTGAATATGTTAAATGTATTAGTATCGATTCTATTGAGAAGCTGTTAAATTTGCCTCTGTTTTATAACAGTTGTTTGTTGATCAACAACAAATACATTTTCTGGAAATATTGGTACAACAATGGCATTCAGTATGTTAAAGATGTCACTAATGACAACGGACAAATCTTGTCATTGCAAGAGCTTCAAAACAAAATAAATAGATCAGTAAATTTTTTACACTATGAAGGCTTAAAAAAAGTTCTTTCAGCGTACATTGCCTCATTGCAAAATATACAATTAGTACATTACAAAGTACAAATGTACCCAGTTCTGTCAACCTATCTTAAACCGATAATTGTTAATTCATGCAATAAGATACAATATAATATGCTTAAATTTAACTCAGAAATCCCAACAAGTCATACTAAATGGAATGAGTATTTTGTAAATGATACCACACAATGGAACATTGTCCATGGGCAAGTGTTTGAAAAAACAAGTGATACATATATTCAATGGTTACAAACAAGGATTGTCCACAGAATATTGGGGACAAATTCACTTCTTTTTAAAAGGGGCATGTCGGGTCGTAGCGCATGCACTTTTTGCAAATTGTCGTAAGAATCAATTACCCAATTATTCTGGGAATGTAACACAGTGCAAACCTTGATTAAGGATGTTTTGCATAGTTTAAAAAATGCAGATATAAACATTGAAATTAATTGCAAATTGTTATTGCTTGGCGACACAAAAGAAAATGACAATTGTTTTATTCTTTTCATGGAAATTAAAAAGTACATATTTGCATGTAAATGGAAAGAAATTATCCCAAACTTTTCAGGTCTGAAAACTATTCTAGATTTATACAAGCACACAATATGCACCCAATAAAGATTTCTATTGGACAGTTATAAGACTTCTCTGTAATTAGCATGTTTAAAATATTTATTCCATAGTTCAGTACTAGTATAGTAATGTTTTGTACACATGGGGTATTGTGTTGTGTAAAAAATTGTATACCCAGTTTAAATGTACCATCGTGCATATATATTAAAATTTGCTTGCATAATATGATGTGTATTATGTAATTCTGAAATCAATATAGAGTATAGTATAGTAGATTATTGCAAAGCAGTCGTGTACTGACAGCAACTAGTAGAACTTGCGTAATTATGTTTTGATTTATTTTGTATTGTGTATATTATGAAATGAATAAAACTGTTAAACAGGAAAAAAAAATAAAAAAAAATAAAAAATTTGAAAGTGGTCCACCCAAGGATCATTCCTGTGAAGTCTGGTGAAAATCTGCCAAGCGGTTTAGGAGGAGATGTTGTTTGAATGAAAAGTTGACAACGCACACACGCACGCACACAAGCATGCACGACGGACAAGGGGCGATCACAAAAGCTCACAACGAGCACTTTGTGCTCAGGTGAGCTAAAAAGACAATCGGCGTTGACATTAATATTGAGATATCATTTTTACCCTAAACATAATACAAGAGGGCCAAGATAATCGGTTACGTGGCTTCTCGGACCCCAGATTGTTCTGTCCCCATGAGAAGACTTCTCGGACTCCAGCTATTTCGGACACCATCAGAAAACTTCTCGGATCCCAAAATAAATTTGTGATTCATTCAATAACAAGAAATGTTTGTAAAACATTTATGACCCCCCCGACTTGCAGCCAAGTTGTGAATATGTGCAATTGTTAAGAAATTTTTTTAATATGCAATCCCAAGCGAGGTCTCGATATATGGTATCTATGTATGAAGTTTCATTAAAATATCTCGATGCGTTCTCAAGTTATTGAGCGGAAACCGTTTTTCTATTTTTAGCAACAGTGACCTTGACCCCACCCACCCCATATCCAATCCCAAGCGAGGTCTCAATATAAGGTATCTATGTATAAAGTTTCATTAAAATATCTTGATGCGTTCTTAAGTTTTTGATAGGAAATCATTTTTCTATTTTAGTAACGGTGACCTTGACCTTGATCCCACCTACCCCATATGCAATCCCAAGCGAGGTCTCAATATAAGGAATCTATGTATGAAGTTTCATTAAAATATCTAGATGCATTCTCAAGTTATTGAGCGCAGACCGTTTTTCTATTTTTAGTAACCGTGACCTTGACCTTGACCCCACCCACCCCATATGCAATCCCAAGCGAGGTCTCGATATAAGGTATCTATGTATAATGTTTCATTAAAATATCTCGATGCGTTCTCAAGTTATTGAGCGGACACTGTTTTTTCTATTTTTAGTAACAGTGACCTTGACCTTGACCCTTCCCACTCCATATGCAATCCCAATCGAGGTCTCAATATAATGTTTTAACCAAATATTAAACCTCTGGGCCTTGTGGTTTCAGAGAAGAATTTTTAAATCATTTTGCCATTTACGTCTATATAAACCATGTGAGCCCCGGGGTGTGTCCAGCTTTGACCCCGGGGACATCATTTGAACAATCTTTATAGAGGACCACTACACAATGTTACATACCAAATATAAAACCTCTAGGCCTTGCGGTTTCGGAGGAGAAGATTTTTAAAGTCATTTTGCTATTCAAGTCTATATAAACCATATGACCACCAGGGTGTGGCCAGTTTGGCCCCAGGGGTATCATTTGAACAATCTTAGTAGAGGACCACTATACAATGTTACATACCAAATATGAAAGATCTGGGCCTTGCAGTTTCAGAGGAAAAGATTTTTAAAGTCATTTTGCTGTTAAAGTCTTTATAAACCATGTGAGCCCCAGGGTGTGGCCAGTTTTGACCCCAGGGGCATCATTTGAACAATCTTTGTAGAGGACCACTAAACAATGTTACATACCAAATATGATACCTCTGGGCCTTGCGGTTTCAGAGGAGAAGATTTTAAAAGTCATTTGACTATTCAAGTCTATATAAACCATGTGACACCCCAGGTGTGGCCAGTTTTGACCCCAGGGGCATCATTTGAACAATCTTCGTAGAGGACCACTATACAATGTTACATACCAAATATGAAACCTCTGGGCCTTGCGGTTTCATAGGAGAAGATTTTTAAAGTCATTTTGCTATTCAAGTCTATATAAACCATGTGACCCCTGGGGTGTGGCCAGTTTTGACCCCAGGGGCATCATTTGAACAATCTTTGTAGAGGACCACATACAATGTTACATACCAAATATGAAACCTTTAGGCCTTGCAGTTTCGGGGAAGAAGATTTTTAAAGTCATTGTGCTATACAAGTCTATATAAACCATGTGACCCCTGGGGCGTGGCCAGTTTTGACCCCAGGGGCATAGTTTGAACTGTAGAGGACCACTAGAGGATGTCACATATCAAATATGAAAGCTCCAAGCCTTGTGGTTTCAGAGAAGAGTTTTAAAGTTTTCAGTTTTTATATCCATTTTTAGCTCTTGTGACCTACATATGCAGCGGACCGGAACGATGTGCACAATTTTGAAAGAGGGTCACCCAAGAATAATTCCTGTGAAGTTTGGTGAAAATCTGTACAGCGGTTTAGGAGATATTCTTTGAATGAAAATGTTGACACACGACGCACGACGGACAAAAGGCGATCCTAAAAGCTCACCATGAGCACATTGCTGCTCAGGTGAGCTAAAAAAGGGATCCAATTATAGATTTAATGTTCATGCGCAAAGACGTGCGAAAGAATGCCCCGCCAGGAGTTAACTTGTTTTTGGAAAAAAAAATACAAAAATGTAATTATCTTCAAAAATATGTACCTAAGGCGACTCCAACTTATTCTGTCTTTGGAACAGTTGCTATCTGATGTGTGTAAATTCTACATTCAATGTTGAAGAGCTTTTACACCCTACAATATATAGGTCACGGCAGTATTTTTTTTCATTTTGGGGGGAAAGGTGGTGGGGCTCTTCAGATGGGGAATTTTACGGCAAAAGGGAATTTTTTTTTTTTCAACTTTGTTAAAAAACATTAATCGAGTGCTTTGCGACAAATGATAACTTAAATTATACACTAACTTGGTTTGATGAAGAATAGCTGGGATTGCTTACGATAATTTTTGTCTGATTTTGGTCATTTAAAAAAAATAATAAAGCTTACATTCTAAGGGGAATTTTAAAGGGGATATATACGATTTCATTATGTATTTTAGAAATAACAATAATTTGGAACATAATTTTTTACCCCAAAATATATCTGACAAGATGGACAAAATGGCCCTGGGTCACTCACCTTAGTTTAAAGGATCATTAAGGCACATTTCTGTGGAATTATTTCAAAATCCAGATAGTGGTTATATAATATTTTCAATAAAACCATATAAGGAAAACTACTCTGTCCCCTGGCAGCCCTGTTTTTTTAACAAATCATAATACATTGAAGGAGTTTGGTAGAGGGTCAGCCAAGAAACATTTTTTTTAAGTTATTTCCAAATCCACCAAGTGGTTTCTGACAAGAAGACTTTTAAAGTCTTTAATATAGGCATATAAGAAAACAAGAGGGCCACGATGGCCCTAGGTCGCTCACCTGAGTTTAAGGCATCATAATGGCTTATAACAAGATGGCCAAATGGCACTAAACCACTTACCTGAGTATAAAGATCTGGGCCTTGCAGTTTCAGGAAAAGATTTTGTATAGTCTATATAAACCTTGTGTCCCACAGGCGTGGCCACTTTCTACTACAGGGGCAAAATTTGAACACTATTTGTAGAGGACCATTATACAATGTTACACACCTTGCCGTTTCAGAGAAGAAGATTTTTAGTCATTTTGCTATTTAAGTCTATATAAACAATGTGACCCCTGGGGCGTGGCCACTTTTTACCCCAGGGGCATTATGTGTACTATAATAATAAGTTTGGTTTATTCTTAAGATTTAAGTATTTTTTAATGGGCCTTGCGGTTTCAGAGGAGAAGATTTTTAAAGTCATTTTGCTATATATTCAATATAAACCATTTGACCCCCGGGGCATGGCCAGTTTTGACCCCAGGGGCATAATTTGAACAATCTTTGAAGAGGACCACTATAGGATGTTACATACCAAATATGAAACGTCTGGGCCTTGCGGTTTCAGAGAAGATTTTTAAAGTCATTTTGCTATATATTCTATACAAACCATGTGACCCCCAGAGCGTGGCCAGTTTTGACCCCAGGGGCATAATTTGAACAATCTTTGTAGAGGACCACTATAGGATGTTACATACCAAATATGAAACCTCTGGGCCCTGCAGTTTCAGAGATTTTTTAAGTTTACACTTTTTAAATCTATTTTTAGCTCTGGTGACCTACATATGCAGCGGACCGGAACGATTTGAACAACTTTGAAAGAGGGTCACCCAATGATCATTCCTGTGAAGTTTGGTAAAAATCTGCCAAGTGGTTTAGGAGGAGATGTCGTTTGATTGAAAAGTTAACGACGGACGCACGCATGCACAGACGATGGACAACGAAGAATCACAAAAGCTCACCATGAGCACTTTGTGATCAGGTAAGCTAATAAAAAAAGTTATTGAAGGTACAGTGTGTGCAGGTGTGTTGCTGACTTGTAGATCTCGCAACATTTTTTCACATGTTTAATACATGTAGTTTGAAGACAATTTCATACCATTATTTTCGTAAAGCCTTCAGCTTTCACATGTATAGATAGCATTCCGTTCTGGACGTACGATGGGATCCGCACTTTAAACAGCGAAAAAATCTACTACGCTCTTACCTACTCATGCACATGCGCAGTCACAACAGAAATGACACACCGGAAACAAGCATAAAAAGTTTTGGCGTTGGGGGATTCAGACGTACATATTATTGGGCTTGTCAATTTAAACTTTTTTCATTATTCTTTTATACACCATGTTGGACAACAAAGATATCCTGTAATTAGGTAACAATTCATTATCTGAAGGTGAGTTTTCCTGTTAGTCCGACACCATTACGGAGCAGCCTTTCAAGAAAAGTAAGTCCAAACCTTAATTGAAATCTTGTACAACTACCCTGAAAAAGAGTGTTTCGAAAGGAAGTACATCTTCGGACAAAAATGATACGTCTTCGGACAAGAAGAATACGCCTTCGGACAGTAACCACAATATTTTTTGACGTAACGAAGATATCACAAAAAAGGACATTTTGTCTTTAAGGAATTTGCTTGGAATTTTACCTTCGAGTATTTTCGTAGCATGTGGTTAGCCATGTGGTACTAGAGGCCGACAATGAAGTTGAGTTACCATATGAGCCATTGACGGTTGAATTTGATGCTAGAAATGTCTTTGACAATGAGGGTTATAGTGATTTAAATCATAGCTTTTCTGAAGCTTTGTTTGGTTCTTGTGACAGTCAGAATGACTATATAAGTAATGATGAAAGGGTTTTACCAACATTGAAAGTGCATGAGAAAGGAAAATCTGTTTCAGAGCAAGAAGCTTTATATCAATGTGTGTTGCACAGTTCAATGTTATACAGATGTGCTCTTGAATAAGTATAAAATTCCAAAAAATTTGACAAGGCTACACTGCCTCTTGCGAACCAGGAGATATGGAGAATATTTGAAACACTGTATTATGTGAAGTTAGAATAAGACATCAAACATAGCATGGACATGATTTTTGTTCTTTGTTCACATAAAACTGAGTATTTCATGTTGTTTATGTATGTTTGCTATATTGTGTCAATACTCTTGGTATAAATAGCATTTTTCCAGGACTTTTTCATTAAAACTGACTATGTATTTGATCATTTTTACTGTATAAACTGTGTTCATGCATGCATGGACACAGTTCCATTTTTGTGTGAAAAATTTGTAAAAGCATACAAGTATACAGTTTTGTGGTAAAATCAATTTTAGTGATGCAGTTATATATGCAGGTGTCTATTGCACTAATTACTCGGCAAAATTCTTAAATTACAAATGGTAAACTGCATATAAAACATTGCTGTAATAAAACAGTGTATTCTATGTTTGAAGTCTTTTCCAACTTCACATAATAGTGTTTTAAGACAAGAAAGTACATGCTAATGACAGGCTTCTGGTCGATTTTCAGTCTTTAGTTTAGCGGAGTTATTGAAAAGCCATGTTTCTTCGGAAGCACTAACCTTGTTATCTGATTCTATGACTCTGTTTGGAAAGATTCAGTATCATTTATCTGTACGAAGAAGTTATCTAATTCGGCCATGTTTTAAGAAGAAGTATGCAAGTCTGTGTCAGACTTCTATGTCCATTACAACTATGTTGTTCGCGAATGATATTTCAAAGAAAATTAAAAAAGTGTGATTCTCAAGTCTCGCTGGGAAAAGATTATTACACATACGTTGGAGGCCAGCCTGGAAATTACAATTACAGTTCTCGAGGCAGAGGAAGGTACCCTAGACGTCCTTCGGGATCTTTCAGTCCAGTTGGCAGATATCAACCTTACCCACAATGAGGTACTTCTGGGGGTTACAGACAGTATGGCCGGTCCAGGCCTCCTAGGAGAGCACCGAATGCAATCTTTACAGCCCCATACGATCAGGATTGCATTAAGTAAGTGTTGTTGGTAATTTAAGAAATCAGAACAGAACAGAATTTTATTGTAAATAAAGGCCACCAGCCCAAAATACAATATTTTACAAATCATTTACGAATTTTGAAATGAAGGATTCATGGATTTTAAATGCAGTTACAGGATAAAAAATTGTTCTTGAAAATGAACCATATTAGAATGTCATTCCTAAAGAAATCGCATTTAAAGATGAACAATGAGAGATAGCAAATAGTGAGGTTTGTGAATTACTTAATAAAGGTGCACTTATTGAAACTACATGAAACTGGTGAATTCATATCAAATTTATTTATTGTTCCCAAGTCGAATGGAAAATATAGAACAGTAATTACCGGTAATTTAAAATACCGGGGGTATTTGAATCAGTTGGTTGAATACAACATTTCTAAGCAAGTGAGAAACCTTTTATGTTGTTTTAGATCGTGTACATAGGAATGTTTATTTTTCGGTTCATATACATGAAACATACACTAAATACCTGAAAGTTTTGTGGAATGGCAGACTATACAAATTTGTATGTTTTCCTTTTGTTTTATCAATTGCACCATATTTGTTTACAAAAATTCTCAAACCCGTTTTTGCATGGTTTAGAATGCAAAACATTTGATGTTATTATATTGATGACTCCATTATTATGAACCAAATCAAACTGGATTGTTTTTATAATACATGTACCAGTACATTGGTGGATACCTTGGTTGCATTAGGTTTTGATATAAACTGGCATACCGCTAAATCTGTGTGACAACCTTGTCAGAGAATTACATTCTTTGGTTTCATTATTGATTCAGTCGAGTTTAAGGTCTACTTGGCTGAGAAAAGCATGGAAAATATCATTTCTATGGCCAACATGTTGGTTTCTTTAGAGTGGATTGAGGTCAGACAATTAGCTTATTTCAGTGGACTTGTCATTAACACATTTTTTTGCAAATTTTGAAGCCAAGATACATTACCGTACACTTGAAAGAGATAAATTGGTAGGTCTCCAGACTTCTGTAGACTTTAGTATTACATTGCAGTGTCTGAGGCAAGCGTCAGGAAGTTATATTGGTAGATAATGTTAACAGCAAAAATGTGAAATTCATTAGACAAAACCCAGTGGATGTTCATTGCCAAACCTATGCCTTATTGGAAGGGTTTGCTTGTGTTGACCTAGTCACGCATGTCCATGCTTATGGTAGGTGTATGCAAATGGAGTCAAGAAATAATAATTATTATTTGGGGCTTTTGTCTGTTTATTTCTCATTACAGTCACTGTATAGTAGTTTTCGCAGTAAGCACACTCAAGTACAGTCAGATAATGTAACAGCTGTTTCTTATATATATGATTTTGGAGGAATGACTTGTTTTGCTACATGTATCGATTCTATGGTCACGCATGTCCATGCTTATGGTAGGTGTATGCAAATGGAGTCAAGAAATAATAATTATTATTTGGGGCTTTTGTCTGTTTATTTCTCATTACAGTCACTGTATAGTAGTTTTCGCAGTAAGCACACTCAAGTACAGTCAGATAATGTAACAGCTGTTTCTTATATATATGATTTTGGGGAGGAAGGACTTGTTTTGCTACATGTATCGATTCTCTTGCTAAAGAAATTTGGGATTGGTGTTTAGAAAGAGATATTATTTCGTCTGCAATTTATGTTCAGGAGTTCAAAACAAAGCTGATTTTTACTCTAGAAATTTCTTGGACTCTACTGAATGGGAACTGAAATGCGTAATTTTTCAGAGGTTGTTTACACAATGTTTTTACCTTGATATTGATTTATTTGTCTCCAAGCTGGATAAACAATTGCCTATTGTTGTGTCCTGATTTCCAGAACCGGGCGTTTACGCAATTTATGCTTTTAATTTCCCTTGGAGTGAATGAATTCCATATATATTTCCTCCATTTAATATGATTGCAGAGGTGGTAAACATGATATTGATAGACAAGGTGGAAAGGCGTTATTTTGTTTCCTTAATGTACTTCGCAACCTTGGTTTCCTTTTATTTTTGAAATCATTTTATTCATTTCAATAATGTTATCCAGGCACAAGGACCTATTGGCTCCATCGCACAACTATCAACTTCACCCTTTGGGGAGGCGTCTGCACTTGATCGCGGCGATTGTATCAGGAAATCCCTTCTTGTCCAGGGAATTTCGTGTCCAGTTGAACAGTTCATTTGCGTACCTTGGTCAGTCAGAACCAACAAGCAGTACCATTTCGCATGGTAGCCCTTGTATACTTGGAATGGTATCTGGGATAGTTATCCCTTTTTACACGACTGAAGCAGTGATGCATGTACTTAGTTGTTTTTATTATCTTTTTAGATTGAGAAAGTATATTCAGTGATTAACACACATAAAGCTATGCTGCTACAAACTATTTCCCTGTTTTTAGTAATCGTTGGGTAAGGATTGTGTTTTAGTATCTAGGTTTATGAAAAGTGTTTTCCTGTGTCTACCTCCTAAACCCCGGTATATTATTTAATGGGATGCATCTGTTGTGTTGAACTATTTGTAAACATTAGTGCCTATACAGGTTTTATCCTCGAAGATGTTGACTTTGCAAACTGTAGCTCTTCTGGCATTGGCTACGGCACCAAGAGCTCAGACCTTGGCATCTATGAATATTAATCAATAGGACATTGTGTTTACTTTTTCAAATATGTTGAAAAAGTCTCGATTAGAACATTCTTTTACATTGAAAGTGGAGCATTTTCATGATGAGGCACTGCGTGCTATGCATACACTTCTTGCCTATATTGATGCTACAAAACCTGTAAGGAAGTCACGGTTTGTGCTTGTATAATATAAAACTTTCAAGCAAATGACTACTAGCACCCTTGCTAGATGGTTGAAGTCCATATTAGAATTTTCTGGTATTGACTCTGACCATTTTAAGGCACGTTTATTCAGAGTTGCTTCTACATCTGTAGCTTTTACAAAGGATGTTCATTAAAGACTATTTGAATAGTTCTAGCAATGTGTCTTTCAGTAATGCTGTTCTGTCTGGTCAGGTCCTACGATGATATGTTACTAGGCTCAATAAATTATTAAAAATGTATTTTGGTTAAGTTCAATGGAAGTTTTGGTTTTGTTGCCTTTTAAAATGCTATCTATACATGTGAAAGCTGAAGGCTTTACGAAAATAATGTGCCCTCAATCAAGCTTGAGCCAAGCCAAGCGCTAAAGCTTGGATGAGGGCACATTTTACAACTATCAATATGCAGTTTAGCCTTACTCTTACACAATACCGGTAGCTAAGTTTGACAATTCTAGAGCAAATATACATTCTTTAAGGCTGCAAAAAACGTTTAAGGCTGCAAAAGTCGTCTTCTTCAAATTTTCAAGAATGTCTTAAGCAAGATTAGATTTTTTAAGAATATTCTTAAACAAAATGCTTTGGTGAATTAGACTTTTAAAAGTATATTTTCTGGAGCCAGAGTCTATTCTTTATGCTTAGGTCTAAGAACGGTTAAAGAATGTGTTGGTGAATACTGACAGGTTTGCCAAGACTCGGTTGGATAACAGTGCATATCGATTGGTAATGTTAAACCTTTTGCGACTTTCTCTATAAGAAATTTTTAGCAATTATTTTATGTACTGTTTGGTTGTCATATTTCACAAAACGCAGTTAAAAGAATAAAAAAAATTGTAAAAAATTTGCTGGCGTTGTTACATTCGATTGATATCGAAACAATAGTTATGATAAATCTAACTTGTACTATTAAAACTGAAAGATGCTGCATACTATTGTGACCGGGCGGGGAATCTGTGTTCATTAGTTTGATACGATAACTTAACAATGTAAATTCAACACAACTCGCTTCTCTTCTTTTTCCTTTTATTCTATCAGTTAATTTCACTTCCTGTTATGTCTTAACTACCAATACGATTACTTTTCCCAAAACTGTCTTCTCCAACTAATCACTGGCCCAAAACTTCCTCCCAATTTGATCCCTTTTTCCGAACTGACCTCCCTACCAAACTAAACTCTTTCTTCCCTGTTACTGATAAGCCACACTCATACACACCACTGACCTTTATCTTGCATCCACCAATCACACATACATTGATCCCTTATTCTCATAGACTGGAAATTAATTAGCACCTAGAACTAGTACCTTTAGATCTTTACCTACAGTTGTTTCTTATAATTAAAGCTGAAAAGCATACTTTCTGAATAGTGATATAACTTATGTGTGCAGTAAGATATGAAAGGGTTTCCCAGACAGTAACTAAATCTATGTAATTATTATCAAGTTAAACATGTGGTCAGAACTTACTTATACAGTAGACAAAGACATATCAACAATCTAAGCAAATGTTATTATGTTCAGACTTACAGAATATTTTCACTATATGAAACATGCAAATAATCAAAAATCAAATTTATATTTATAACTCTGTGACACTATTTTTATGTATATCAAAACAATAGTTTTGATACTATTAAAACCAAACTATGCTGCATAATATTATAAAGTTAATAAATAAAAAATTTATTAATTGGTTGAATTTATATTGGACTTGTTACTGGGCTTCAGACAGCCGTATTAGCCTTCGGCCTCATGCCAATACGGCAGTCTTCAGCCCAATAACAAGGCCAATATAAATTCAACCAATTAATAACATTATATTATCGGTGTGCAACTGTTTTAATAATATTGTATTGTTACATATGAGGTAATTAAATATTGATTAATCCATTTGAATGATTTGCATATAAATCATCAAATTTTAATGTTAATTCACATTTCCAGCGAGCAAGTCTCCAATGGCAATGATCAGATGACCACTCTGTCCATACACTGTTGACCCAGGAAACTGTTCACTACATGCTGTAGCAGTCCAACAATAAAGTGGAACTAACAATGTGCTGCTGGTGTTTTGAATGTATCCTAGCATCAGTTTATGAAATAAATAAATATGTTTAATATTCACTATTCAGTATAAAAGTAGTATCATAATAATATTAGGCCACAACAAATTTATCAGTTGTTCTTCAGATTTTGTCCCAAAAAAATTGGAGCGAGCAAGCGAAATAAAAAAAAATAACAAAAATTCCATTTTCGATAAATCCGAGGCGAGCGAAAGTGCAAAATAAAAAAAATCCTATCTTGCCCATAGTGATTGAACATTTCTGCCAAACGCCATCATAACTTGATATCTTGTCAATAATTTCCTCTTCATCTGCTCTGGTCCGTAAATTGTTGTCAAAATCAATATATCTGTAACTAAGCAACTAATTTCTCCATTTCTTCTTTGACCATGTCCTGCAAAGGGTTTTGTGCAACAAGTCTTCAATAGTGATTCTGCTATTAAATTAACACCCCGCAGTAAATACTAAATAGCCATATCTTACTAATAAGAATTTAAAGAAAATAGACCTTATACAAGGTAATTGTCATTATCAAAATAGATATTTGATACACCAAGTCATTCACTACCAACAGTTTAATAACATGAATATGAAATGTCATACAATAAACACAAAACAATTTATGAATGACTAGTTTAAGTTCTGTATCTGTAAATGACACAACGAAACAACTGGACGCCACAAGTTTTTAAAACCGTTAACCAGGGCTCACACTGGCTCTTATTTTTCTTGAGCCAATTTTTTAATCGACTCGCAACATTGTTGCGTGTTTCCATGTCAGGGAATGTTTCAGTGATATTGTTTTAATTGTTATAAAATTATAGTTCACTGTGCTGTATATTAATTGCACTATGGCATTAACAAAAGCATTATATATTAGATTATTATATTAACATTTTTGTTAATTGTTCATTGCAGTAAACTTGGATAATTATTTTTTATTTCAACATACACTCTTAAAATATCTACAAGATGTTAACAAAATAGATCCATAAATAAATTGAAATTAATAACTAACAATGAATTGGCTTGCCCTGTTAAATGTACCTTAATATATAAAAGCTGAACAAAATATACACCAAACATATACATTGAATTTATCAAATGGACATGTCAAAACAACTTACTTGTGTGGATATCAGAAGTAAGAAATCAATGACAAACTGCTGGTCAAAATTGTCCGAAATGTCAACATACCCGATAATCAGTCCATTTGACATATGCCAGACATCCAATTTCACACATCCTTTATCAACAAGATAATCCTTTAATTAACTGTTGTTTCTGCTGATATTATGAGAGCTTGCTAGCAGTCATCTTTAATTAGGCAATGAATGCTGACAAACAGCTCGTTGTGTTTTCACAAGTTTGATAAAACATGATAAGAAATTGCTGAGTCTGCGTTTTACGTAAAATGCGACACGTTGATGAAAACTTCATTTTAAAAAATCGGGTGCGGGCAAAATTGAAGGTGGCCCGCAGAAAAAAAAGATTTTTTCAATTAATGATTTTATAGTGCGGCAAATCCCACCAACATCTGATCAATTTGTTGTGGCCTTATGTGTTTATGTTATCATCCACTTATATGTATTATATATTATTTGCATACATGGTAAAAACATGAATGCAGATGAGATCAAGGCAGGTTATTTCAAAGTATTCAGTTGTCATTGCGATACTCTTTTTTATTTATTATTTTATCACCTGCCCCATTTACTAGTATATAAGAAAATAATTTAATGAGATCAGTATACAAAGCGATCAAGAACAAATTAAGAACAATGATTTGCAACTTGCTAAATTAAATACCTATAGAGCTGGGACAGCTAACCAGCTATTGGGTCTACTTAATTAAACAATTTAGCATTCTTGCTTATCAGTCAGGAAATGCATATCTATTAGTTACCGGCCTAAAGGGGTATATTCAATACTTTGTATGTATTCTTTTTAGCATTGAACTTAATATGGAAAAAGCAACTTTATTGATCAATTTACAGCAGTGTTACAACCCAGTTCATATAAAACAACCTCTTTTCCAAGGCAAGTTGATGGTGCTTGCACTTGCAGTTTCATAAAACTCTATAACTCAGAAAAAGAAAGGAAAAATGAATATTTTTATTTTATGCTTTTCAGTGAAATATCAATTTTTATTGGTGAAATAAAATTTTACATTTTCACTGTTGGAGCAGGGAAAATATAAGATTTTATATTTTCACTGCAGTGAACATATAACATAAAACGGACTATTTTTCCACAAATAACATCGATCTACAAGTAGTGGTTTACAACCCTTGGCAAATATATACCGGGTAAACATGTACAGTATGTACATGCATGTGTTTCCATAAAACACAAAAAAGAATTCAACAAAATTTT
Organism: Congeria kusceri; assembly: GCA_027627225.1. Classification (NCBI taxonomy): domain Eukaryota; kingdom Metazoa; phylum Mollusca; class Bivalvia; order Myida; family Dreissenidae; genus Congeria; species Congeria kusceri. Next base: position 39,154,998 of record CM051025.1, read on the forward strand.
AATTTAGCGACAAAGACTCACAAAATATGGCACTTTTTTTCAAACCATACTACAGAGTGACAGTTTTGGAATCATTTATGACGTCATTTTTATGACGTCAGAATACACGAACTTGTGACGTTTAAGCTTATCTCACGCAATTTTATTTATTTATTGTCCAAAAGCATAAAATAAAAAGAAAATTTGTTTATTTCGGTGTAAGACCGTATTTTATTTCACTCGTGATCTTAGAAAATACATATGTGGCGCGTCTTGAAAAAAACGGTCTTAATGCATGTGCGTAAAGTGTCGTCCCGAATTAGCCTGTGCAGTCCGCACAGGCTAATCCAGGATGGCACTTTCCGCTTTTATGGTATTTTCAGTTTCAAGAAGTCTCTTCTAAACATATATCCACTGTAGGCGGAAAGTGCCGTTCTGGATTAGCCTGTCCGGACTGCACAGGCTAATCCGGGACAACACTTTACGCACATGCATTAAGTCCGGTTTTCCCACGACGCGCCTCATATATTCACTTGTGGCTGCGCCACTAATGAAAATATCAATTTCTGTGAACACTCCTTAAATAAAACACGATCTTACACCGAAATCAACAAATATCCTCTATATATTTTAAATACATTTATACGATTCAATTGATTAATGGGTTTTATCTACATCATATTATATGGCCGCCCAGTAAACTCATACCAAAAGATCTGAGGTTTTAACTAGTGTTTTATCCAGGCCCTTTTTACGCGGCGCGGCGCCATGCCCCTTTTCTGAAGCGCCACTTTGCCCTTTTCAAAGGCAAAAGCCACCACTCGCCCTAATCGATAACGATCTTAATCGCCTCTTGACCACTTTTATCGGCACTATGTCTGCGAAAAGGGCACCAGCTGTTTACTGGTATTGTCGCTCTGACTGTGCTCGATTTATTGCATACATGCATTTCTTATAAATTTTATTAAATCGATTACTGTGCTCGATTTATTGCCGACACACGTTTCTTAGCGATTTGACTGAAGCGATTACTGTAATAATGATTGTCAGCTTGATTCTTGAACCTGATTCTTAATCCGACTAAAGTGGTGACATTTAGGCCTAATTGATGATACAATTAACATAATGATACATAACGTCAACTCGTAGACTGGACATTCCCCTTCTCACCATCCGTCTTCGTTACGGATTGATTTTTTAAATTAATACGATTCATTATTTCAATTGACAAATACTTTTAGCACTGCGAAAATGTAAATTTACAAGTACTGACACCCGAAAAATGGACTTATAGTACGTATGTGTATAAACATAATATATTTAAATGATATATTATTTTTTATTTAAATGTGCTTAAGCGATTGACGAAACCTTTAGTAGCTTAACTTCGGGTCAAATACCGGTAGTGGGGTTCTCTGTCTAGAGACTTGAGGTGTGAAACTTTCAAACTTTCCTTAAAACCTTACATACGTAGAGCAGTTCTGATCAGTGCATTGGACATACAGTCAATTACCTTATTGTATATTGTTGTTGTACTTGTGTGTTAATTCGTCGGACAATAACTTATGATAAAGTTTTTTTTTATTAACTTGTTGCTTATATTTGTAAAAGACAGAAAATGCTGTCGTGCAAACGGAGGTTGGCACAAATTCAGAAGGAGAATGTACAAGAGGCAAAAAATACCAATAGTTTATTAAAATTTGTGCAGAGGACAGACGGAAATGACAAGTAATTATATAATTGCTACGAATCTTTAGGTTTGTAAATATAAAGTATTGATCCATAATTACTAAGAATATATTTATGTGATCCACAGAACTTGCTTCCTATATTTCTCCGTACGTTACGGACAATCAAGTTTCTATTAAAACACGCCGCGTACTAGTCACGTTATATAAAGGGAATTACATAAAATTAACGCGTTCGGCAGATATACAACAAACAAAATGTTTTTTCTCGTTGGTTTAATCCATGTAAATACTGAATAGTGCGTGTGCCAAAACTTGTATTTGGTACAAGAGTGTGAGAGTGTCACAACATGCTTTTATATGTTGTAGTTTTTTAAATATAAAATTTGTATTTATACATATGATACCGGGCTCTGACTCCTACCCAATACACTGAAACACGTGCCCTTTTAAAGGACACAGCGTGCTAAAATGCCCTTTTTGAATATATTGCGCCATGCCCATCTGCCTTCCTGGATAAAACACTATAATTAGCCAATAATAAAAACAATGAACCATGCAGATAATATCATGTACATGTATAGTGTGCATTGTACTTGTTAAGGTAATGCATGATAACCAGTTGTTATTTTGCACTTAAAAGTTATCACCAGAAATATTTTTGAGCTTACTGGCGAAGTACATAGATCTGGACAGTACCTAAATCCGGACATCAGAAAAAAAATGTGTTTGTATGATCAAGACCAATAATTCTATGGTATTGATTGATGCATACGCCTGTCTCAACATCATATGTCAAGTTTCAACAGAATCAATTGGGTATTATTTCATATACTTACTATTGGTTTTATCTTCCTTTAAAATGTAAACATTTGCATGTCGGGGATTGAAATCAAAACAGTATCTCCAATAAAAAAAAAAGCTTTACAGAGAAAATTATGAAAGTAAACATCAGAAAAAGGTAAAGAAAGGAGAACAACATAAAAAGAATCTGATGAACAAAGTGTAGTGTAATGTTTATTTCTATTTATTTCGTTAAAATATAAAAAAATTAAGTGTTCGGATTTAGGTCCTCTCCATCTGTATTTCAAAACAACTTACAGGTCTTTTTTAAACACTTCATTCAGTTACTTTTAGATAGCATTTTTCACTAATATTTTGACTAAAGCTTAAGATTAAACCCTACTTAATATGTTTAACTTTTTATTTTTGTTTGATAAAATTATCGAGAGAAATCGTCCAAAAACTGGCAAGTGTCCGGATTTCGTACTTCGCCAGTAAAGTATGTTTTTGCAGCCTTTAAGTATGAATATTTGCTCAAAAAATGTCAAACTTGGTTAATAAGTAAGCATATGGCTAAACTGCTTATCAATAGTCATAAAATGGTATGAAATTGTCTTCACACTATTAAAATGCGAAAACAATTTGTGAGATCTACAAGTTAACAACACACCTGCACAGACTGTACCTTCAATAACTTTTTTTATATGAAAAGTTATAGACTTTAAATAAAACACGTTATTACATGAAATATTCTTGAGATGAAAAGCGGAAAAAAAGCTGCACGAACCATAGAAAAACATCCAGCATTTGTTTCAAAATCGGCCATTTTGAGCACCAGCTCTTTTTTGCCTCACTTAAAGGTAGCCAGAGTTCCCGTTACGATCTCCCCCCTGTAAAGCAGCACCCTGTACCGCCTTTGTTCCAAGATCTTTCTCTAGAGGTTGTTTAATGCAATAAATCATGTATTTTAGTATGTATCCTGGTGGCATCAATTTTGGACGATTTTAACAATCAAGTGAAACATTTGCGTTCATTAAGCTCTGAAGATAAAAAAAAATTTCGCATACATAAACTGTTAATAGTTTTCTAACATATAATATAATAAAATACAATTTATTTTGTTTACAACTTGTCAAAATAACAACAGACATGGTGGTACCCATTTGTTGCCTCAACGGGACTGACGTCATTAGTTTCGAACGGTGTACAGATTATGTGCAAAAGTGAGTCTTTGGCAAGCTGATAATAAATTTTCAAAACTGTTGTTGTTTTCTAACATTAATTAAATAAGCAACGATATATTTTTTATAATATTATGTCTCAGTTTGGTTGCTCCTCCACACTGCAGTAGGACCATTAATATGTCAACTCTGTGTAGTACTTATATTGGGGAACTGAACTTCAACTGTTGTTACATGAATAGTAAACCTGTAAGCAACAAATTCTACTGGTGGACTCTTTTTTAACCATTCTATAGTGATCTGCCATGTCTTGGGGAAAATATGTCGACCTAAGTTGTTTTTTGTTATCAGGTTGATTAGTCTTGATCGTGAACACAACAACAATTCATAATGAATATGTAGGCAGGGCTCTCACTGCAAAAAAAAAATCGTTCGCCACCATATTCGCCATTTTTTAAAGTCTGTCGCCATTTTCAAAAAATAAGAGCCAATTTGTAGCCATGTGTAGCCATTCTTAATCCATATGCTGTTCAGTCAATAGATAAAATTGTATTTGTAACAATTTATTACGCTTTTTATTTGGCGGTCATTTTAATTGCAATTAATTACAATTATTAAAAAACTATATATTTCTTTATCGGTAATACCGATAATTAATTAACATTATTAAATTGCTGCTTAATTAACTTACTTTAATCACCACCGACGTTGTTTGTAACATCGATGTCAAACTGTGAAATCAGCCAATGAAGCCATACTTGTTAATCGGCTGATCAATTATCTAGTATCACACAGTGTTGACACAAAGCACACTCCATCGATTACAACAGTCAATACTGATCCTTTAAGCCGTGTGTAATGCCAAATCTGAACAATTAATTTAAACATTCTTTCACTACAACGTATTTATTCGCAGAGCATACGTCTATATTTAGTACAAACACATGGCCGATACACGCACGCTTTCCATGCGTAGAACGTGATGTTGTTTGTGTCAACATAACTTTCGCGCTTTTCTAGCACAACACAGGTTTTACATGACATACAAAAATGTGTTTACGAGATTTTGGATATAAGAATGTGTTATGTCACTTATGTGAAAATTTAAAGTCGTTGTAATCGGATTTGAAACCATATTCTACCAAATTTTACAGGAAAGTAATTTAAAACAGTGCCTTGTTTAGGAATTAAACTAAATTTGGATATGATGAACAACGAAAACGCGGAAGTCAATTGTGTTTACGTTTTATGGTCGGGAAAAGCCGCACACGCTTTCAAGGGACGCCTGTTTACACTTACTAATGTGTGCATAAATGTATTTCACGCCGATTGGTCGATCGTTCACGTCATTGGCAAGTGTAAATGACACTGCGTTTAAATTGGATAATGAAGATTTTTCTGAGCGATAAAACTCCGCCTGGGGGGGGGGGGGGGCGGAGCTACATGGTGACTGACTGCATCTAAGGAATGCATGTGCTAGTAACATGTCTGTGATGCGCGCACAGAGACACGTTTCCGGTCTATTTATGTCGAGTCACTTACGCCATTTGTTGACCAAAAATTAATAAAATATGTTTTCCCCACTAGCTTTTCAAATACTTTCGCATTTGGCGACAATTGCGATAGGCAGCGGGAGCCCTGTGTAGGTGACAAATAACCTTGTTATTGTATTTTGGAAACACCCTGTACCAAAAGGGTTGTAAATTACGTCACATTACAAACATATCACCAATTCCCCTTAATTCGCGACTACAATTGATTCGCGGATGTTGTTATTGTCACGTGATCGTCTACGGCATTTGCGCATGATGCGCATACGTGGCAGCAGGAATTTTTTTATACATGTGTGCTTGACCATGTGACCGAATATTTTGTGCAGATACTGCGTTTTAAACAGACAAAAGAATTGAAAATGATACTGGTTGGCGAGTAGTAGCCCTGATTTTTTAGTAGTTTTTCTCTGTTTTCAATCGCGTAAGTAATACTCTTAAAAAAAGGCTTGTTCCAGTACAATGTTTGGCTCCTTCTGTTTACGAGGATGTAAATATCTTGTCATCACGTCATATGGTTTTTCCCATATTAGGGGCATCAAAGGGGTAATCAATAAGCATAAATTAAAGCAATAAAACTAGTAGTATCCGTGATTTTTCCTTTCAGTTGAAAATGCGATTTTTTGGCCAAACACCTCAAGATTTTAATTGCCCTATACTATTCTACATTCCATTACCTACATAATTGCTGATGGTAAACGGCAGTCCCGGAGATAACCATGTTATTATTGAAGTAGTCGCCTCCCCTGTATTGTCAAAATCGTCCTGAAACTAGCCGTATTTTGATTAAACATTTTTTAAATTGCAATTCTTTGTTAATATTTTGTGAGTGAAGATTTTGCAATTGCAATACTTTATTTTTTTTTAGAAAACGTATTTTATGAAAAATGCGTGTTGAATGTATGGATGGTGGTGTTTGACGACTAAAATTGCTGCTTTATGTGAATAACCTAGCGATCACCCTTGGTAAACCGAAAATAGGGCAGAACAAGATAAAAATAGTGGTCCAATATAGATTTATGCGCATGCGCAAAGACGTGCGCGTGAATGCCCCGCGAGGAGATAAGTTGTGTTGGGATTTTTTTAACAAAAATGTAAATATCTTGAAAAATATGAAGTTTTGGAGACTTCAACTTATTCTGCGTTTGGAACAGTTGCTAGGTGATGTGTGTAAACTCTACATTCAAGGCTGGAGAGCTTTTACACCTTTTAATATACAACATCACGGATACTGCTAGTTCACGGATACTACTCACCAACCAGTACTTGATATAAAAACACAATGTTTTCTTATTCCCAAAACACCAGGAAGTTAAATTTTGTGTTTTTCAATAAAAATACAAAGCAGAAATAGTTGATTTCAGCCTATGTTATAGTAGAGCTTCCATATATGGTAAATGATTCGACAGCATGTCGTAACTAAGGCCGAGCAAAGTTTTTTGTATGTTTCTCAGTACCTTAATTTTAAGTGAATTTTAGCCTTTTTTTCAGAGTATTAAGGTTACACAAGAGTCATTTAGAAAAAAAACACCCAACAATATGCTAAAACAAAATTAAAACAGTAATTGATTATGTTTTTCTTGCTTAAACTTAAAATTCTGGATTTTAGATTCTATAAGCCACCGTTAAAAGAAATAATCCATTTACCTAAAAACGTTTTTCCCCACTGGCATTACTTATTACTTAAATGTGCTTTTTGATAGGGAAAAATTACATTTGTATGATTTCTTTTTGATGAAATTCACAGTTTAACATGGTAACCCAAAACTTGTACATGCAGCCTAATTGAAGATTATTTTCTAGGAATGATGGGATGATGTCATATCCGAGAATCAATAATAGTAAAATAAGATGGCGACTGCTTGACACTTATATAAACAATGTTGCCCTTTTAGAAGTTTTAAACGTTTTGGATAATTGGATAAATAAGTTAACAAAACAGCGGTAGATATATTTACTTTCAAATATTAGTTTTAAATATTCTTTTCAAATAGTTTAAATAATTTTGATAATTGACATTAAACGTTAGGGTCGCGAATTTATGGTAATCAAAGATAAATGACTGATATCATTCTTTGAATTTGAGATTTTGTCCAAATATAATATGGGAATATACTGAGGATAATAAAAATGGACATAAGGAAATAGGGTATATTTCAACTACCTTCGAATTTTAATACAGTTTCAATTTTCTGATTTCCATATATGCGAATAAAATTATGAAACCAACGAAACACCGCCGTGTTAACAAAGTGTGCACAAGTCATGCATCAAATTTTGTCTAACGAGAGGTTAGTGCGATGTAAACAAAAACCGTCTGAAACTCATGTGCGTCCGAAACTGATGCCGTGACAATACATGTATTTTAGCTATTCCTGAACGCAAATATCGGGTACCCAGGAAGTTAGTTGCAACATAACAACTCCCAGCTATATGACCCTCCGAGTTTGAGCTGTACATTAATTTACACATTTGCTCAAAGTATTCAGGAAAAACTACACAGGAAGTGAAAATGTTGTGAAAAACTGACCGATGTTTACCCGCCCTGCGTGCGCGTGTACCCGTCCACCCGTCAGGTCCCTAGTATGGATCTAAATACATGATACAAATCATGGTGTCTGATTAAGACGTTTCGTGTAGTCTGTCCAAACTGAAATTAAACTACCGATATAAAGCAATACCAACCAATATAATGAACACGATTCCAATAACAGCAGACGCATACAAAACACTGTTTACGTCCATTTTGGCTGATTTGCCACGATTCACTTGAAATAAGTCAATGCGGTCTAAAAACGGTCGGATAAGTCTGGTACCGAGCGTAAATGAAGTCTGGACCCAATCTGCAAAATTTAATAGTGCAGTTACCAAATAGTGTGTGCATTTACATGCAGCGCTCTTGATAAGGATTGATGAGATACTCGGGGGAGATACACCAAGACTGCTGACCTCCCACAAGTAAGAACCTCAATTTATGGCATCAACTCTTTCCGTTTCACGGCTGCCAAACTGTGGAACTCTCTCCCACAACATTTCAGGGACCAAACGAATTTTAACCAGTTCCAGTTTGGTCAGCTCGTGGAGCGAAGATAGTTGCGCTGTTCTGTTCTTGTTGTTTGGACACAGATTAAATGCTATTTTTTAGCTGCATGTTACCCTTATGTGAGCCTGTGAACATTCAATGTTAAAAATTAGTGGCGTGAAATCTAAAGAAGTCTGAGAAAAGGCGGGTTGGCGCCGATTGTGAATAAAATCCAGTTACAAACTTGTTCTTTCGGTGAGTTAGTGAATAAATTCAGTATTTTGCATTATGATTGTATTCCCTAACGTCTCATATTGTTTAATTACTCTTGTGTTGAATATTATGCTCAAATATAATGTTTAATCATAGATTAAAGTCAGTGTTTGCAGAAGTTTGTGATTTGTACTGTTTCTTCAATGTATAATTTTGAATCATTCACTCAAAATAATCAAATACAAGCAATTTTAGCATTTCTACCTTGCTATTTTGTCTATACCACCGTTGGTGATGCGGCTATTTATTGTTTGTGTACCTAAGAAATGTTAACTGTGTGCTATTACTTATGGTGTTCTTGGTTGCCATCACAGGTTCTGGACATTAGAGTGGGCGTTGTTGTGTTGCGTCCCGAGACTCGAGTATATATGCAGCCTGGTTTAGGGGTTCGTATTTGCCTTGTCGATTCTATGTATGGTTTCATCACTGCATATTATTGATGTGTTTTGATACTGATAGGCATTATTACGTTGTAAACTCTGTTATCTTTGTATGTCTTCATGTTAATATGCATCAACAGTGTTCTTGATATGTATCTAAATAATGCCGCATAGACAAACTGTATGTACATCACAATATTATTGCTTGCGATATTACAAATACTTTGTATTGAGACAAATATTAACATGTTTCAGGTCTTTGTTCATCAATAAATGTTACGGCTTCTTCACCGAGCTTTGTGTTGATCCTGGGTTCACATTTGGCGCTGCGAGCAGGGTCACTAACATCGGATGACGAAAGAGACCCCTGTGGCTGCTGCTAGAACTAACCATGAGGGTAGCCGACCAGCACTCCTGAGGGCACGGGCAGCCGACCAGCACCCCTGAGGGCACGGGCAGCCGACCAGTAGTCTTGAGGGCCGACTGATAGAATGCCGTGTTTTGATATTTATTTTTTTGTGTACTGTAACTACATACAGTGGCTGTCAGGAACTTGCAATTATATCATAGTCTTGCTAGCAGATGTGAGTTTTGCGATATTGTCTATGATATTCAAACATGATGCCGGCTGATTGCATAGTTACAATGCAGGGTGACGGGTCAGTTTTCCTTATAATTATTACTTTAATTGCTGTACAGAAATCTTTGAAAATATTCTTGTCAGATGCTACTGGCTGGATTTTTAAAAATACATTCACATACATCTTTCTTAGGTGATCATGTACCAATTCCTTCAAATTGTTGGATTCGTTGAAAAAGCATGACCACCTTGGTTGGGGCAGTCTTTTGTATACAGTCATATTGCCAATTTTTTTACTATGTTCTCGTCTGCAACTATTGGACTGATTTAAAATAGCTCTCAAACATTAACCTGGCACTTGTGAATTATCTTAAATACCTGGTAGTATAAATTACACGGTCAAATTGTTTCCTATATTTATACTCGGTTTAGTCTGTGTACATATTTTACATGTTTAACTAAACCATAACAGTCTTTTCTGTCGGGTACTCTTTCATCGATTTAACTCAATTCTGCTACAGAAACTAATATAATTTATGCATCATAACGGTTTTTAGCTCGCCTGGCAAGCTATTGGTATAGGATATAGGTATTGGTATAGGGGGACTGTCTAGTGTTGTCTTTAATTCGTCAACAGTTGGGCTCGCGGACTCTGTAGAGATTTTTATTTTCATTCAATCTTGACCAACCTTGCACAGTTTTGTATGACCATAAAGTCTCGGAAAAGTTTGTTAATATGCCAGATCGGACCAAAAACACTAGAGTTATTGGCCCGTTTTCATGAAAAAGAGCTTTGTGGCTGTGCAACACAGATGAACCAGGAATCCCATTTTTTATTAGAAAAATTTCAAAAAATGGACATTATGCAACATAGAAGCTACGTTTTTCATCTGTTCTTGACAAAACTTGCACAGATTATGTATAACCATACGATCTGAAATAAACCAAATAATTACCCAGATTTTGGTCGAAAAACAACAGAGTTATTGGCCCTTGTATGTAAGAATAAGATAGAGACTTTATTTTTCCCTAGGGATGGCAACAAATAGTATTAAGTTACCAATTAATTGGTTTTGGTAAATGAGCTGTTGAATAGTAAATTTAGCCAAATTTACTTTGTTTTGCTGATAACTGGGTCATTTTGACAAATGTGTATGTTTTTATAAAGAAAATAGTGTAGGCTCACACTGTAGCCAAATAGAATTTTCTTTAGCCAGAAAATCAAAAGTGTAGCGTTCGCTAATAGGGCAAATGGCAGAGTGAGCTCTGATTTATAAGACCTAAAAACGCAAATGAATCCAGTATGATGTTTGGTGATATACATAACGCTGACAGGTGTCTTTATTTCTATCACTTGCGACTGTTTTAATTATTGTTCTGTAACAATAACTACAAAACACTGTATATGGAATTTAGCAGGATGTGCACATGTGATTGCAGATATTAATGTAATGTGGTTGGGCATTGTAAACATATTATATCATATAGCTCCTGTAGATTGCCAGGTAAACTTCAGAAGAATCCAAACAGGCATTTCTACTTCACCTGCTGATTGCCAGTTTAACAACACTAAAATATCTGTTTATTGTGGGTCATTATGTACCCACTGACATTTAGATGTCAGAGCTAGTCTCTGACATTAACTCATGTGAGCGCCTTGGGCCATCATGGCCCTCTTGTTTAATATATTCATGCATAAAATTCAGTGTCAGGTTACTGTTTGTGAGCTATAAAACACATTTCATACAAATGTTCCTTGGATGACCACAAAATTCCTTAAATCATCTAATTTCTTAAAAACATTGCTGCCACAGGACAGAGAAGTCTGCCTTTTAGGCTATAATGACATCATGTTGTCTGAAACTTTTCAATATATATGGGATATTTTACTGCAACAGTACTGGGTCACTGCTTAGTCAGGTGATCGACTGCAGGGCCTCCTATTGAAAGAATCATTTAACTTTACGAATTACTTACTGTTCATACATTATTATGAAGTAAAATGTCCTATAATGTCATAACTGTAAAAACTTAATGCCTTTAGACTAAAATAATTTTTTTTAGATTTGCCTTCTCCGGGATTCGAAGCTGCATATTTTTCTTTTTGGGATCTATTCGAAAAAAAAAGTAAACTTTTCAATTTGCCAATCTGTGTACAGGTACTTTAAATGCAAATTCTTTAGAACTGATGTATATGCAAATAATAACAATACAAGTTTTATAGTGTTTCCCAACTGCAGTTAAATCACTTATCCAACCATTTATATTAACATGGTTTTCAACAATAATAATGAGAACATTAGAACAGTACAAACATTATTTTAATAGAATTTGTGTTGTTTTTAGGAAGACAGTTCACTGGTTCAAGAATTTGTGAGGGAGAAAGACTGGGCAACTATTTGGAGGATTTGAAAAACTGGTGATGTTGTATATTTATGTTTATCTGGGACTGATTACTTGTCCATGTTGTCCAGCTTGTCTCAAAGCATGCATGGACAAGTGAAATATTGCCAACATTTTATATATAATTACTGTTCTGACACACAACTACCATCATATGTCAATAATAGACAAGTAAGGATGTGTACACTGCAACTAATGTTCTTTTTTAAAACTCACATTTAATATGTGGTTACAACACTAGTCCTTAACAAAACCAACCTGTTTACTTGAAGCAGTTATTACAATCTTGATGGATTTTTTTCATGTTGATAAACTCGATGCTTTTTTAACAAAGGACATATATGTGTAAATGGATCATATAGGTTAAAAACTAGGTCAGATATATTTAAAATCATTTAGTACCCTTAATACATGTATTACAATTTTCATTACTGACAGATCAATTTTAAATCTTGATTAGTTTTGTTAGCTCACTTGAGCACGAAGTGCTCTGTGAGCTATTGGTATAGGGGACTTCTCGGGCAGCGTCCAGCGTCAAGCTTCCGTCGTCCGTATGCCGTCAACAATTGGGACCGTTATTGCGATAAATACTATATTTTTTATTCAATCTTGACCTAACTTGCACAGTTTGTGTTTGACCATAAAATCTTGGGTGATATTGATAATGGGCCAAATCGGACCAGAAAGCTTAGAGTTGTGGCCCCTTGCTTGTGGGAATAAATGCAAAAAATGACTTTCGTTAATGGAGACTTTATTTTTCTTCCAATATTGAACAAACTTCCACAGTTTGTGTATTATCAAAAGATCACAGCAGAATTCTACAGTGGGCCGGATTGGGCCACAAACACCAGAGTTATGCCTCCTTTTTTGTTGAAAAAGTAGGCAAAACTTGTCTTTTGTTCATAGAGACTTCATTTTTCTTCCAATTTTGACAAAACTTTCACAATTTGTGTGTGACCAAAAGATTTCAGCAGAAGCCCAAAGTGGGTAAGGTTAGGTTACAAACAGTTATGGCCCTTTGTTTGTGGAAAACAATCCACAAATTGCCTTTTTTGTTCATAGAAACTTCATTTCTCTTCTAATCTTGACCAAACTTAATGAATTTGTATGCGATCATGCGATCGCAGCAAACGCCAACAATGGGCCAGATTGGATCACAAACATTGGAGTTATGGCCCTTTTGTAAGTAGAAAAAAATAAGAAAAAGATTGCATTTTTCATTCAGTCTTGACCAAACTTCCACAGGTTGTGTATGGCCATAAGATCACAGCTCAAGCAGCAAATGAGACAGATCACGCCATAAATACTGGAGTTATTTCCCTGTATTCTGAAAATTAATGCAAAAATGGATTTAATGCAAGACAGGGACTTCATTTGCAACCAATCTGGACCAAACTTGCACAATTTGTCTATGACCATAATATCTCAAGCGAATTTGAATATAGGAAGGGTAAATGGCAATACACTCGACTCTTTGGAACAAGCCAGCAAGCATGACATGACCTTTGCACAACGGTCGTCATTATCTTTCAAAACTGGTGCAACTGCAGCATTAACACTATTCTTCCGAAATTGCCTGCAAAAAGTTGGATACCAGGGTAGAGAAAATATATCCAAGTCCTTACTTGTTATAATATGTTTGAGAGTTAATCAGCTAGACAAATTATTTAAGGATATTGTGGCGTACATTCCCACATTTGTTCAAGCCTGTCACAAAAGTAAGGCCTTCATATTTGCCAATACTCAGGTGAGCGCTTTGGGCCATCATGGCCCTCTTGTTTCATTCTGGGGTCAGGTATAATACAAATCATTTGTGTTCAGGTCAGGTTGATAACCACAATGGAATATGAGCAAAGTCCAAATATATTGTTTGCCTTGGTTGATAAACTAGATAACTATGTCTAATAATTAGGGATGGCAATACTATTCGAATATTCAAATATTCTAATGAATGGTCGCCATAAGAATAGTTAAAACGCCATTCGAATATTCACAAATTTTTATTGCAGTTTAAAATCCATTATTTTTCTGATCGTAGAAAGTATATTTTCGTCCACATAAAGGCAGTGTTTCACTAATAGATACCTCATACAATGTTTTCACTAAAATGGCCCCGTGTCACGTGTCAGACTTAAAGATATTAAATATTCGGGTCGGTGTCAGTCTCCACGCGTCTAGTCGCCAGTAATACACAATTACATCCGTCAGTAGGAAACCATAACTGTTAATTGTTTATTCCATCTAACATTTTGTCTTCTGAAAAGAGTAGCAAATAATAAATTAAAGAATTGCGATCACACATTTAACTGTCATTATAACTGAGAGACGTTGCTCAAATTTGCTAATAAACTAATGCTTATCGGAGCGATGTGTGATGTTTTGACAACTGTTTTTGTTTTTTTTTTGTTTTTTTTTTAATAAAGAACTATTTAATTGAGTCCTGCAGTTGTTATTGCTTTTGTACTGTGCCATTTATGCATTAATTAGAAAGCACAATTTGTTAATGAAGATACGATGGTACTGGCTATTCAGTACTAACATGTTATAAGAAAAGTGATGGTTATGTCATTTAGGCCACAAAATTCACAGCAGTTAATAAACAAATTTATGTGAATATTCGAATATTAGATTGAATGAATAAGCGAATTTTTTAATATTGATTTTGGTATTCGATGCCATCCCTACTGATAATGGAAAACATGGTTGGAACCATATTTTCCATTAGATCAGGTTCAAAGTTAGTGTAATTGATTTCCATCCTGAAATATTGTCCAATTTGAGTATAGTTTTGGGTTTAACATATTGGTCTCTGATCAAATAATACTTAAATAGGCAAACCTTAGTTACATTATAAAGTTTTTGTATTAAGTAAAACTTTGTCTGATTTATTTCATTGGTGAAATATGTGTCAAGTTGCCTGTGTATTCTAAAGGTTATATTTTACAGTTTTTAAATATTCAGTTTATTCAAATTGGTACTTCAAATGTTGGTCACAATCCAGCTCTTGTTACTTACTTATATGTAACCAAAATATTCACAATGACCCTGATATAATACCAACAAATTATTGTGCTTCAATGACTGTTTGACTTGTTCTGTAAAGGTGTTATTTCCTGTTATCAATGCTTCTAAACATTTTGACAACAAATTAATACAGTGTATTTAGTTAAGTAAGGAATATCAAGAGCAGGTTTTGTAGCCCAAGTTTCCAACTCTGCATGCAATATTGCACTGCAAATCAATACTACCAATACGCTGCATTGTCTACTTTTTTGACCTGATGCAGATTTGATTGTTTACTTGTATGCATATATATATATATATATAGGGGTGTTTGAAATGTTTAGGGACATGTTATTTTTGTGCCATAATATTTGTTATGCCCCCCGGCATCTTGATGCTGGAGGTATATAGTGATTGTCCGGTCTGTCCATCTGTTCATGCGTCCGTGATTCTGTTTTGTCTAGCCCAAACACCGCTTACTACAACACTTGGATATTTACACAGTTGTTACTTAGAACCATTACCAATCCGCCCACAGTACCCAGCCTCACTTTGACCTTGACCTGATCCGTCCGTGATTCCGTACGAAGTTAACTAAATTTTACGGTTTCGTCTAGCACAAACACCGCTTACTACAACACTTGGATACTTACACAGTTGTTGCTTATAACCATTTCCAATCCACACATATCACCCAACCTCACTTTGACCTTGACCTAATTTGGACTAAGAAAAATTCAAAAGGGCTATTTCTTGGTTAACTAGATTTTACTGTTTCGTCTAGTAGCAACTACAACACTGTGATATGTACACAGTTGTTGCTTATACTGTTGCTTATAACCATTCCCTATCCATCCCTAGCACCCAACCTCACTTTGACCTTGATCTTTACCTAATTTGCACTTAAAATAATTCAAATAGTTGTCCTGCACCAACCGGGGTCATGTGTGCTTATCAAACACAGGTCTTGTTTTTCGATGAAATTTCCATAAACATAGCTACATATTTGTTCTGTTGCCATAGCAACATAATTTAAACAAAACTGGGTCAACTTCAAATGCGTACAACATAAAAGTAATTTAAAAGTAATTCTGTGTGCATTAAACACAGTTGTTTGTAAAAGTTTTTTTTTTTCTGCACCTGCCTTATATTAACTTTTGTATGTTGTAGGGAGTCTCAGCTGATAGTGTCACAGCTGCATTGGTAGAGCAAGAAATTGTGCAGCAGTGTGAACACCTACAAGCTATTGTGTGGTTTCGATGATGAAAATCCTTTCATAGTTTACCATTGTTTATAATAATGGGGTAAATATCTAAAACCAAAATATGCTCTACATCTGTAGATTATAACCTTCGCAACTATGGTTATGAAACTTTAGAACAACAGATTAATATTAGATAAAACTAAAATGTGACTTTCAGTATGACTGTTTGAAGAAGAGGTGAGCGTTCCTAATTGTCCTGGGCCCAGTTTTTCAAAACTTTAACAGCCAATTAAGCTAACAAACGTTAACTTTTTGATTAAGTTATTTATGAAAAGTAAATTTTCAAGTTTTAACCTGTGAGTTTATTAGAAATAAAATCAAATGCTTAAATAATTTTCAAATGTTTGATAGCCAAGTTGCTGGTAATATTAATTTTATTTACATCTAAAGTTAACAGGCTGTTAGCTTAATTGGCCGTTAAAGTTTTGAGTAACTGGGCCCTGGCGTTGGCATTTGCATCTGAACTTTGTGGAAGTTTTTTATTCAAAAGTCTTAACTTTAAAACAACATAAGCAATTCACTTGGAGATTGGAATAAACCTGTGTCATCAAAAGAAGGTTCATGTGCAATAATCCCCACAACTCTGTTTTGTATTTTGACACAGTTGTGCCCCTTTTTCACATACATTTTCAGGTTAAAATTTTTATTGAAAAGTCTTATAACTTTAAAACTTCATAAGTTTTCACTTGAAACTTGGACTATAGTATTATTATGAACTAAAGTATCTGGTGTAATAATCGTTATAACTATTTTGACATATTTATGCCCACTTGCAAACACTTGCAAAAACATGCACCACTGAAATACTTTGAATAGTCTGACAGCTCTTGTTGTATAGTGCTTTGTGTCTTTCAAATTTGTGAGAACTGACATATACCATAATTTTTTGTTTCCTGCTTCAGCACTGTAACCTTTACATAAAAAAGTCAGAAATGATGTGTTTGCTTTTCGATTTTGAAAGGACCATTTAGGTCCCAGTTCTGTAAGGTAAAATTGCCTTGTAATATTTAACATGTCAGCTGACAACAGAAGTAAGATAATCATTTTTTATGAATATGTATAGATGTAGAAAACATAGCTATTTTAATGTTTTACAGATCAAAAAGACATTCATGGATGAATAGCTTGAAGAATAACTAGGTGCAGGAGTGATCAACTATTCAACATAACCAGGTGCAGGAGTGATAAACTATTCAACATAACCAGGTGCAGGAGTGATAAACTATTTAACATAACCAGGTGCAGGAGTGATAAACTATTTAACATAACCAGGTGCAGGAGTGATCAACTATTCAACATAACCAGGTGCAGGAGTGATAAACTATTCAACATAACCAGGTGCAGGAGTGATAAACTATTTAACATAACCAGGTGCAGGAGTGATCAACTATTCAACATAACCAGGTGCAGGAGTGATAAACTATTCAACATAACCAGGTGCAGGAGTGATCAACTGTTCAACATAACCAGGTGCAGGAGTGATCAACTATTCAACATAACCAGGTGCAGGAGTGATAAACTATTCAACATATAACTAGGTGCAAGAGTGATCAATTTTTAAACAAAACAAGGTGCAGAAGTGATCAACTATTTAACATAATCAGATGTAAAAGTGATAAACCAATCTACTTTTAATCAAAACAGTGGAGTGAGAAACAGTCTATGCAACAACCATTCATTTGTGTGAAGATCTTTCTCTTTAAAAAAGGTAATTAAAGTATAACATTTGTTGTGTTGTACTAGTTGGCATGAAGACTATGTTGAAACTGAATGTTTGGTGCTGCTTAACCATGAGAAATGGTGTGTGTCATAACATTGTATATCCCTATATCAGATAGAAGGAAACTACACTGTGAGCAAATTAGTGTATGTGCTCAAGACGGACATTCTGTTGCTGCACAAGAGTCTACCATGTAAAGCAGGATAAGCACCTGTGACATTTTTTATAGAAAACATTATAGTTAAATGATCATGCATCATGCTAGCTCATATGTAGGTAGTGTCCAAATCAGGGGATATTTATTACTGTTTATGTTGTCAGTAATTCAAAAAAAAAATCATATTTCAATGTTTGACCTTAGCAGTCTAAAAGTATATAATTCAGCACATGTCACACACACGTAGTGAAATCAACAAGGCTTTGAAATCCATATTCTCTGACCATTGTCCACAGTCCCTGCAATTGAGGTATTATCAAAACATTTTTCATTTCTTTGCTAGACTTATCAGTTTCACGCAAATATCTTGGATAGTATTTAAGATATTTGACTTATACAAAAATTTAACATCGGAAGGAAGGACGGTTTGATTTTAATATGCTCTCCTTTGGGGGCATAAAAACATTTTGTCATGTATACTTTTTAAGTTGCAATGTTACAGATCATGGCAACAAACTCTCAATAAATATATAGAAACCGTTGCAATCTCATTTCTATTTATACATGTATTGAATTTAGATTAGAGAAATCAATTAATTATAAAAAACTGGTTTCTGATTATTAAACAATTATTTTATGGTAATTGTGTTTGTTATTGTTGCCATAGTTGATTGTGATTATTTAAAACTTACTGTTATGTATGTTGCGTAAGTGCCAATTACTAGTATATGAAGGCGTCAATTTTGTGAAACATAGTTTAATGTTTTACCACATTTTTTTTTAAACATAGTGCTATAGACATATTGGAAATCTAACATCTAAAAAATTGTCACAGGATCAAACACGAAAAATACACCATTGATAAAATAACAAAATAACACTTATGTTAGATAACTTATTAATGTATTGGAACTACGTCATAATCATTAATTGCAGCTTGTCAGTATTTTGCATAAAACAACCGAACATTCGATAATTGTGTAGATGTTTTAAAGCATTTGAATAATATGATACAGTATTATGTTCGTGTGTCCTAATGTTTATCACCTCCAAAAGATGTGTAACGCTGCTGCCAGTTTATTTCAATTCGTAGGCAATTTGTCCAGGTGCTATTTTGCAATTATCATGTTATGCTTTTTTAAAAGCCCTTTGAATATTCTCATGTTTACAGTATTTTAACATGATAATCTATTATGTTAATCCGAATGTGTTGTGGCATGCCTTCGAGTTTGAGTATATTCCAAATTGTTGTTTTAACTCATTTAAAGTGTAGCGGAATTTATTAAAAAGTTTACGAGTGTATTAGTAATAAGAAATAACTGGATTTTTTTAAACAGAACATTTTAAACAGCGATGCACTGTTAATCATATTGAAATGAAAACATTGATATGTTATTTGTGTATTTGCACATGTTTTAAAAACATAATAAATACAAATGTAAACATATTTTTACACAAAATAAAGTAATTACATTATATTATTGTGTTTGTTCCTTCGTGCGTACGACGTACACGCATGTGTATGTTCATACATACATACACACATGCATCCGTTCACACGCACTCGCGCATACATACACGCATACGTACGTACATACATACACACATGCATCCATACATACATAGCGCATCGCATCTATACGTCAGTATGGGAGTTGGTTGGCTAGTTATATGGGATATCAATTTACTAGGTTATTATGCAGTACACTGCCTATCTGATTAATAAAACGGGAGTTGGTCATGTGGCGGGGATTTCTATCTACAGAGCAATTATCCAGTGCATTGTGTATCTATTCCGTATAACGGGAGTAGGTCGTGTAGCGGGAATGTCTATCTACGAGGCAATTATCCAGTGCACAGTGCTATCTAACTATTTAGTTTAACTGGAGTCGGTCGTGTAGCAGGGATATCGATCTACAAGGCAATTACCAATTGCACTGCTTATCTGATTAATATAACGAAAGTTGGCCGAGTAGCGGGAATATATTTACAATGCCAGTGCACTTAATATCTATGCAGTTTAAC
This sequence comes from Congeria kusceri, assembly GCA_027627225.1. NCBI lineage: Eukaryota > Metazoa > Mollusca > Bivalvia > Myida > Dreissenidae > Congeria > Congeria kusceri. The sequence continues at coordinate 39,175,006 of CM051025.1, forward strand.
GGGAATAGGATGTGTAGCGGTGATGTCTATCTACACGACAATTATGCAGTCCACTGCGTGTAGAGGGGATATCTATCTGCTAAGCTATTATCCGTTGCAATGCGTATTTGTTCAATATATCGAAGTTGGTCCTGTAGCGGGGATATCTATCTAGTAGGCTAGTATCCGTTGCACTGCGTATCTGATCAACATAACGAAGTTGGTCCTGTAGCGGGGCTATCTATCTAGTAGGCTATTATCCGCTGCACTGCGGGTCTGTTCAACAAAACGAAGTTGGTCCCGTAGCGGGGATATCTATCTACTAGGTTAGTATCCGTTGCACTGCGTATCGGTTCAATATAACGAAGTTGGTCCTGTAGCGGGGATATCTATCTACTGGGCTATTATCCGTTGCACTGCGTATCTGTTCAATGTAACGAAGTTGGTCCTGTAGCGGGGATATCTATCTACTGGGCTATTATCCGTTGCACTGCGTATCTGTTCAATGTAACGAAGTTGGTCCTGTAGCGGGGATATCTATCTAGTAGACTACTATCCGTTGCACTGCGTATCTGTTCAATATAACGAAGATGGTCCTGTAGCGGGGATATCTATCTAGTAGGCTATTATCCAGTGCACTGCGTATCTGTTCAATATAGCGAAGTTGGTCCCGTAGCGGGGATATCTATCTACTAGGCTATTATCCGTTGCACTGCGTATCTGTTATATATAACGTACGAACTTGGTCCCGTAGCGCGGATATCTATCTAATAGGCTATTATCCGTTGCACTGCGCATCTGTTCAATATAACGAAATTGGTCCCGTAGCGGGGATATCTATATACTAGGCTTTTATCCTGTAGCGGGGATATCTATCTACTGGGCTATTATCCGTTGCACTGCGTATCTGTTCAATGTAACGAAGATGGTCCTGTAGCGGGGATATCTATCTAGTAGGCTTTTATCCGTTGCACTGCGTATCTGTTATATATAACGAATTTGTTCCCGTAGCGGGGATATCTATCTACCAGGCTATTATCCGTTGCACTGACTATCCGTTAAATATAGTGAAGCTGGTCTTGTAGCGGGGATATCTATCTGCTACATAGTTATCCGTTGAATTGCATATAAGTACATTAATGTGGGAGATGGTTGTGTAGCGGGTATATGAAACTATTAGGCAATTAATCAATATTCTTCATATTAAGTATTATGTATGCAGGCCTTGCTGTTGGGTTCACTATGTTCTACGCGCATTTTCTTTGTAATATGCATATCAGGCGTGTATCGACCCTGCCCATATCTAGGAACCTCCGAAAATTCGTGTTTTCTAGAAACCAAGTCAATCTCCAGACTGGACATTATCAAATTGTTTACGTGGATACCTTATTCAGATAGTTTTGCAAGTGCATGCGTGTCTTTTATATTGAAGATTGTAAAAATGCAACTTTGTAATTAGATCTATGTTCGTTTATTCTAAGATCACTTAATAATTCAGTGTATTGTAACCTTAACATATGAAATTGAATTTTTTACACCCCTTACAACACACCAATGTGTTTTATGCTATTCATTTAATACATTTTAAAATAAAATTTGATTATGCTATAATAATTTGTATTTTTATCTTATTTTTATCAATATATGTTCATTGTTTGTAAATTTCTAAGTTAAATACTTTCGGATAAAAATAATTCGGATAATATTCCAGAATGTATATCAGAGAAGAGAAAGAATAATATATAACGTTTTTATGCTTTGGGACGAACAATTTATACGATAAAATGAGTTAAGGTCTCAACAGTGTAATAATGCATTGTAAAGCCTGTAGAGTCAGAAACGAGGCCACCCAAAACCGCGTAAGTCCGGACAGAGTAGGAAAACTACGGACAGTACTGGGAAACTACGGACACTCTTCTTAAATAAGGTAAAATCATAACAATTAACATGAAAACATGTAGAAAAGTCGATCTACTAACGCATTTGTCCGAAGTTACCCGACTGTCCATATACTTAACCGGATTAACCCTACATCAGATAAATTGTACGTTAACTCTAGATACAATGTTCATGTTATTAAGCAATGCAACCGTTTTGCAACAATGAATACATTTCATTCGTTTCGATATGCCGCTTTTAAATATGATTTAGGTAGGTTTTTTTTCCTGCGCATCTGTTCGCGCATCAGTGGAGTTGATTTAAATTTTTAAAATAAAAAGTGTCTCGACAGATAATAATATCTATTAAATATTGTGTACACTGTAATTATCATATAATCAAATATATTAATAATAATAATAGTAGTAGTGTCTTGTGATTCGACTATTTGTAAATGTATATTAACTCGCGTAGCTGTGCACCTGCTAATGCTAGCGATGATTGTTAAAGTGTTTTGGCTTTATTACTTTTTGTTCATAGTTATTATCAAATGATGTTAATAACACAATCAAATATGCATGTATATAGCATACTCATTAAAGTTTTTTTATTGTATTGTTATTAATAAGGTTTGCCATTTCAATATATATTTACAGAAAATATCCACTAGGCACGTGTGAACTGCCTACTTTTTCGCGCAAACAAGCACCGTGACCCTCTTTTTATGTTTTTATTGTATAAGGCATTGAACGATCTGCAAAATATGTGAAAATGAAAAACATTCACCAAAAAAAAAATGAAGAAATTGTCTTTAAATGCGTACTCTCAAGTTTGCTTAATATTCAAATATGTATTGTACTTATATGTACTTTTGTATTATTGATTACGCATTATTTTCTATTTTGCAGACTGTCCCTTGAATATATTTTTTTATTTTATTAGAGAATGATTAAGAAAACGAAGGGTACAGCTCTTGCTTATTGCGTCAAACAACAAAATAGTATGATTTAACTTTAACTGTGCAATATTTTATTATGAGGGTACTTTGTGTCGTACGTGCATGTATAAGTCTAGTCAGACATGCGACACATATGTGCATTGTCGTATATGAAGCCAATCAAGTAATATATGTATCTGTTTAAAATATTGAAAAAGAAAGTTCAATTTACATTCCTAATTGCTATATTACATTGTACCACATACGCCGAATATCTTTTTAAAGGTATTTCTTGTTATGTATATATACATGTTTTGGGGCTAGAAGCTATTGATTATTGGCTTCAAACATACCCTGAATCACTTAATGAACGATTTTCACAACATTTCATTAAAGAAAGTATACAATTAATTCTTGAAAATAATAACTTTTATTTTGATGACAAATACTACAACCAAACTAAAGGAACAGCAATGGGTACAAAATTTGCCCCAACGTACGCTACTTTAGTGATGGGATTCTTAGAACAAAAACTTTATGCACAAATTTATGATAATGAATTTCTCTCTTTTATAAAAACCTACTGGAACAGATATTTGGATGATTGCTTTATTTTCTGGGTAAAATTTCCTCTGCACAGATTTTACACTATTTTAAATAACTTACATACAGATATCAAGTTTACTATACAAACAAGCACGCTTGATATTTCATTTCTTGATATATTAATTGTAAAAAACAACAGGGACATTTATACTAATATATATTACAAGGAAACAGATTCTAAACAATACCTAAATTTCACATCATGTCATAGTAAACACACAAAAATTAATATTCCATTCAATTTAGCGAAACGCATTTGCACTATAGTTTCAATCATGAAATTAAATTAAAACGTTTAGGTGAACTGGAACTTTCCCTTTCACAAAGGTGTTATCCAAAATCAGTTATAAATAAAGGAATTCAAAAAGCCCTTTCAATCCCTAGAAATGAATTTCTTTCAAACTCAACAAAAGAAAATAATAATATTATTCCATTTATTTCAACATATAACCCTAAGAATAAAGAAATATTTGGCGTTCTTAAAAACAACACAGACACTTTAAAAACGGACTCTGTTATGAGCAAAATAATTTCAGATAATAGAATAATAAAATGCCAAAGACAGCAACCAAATTTAAAACGTCTACTAACTAAATCTAGCTTTTCCTCTCAAGAACCTAAAGTAACCAAATGCAATGACCCTAGATGTGTCCTCTGTTACTATATTATTGAAGGAAATTCATTTAATTTTAACGGTAAACTGTTTAATATAAAAACTAATATGTCGTGTGATGATAAAAATGTTATTTATGTATATTTATTTAATTTCAAATTTTTCCTTTTTATAAACTATTTTCGGACAGTGTTTCAGCTAGGTTAGCGAAAGAGCAATATTTTATTCATATATTGAAACCACAATTAAATTTTATATAATAATTGTTGACGTTATGACGTCATAATTGAAATGACGTTATCTCTATGACATTTTGACGTTATGATATATTGTATTATGCCCTGATGAGCTTTGTCGAAACGCGTTGGCTATATTGTTAATATATATTTATAATCCCATGTAACGTGTTTGTACTTTTCATTATATAAATTTTGCAACAAACGATATATATATATATGTAATCGCGACCATAGGGCGAATAAATTGTCCAACAAAGCAGACTTAAGGCGACCGCGACCATTAAGGTGCCGGTGACTTAATTCTCGTAATTAATTACTAATTACCTATTTATGCAATCATATTGGATTGTTGTATGGACATACTGTATGACCTACACAATTATTTAAAACAGTTAAGCGATGTTGTTAGTGTCCGTTTTATACTATTGTATTTAACAAAATTATTAAATTAATGTAAACAATACAATGTAAGTATTCTTAAATTCAACATACATTTTTTCAGGCTATCATCTTGGCTTGGTCCTGTAATTTTAGCGCATGCTTGTGTGTACAATAACCCTTCGCACTACGTGATTCAAGATACCAGGATGTTGCATTGCCTGTAGTCTGAAAATACGAAACTGTAGAAGCGACCAAGGAGGCGTGATCCAGACCAATCAAGTTGAACCGAACCATGACAGCGAGAATTGTTCTTTTCAAATTAATAACAACATGCACGTCTGTTTTATTAACTTACCCATATCTTACACGAAGCAGGTTATTCGCCTTTCTTATTTCCGCGTACATTGCGCATAGAATAAGATATTGTTTAACATGAACAAAAACACGCTGGAATGTTTTATGTATTTGTCATCATTTCTCATGTGTCATCTGTATTCAATGTAAACCAAACTTTTTCCGCCCAAACATATATTTGACTTCGCCTTAATACTGCATAAAAACAAAGTATTAATATACACAGGTAGTTCACATACAGCACGTATATTTATTACAGAAATCTACAAAATACAATCATTATCTACATTTGGGTAAACTTACACGTTGTGTATCTTCAAACAGTGTGTTTGAATTAAAGGACGGATATTATCTTATATTTACAAAGATGTACACCGCTGAGCATGCACAATTAATTATCTTATGAACAAACTGTATCAGTTTCGTAACGTACCAAAAATGGGGTTTGTTTAAGACTTATACAAATTAATAAAATATTAAAATATTCAAATAATAAAAACACGCACGTCCGTTTTCATCAACTTAACCATACCCTACACGAATACTCGTAATTCGCCTTCCTTATTTCCTTGTATTGGACCTTTATAAAATTAAACATATGTAGTGGTGTGGGGTGAGGGCGCATGGTACACAAAGTCCATTTGATATTTTTCCCATTTTATTAGATGTCGACCAATATAGTCATGACGGAAAGACCTGTACGAATAAGAACAATGTTACAAACAAAACACAACAGACTACAAAATGTACAATACAAATTGAAATGCAATTAATGTCAAATCAATGTTATACGGTTCATAATTAAATAATACACATTTTGAATAAAGAAAATAATAATAAAACTCACCAGGTTGGAATAACAATGATGCACAAAATGTGTGAGACTTGCGTCCACTCAGTGCTGTGGCCAAATGCAAGCATGGTCAGTACAATTTACATGAAATGAATAGCTTTAACTATCCTTACCAATGAAAATCATGCATCGGACAAATCCATAGAAACGATTGGACATAACAAGTATTTCATCACAATACACGGATGGATGCACACTGGACAGAAAACTAAATTTCGACTAAGTAAATGGACGTATACAAAACAAGGGTCATAATAAAAATGACCTGTACTACACATAAGCAATCACTATTTAACCAATTATGAACAAATGATATGTATGTTGTAACATAATGTTAAATGTTTACAATTTAATAAATGCTCACAGGTTTTATGTTATCATATTCGAACATTTATGTAAGAAACTTAATTCGCCGTAATGCGGCCAAAACATGTTTGACTTCGCCATAATACTGAATGATAGCAAAGAAAGAACTGTAGTTAAATTGTAAATGGAATATTCCACCCATTATTTTACAGTGACGTTTTAAAACGATGCTTTACGTGTATATGCACAGACTAATTGGATACAGTTGTTCTAATCAGATATAAACAGGAGTACATGTATGTTTCTTTTTTATAAATACTTTCTCTCAACTTTAAAACATATGTCGTTTCAATTTCATGAATAAGCCGCCAGGCAATAATATATCGGACATACTTCTAGTGGGACCCAACAGGCGTCTGTGCGGTGCTCACTCGGCACCCGGTAGATATATTGTTATATAGACACATATTATGGACCCTTTACCCGGCGCCCGGCCGATGATCAGTCGATTTGTAGCGATGGCAAAATGTCGCCTACATAGCATGATTTTAACTCCACGATAAAGAACCCCGGCAACCCGCCGATGCCCAAAAATGATCCTGCAGTTGGCAGGTGCCCTGATATCCATCAACCAAAAGTGTACCAATACGCCGGAAACAAGTTGTAAACCCATCGAGCTTAATTGTGACAGGGGTCACATTTACACAGGCGCTCAACCGGTGTACCCGAGTTTGGAAAATCGGCCTGCGTTAACAGATCCAGTCCTACGTACAAGCTGCAAATATTGCGCAAAAGTGAGCAGGCCTGTACCGTTACTCCCAGAATCACCGTGAAGTCATTAAGGGTCAATGTGGAAACATTCACAGCATGGGAGGGCATTTAATGTATACAGATCTTCTGATAAGCACGGCCTCCTGAGTTATCCAGATGTTGTGTTTGTAAAACTGTACTCTTGGAGATCGGTCATTTCATGTTTGTAAGATTGAGAAGAAATGAATATATATTTTAATATTTTTGTTCATTTCTTTATAGTATTACATCTAGTGCCTATGCCACGTTCGATACTTGTCGTGGTATCTATAAATAAATTTCGATTGCATACGGAATATTCATGAGTGTCAGGTTAATAATTTCGCACTATACCTATACAATCATGCAATATTCTTTCAATACCCGAAATTTTCAGCTTAATATAATAATATAATGTATGTACAAAGTATATACAATATTATTATTTAAATTCTAGAGTAATGCCAAGTTTTTATGCCCCCGCTTATAGTAATCGCATCGTCCGTCCGTCTGTCCGTCCGTCCGTCACTCTTCTTGTGCGGAGCATAACTCCATTAGTATTGAAGGGATTCAAATGAAACGTCAAATAATAATAGACGACAATGAGAGGAAGTGCAGAGTACAATAACCACAACTCTTTCTTCAATATTTACAGCGTTATTGCCCTTTGTTTAATTTTCTTGTGCGGAGCATGTCTCCATTTGTATTAAATGGGTTTTAATGAAACTTTATATAATGATAGAGGAAAATGAGAGGAAGTGCAGAGCACAAGGACCACAACTATTTCTTCAGTATTTACGGAGTTATTGCCCTTTGTTTTATTTCATAATGTGTAGCATTAATTTTCTTGTTTGGTGCATATCTCCATTAATATTGAAGGGATTCAAATGAAATTTCATATAATATATAATATATAATTTCAGAGCACAAGGACCACAACTCTTTCTTCAATACTTAAGGAGTTCTTGCCCTGTGTTTTATATGCTTATTTGAAGCATTACTTTTCTTCTGCGGGGCATATCTCCATTAGTATTGAAGGGATTCAGATGAAACTTCATATAATGATAGAGGACAATGAGAGGAAGTGCAGAGCTTAAGGACAACAACTCTTTCTTCAATTTTAAGGAGTTATTGCCCTTTGTTTGATTTCCTTATGTGAACCATAACTTTCCTTGTGCGTAGCATATCTCCATTAGAATTGAAAGGATTCAAATGAAACGTCATATAATGATTGAGGCCAATGAGAGGAAGTGCAGAGCACAAAGATCATGAGGACAATGAGAGCAAATGCAGAGCACAAGGACCATAAATCTTTATTCAATATTTATAGAATTATTGCCCTTTTTTATTTTCTTGTGCGGAGCATAACTCCATTAGTATTGAAGGGATTCAAATGAAACCTCATATAATGATAGAGGATGATAGAGGATGTTGAGAGGAAGTGCAGAGTGCAAGGATCATAACTCTTTTTGTAGGAAGCATCTTTTTTGCCAGCATGTAACTGACATTGTGTTGCCTTCCTCTGACAAGCATATGCTTCGGGGGTATACGTCACATCCTGTGACAAGCCTTGTTATGTGACTAGTACCACTAAAATATTTAAACAATGTGGTCAATGATCCTTCCGTTAATTAATCATAAAAATGGTTTTGCTTTTTCAGATTTTTCAGATTTACCACTAATGGGGTGATAATTAAATTTTCACTGATCTTTCAAATACATCAAAATTCTGAGAGAAAGGACAATTTTGCTGCAGACGATTTTTTAAATACTTTTCTTATGGCAAATGGAGACGGTGTTAAAAGAAAAAAATTAAGCGTGCTCTGCATACTTTTCTGAAGGTGCTTCAAGGTCATTTTAAGACAAGAATTCTGCAACATTACACGCAATTCTGCTATATATTTGTAAACACGATTCTTTAACTTCATGTAGGAAACTCTTTGGTGTGATTGAAAATGAACTTATTTGAGAGAAAAGGGAAAGAACATTGACAACTTTAGAATTATATAAGCTACTAGCACTAGCCATAACTCATATTCAAAGAATTTCTACTCTATTTGACAATTTAAAGGTGAATGAAAATGACATTGCAACATTGATGATAGACCATAACACATTTTAGTTAACTAGAGTGGAAATTAATATGTCAGTTTAAAAACTGTTTTGCAAAATCAGTGGTATTAGAGGAATTGAATTATGAAATAGTGCTGGATTTGAAATATTCACGATATCAGTATCTTGTGTCTTGCGTTCCATTGCCGAAGTGGGTGTTAACAATTTTGTGTAGCTCTTCTAATTTTTGACAAATAAGAAGAAAGGCTCTGAGGCTTAATTCATCAGAGAAAGATTGTGAATTAAGGATTTCAACAAGACAAAGGTATATTGCTTCAGTCCTTGACAATACAATTATTGCTGGAAATTTATTGTGCAGACAGCATCGAAACTGTAGTGTATTTCGATGTTACAAACTCTGAAGAAAATAACTGTTTATGGGCTGTTTTTATTTAAAGTGGTAATATTGATTTAGATTTATATTTTAGTGACATATTTGAGAAAGTGTTCTTTAGTGTAAAAAAGAAGCACAGTACTTATATACAAAAAAGTTGTATTGATTCATGCACATCATTTAAAGGAATATATACACCCACTGAAAACACTATTTCAAGATTTGCTTTACGGGATGATATTGAAACACACAGGTTTGAAAATATTTTAAAATCATGGTGTGCTCAGTCTCTCATAGATGGTTCTATTGATGTTGGTCATGACAATGTATGTGAAAGGTTCTTTTCTGGTGACTATTACAAACCACTTGCTGTAGATGATTTTGATATTGTCCAGAAGTGGTTTATTAGCCACGCAATAGAACGACAAAGAGTTGTTTATTGGTTGATAAATGTTCACTAAATGTTGATAGACCCCATATTTATATGTTCTTGAAAATGACCACTATCTTAGCCACCATCTGAGTTTTTGACAGGGGATCTTTTAGTAATTCACCATGACCAGATTCCAGTCATAATCTGGTTCAGGGTGAGTTCATGTTAAGGTATCCCACAGAGCGCCAATTATCAAGAACAGTTAGATTCTTGCAGGGAAATTTCCGGCAAGTGTAGCTTGTATGTAGGACTGGATCGGAGAAAAATCTCTCGATATTGGACACGATCTTTACGAGGCCCCAAGATGGCCGGCCGACGATCTGCCGATTGCCCAGGAAATTTACCTTATTTTGGCCCTTTTTGGATCGGCGACGGGTCGGCACTTGCCCGATGTTTCAACGATGCCCGGACGACACTCATGCAGTGAGCATGTCCACCCGATTAAGGGTCAAGCAACCGGAGGTAGAACATACTTTCGAGGGGGCCCAGCAGACGTCTTGCTCTAGCGAGTCTGGCGGCCGACAGACATGTGAACAAAATGCCGGATCTAAATTTGACACAGCACCAGGCCGATAGTATAAGAAGTGCAGGCTTTCGGCGATGCCCATAAATAATCCGGCAGTGCCCCGGACCGGACGAAAGTATCAAAACATACGCCGGAAACAAGTCGTTAACCCACATGGGCCTTATTGTAACTTATCTATTATTGCGTTTTTTTAAGGACCGATGCATGTTGCCATAAAACCAGACATGACGTTAGATGTAATGTAACTGTGTCCCAACTGCACAGAACATCGCAAAATACAGGGATAATGCCAGTGGCAGCAGTGAATGACGTCACTTGATGACTGCACGCGAAATTATAATGTATTATTGTATTAATGTAATGTATTCTTACCTTAAATAATAGAACACTAATATATAACATTATAAGTATTACTTTATGTTTTGTTTTCAAATACGCAATCCTTTAATGTATATAGAGTAAGTGTTCAGCAAGATTTCGTAACACGTTCGTGTTCGTTATTTTATTGTTGTTCAAATCATCGCCATTCTGGCTGGATGCTCTGTTTTGCATAACATGCCTTACTTGCTCTATCGAATCAATACAATGCTGCTCATAAACAAACCTGTTAGTGTTTTGGTATCCCAAAGACGCTCTTAATTGCTGTTTCATTGATGCATTGTCCTTATTAAATGGGTTCGAGTGAAAGTATTAACGTAAATGTTAAGAGCACGTGAACCACTTGCACGTAACATTAATATTTGTTCTCTCGTCGCAGCCACTCAGTGTCCCCCATATCTGTGATTATGGTTGTGGTCAGCTGAACCTCATATATCAGCAGGAATGATGAGTTGCTCATTGGTACACATTTGATTTAAAATTTGAACCCAAAACGCAATACGCTGCTTGTAAGTTTTAAACACGTATTTAACACGTTGAATAATTCAAGGATCGTCAAGCATACGTCCAATATGTGAAAAAGGTTCGATATACATTAATGAAAAGTTAACTGCGCGTTTTGCTTATGTTAGAATAACGTTTTACAAACGCTACACAATCGCCAAACTGGCTGCCGAAGTATTTTAACGGATACCAACATAGGTGTAACTTCTTTGTAGCGTATGTTTACGTGTGCATACATAGCCTGTCACGTACCTCTAACTTATGCTTAACGTATAAACAACATGTCGGCATACGCTCCAAATTGTGTGCATGAATAAAACGTTTGGTTGATATCGGCGTACGACAACGTATGATTGCGTATAATAAATAATAACTTGTGTAAAACTTATTAGACGTACACCAGCGTGTTAGCCAAATTTCAGATACGTCGGCGTTACGCTGATGCTATTCGTCGTAGTGTGACAGGGACTGTAGATATATGTATGTTCATGTTTGTATTAGAATTGACAATATGCACATACAGTTATCGATACTATCTTTCAGAAAATGGCAAATGGTTCGCCACACATAAGCTATTCCAGGCACTTATTGGAAGAAAGAAGACAGTTGTGTCCTCAAAATGGATATCAATTTCTTTGCAGAATGGTGTTCTTCAGAATAAGGTATATAATGTATTGATATAACATTTAAATAACCGCGGATATTAGAACAAACAGGAAAGGATCATTATTTATGAAAATCATTGTTGTTCTTAATTTTATAAAAGGGTGTATTGGCAGTATGTGGCAGAAATGGAGACAATAATCATTTTGTTGGGTAGCAACAATAGATTGATGAAATATGGAAGCAAACACATATACAGAGACAAACTTTTGAAAAGTTCTTGCACATTGAAATTAATAATATCACCTTACGCAATGCATTATCAGTGTTGCGAGTCTAAGCACTGTTGACCCTGGCTGTTGTGTCCTGTAACAACATGTGCACTAAAAAATTGTACATGATGTCCCTAAAGTATTAGAAAAACACAAGTCATTAAAAAAATTAAAACGTGCAGTTAATGACAAAAAGTGAACCTTAAACATAGTATAAGTATTTGATTGCTTTCGAGGACTTTTAGTTCTTATGTCATCTGAAAAACACTAACAAATATCCACTTAACCATTTTCTAGTGCACTATGTTTGAATATGTTAATAAATTCTGCATAATACTATGACAGCCAGATTTGTCAATCTAATATGTATATTGGCCAACAATCCTGAACAGTTTGCTGTATGCATAATCAAATCCTTTATATACACATATATTGACACATTTCCCGTTTTTAAAGTTAGTTTGATAGTCATTAAAATATTGTGTTTTCATTTAGATGGATTACAGAGTGAAAAGCACATCCGTGTATGGCGATATAAGTAGAACGGAGTGCTACCACCTTTCACATACCAGATCGGTGGTGGAACATTTGTTGGTCTGACTGTGGGTGTGTATCCTTACTTCTTTTGGCTATTTTAACATAATGTTTAATTAAAAATATATCCATGTGGCGATATAATCAGCAACATCAACAACAACATTTACTCAGCAATAAAGCTTATTCAAGCTCATAGCCTACATAATATGAATAAATATAAATATTTACAAGTAATGGACGTAATGGCATAATCATAAGTTCAATTGACGGACAGTATGTTGTTTTATTGTACAGGTGATGTGAGGGGTCTTCTCAATGGTGTTGGTGGCAACGAGGTTTGATAAGAACACAAGACACGATCATTATTTGTGGTGATGATGAGTTATTTTTCTCAGGTGAAACTTATATAATTAACTAATTTTATGATAAATAAAAAAACAAGACAAGACAAGTAATGAATTTCGCAAACATTCCCTGGTGAGCAGTTCTAAATGCATTGATTGTAGCTAATTTATTCCCATCCCATTTCACAAAAGAGTCACTTTAGTTCAAGTATCAGTTAGTTAAAATGGGAAAACATTTTTCAGTCAGTAATTGGGAATGTGATGTAATGACCAAATGTGTTGAGCAACTACATTTACCGTTGCTTCCTGTTCAGAAAAAGGCATCCGAAGAACTCCATAAGAACGTTCTAATGAAAATAAGCGATGATCGTCTGTCATACAGAATTAAAAATGACCCATTACTACTGGAATTTGGTCAGAGAAAAATTGATACAACTGGAAAGCACCGACATACGCACCAGTATGTTTATCGGTCTCCTCGAGAGCTAGCAAGATTTTATGTTGCTATGTCTTCAATTGATTCTTCACTTCAAATTTTATCACAATGCCTGTCTGCACATCAATGGAATAATGTACTGAAGGCCGCGAAAGATATTGCAGGATTTCAAAAAAGCCATCAATCTTGCAGTAAACATACTCTGGCTCAAAAGCTTGGACAAAATCTCAGACATGTGCAAACATTCAGCGAAATATTTCTTTCAAGGAAGGTGAAAATGATGCTTACAAAGTTACAGATGGATTCTTAAAAATGTACAAGACGAATGGACTGAAAGAAAAGGTGTGCATATTGGAAATATAACATCTGTAAAGGATAAGGATTTAGATGAGATATTAGTTCATTAGTTGATGTCAGTGTCCATATAATGATACTTAATGAAACAAGAGTAATGGCTTGTATTGCAAATTGTATTGCCCTTGCAGCCATTGTAAGAATATTTAGAGGACTTTTATGCTACATTGCCTATTTAATATAAGAGGATCATTTGTCTTGCAACGTGTGCCATCATTTACTTCTAGTGTTTTCTTTCGGGCTCATTTTACAAGTTGATTTACTTTGCAAGAGGACCTTGATTATACTTATTTGTAAAGGCCATTTGAAATTTGTTTCTCAAAGATATGCCTGTTGTAATTAGTTTCCTGTTATAAATTTAAAATATAGTATAGCCTTTGATTTCTATATGGAAAAATTACGCTCAAAGCGCAAAAATGTGATCGATAAATAACCTAAAGCCAGATAGAGTAAAATATTACGATTTCATTTATATCATGAAAAGAAATATGTAATGTCTCTTTTGGAAAAGAAAACACGAACTCAGTCCTATTTTTATAAAAGACGAATGACAATGTTAATAATATGTAAATTAATCTGCATTGTTATCCAATCATTGCACATGGATATCACGTGTTTAACGGGTGAACTATTTTACACAAAAGATCACGTACGTGGTACCTAATGATTGTGATATTCGATGAGCAGAAGCTGTCTATTACATGTATTTGGGTATTTGCTGGTGTTTGACAGGAAACAACACTCTGCATCCATTTCAAGACGTAAGTAGTACATCGAGCGCATTTATTTATTTATTTATTGGTCAGTTTCAGGACACTAAGGTCAATATTTTGGTTGCATAGGCCTACATATAAATAACGGATGTTGGAGAGTGATTTGAATATGAAGATTATATTTTATAAAATTGACTGTCATTAGATCTATAATTAATCAATCCCTTTCAGAATACGCACGGCATGTGCCATCTTAAAGATCCTTCGTGATCTCGAATGACTGACTCGTAGTCGCAATTTTCTCTGACCGTAGTATATTGTTTAAATCTGCACTATTTCCTAAAACTAAGGGTCACTTAATTTTAAGAAATAGTCGGACTCAGGCTTCGGCGACGATTGTGGTTCAGTTCCAGCTCCCGGCAAATGGTATATATTATATAAATATAATTATATTTAACATTCAAAAGTATTGTAACTTTAAAACTACACGAGTTATTCACTTGAAACTTGGAATATACCTTGTCATCAACTCCACTTTCTGGGGCAACATTCCCCATAACTCTGTTTTGTATTGTGACAGAGTTATGCCCCTCTTTTCACATATATTTTCTGGTTAAAGTTTATATTCAAAAGTTTTCTAACTTCAAAACTACAGAAGTTATTCACTTGAAACTTGGAATATATCTTTGTCATCAACTCCAATATCAGGGACAACATTCCCTATAACTCTGATTTGTATTCTGACAGAGTTATGCCCCTATTTTCACATATATTTTGTGGTTAAAGTTTATATTCAAAAGTTTTATACCTGCAGAACTGCATAAGTTATTCACGTGAAACTTGAAATATACCTTTGTCATCAACTCCATTGTGTGGGGCAACACAGAGGGCATGTGCCCCCCCCCCCTCATCCCAGCTGACCCCAAAGCTTATGCATTGTATATATAAAAAATATTAACTTTTCATTGCAGTCTGTTCCACAAGACCACTTTAGCAAAGAAATCCCTGGCAGAAGATAGCGGTACATGCAAATTGCTGCTCAGCGGGAAATGTAATCTTGATCTCAGTGAGACCTAAAACTCCTTCATGGTGCATTACTGATCAGCCTCCTTATCTGATAAAACAATATGGGCTCTCCACTGTGGTCAGTGAGAATATACCCTTATTCTGGATTACATGCCCATGTCACTACATTCATGGGTCAGGCACAAACCAGAAATCCGCGTACTAACAACAACAACAAAACGATATAAGTTTCTGAATAAAAGTTTATAAACCAAGAGTCTATTTGAAGACCACAAATTATTTGAGTGGATAGAGGTAAATAGACTTTAATACACTCTTATGATTTGTGCTTTCAACCGTGTATATTGAGTTAATGGAAACTTAAGTAAGTGAATAGTGTTTCGGATAACTTCATCATCTAAAATTTCGGATGAAATTTATGACAATTATTTATCATTTTTTATGTTGGTATATTAAAGTTTCATGAATAATATTTTAGTTTTCACATGTTGATACACATCTAAGATGTTAAAATTTCGTTAATTATGATTAAATTGTTGTAAACACTATAATTACTTTTGGTAAAGTTTTGAACCAGAGATCTTTTCTAATTCATTTATACTATTATTATTTATGGATATTTGTTTGAACACGACATAATAATTTATGAAAAGAAAACATTACATGGACATAAAAGTTTAATTCTAAAATATTATTTTTTGTTATATTTGTTTTTCAGGTTGTTAATGAACGTTACGAAATCATCTGCCTGGTTTTCAACACATAACGGATCAGAATAGACCGGAAATTGACCATTAATATGGTGCTAATATTCTGGATTACCCGCCCCTATCACTCTGTTAACTGACAACTGCCCTACTTGATTCAGTGGTAGAGGGAGAATGGCTGTAGAAAAAATTTCATGACCAATCTCCACATAAGTTATGTGGCCGGGCTGGGAATTGAACCCGCGATCCTCGGATTTGTAATACAGCGCTCTACCAATTGAGTTAGCCGACCCGGCCTATTGCTGAACTGTTCTGTAATATCAGTCTGTGCATCCTCAAAACATGTTATATTATGGAAGTAATGATACTGCTTATTGCAATACATATAAGCATGATTGAACATACATTATTCAACAATTTTGGGCATAGGCAATTATCCAAAAATGTATGTTCAAAACTTGAAAAAGTAAATGGTATTTAAGCATTATTTTCAACACTTAACATATTGTAGAGACATTATACAGGGCTCTTTGTCTAGGCCCGTGGAATTGGGAATTTGAGCGTCAATTCACCTGAAATTTGGGAAAAAAAGTATAATTGTCTGATTACTAAAATTTGAATAATTTATTGTTAAAACTACATAAAATATAATATTCTGTACACACACAAATCAGTAAAATGGTTATTACAACTTCAACAGTCTTTAATTCTACATTTAACACCACTAATTTCCAATCATCTGAAAGTCAAAGCATCAGTTGGGAATTGTTGGACTGGATTTGGGAAAAAAAGATACTTTTTTTGCCATTGGGAATATGACCCATTAAGGGCGATAAAACCAGCTTGAAAATAGCCCTGCATCATAATACAGTGCCTGTTGTACAGCATAAGAATAATTGTTACCTTCATTTTATGGATTTGAAAAAAGTGTATCCATATGTATATACAGAACTACAAACATTGTACATTATATTCTGAATATATGTATTGTGGATGAAAATAAATACTGATTTTTGTATTGTATCTGTCTTCACAGTATGTCAAGTTTTCATAATCTTTGTATAAACTTTCAGGTGCACATGAGTTACTGCATATCTCACAATAAACAATTAGGTTTGTCAGATTTTTAAAATGAGTTGTAAACAAAGTAATTATGACATGTGTTCAGGATTCACTTCTTAATTTCATATTAAGGAATATTCTATTAGTCTGCTCAGTTATCTTATTAAATATTTATACAAGAAAAATTAAATAACACGTTTACTTCCATAAAAAGTACATAGCTATTATACAAATAATATATTTATTATTTAAATCAAAGTTGACTATTATATTAGTGTGAAAATAGTTTTGTCAAATGTGAAGTTTCAACAATCTTAACAAGCGAATTAATAGTATGATACTGATTGTATTTATTGATATGCATATCTGTTGTTAAATACATATAATTTGAGGCAATGCAAGAACATCCAAAACGATCATTTTCTATACAAATGTCTGTATACTGTAGCACTAACATCTGTTGGTGTTGGTGTTTTTTTTAGATTAATAACCGAACCTTTAAAAGCAAATACAGGTTCCGGATTTTAAGGATTTTTAGGATTTATAACAGTGCAATTTTTTACATTATGTCATTCTTTTGTTGCACAAAGAAGTTACTTTGACAAACGATGTATCTGTGTAACACAATTGAATTCTAAACAAATTTCAAAAGTTACAGTAGAACACACATGCATCAGATTGTTGTTTCAATTTCTCAAATAATCTCAAACCAGTAAAAAAAAACATGCATTGCGTGCCCAATTACGCTGAAGTATATTCAAGTGAATTCAAGCAACACAGCAATTATTGGGATAGTAATTTTGTATTACATACGTTCGTGATTAATAAATTTATAAATACTAATAACATGTGAACAAAATCTATTAATTTTTATGATGTTTCATTGAGCATATTAGTTTCAGATTATTAAATAATATTGTTTTCCCTTTATGGCCAATATATCTTTTTATGCAACACTGACAGTATTGAAACGAGTCATTAATCCGAAACCCCATACTGGATGTGTTATGTACGAAATACACTCCACGTGTTTTTCCTCTGTTTTAGCATTAACGTGTCGCGCATTGCACACAATCTGTATTCTTTGTTATCTAACATAAATTTGCTTCAACTGGGTCGTGCGATTTATAGATGGACTTATTTTCTCAAAATTGCATAACTGAGATAAACCATCACAGACGACATTGTTTTGGTTTGTGCCAGGCGTACTATCATAGTACGAACCGGGAATCAGGCTAAATATACCCTCTTCAGCTAGTACTGTTGAATACATAACAGAATCAGTGCAAAAGTCTAGATTGCATTTTATATAATCATTAATGCTTTCAAAAATACATGTCACAACAAAGAATGCATAACAATAATTAATGTACTAGTAAATTAAAGCATGTAAGTAATGCATGCATGTACATGTAAAAGCTCTTACATGCAATTAATTTCAATAAAGTGCATTGTAAAAGATGATTTTGTGACATAATTTACAGTTATATAGATGGAAAACATTGCATTTTTGTATGAACAGACAGAACATTGTGTATCCCTCCGTGGTCCATTCAAAAGTAGTGCCTATTACAAAAGAGTTCCTCTTCTCTTCTGGCATAAGAGCCATTTAGGTATCTCAGACATGCCTTTTGTGGTTATTTCTATTATCCTATGCGTGTCTGCAACATTTTGGTGCATTTCATTGAAGGCTAACTTGAAAGGTGAACTTTTGGGGTGTGTACTTAGCGGATGGACCGGAAATGTTGCATTTGTGGTTCTAGTAGGTTAATAATGATGTAGAAGAGTTTTTTTCATGATAGCAAAATGTTGAGTTTTCTTTAAGGTTAGTTACCAGTAAATCATTGTGTATCCCTCCGTGGTCCATTCAAAAGTAGTGCCTATTACTGAAGAATTCCTCTTCTCTTCTGGCATAAAAGCCATTTAAGTATCTCAGACAAACCTTTTGTGGTTATTTCTATTATCCTATGCGTGTTTGCAACATTTTGGTGCATTTCATTGGAGGCTAACTTGAAAGGTGAACTTTTGGGGTGTGTTTACTGTGGTATGGAGCTTTTGTCCAAATATGACTGCCGAAACCCTGTTTTCTAACGGTGCCTGCATTCAAGTGAGATGCATTTTCTTAGAAGTAACATGACATATCTTTTTTATTGCAAATTTTGGAAGAGGACAGATTGATCTTTAAATTGATACCAGGCTTGCACAATCTGAAATAAAGGAAATGCTCGAAAAATGCTTGGAAAGTTTGCCGTTTTATAATGTGACCCTATGGAAATTGGATATACTGGTTTCTAACCTTTAAGAAAACCAGGGACGGCCCTTTAGGGTCCGCTTATATATAAAATCACCATGTAACTGTGTTATTTTACTGTGTTTATTACTTTTAACGGAAATGAATGTGAATAATATCGTAACTGACACGTTATCTACACTTTTTAAAGCGAAACCTATTTTTTTCGGGTAATAAAAATGAAAAAAAAAACGGAAACTCGCCTTATGCTGCTCACAGTACATCGAATCATGTTATACGCGAATATTACACGTTTTATACCTTATTACTGTCCATTGCATTAAAATAAGTCTAAATGAAATGGTATTTTGACTGGTTTATGTGATTTAGGTGCGAATTTTAGTTCACTGTTCCCATACAATCCTAGTACTGAAGCGCAAGCCAGATGGCTTATCATGCGTCATTCTCAAATGCGTTTTGGGGGGCATGTCTACTCAGCGGATCGACCAGAAATTTTGCATTTGTGGTACAAGTAGGTTAATAATGATGTAGAAGATTTTTTTTTCATGACAGCAAAATGTTGAGCTTTCTTTATGAAAACCAGGGACCGGTCCTTTAGGGTCCACTTATACATGAAATCACCATGTAACTGTGTTATTTTATTGCTTTTATTACTTTTCACGGAAATAATTGTGAATAATATCGTAACTGACACGTTATCTACACTTTTTAAAGCGAACCCTGTTTTTTCGGGTAAAAAAAAATGAAAAAAGTACGGAAACTCGCCATATGCAGCTCACAGCACATCGAATCATGTTATACGCGTATATTACACGTTTTATACCTTATTACTGTCCATTGCATTAAAATAAGTCTAAATGAACTGGTTTTTTGACTGGTTTATGTGATTTAGGTGCGAATTTTAGTTGACGCTCCCCATACAATCCAAGTACTGAAGCGCAAGCCAGATGGCTTATCATGCGTCATTCTCAAATGCGTTTTTGGGGCATGTCTACTTAGCGGATCGACCTGAAATTTTGCATTTGTGGTACAAGTAAGTTAATAATGTTGTAGAAGAGTTTTTTTCATGCTAGCAAAATTTGAGTTTTCTTTAAGGTTAGATACCAGTAAATTATTGTGTATCCCTCCGTGGTCCATTCAAAAGTAGTGCCTATTACTAAAGAGTTCCTCTTCTGTTTGGGCATAAAAGCCATTTAGGTATCTCAGACATGCCTTTTGTGGTTATTTCTATCATCCTATGCGTGTCTGCAACGTTTTGGTGCCTTTCATTGGAGGCTAACTTGAAAGGTGAACTTTTGGGGTGTGTTTACTGTGGTATGGGGCTTTTGTCGAAATATGACTGCCGAAACCCTGTTTTCTACCGGTGCCTGCATTCAAGTGAGATGCATTGTCTTAGAAGTAACATGACATATCTTTTTATTGCAAATGTTGGAAGAGGACAGACTGATCTTTAAATTGATACCAGGCTTGCACAATCTGAAATAAAGTAAATGCTAGAAAAATGCTTGGAAAATTTGCCGTTTTATTTTTTGGGACCCTATGGGAATTGGATTTACTGGTTTCTACACTGAATGGACATTAGAGATGAAATTAGTATATTGTAACCTATATACAATAAAGAAAAATGAAGCAAAAGGAGAAATTAACCCAATTATTTTCCTTTTGTTGCGAACGTCTTTAAACTTTAAGTAATTAATTTGACACATATAAAGCTACAGTCACACCAACGTCACGGACTGTGGCGGAAAATCCCGGACTTAATCCGGGGTCTGATCCGTGTTGGGTCTTTGGCTGATAGTATTGGGTCCTTGTCGGTCCTTGATGTTCGTTAATGGTCCGGCGTGGCCCTGCTTGGTCCGGGCACTGTCCCGGAAGATTTTAGACATGCTTTAAACTACCCGGGTGGTCCGGGAAGGTCGATCAAACCGTGTTGGTCCATGTAGCAGACGTGTTTTTTTCCGTTTAACATCCGTGTTGGTCCGTGTTTCTACCGTGCTGGTCCGTAATGTTACCGTGCTTGTTCGGGGCAAAGCGGCACGTTATGTCCAACAAATTGTGAGCCCAGGCCCCACGACTACAAACGATCTCAGTCTCAAACTTAGTCTCAACTTTAAATATTGACCAATGAGAATGCTTGTTACATTTGTGCTTTGAATTCATGCACGTTTCATGCCGGAGCTAGTAGGTTTGATCACGGATGCTCTCGGTCCACCATGAAACCAACACGGTTTCAACGCGGATTGAGCACGGATTGTCCAGGAAAATCACGGATAAAGACGACGACGATACGGATAAACACCGTGTTGATACCGAGTCGATCCGTAGTGTTACCGTGCTGTGTCCTGCATGGTCCTGGACAGTCCGGGTGAATCGATCGTCGAGGGGACGTCGATGCTATTCATACGTAATTTCATCCAGGATCACCCCGGATCAAGTTCCTTCTTCATCCGGGATTATCCTAGATAATCCTGGATGTTCCGTGTATGTTCCGGCGTTGGTTTGACTGTGGCTTAAGTCATCTATTTCTAAATTTGTATCTTTCAAACTAGCTTATAGAGGATATTCGCCTAAACAAGGTTTTTTGAAAATTCGTAAAAGAGGTCCGAATTACATCACATGTGTGATGCAACTGTTCCATATGTGTCTATTTTGGCGTTTACGAAGGTTTTCCGCACACAAAAAAACATAATGTGTGGATCCGGTGTGTGTCCTATTTTAGTTTCTGAGAGGACTCGAGATGAAATTGGGACACAATTTTTAATCATATGTTCAGTTTCCCACTATTTAAGTGTTAAATTTGTGTGTGTTCTGGATGTGAGTGAGGGGTGTGTGCAGGAATACACAGTGGAAGTCCTACTGTCCGGTATGGTGACTGCCAAATAAACTCACATGCGCCGATGGGTATGCATTAGGTTTTTGTTAGCCTGTTGCCTAGGTGCAAAGCGAGTATGCTAGCCAGGCAGCTGACAACTATTCCACGTGAGTTGGCGTTTTATCAGTTACATTTAAAGGTAGACCAAATAAATGGCAAACAGCGGTATCCGGATATGAAATGTTTTTCCATGGAAGAAAACTGTTTTAAAATTCATCTGGTATACACGGTAAAGCTACATTTTTTGGACTGACTCGATATTGATTTGGTTTCGGTCGAGATATGTTATTTCCGCGTATATAGATAGATGGATGAGTGGATGGATTTGGGTTGACTCAGGATAGATGAATGGGTGGATTCATGAGTGAATGAATTAATGAATGAGAAAATGAACGAATGAACGAATGACTGACTGACTGAATGAATAGAACAAACGTCTGCCTGAATGAGTGAATGAATAAAGCGACTGACTGACTGACTGACTGATTTACCGACCGACTAACCGACTAACCAAGTGAGTTCATTTTTTAGCATTCAATGGCTGCTATGTTAATACGCATTGTATCTCCTATCCCCTCTGGCTCCCCCCCCCCCCCCCGTCCCCAAGGACAGTCATGTCTGGAACCGGTCCTGATACGAGTTATAATTTAAGTAATGGACAAGTACACTTCTTGTATTAAAGTACAATTTTTAAATAGTGTACATACACATTAGTAAAAATGCGTAACATAATTAAATGGCTGTGACAAATTTTCGAGATAGTAATAATACAGGTGTGGTTACAGGGACAATGCCTACTAATATGGCTAAAAGGCACTATCATGCAAACTATTGCATTAATGTATCCAACTGCCATACAATGAGCCTTCTAGAGTACACATTATGGAAAGGTGTTGACGCATTCTAAGAAAAAATCATTATAATGCATTCGGCAGTTTGTGTTGCATGTTATGGCCAATGGTTGTTGCAGTTTCTGTATTTGTTTTATCGAAGTTCTCATTAACAAGTATATAATTTATATTTTATTTAAATGAGACATCCGGGTTTGGCACATTTCTTTAATATGGTATCATTTAAATTCTATAGAATATAGTCTTGTTTCACATAGACATTGTGAATTTGATAAAATTAAGAGAACGTTGATTAAACAAAGGAAACATTACACTATCTATTAAAAATATGATATTATCCTGCAACTAACCGAAACAGTGACCTAATAAAACGGTGACCGTATAAACTTGTTGATATCCGGCAGTAGATCACGTGACTGGGATATACCGTCAATAGGTATTCGTACGCGCCGGATAACAACACTGTCGAGAATGACACAGAATAAAGTCTACTTATCAGAGTTTTTAATCGATACAAACTTTGTGTTGTCTAGTTTAACAGAGTTAAACAACAAATGAGTTGTTTGTCCTCACATTCCATTTAATTGGTTAACAACAACTTCCTTCCAGTTCCATTCCATTTCAACACACTTGAGTCTGATGCAAGCGGTTTATTCTTTGTGGATAGACTTTCTTTGGTCAACCAACAGAGCATATTCATCAAAGAAATAACCTTTTATATAATTTTCCGATGAAAAGAAATGAAAAAAAAGTTATCAAAATTTTAACGTAGAACTAAACATTTTATGATTTATTTCACTTTCAGTTACACTGTCCTCCACCCACAACTATCCGAGTAAATCGTAGAAAATTGAAAAGGGATCAATCTCACCGTTTCCATTCGAGGCAAATATTCCATACACTTTTTATCTGAATGCTCTTGCATACTATACTCCATCCAAAACACAGAAACACTAAATATTTATTCCGATTTCATGTATTTTAAACTGCAAAACACTCGCGTTCTCGTTTGACTACATTGTGTTAACTTACAACTCAAAATGAATGACGTAGTTGGTGTGACGTAATTTAACTCTGTAAAAACCAATATAATCTGGTTTAAAACAAAAACAAATTTACTACGTCATTTTCGTGTCGTGCTGATATCAGCAAATAAGATTTATTCATATTTTACTTTTGCTTTTTGAAAAAGGCGATTAAGAAATAGAGAACTATTTTTTCCGGGAAGTACGCATTCATGCAAGCGAGTTATTAGGTCGAGGCCCGTCTAGAATGTTTTTAAATTTAAAACTTTAATTAGTGTTTGGTGTTTTTAAATTTAACTGAATAGAAATCAGGATAAACAGAATACACGGTAGGTGCCGGGAAGGAGAATGTTTATCCGGTTCGGCCCGAAAACAAAAATAGGGCTCGCTAAAGCTCGCCCTATTTTCATTTTCTAAGCCTCACCGGATAAACTTTCTCCATCCCGGCACCAACCATGTATTCTCTATATATGTTGCGTGTTTTGAGACTTTTGGTCCTAATTCGGCAAGCCTCTTTTCGAGAAAACGTCGTTTGAAATGACGTCAAAAAATCGCACTAATTTTAGTTTTAATTTGCTCTTATTTTTAAGTTTTTGTACCGTTACTCTTTTTAAATAAAAAAAAAAAATGCAAACGTGTGTTGCATAATGTAAATTCTTAATAAATTTGTTGACCTTTATTGTTGTTGCTTTATGAACTTATTACTCCCCTTTGTACGCATATGGCCATTGTCCTAATTAACTAAATTCTACCACAGTGAAGTCTGACACATTTCGATGTCGATATTGGCTCGACGCGTATATGTGCACTATTGATTTAACTTGTATTCGACCAAGGCAATTGTTTTCTTTTATTAACCATTATTGTTTTATGTTGGCATAACCGAACTGTTGTCAAATTCGTGTCAAAAACGGACAATTGAACAAACCGGAAGCGAATGCAAATAACGGTCGTGACCTTCCTGTGACATTTATTTGTGTACAATTAAAACAAGAAATGTCTTTAAAAAAGACAATCGGCGTTGAAATTAATATTGAGATGTCATTTAAAAATTACCTAAACAGACGGCCAAGATGATCGGTTACGTGACTTCTCAGACCCCATTTTTTTGGTCCCCACCAATATTAGGAGATTTATTGGACCCCAGATTTTTCGGACACTATAAGAAAACTTCTCGGACCCAAAAGTTAATTTGAGATAAATTTATTAATTTAAAAATGAAATAAAATTATCATTAATATCCATGCCGTGAATAAACCAATCACACAGCTCCATGTTTCTACCAGTGATATATGAATAAACAAAATAATTTAGGTTAACATAATTGTTATCTGAATTTGACGAACCAATTTAACAAATTAACAATGTAAGACAATAATTTCGGGAATGAATAAAAATTATTATGTATCAGACGAGTCTATATAGTTATTTATAGTACCGGTAATATACCTTTCATGCTAGTTATCTAATATAATAACGATTTGAAGTCGAATAAGCATTTATACTGTGTATCCCAATAGAAGCAATAGTCAGAAAACATTCAGAGATTTTTGAAATGTTAAGACTTTATTTTTGATAATGAAAACATAAAAATTCATTAGACTATGACGAGTTTAAATTATATCAGTAGAAATATGATATATAAAGGGTTCCTGTGTATAATTAGTATTGCAAATTGTGTATTCATGCTATGCGAATAACAATTCGACGCATTCCGAATCTTCTTTCATAACATTTTATCTATAGAAAATGTACCGTCTTTTTACAGATTAAATAACATTACTGGAGAAGTTGATATAATAAATTATAAATAATCGTTAATAAATCGTTACCACAATTTTAATTCAAATTAACAGTAAGTTTACAAATATAAATTCACCATTAATTGAAATTTTTAGGTTTATGATTCTCTGAACGCTATTATTGATGCATGTACGAGTATATTTAAACATCTATACAACGGTTGCTAGCTACGCGTGCTATTTTTAGATTGGCACTACTGTTTCTGGAATATGATGAACTCACTAGAATCAATGCGCTACATGGAACGGCAATTCTGCGAATGAGATTTATGAATGGAAACATTGCACAATTGCTATTTATAGAGCGTACTGCTTATATAAGTGTAGGCTAAACAAAATAGTTATTTCGTTACGTGAATGAATACAGCATTATGTATACGGCATACAATGCGTTCATAATTAGCCTCAGTTCTAGAGTGTATGTCGAGGATATGTTTATAACTTCATTTTAACCGCTTATCTAAACAATTATGTAAATTTTTAATCCCCAAAAGTAGACAACAGTTATTGGTATACGTAAAACCATTGTTTGAAGTTTGCATTCCCTAAAATTAGAATATTTGCCCAATTCTATTGGCATTCAATTTTCCCGCTGCATAATAATCGAGAGAAATCTAGGTCAAAAGTGATCTTAGACAGCTACGCCGAAAAATGTGTAATTATCGTAAAGTGACCTCATTCCGTGGGAGACCTCATTCTGGTGATTTGTATATATTGATATTTGGAAGACGTCACACGCATGCGCTAATCGAATATTGTACACTAAAATGATTTTCAATTAAAATAATAATAAACATAACGAAAATTGGGAGAAAACATGTATAAATCAATATAAATATCAAACCTGATGAAACCTACTCCATTTTACTAACATGTAATTCCATTGCCATTGCTTAACACCAGTAATCACTAAACACGGTTATTTCCAAGCAGACGCCTAAACTGGGGTAAACACAAAACTTTTATTGACAGCTTCATTCCCGACTATTTGCTGGTTTCTACAGAGTATAGTCCCTTTGTTGTGTGTAAAGTTACGTCACCGGAATTAGGTCAGCATTGTTTATGTCAAACTATATTACACTGACTGTGAATTTTATTCTTATTGCATTGGATTACTTTGTGCAACTAAACAAGTTTTGGATGGAATGCACTATAAATAAATAATTCTTTGAAGGTAATTTATTTGTTCTTGCATTACTAACACTGCAAAAGAGATTTTGCTCATTATTCCCTTTTGTCACCGGAATTAGGTCACTGGAGGATAATAGTAAAACGGTAATGTTTTGATATGGCGGACAGTCAGTTATCAGCTAGTTATAGCACTGTTCCGCCTGAACGTATCTCTCATAATGACCCAGATTTGCATGAGGAATTGGAAATTGTCAGTGAACTCTATTTTGACAATATTGAAAATGTGAACCATGAAAATGAAATAATGAAAGTTCTGATGATTGTGATTCTTGTCCTGGAACTGATTGCAAGGAAAATGAATACTTCAAATGAATGTAATTATTGTGACAGTGAAAGCGTGAAACAGCATTCCTTTAAAGTAAATGGCTGTGGTTGCACGCGTCTTTACTCTGGAAAACCATGAAGTTCAGTGGTTAACTGGAGTGCTATTGTTTCATATAGGCTTTCTTGTCTGGAAAAATCAAAACAAGAACTAGATTTGATTGTGAAATATCAAATTTTTAATCATAGGCAGAGTGGGCCTGTAACGGTTGGTGTTAAACAAAAGGCACAGGAAAGGAAAAGACAAAGGCAAAATTTTTACTTTGCTGGACTTTCAGTTTGCCGTCAAACATTTGCATTTGCCCATGGTGTATCCCGGAACACGGTTGATTCAATCGGGCGCTCCATTGATATGAATGGACTCAAAGCAAGGGTACATGGAAATGTTAAGAAATTGCCTAAACATACACTTAAACTGCAAGATTTGGAGATGGTAAAAACAATTCCTTGAGAATTCCTTGGCAAACAGAATGGAATGCCCCTGCCTGGACGAACTCCACAAGCAGATGAACAGTGTGTCCTTCTCCCATCCGACAAAAACAAAAGTGACATATATGACTTGTACTGTAGTGCTGTTGGACAACGTGACCAGAAGCAGGTGGGGCCATCCACTTTTAGAAAGATATGGTTGGAACAGTGCCCATACTTGTTAGTGATGAAACCTGCCACTGATCTGTGTTCAAAATGTCAAAAACATGTGGAAAACATTACAAAGTCTGGTAATCTGTCAGAAGAAAAGAACATAACATTAGAAAACTATCAGAAACATTTAGAAAAAGTTAGGTGTCAAAGAGACCACTATAGGGAGTAATGTGAAAGAACTCACTATAGGGAGCAATGTGAAAGAACTAAACTAGAATTTGATCAATTGTCAGAAGCAACCAAAAAAGAGGTATATCTAGAAATTGTAAATTATATTTCACACAAATAATGTCATGTTTACATTGTTATAGGACTTAAAACGTACACACTTAAGTAAAAAGTATATAAAACAGGAAGTAATCTCAGAATTTAATTATACATTATGATTAAAAACACACATTGTAGATGCCACATGTATGTTTTGAAAGGAGGTTTATTGTTTATGTTTATTTCAAATAATTCATATCTTGATTTGAGTAAACAATATAATTAACAGATAGGAAGACTTGTGAAATAGTATGTATAGGGTAACATTTCAATTTTGTCAAAACATATCAACAACTATTTCAAAAAATTTATATGTTCACTCTTTTTAAAAGGTCAGAGATCAAAAACCACAGATGCCACAGTCCATTACAGCTTTGACTACAGCCAGCAGGTGTTTTATCCACATCAGGCACAAGAAGTCGGTCCACTGTACTTCAAGACTCCACGCAAATGTCAGTGCTTTGGTGTGTGCTGCGAGTCATCAGGTAAAAGTCAATATGAAATAATGCCTTTATTTCAAGTTGAAGATTTTTCTACTGTTGCTAAAGAAATGCATAAATATATACGTATGCCAATACATTTATGCCAGAATTGTTATGACAGAAATATAAATATAGCTTAATATTTATATCAATATTTCCTTAATGACCTTTAAACATTTAGCATGTGTTAGTAACATACTTTGCCTGCTTTAATAAGATTGTGATAAGAGTGTCTAGAATTAAGCCATGGAATAATTGAAAAAAAAATTATGATGTTACCATACATATTGACAAAAAAATAAACTTACTTCATCAGCAAATGGATATATGCTGTACATGGTGACATTTAGTTTGAAATGATAATGTTTAAAAAAATTTGCTTAATCAGATTTTCAAGCATCTGGTTATCCACTGGTATGGGATGTTTGATAAACAAGTGTGAGAAAAATGCATATGAAGGTTAATTGTTTTCAGGAACACAGATCTTCTACCTCATTGATGAGGCCTTCCACTGGGTTAGAAAAAGTGCCAACAGTGTGACATCGCTTCTCCACCACCACTTTGGCCACCTAGGCTATGGGGAGAAGCACGCTGTCATGCATATGGAAAACTGCCTTGGACAGAACACGAATAATGCAGTAATAGGGTAATTGTATGTATACTCATTAGTTAAATTACAATAAATTTAAGACAAATTTTATTTGTTTACTGCTGTTATGATGCATTAATAATAATTTAATGCAGGAATATAATAACAAAATCTATACTATATATACATGTACCAGAAAATAAAAATAAAAACATGTATTGTTGCTAATTTATAAAACTTTGTTGTTTTTTGCAGGTATGGGATGTGGCGTGTGCTAACCGGCCTGCACGACTCCATAGAGTTCAGCACAATGGAGGCTGGTCACACAAAGTTCAGCCCAGAATGGCACTTTGGACTGTGGAAGGTACGGGAGATTTACAGTTTTACGAGAAATAGTTCAATAACAAACAGTAAAGATTTTATTGATGTTTTTAGTCTCTTTTTTATTTTTACATTTATTTTAAAACTTATAAAATATAAAGTAATGCATAGATATGTGTCTTTGGGGTCGGAATTATATTTTTCTATCATATAATTTAAGGTGCGTTGGAGACACACAACTGTAAATACATTGGAAGATGTTGCGGATACCTTCAGGGCATCATCCCGCAATGGCCACAACATTCCACACCTGGAACAGGATCCAGAAAAACCTGTGAAGTTCTACGATTGGACAGACTTCCTGAAACGTCTATTCTAGCTCATCCCGAATCTACTGTCTTACCATCACTTCAGGTTTGCATTGATAGTTATTTTTGCCTCATCCTTTAAAATACTCAGCTCATTGTATTATGAATTGAATAATATTAGAGGAAATATATAGAAATAAGTAAATCCCTGGCGATCATGAGTAAATACAAATTTGGTCATTTAAGACATCTGATACATTAGACCTAGATCATGAAAAAATGTTTTTATTAATTCTTTTTAAGTATGGTACTACTTCAGTACTAATATTGATGAATACATCATAGTGATGTTCTAGTTTTCATCATTGAAAACTGTGTTACGCATTGATTTTGTGTGATCTAATTTATCTGTTTAAATTTAGAATAACATCAGATAAGCCGGGCTTGGTGTTTGTGCGGAAGTATGCCTCAGATGCTGAAGAGGCTGTGTTCATCGTGAAGAACGATGTGGTAATGCCTGACAGTATGCCGGAGCAATTGGAGCCAATTGCCTATCTGTTGAACGCCAGTGGTACCTGTATGAAGAAATCAGACCACTATGCAACTCTAACTGTGCCAGCACTTGCCCGCCGCCAGATGTTCCAAAGCCGACAAAATAAGAACTACATCAAATAGTTGCATTTTTTTCAATACTGAAATGGTTGCCATGGTAACAACATTGATAGTTATAATCTATATTATTTAACTGTCATTGTCATTTACAAATAACTTATGTGTGAAATTTAAATAAATTATTCATACAGTGGATGAATCATGAAATTATAAAGATTGAAGGATGACAATAAGTATCAATGAATTGAAGATTAAATTATAGTGAAAGAAAACTGAGAAAATTATTCTCATGTCAATATTTACATTTAGGGTTACAATCTCTGTCTGAATTTTTATTCAGTATGCATTAATTTTACTGTTTGAACTTGTTTAATGCATTTCATTATTATTAATTGTAGCATTTTGGCAAGGTTTAATGGAGACAATCATTATTTTCACATCAGTTCATATTATGTATGGTTGCCATGGTTACAGTTCAACTTAAATCTGTAGATTACTTGTCAACTTTTCTGTCTATCTTTGGCAAAATCAGATGCAACATTTAAATCATATCAGTAAAGTTTAAAGAAAGATATTTCACTTTTGATAAATTGGTGCAAATGTGTTCCATTTCTAAATAGTTCATATCTGATCCGATGTAAATCAATTAAAGTAAGAGTCGATAAACAAATAATTTTACATTTGTCAGTCTGTGTATGATAATAATTATTTGCATCAAGCATGAACAATTTCCCTTATATTATATTTTTATGTCTAGTATCAGTTGTTTTAATAAAATGTTGAAACCTTCTTGTGTATTACCCTAATTTGATCATTTTAAATTTTGCAATCTGTTGTCATGGTAACCAATACTATTTTTGTAATTTTAAAATTGTTTTACAATGCTAAAGTATTATTCAATTTATTGTTGTAACGAAACATTATGTTAAAGATTTATTTACGAAATTGTACATATATTGAAAGTGTATTGATTTATCTTACAAGAAAATAAATCATGAACATGTCATATTTTGTGTTTTATGGGTAATTCTAAGGTCAAAGTATTCATCTTAAATGGACGAATATTACCAAAAAAAAAAGTTTTTCTGTGTTCACTATACATTTAGGCATCCGAAAATGTGAATTACTCAATTTCGCGCATTTACCCCATTTTGACCAGAAATCTCAGAACAGGCCACATATAATAGTCATTATAATGATATCTATAAAACTATTTGAGAGACCTTACCTATCATGTTACTTGAAAGAGTTGAAATAACACGAAGATCACACTCGTAAGCAGATAATTCAAAAAGGAAAACACGTGTTTAATGAAAATACAACGGTGACCAGTGTTTGCGTGCCACCTGAAGTGTGCATCAATTAGAGATTCTTTAGCCCCCCTACATCATGCATGGCAAGATGTCATAAGATAAGGATCTATCGACCACTGACCGTTGTTCCGATTGAACTTGTGCGGTAAGTACTGGTCAATCAGTAGACTGTCGTGAAGGATTATCGATTTTATCAGCAGACACTGACGGGCGTTAGGGAAAATAGATGTCCATTGTATGATAAGGTAAGTTGTTAATAATTACAGCATTACTTGTAGGACACTTATTGTCAAGTGTGATGAACTTTTACAAAAAAAGTCAATGTGAAATTTGCTATCACGTGAAGGATTAATGTTATTACAATTTTTTTTTTCATTCATCACAAACAACTAATTATAATTTATTCTATATAAATATTCCACAATCAACAACAATATAACGCAACACAGATTGATCCGCAAATTAAGCAATAGTTCAGCCTTAGTACTGAAACATTAATTTTACCACCACATCAATAATCGTATTTCATTTAGTCATTAATTTTAATAAATTGAGATTTGATTTAAACACTGTTCGAGTTGTTGATAACACAGATAATGTTGTTCGTTGCAGGAACTCTGCCCGTGTGACGTAATTGGATATCACGTAACTAAATCATGACAGAAATTTCGCGGGAAAAGTGAGTGCGACCAAGGTATCTTATAGTTTGTAGAAAAAGTGTCGTTGTGACATACTCATTAAACTACGCCTTATTTAGTTAAACAATCAACATTATTCAAAAGCGGTTATTCGAACCATTAGTAGCCAAATGGATAATTCGGACCATTAATAATGAATACTCCTCTATGGTAAGCAATACTAATAAATGGGCAATAAACAACTGTTATAATTAACTTGCGGCGCATTTCTAAGAGATTTCTGATGAAAAATATTACCTGGTACAATTAAAGAAAACTGCGATCTTTAATTTGAATTCGTAGTATTTTGATGATGTATATTATTCCACATGTCCATTAAGCTTAGCAATAAGAAAATTTAAGGCATTAAAACATGTTTAAATTTGATTCTTTTGATTATTGCAGAATTGCATATTTTGTTTTAAAATGGACTTATTCCCAGATGGTAGTACTTTTAAGAAATGCCGTTGAGTGTCTTCACCTCAATTAGTTTTAAGTTTCAATTACATCTACTAAAGCATGAAGCATCTGGACGTACAAATCCAGCTTTACTAGTCTCCAAAAATCATTAAAAAAAGATAAAAATCATAAATACGTCTCCATTGTGACTCAAACTCACACCACGATTAAAAGTCAATAGTGATTAGGTCCCTGTAAGACCATAGTCTGTTGATATTTTATTTTAAATACATTTTCAGCAGTATAAGTTTTATTAAGTTCTTATCATACATGCAAGGCTAAAAAAAATTAATGAGTTGTTTCTCAGGCACTTTTTCCAAAAAATCAGGAGGGAGGGCGCTTTTTTTTTTATTGAAGTATTTTTTTTTCTCCTACTCTTTTCTATTGGTACTATGGAATGGCTTATTAAAACAAGTAAATAAGTACATAATTTTAAATGCCGAGGTCCACTTCTCTGATGTTGCGGTGGTAAAGCAATAGACCATTTCACAGGGAGCTCGGAAATATTCGTAAAACTTCGTAGAACAAGTCACGTGGCGATTAACCATGTGACTTTTTCTTTTCAGCCAATGCACTGGTTGGCGAGTAGTATCCGTGAACTAGCAGTATCCGTGATTTGAATAGACGATTCCAGAAAATAGTATTTACGCGCTTACCGCCCTTGAGTACTCTCTAAATCCGCCATTACGGTACTGAAGAAAAATCAATACTGTACAGCTGAGCGATAAAAACAATCGTTTCTTTCTTGCAATATTTACGCTAGTATTACGTAGTTTTTTGTATTTCTTTGTGGTAATGCCTTATCAAAGGAGTGGTGGAAAGCAATGTGTTGTAGTGGGATGTACGAATAGTCAGAAAAAAGCTTCACGATTGGAACATTTCATTGTGTAAAGAACATAACAGTAAACATAAAGACTGTCCGTGTTTACCGCCCTACAAACTCCACTGTATTCCAGCTGACGAAGAAAAAAGACGGCTATGGATTAAATCTTTTAACAGAAAGGACTTCAACCCAGCATCTAAGTCTTTGGTAATTATTTAAACCTATTGTAGTATCTAGTGTACATGTGTATAAACACTATTCTTGTGTATAAAAAACTCTGCCTCAGAGGCTCAGTGAAATATGTTTGAACGACATTATACGTATAGTACTGACGATGTTTATTCTAAGGAAAGTAGAAATAAAAGCAATATGGACATGTTATAGATTCTGTTTGAAAATGGTACCTTGCATGCACTGATAGCAAACGAATAATATATCCTGCCTCCCCCCCCCCCCCCCAGGGGTTTAAAAATCTGTTAAAAGCCACTCGCCCTGCAGGGCTACCAGCTGACAAAATCAAGTCGCCCTTAGTTTGTACTTTGTTACTTCGTAGTCGCCCTAAGTTTCACAGTCACCCATACCAAGACATGATTTTTCTCCAAATATATTTTGAATATCAACGTTTATTGATATGTTTAGGAAAAATAAAAGCTGTCAATGAAAATATTACCCCCACGAGCGCACAAATCGACACAGCCTAATCACCTCTCTCCCAGACAAGAACCTGATTCAAAATAAGGGTGCTGATCTTAAAAGGGGTCACCTATTAGCCCGGAGCATTTGAGTCACCAATTCGAGTGGGCGAGTAAAATTTTACACCCCTGCCCCCCCCCCCCCCCCGGTTAAATTTTTCGATCTTTTGTAGTTTCACTATTACCATTGTTTATTGTAGTCATTCAGTAGATAATAATATTTTTCTTTGTCTTTCAGGTTTGCTCGGTTCACTTTGTTGATGGACGTCCAACCAAGGAAAATCCCATACCAATATTAAACATGGGTTATACAGTCCAAGACATGACTACACCTGCAAGAAGGCCACCATTGGTGAGGAAGTCATTGAACATGAATACTCATAGATCAGCTTCAGAGAGCAAACAGTTGTCAACTCTTGAAACATCCTGTACTTCAGACATTCTAACAGCAACCCCATTACCAGCATCTGTATTTAATTAAAATGTCAGCCAGGAATGTTCTTCTGTGTGTTGTACCCTTAATCCTGGTCAGTGTTACAACAAGCCAAAGATGGTAGATTCAAGCACCCAGACAATTGACATCGTTGCTTTAGACCACAAGTATGGATATACTAAAAAGACAAGGAATGCTTCATGCCAACAAACTTCAGCTGAATTTTCTATTGACAATGTCACTAATGACTCGGATGCAAGGTTTTACACTGGTCTCAGTTTGACAGTACTATTAACATTAATTAAGACTTTATCAGTGTTTGGAAAAAAATTACCATACAAGCTCAGAGTTAAAGACCAGATACTTTCTGTATTGTTACGCCTCAGACTTGGACTGACTTTCTGTGACTTGGGCAGACGCTTTAATGTTTCTACGCAATTAATGAGCAGTATATTTAATTCATGGATAAGCATTATGGCAAAGCACTTGTATGATAACTGTGTTATGTGGCTTCCAAGAGACACAATACGTAGAACACTACCATCGAACCCATCGAACCCATGATCCTCTAATTTGTAGTTTAGCGCTTTACCAACTGAGCTAGCCGGTCCGCTTATGGCTATGAATATCTACAAAATTCATTAATGTTATGAAAAAGAAAACTGCCTCTGTGGTAGAGCTAGTGAGAAAAAATACCATTTATTATGAATCTGAATGCACTGATCTCTTGTGTTAAACTATGTGTATCATAATTTAAATGTAACACTGATCTACATTATTCATTAAAATGTGTACATTAATATTAATAAACATATTTCCCTGTCAGTGTTACTTTACTTTTAGACCCTACGATATACTGTAATACTGTAAAATATTTGTATCATGTGAGGATTTAGTCTGTAAATTTTATGAGTTTGACACTATAATACTACAAGTAATTGGGTAATGGGCTACTATATGTATTTTATAAATGCATGTATATATTAGTGCTAGTAAGAATGAACAAAAACAACAATTTTAAAATCTCACAAAGTACAAGACTTTTACAGCAAATATATACAGTCTTAGTTTCAAGATTAACATCATTTGCAACATATTTTATTCAAATAATGTAAGCAACACAATAATTTTCTTAATTTTAATTTTTTATCAAATCATCATAATTGCACATAACAAATATTACAAATCTTATAAATTATACTAGTTGAAGTGTTAGTGGAGATAAATAAATAAAAAAAATCAAATGAGAAGCGAGTAAAAGTGAACAAAATAACTTTGGTTATATAAATCATTTCCTATATTCAATATAAGTAAACAGAAGTATATCAATATTCTGATGCCTGACGTTATTATTTAAAATAAATCTTAAATGAATAATTGAACAGGCTAAAAAATTGTTCGAATCATCTGCCTTACAGATGAGTTTCATTTCAATAGACTGATTTATTTACACACTCTCTTGTATTCTACTGAAAGTTTCAGTCTATTGAAATGAAACTCATCTGTAAGGCGGGGTAACATATACTTGAAATAAAATGTTCTAACCCGTGGCAATAAGTTATCTACAAAATTCTTGTCAAACACAACATCTAATACCATCTGTTGTTCAGCTGTCCACAGAATAAACTTGCACAGATTAGTTTTAGTGCAGTACATAGCCATCTGAACCTGGGTGTAATATCCGTTTTTGCCCTTTGGATTGAGAATAATGTTGTGGTCTTCATCATAACAAACATCATACTTTCCAGAGGAAACAAGTCCATCAAGAGACTTTGTTGGGCATTTGATTTCAATAACTGTATTTTCGTCAATCACACCATCAGGACTGGCGGCCAAATATTCCTCTCCTTCTCTTATCACAATACCGCTCTCTCTAACTGGCAGCCCACTAGAATGCTCAAACCATTTACGAGCGATTGGTTCAAACTTCTGACCGTACTTCGTGGCAGCACAACCTTTAAACCTATCATATATATGGTTATTGACAAACTTTTCTGGATCAGCGCGTGATGTCTTTGGGATACTATTAATAGTGCTTGCAGTTAACCGAACTTTGCGACTATCTGCCCACATGACTGACGTCTGGCAAATTCTTGCCTTTTCTAATACATTAATGTTAGCATAACCTATTTCAACATACTTATTGTAAAAGACTTTACATGAGCTGCAAGACGGCACTGCTGGTTTATCTGTATCAACATCATGGGGTCCATGAACTAGTGGCTGCTTATCTGAATTTCTAGTTTCTGGGGCATTCAGTATTTTGGACAGCATGGTTCCTTTACACTCCCAAAGGGGTTTGAATGCACTGTTTTCAACAAATGATTTCAACTCATTATGGTCTAGGTACTGCTTTGGTTTATTTACTATGTCTTCCACTTCCTTAAGTCTGAAATTTTCAGCAATGATATCAGCAAGCTGCTGGTGACTGGTCAGATTTTTGGCCGAACCTTTCCCCCAAAGCTGTGGTTTATCGGTACATGTTTCTCCTCCTAAACCGTGATCCCAAGCCATGATGACGGCATAAACAACTGCAGCTATGTGACTGCAACTCTTTCCAGATCCAGCTGGACAGGTACAATATCCAGTATCAATGGCTGAATCTCACACAGCTACCCAAACCTTGTAGTCAATCCGTCCAACACCAGGTTGACTAGGTGAAACAGTAGCTTTGAAGAAGTGTTGTGTTCCATCCTTACAGTAATATATATCACCAAGCCATCCACTGTCCACATAGTTTTTCCCATACAAAGATCTAAATGCTTTCATTTGTCTTCCATCATAGGCTCTTTTATGTATCATATAGTCCACAAGGTCTTCATATTCTAACCGTGGCCATTGATTTGGACTGTTCTTAGACCAGCTGGCATCATCTGGGGGTAATCCTAGAAAATAAATAAAACACCATAAACAATATACTTAATCTAGGTGGTCACTAAAAAGGTATTTCAACAGTAGGCCCTTTAATAAAAAATGTCAATTACGTCAATAAGTAATGTATTCACCGAATCAAATATCCAAACTAGATTCTATCCTTACACAAAACGATGAAAAAGTCACTCGACAGTCGGTTGTTTATGTTTACATGTACATTGATCTTTTGACTTGTCAGCTGTATAACGAGCGAATTCAGTAAACACATGCCACGAACATATTACAAGGGAGTTCAAACATCGTATTCCGTGAACATAAAAAATTTAACTTACGAATTTCAGCGAGTTTTTCCATAATATTCTGAGAATCTTTTCAGCCAATTGACTTTCTGAAGTTATTCTTCAGTACCGTAATGGCGGACAGGTCACATGACTAACAAAATGGCGGCCGTCAATTTGTCGATTCTGGAATCGTCTATATTAAAAGGTGTACAAGCTCTCCAGCATTGGATGTTCAGTTTACACACATCACCTAGCAACCATAGATATAGAAAACTAGATGCCGCGTCACATCTAATAGGATGCGTCAGCGCGTCTGCCATATTCGAAAGGTCGTCGATTGTAATCAAACACTTAAACATAATACTGGAATGGAATTTTTTTTTTCTTAACACATTGCGTCTTTCTGCTGAAGAGATTGTCAATGCATACAACCAAGGCGTAGAGGAATAATTTCGCAAAGGTTATTGTCAATAAAATTGTACTGTAACGTTTATACTGCTTGGAAATGAAAATGATAATTAGTTTAATATTTGCCGTAAGTGTTAATAAAGCAACGATGTATTATCTATTAATCATTTAAATAAAAAAAATGGATAAGGCAATAATATAATATTACATTTTTACAATGACATAATAATAGATCTAATAATAATAATAATAATATAATAATAAATATTATTAGATCTATTTTTTATTTATTATTATTATTATTATTAGATTGTACTTTTACAAATAAGTATTTATTATTATTTATTAGATTGTAATATTACAAATAATTTATTGTTTGTTTTCTTTGTTTTTCTTTTTTTTAAACAATATTTCATTTAAATAATGTTTTAATTATTTGATAAACACATCATCATAATATAAAATATTATCTATTAAAGTTGTATAATAATAATTATCATAATAAAAAAAATAATAATAATGAACAGAACAGACGAGAATTTTATTACACATAAACTTTACAGTTTCTAGTGTTAAACAATAATACATTATACATAATACTAATAATATAGATCTTAATTCATGCACTAGAAATATACAAATATGCCAGAAATAATGATATGTTCTTGTGTTTTTTTTCAGAGGGACCCATGAATATGCTATGAACAAGATGACACGCATTTCTTCAATCCAGTGCAGCAACAACATACATGAACTTGAATTGACTGATATAAATACTGCCACCAAATATGTATTTCATGACTTTTCTGAGAATATAAATATCATTGAAGTTCTGCAAGCCTCAGACTCTGTAGTATAGTTTTTTTACATTGATTTGTTAAGCGGTTGTACGTTAAATTTAAACAGTGAGGATTGTAAGCTTCTGTTGCAGATTTCCACAACCTTAAATGCAAACATAAAAAATTGTGAAATGACAACATTTTATATATTCTAGCAAAATCAATTTCTAAAATCACACACTTCTGTAATCTTCAAAGAAAGGGAGAAATATGAAAACAAATGAATATTTCAGCAAATAGATCTATTATTTTTTGGAAAAAAGTTACCACATTGGGTGTATTGTCTGGGTGGGTTTTTAATATTGTTGGATAAATAATTCATAATATTACCAGATGTATGGTTGCTATTTACTTATGGGAAAGTGTCTTTAAAAAATCCATGCAGGAAAAATAAGGGAAATTAAAAATCATATTTATTTTAAAACTATTTATTTTAGTTTTACTGTGTAGAAAGCCGGACTATTATTGAGATATTTTTATAATGAAATTAATAACTAATCTTTTTCCAGAGTATAATCAGTACTGGGTGTCCATTAATAGGGGTCATACTCAGAATCGCTCAGTCAAAAGGCAGACACCATATCCATCGCACCTCTGCAACTCAAGGAAGTTTCACAATTTTTATTTCAAACTGACAGTCACAATAAAAAACACGTGGCTACCAATTTGTATTTCTTTGTAAGCAATAACCTGTGTTTACATGTACAGTATGGCCAGAATGGAAAAATGGAGGCCACATTATAATACAGTGAAACCACCATGCCTTAGTAACCTGGTTACCCATTAATAAATAGATAAATGCTTTGAAGATCTCCAGTGGCAAACCTTTACAAGGCTAGAACAATGTAAACACCTTCTATATTACAATGTATATCATATAATTTTATTTGCAGTCAGAAATGTATGCAAATTCAGTATATTTTCAGAATACTTTATGTGTTTGTAGCCCTTGTCACATAGTTCCAACTTTGCATGCATATTGCAAACAAGAAAAGTTTAAACAATGTGTGGTGTGTACAGTTTTATTGCAAACACAACTATATGTATATATAATAAAATAAACATATAAAAACAATAATTATATAAATGTAGTATTCTTTATTGTATATAACCTGGTTGTTTACCACTAGGTTTGCCCGCATATGTGGTCAAAGAGAGATAGAAGGCTTTAATTTGCACTTTTGCCACCTTACACGGATTGCCAGTAATGTTAACATAGCTTATTCTTAAATATGTTTGGCTGTTTCATCTGAAGACGGAAAATATATATTTCTGGATAATCATTAGCTGTTAAATCTGAAAGAAGAAAAAGAACTATTTAAATAGGACTTGACAAATGATTTTACATATTTCTTAATTATATCAACACTATTTCCCTTTAAATAAGAAAAACTGAATATTGTACAAATAAACAAGTACATAACAGTTTTATATTCATTATTAACATAAATCATAAAGTTCTCTTAAAATTAACATATCAGACTATACATGTAGATCTAATTGTTTATTTAACCCATTTATACAATAAAGAATCTTGTAAGAATACTGTAGCAAGGCATCAAAAAGTACTCAGTAAGGTAATATTTTGCTGGTAGCTGGTAATCTAAATTTGCACTTGACCAGAGACAAAATGCCAAATTTCCCTTCTGGCAAGTGGATTTTTAAGAAAAATTACAACAAACAGCATAAAAAATAAAAGAGTATAGAAAGTTCATTCAAAGTGAACATGAATGACTTGTGTTTGAACAAGGATAACATTGGTTGTTACAAATGGAAATTGCAGGGCAATTAGATTCTAACAGACTGCAGTCATTTTAAACAAATACATGGAACAAAATATTCATAGTGTCTTGACTAAAATTGACTTTGCATTGTTTATATACCTGTATTTCCAGGCTCCCATTTTCCAACATTTTTTGCTAATGGTGCCTCTGCAGTCTAATGTCAGTATCAATCCAGATTTTAAGCATAAATGAAGATTGATGTTATTTAAGCACTGCACAACACCATTATCCATGATGATGCATGATAGCCTCTTTTCCTGTATATTCGGCCACTTAAGAGCTAAACTGCTTTTATACCCTAAATGAGCACAATTTCAACCACAGTGAGACTTTTATCTTTAAATTTAAGGTCTCTCCTACTACATAAAGGACTGATAATGTAGAGATCAGCCATTCACTTAGTTACTGACCAATTCTAGGACGGCACCCTAGCAACCATGAATATGTCGGATGTTTCCTATCATTTGGTTCAGTCTTCATTTTGATAAAAAAAACACTAAAATTGTGTTACAATTTTGATATAATTGATTAGAAGCATTCTTTATTAGACTAACACACACTAGCATACTGTTTGAATATGAATGCTTACGAAATTCTTGGCTTATGCACAAAAAGTGTAGCAATTTTGGTGATTTTTTTTTTAATCTTAACTTTCTCATACAAAATCTAAAATTTACAATTTTTAAAACCAAAAACAATATTTATGTGATAGAATTGCCTCAACACAGATAGCTGACACAAGTTTAATAAGAAATAATAGTTAATTTCCATTATCTGGGGGCCGGCCGAATCTATAGGAATGGCTGAAACTATAGGAAAGAAGGATAGTAACACACACACCTTCTAGGATTAAATGTATTGGCATACTTAATCTATCTATACGGCAAGTACATTTCAAGCTGATTTGTATTAACTGTTGCCATCAATTTTTGCATTTCATTTGTCAGCTACGTGAACTTTGTCATTAGCAGAAATATTTTAATCCGAAATCGAATCAGAATTCAGACTGAGTGGTGTTCATCCGAAATCCGTTTATATTCATAATTACAATTATATTCCACGAAATAATACAGTTATTGTATATAATTAGAGAGAATATTGACAATACCAAAATAAAACAATACTAATTTTAAGATTTTTCCTCAGCTTATCAAATTAAAAGCCTAATTATGGATAACATTGCTAAGAAATCATAGCAATGTTTACAATCGACGACCGCACCACTATGCTGCATCTAGTTTTCTATATCTATACTAGCAACTGTTCTAAACACAGAATAAGTTGAAGTCTCCAAAACTTTATATTTTTCAAGATATTTACATCTTTGTAAAAAAAATTATCAAAACAACTTAACTCCTCGCGGGACATTCACGCGCACGTCTTTGCGCATGCGCATTAATCTATAATTGAACCCCTATTTTTATCTTGTACTTCCCTATTTTCGGTTTACCAAGGGTGATCTCTAGGTTATTCACATAAAGCAGCAATTTTAGTATTTAAACACCACCATCCATTTATTCAACACGCATTCTTCGTGAAATAGATTTTCTTTACAAAATCAATAATTGCAATCGCAAAATGTTTAGAAAATATTAACAAAGAATTGCAATTTTAAAATGTTTACTTAAGTATACGGCTAGTTTCGGGACAATTCTGACAAAATTTCAATGCAGGGGAAGCGTCTACTTCGATAATAATATGGTTATGTCCCGTTTACAATCAACAATTTTTTTTAGGGGCGACAAAGGGGTAATACAAAACCCATTTTCCGGCATACGTTTATGTTTGTAGTCGCATTATCCCCGTTAACCTGGCATATAATTTAATAATATTACATCATTATGATGTAGGTAATATATTGTAGAATAGTATAGCGTGATTAAAATCTTGAGGTTTGTAGCACAAATATCGCATTTTCAAGTGAAAGGAAAAATCACGAATACTACTAGTTTTATTGCTTCAAGTAATGCTTATTGATTACCCCTTTGGAGCCCCTTATATGGAAAAAAAAACATATGACGTCATGACAAGATATTTACATTTGTAAATAGAAGGAGCCCAACTTTGTACTGCAACAAGCTTTTCTTTAAAAGTATTACTTACGCGATTGAAAATACAGAAAAACTACTAAAAAATCACGGATACTACTCGCCAACCAGTATTATTCAAGTTTAATATTGCCAATTTCTGTTGAAAAATCTTTCAATATTGAGCTTAAACACGCATATTCTAGGGGGAGACTATCGTCATTGTTGTAAACGTTCACTATTTCGGACATCGTACAATATTTCTTAGACATCAACGCAGACTTCAGGTCAATACGGGAAGATTCCTATGAACTGTTTATTGGACATGTACACGTGTTGATCTATTTTTCGGCGTAGCTGTCTAAGATCACTTTTGACCCAGATTTTCTTGCGATAATTATGCAGCGGGAAAATTGAATGCCAATAGAATTGGGCAAATTTTCGAATTCTAAGGAATGCAAACTTCAAACAATGGTTTAACGTATACCAATAACTGTTGCATACTTTTGGGGATTAAACATTTACATAATTGTTTACATAAGCGGTTAAAATGAAGTTATAAACATATCCTCAACATATACTCTAGAACTGAGGCTAATTATGAACGTATTTTCTCATTGTATGCCATGAACAGAATGCTATATTCATTCACTTAACGAAATAACTATTTTGCTTAGCCTAAATTTAAGTGAGCGGTTCGCTCTATAAATCTCATTCACAGTGTTGCCGTTCCATTTAGCCCATTGATTCTAGCGAGTTCATCACATTCCAGAAACAGTAGTGTCATTCTAAAAATAGCGCGCGTAGCTAGCAACCGTTGTATAGCTGTGTTAATATACTCGTACATGCATCAATAATAGCTTTCAGAGAATCATAAACCTAAAAATTTCAAAAATGGGGAATTTATATTTATAAACTTACTGTTAAATTGATTTAAAAATGTGGTTACGATTT
Source organism: Congeria kusceri (assembly GCA_027627225.1). Taxonomy (NCBI): domain Eukaryota; kingdom Metazoa; phylum Mollusca; class Bivalvia; order Myida; family Dreissenidae; genus Congeria; species Congeria kusceri. Next base: position 39,219,380 of record CM051025.1, read on the forward strand.
ATTAACGATTCTTTATAATTGAATATTTGCATCTTTCTAGCAACTTCTCCAGTAGATGTTATTTAATATATAAAAAGATGCTACAACTTCTAGATAAAATGTTATGAATGACGATTCGGAATACGTCGAATTTAAAATCGTCATAGTCTAATTTTTATTTTATCAAAAATAAAGTCTTAACATTTTAAAAATCGCTGAATGTTCCCTGACTATTGCTTTTTATTGGGATACACAGTATAAATGCACAGTATAAATGCTTATTTGACTTCAAATCGTTATACCGGGACTATAAATAACTATATAGAATCGTCTGATACATAATAATTTTAATTCATTCCCGAAATTATTTTCTTACATTGTTAATTTGTTAAATTGGCTTGACAAATTCAGATAACAATTATGTTAACCTAAATTATTTATGTTATTCGTATATTCATATATCACTGGTGGAAATATGGAGCTGTATGATTGGTTTATTGACAGCATAGATATTAATGATAATTTTATTCAATTTTTAAATTAATTAGTTTATCTCAAATTAACTTTTGGGTCCGAGAAGTTTTCTTATAGTGTCCAAAAAATCTGAGGTCCAATAAGTCTCCTAATACTGGTGGGGACCAAAAAATCTGGGGTCTGAGAAGTCACGTAACCGATCATCTTCGTCGTCTGTTTAGGTTATTTTTAAATGACATCTCAATATTAATTTCAAAGCCGATTGTCTTTTTTAAAGACATTTCTTGTTAAAAATGAAGGTCATTGTCAATAATTCAAAGAAACTCATTATTATCATAGGTATTAATGTATATTTTTTGTTTTCGAAAAGTAATAGAGGATAGCTCGACTAAATGCTATTTCAAAACGTATTATACGTAAAATATATCAGTGTATTAGTTGATTAATTACGATATGCTTTTTGCATAGCCGATTATCCTGCCCAGTGTGATCTATTTTTAACTGTTTATTCATAAAATCAATGCGGCTGCTATCGTTTGTAAATAAACCTTGTAACCAGACGATAACTGATCAGTATGTTGTTATCATCGCGACATTTTAACATGAAATCAGAGTAATTTAATATTATTTCCAGATCCATTAACTGGGCAGCCATAAACTTTGCATAAAGTTTTCATTTTTGTATAACAAGGATACACAGCAGCTCGGACATGTGCTTTGTTTATGCCTAAAATCTAATTTTAATTATCGTTGGCTCCATTCAGCGATTGGTTTACCGATCTCTGAGAATTATTTTACTTGGAAACCATTCGGAGCCGTACGTAGATATTCGGTGAAGATCGGTATGAAATGGTCTATTAACCTGCGTTCGGAGAGTGGGCTGAGCTTATCAGACAGTGATTGGTGATAAGAGCAGTCAGTTTGTAAACAGAGACACGTGTTTGAACAAGAGATCAGTGACAACTACGCAACTTTCTTCTCCTGCCATCTATCAGATGAAACCCAGGATGTAAACAGGCTGTGTAAAGTTCATGACCTTTTGGTGGGTGGGATTATATTTTGCAGGGAAATTTGAAACTCCAGTTGCGACAGCAGGAGAAAAGTCTTATTAGCAGCCCGAGGTCCTTTATTTATGGCAAGTGACCAATTGCCAACAAAATTACACAGCACATCACAAAAACACATAACAAACACAAAACACTCATGAATAAAACTGGGTTCACCGCCTTGGAACGGTCAATGCAAAGAATTGGGGGTTTAAACCGGTTTACGTGCGCACTTGGCCCAGAATTATTCACAAAACATGTAAGTGTAAATAAAAATTAACCTCAGAGCATTTCAAATTAAACAGGCATAAAAGAGAATACTATTTAATTTAATTACTCAATGGCTAGATGCTAACCAGAGTAGCAGAATTGCAACTTTCTGAGGCACGATGAAATGAAACAAAAAACAGTATCAACTACATCTCGTCTTTTTATAAAAAGCTTTAAAGACATAGATAGCATCATATAGTTCAATTTTCGATTCACCATCATGCAATTTCAGGAAGAAGCCGTAATGTTGGGTGTAAAAAGCCAGATTACATAGCTTTATTGCATATTTTATATATGTTTAAAACAAATATATTTTATTTTGAAAACAAGGGTAAATGGTGTTATACAACATTCATTTTTAATATGCCAAAAGCGTATCTGTTAATTTACTTGTGTGCCAAATTTCAAAGAAAAACAAGAAATGTCTTTTAAAAAGACTATCGGCGTTGAAATTAATATTGAGATGTCATTTAAAAATTACCTAAACAGACGGCCAAGATGATCGGTTACGTGACTTCTCAGATCTCAGATTTTTTGGGCCCCACCAATATAAGGAGACTTATTGGACCCCAGATTTTTCGGACACTATCAGAAAACTTCTCGGATACAAAAGTTAATTTGAGATAAATTTATAAATTTAAAAATTAAATAAAAGTATAATTAATATATATGCCGCGAATAAACCAATCATACAACTCTATGTTTCCACCAGTGATATATGAATAACATAACTAATTTAGGTTAACATAATTGTTATCTGAATTTGTCAAGCCAATTTAACAAATTAACAATGTAAGAAAATAATTTCGGGAATGAATTAAAATTATTATGTATCAGACGAGTCTATATAGTTATTTATAGTATTCATGTTAGTTATCTAATATAATAACGATGAAGTCAACTAAGCCTGTATACTGTGTATCCCAATAAAAAGCAATAGTCAGGGAACATTCAGTGATTTTTTAAATGTTAAGACTTTATTTTTGATAACGCAAACATAAAAAGTCATTAGACTATGACGATTTTAAATTATATCAGTAGAAATATGATATATCAAGGGTTCCTGTGTATAATTAGTATTGCAAATTGTGTATACATGCTACGCGAATAACAATTCGACATATTCCGAATCTTCTTTCATAACATTTTATCTATACAAAATGTAGGATCTTTTTACAAATTAAATAACATCTACTGGAGAAGTTGATAGAATGATGCAATTATAAATAATCGTTAATAAATCGTAACCACAATTTTAAATTAAATTAACAGTAAGTTTATAATATAAATTCCACATTTATTGAAATGTTTAGGTTTATGATTCTCTGAACGCTATTATATAATTTAAAATCGTCATAGTCTAATGAATTTTTATGTTTGCATTATCAAAAAATAAAGTCTTAACATTTCAAAAATCGCTGAATGTTCCCTGACTATTGCTTTTTATTGGGATACACAGGGTACATGCTTATTTGACTTCAAATCGTTATTATATTAGATAACTAACATGAATGGTATATTACCGGTACTATAAATAACTAGATAAACTCGTCTGATACATAATAATTTTCCCGAAATTATTTTCTTACATTGTTAATTTGTTAAATTGGCTTAACAAATTTAGATAACACCTATGTTAACCTAAATTATTTTGGTTATTCATATATCACTAGTGGAAACATGGAGTTGTATGATTGGTTTATTCACGGCATAGATATTAATTATAATTCTATTTAATTTATAAATTTATCTCAAATTAACTTTTGGGTCCGAGAAGTTTTCTTATAGTGTCCGAAAAATCTGGGTCCAATAAGTCCCTAATATTGGTGGGGACCAACAAATCTGGGATCTGAGAAGTCACGTAACCGATCATCTTGGCCGTCTGTTTAGGTAATCGTTAAATGACATCTCAATATTAATTTCAACGCCGATTGTCTTTTTTAAAGACATGTCTTGTTTTTACTGTTTTCCGGTGTTTAATTTTAATAACAACATAAGCATCCCTTTTTATAAAATTCTAAATATAAATTCATAAATCACAAACGGTCATTTATGCAAGCTGACGTAAAAGTTATAGCCGGGCTGGCTAGCTCAGTTGGTAGAGGACTACAAATCCGAGGATCGCGGGTTCGATTCCCAGCCCGGCCACATAACTTGTGTGGGGATTGGTCATGAAATTATTTCTTCGGCCATTCTCCCCATACCTCTGATTCAAGTAGGTTAACTGACCGCCGTTATATGACTGAGATACTGTTGAATACGGCGAAAAATCCAAAAAAACAAACAGTATAAAAGTACTTCTATTTATAGAATTTAACTTTTCGTAATTCATATCACTTGTCAAAAATAGCAATTATTTTTGCAATAAATCACCAATAATTTTTGGAAAGGAAAATCAACACTTGTCAATGCAGCTGGCATTTTCGTTTTTTCTAACTTATATTGACACAGATTTTCTTTAAAAAAATATGGATTGCTATTAAACAAGCAACAGCATCTACGAAACAAAAGTTTAAATCAACAAATAGAAGATATTTATAAAGGTTTCCAATCGAATATGACTTCTTTTGCAAAATTTACACAATATTTCACAATTTGTGTATATTCGATTTATATAATTAAATCAGACAGGAAGAAATTTACTGGAAATACCAAAATCTCCTCCGGGTAACTCTTCTTTAGCTATGTTAACATGCGTATTTGTTTAATTTTAAGCCGCTGTCATATATGTATACATCGTAATTTTAGTAATAGTTCTTATGAACGTTTATGGTGTTTATTCGTCCGAAATCCATTTCTTATTTACGAAAGGCATATTTCAAAAGCACAAATTGGTACGAACGGAATATACTATAATGTACATGCTTGTCTACTCCAGATTCTTCACTAGTTATCGCACACATGGCAAGTTACCAAAATGTTAATAATTCACAGATTTCAATGCGTAGTTTTTGTATTTTGTTTGGTAACATGCCCATTAGAAACACTTTCTGCAAAGTTTTATTTTTATCAACATATTTCTGGACTGCTCCTTTAAAACCCGGGCGCGATCGTCCAAAAATAGTTAATAAAAATTGTTTTGGGATTAAATTAAATTCGTGACGGGCCATAAAAAAACGTTGCGGCGCTGCCTGAGAAACAAATCAATATTTTGTTTAGCCCAAGGGTCACACCACAGCAGGGTGCCAATACGCAGGAGAACAATACCCTGGATTTTTTTGGGGGGGAGGGGGGGGGGGGGGTAAAAAAAGAAGGATTAAACTAGGCCTTTAACCTGCATTTTAAGCCTACTAACACTCCCCCTTATTTATATTTTTTTTTAAAGGCGCATAACTCAAGTACGATAAAAGCAATTATGACGAAAATCGAACTCACCCTTCTTTTTATGCCTATTAACACTTCCCTATAAAAGTTTCATAGTGATAGCACAAACACTGCTCAAGTTATTGTCTGTACAAACTGAAGGGGACGCCGCCACCGCCGCCTCCAAAAGTAACCCCGTTGCCTTTTCAGGCGACACAACTACCACCAATCTCTGGCATCCATGTTTTTCGGCGTAGCTGTTTTACCCAACTTTTGACCTTTCTCAACATCCAATCAAATGTGAAAATTTCCCGCCAGTAGTCCCGAATGAATAAATCCTTACATTGCATCGGCTAGTTAAAAAATCCCCACCACGGCCTGTAAAAAATTGGCACCATTTCTTTTTGGAGGTGAATGGAAAAATGAGCAAATGTGGAAAAATCCAGCAATACCTCTTTATTTACGTTTTTGACTTATTCCAAGTTCTGAGTTACACCTCGTAAGTTGCATTGGCTCAAGTTTCATTTTCAATTTTACACGCCAGTGTTTACAGGCCGTGTAATATGACCTTAATAAAATCCCCCGTTAATATCGTATATTCGATAGGCAGCATTCCATAAAAAACACTCGCTGACTAACCAGCGCCTATTAATAGTATACACGTCAACGACACTGAATCGTTCTAACAAGCATCCAGAGAAATCATAGACAATAAGATTAATAATGAATTGAGAATTACTTATATTTATAAACTTGCCATGCATGCTAATTTGAATAACGGTAGGTAGATCTATTTATTATGAATTATTTAGAATTGCATTTTTTCATCTTCTCCTGTAGATGCTATTCCATGTATAAATAGATTTTGCATCTTCCTATAAATAGACACTGGCAGAATCTTCGGACGTCTGGTATTTTTACTTTACATGCGTTTTATGAATGGATTATAAACTATAATAGTTATACACAAAAACGCTCGAGACGTATTTTTCCAAAGGAACATAAATCTAATTCGCCACTATTGAACATAACTTTACGTTTTTATCACAAAATGAAGCCAAAACATTATTTTCAATGTTCCCTGACGTGTTTTCATTTGGCACACATTCGGCATGCTTATTCCATTACACATATTTGTAATGGAATAAGCATTTATACTAATAAACGCTTATTCCATTACAAATATCATTAACGCTGATACAAATTCTCGTAATTATTGTCTTTGAAACAATGTAACTACTGGTAAATGTTGATTTGCCAGAAAAATACTATATAAACAGAGATGTTTGTAAAACATGTATGCCCCCCCCCCCCCCAATTTGCAGCCTTTGTTCATCACAGAGGTGTACTGTTTCCGAAAAATCTAAGCTGAGACATGTTAACCATTACCTTGATAGGAGTTGTCTTCTCTGCAAGAGAATTTTTCCTATCAAATTTGACGACTCGACCCAAGTATTCAGTAATTATCACTATGTAATAGGTCATCTACTCAAACTTACCATTGTACCTATATAGTTTGAGGACCATGTACCAATGGTTCATCTGTTATTAAGTGGAAATGTTTTGTTTTTTTACAAGCCCCTGTAACCTTGACCTTTGATCTCTTGATCTCAAAATCGATAGGGGTCTTCCTTCCTTCAAGACTAACCAGTATATTAATTTATATGATCCTAGGTTAAAGCGTTCTCTAGATATTGTGTGGAAACGGTTTCCATGTTACAAGTCCCTGTGACCTTGACCTTTGACCTGAAAATTAATAGGCATCTTCCTTTCCTCCGAGTAAGCAGCATACCAACTTGGATGATCGTAGGTCAAAGCATATTCTACATATCATGCGAAAATGAAATGGTCTACAGAGGAAACAGTTTTCATGTTACCTTGACCTTTGACCTGCTGACCTCCAAATTGATAGGCGTCTTACTTTCCTCCAAAGTAACCAGCATACCAACTTAAATGATCGTAGGTCAAAGCGTTCTCTAGACATAGTGTGGAAACGAAATGGTCTACAGACAGACCGACCGACCATCCGACCGACAGACAGGTGCAAAGCAATATACCTCCACTTCTTTGAAGGGGGGGGGGCATAATTATTTAGATTTAAAAAGAATCACTGATGAAAAATATGAGGCGGTAAGATCGGTTAATTGTACGGACATTACATAATGAAGATATCTTAAAGACGTTCGCAACATTTTTTTTCTAACGAAAGATTTTCTTAAAAATGTGTAAACAGTTTTTACACATTTTTAAGAAAATCTGTAGTTGGAAAAAATGGAATTTTTTGTTGTTGCTAACGTCTTTAAGATATCTTCACAAAAAACGTGTCAATGTTTCCTAAAACTAAAACTGTAAGAAACAAGGGTGCCACAATGACCCTATAGGTCGATCATCTGAGTTTAAGGCATAATAATGGCTTATAACAAGAGGGTCAAATGGCACTAAACCACTTACCTGAGTATAAAGATCTGGGCCTTGCAGTTTCAGGAGAAGACTTAGTCGTTTTGCTATATATTCTATATAAACCATGTGACCCCCAGGGCGTGGTCTGTTTTGACCCCAGGGACATAATTTGAACAATCTTTGTAGCTGACCATTATAGGATGATACATACCAAATACGAAATCTCTGGGCCTTACGGTTTCAGAGAAGATTTTTAAAGTCATTTTGCTGTATATTCTATATAAACCATGTGACCCCTTGGGCGTGGCCTGTTTTGACCACAGGGGCATAATTGAACAATCTTTGTAGAGGACCACTATAGGATGTCACATACCAAATATGAAAGCTCTGAACCTTGTGGTTTCACTTTCTAAATCTATTTTTAGCTCTGGTGACCTACATGCAGCGGACCGGAAAGATATGAACAATTTTGAGAGAGGTCCACCCAAGGATCATTCCGGTGAAGTTTGGTGAAAATCTTCTAAGTGGTTTAGGAGATGTTGTTTGAATGAAAGTTGACGACAGACGCACGCACGGACGGACGCAGGGATGACCACAAAAGCTCACCATGAGCACTTTGTGCTCAGTTAAGCTAACAAGAGGCCCACCATGGCCCTAGGTCGCTCACCTCAGTTTAAGGCATCATAATGGCTTATAACAACAGGGCCAAATGCCACTGAACCACTTACATGAGTATAAAGATCTGGGCCTTGCGGTTTCAGGAGAAGATTTTAATAGTCTATATAAACCATGTGGCGACAGGGCATGGCCACTTTCTACTCAAGGGGCATAATTTGAACAATATTTGTTGAGGACCACTATACAATTTTCACGTCAAATATGAAACCTCTGGGCCTTGCGGTTTCAGAGGAGGAGATTTTCAAAGCCCACTTTCCACATAAGTCTATAGAAACCATGTGAGGCCGGGATGTGGCTTTTTTTTTACTCCAGGGGCATCATTTGGACAATATTTGTAGAGGACCACTATACAATGTTACATACAAAATATGAACATCTGGACCTTGCAGTTTCAGAGATTTTTCAAGTCATTTTGCTACATAAGTCTACTCAAACCATGTGAATCAGGGTGTGGCTAGGTTTGAGCCCAGTGGCATAACTTGAACAATCTTTGTAGAAGATCAATATAATATGTAGCATACCAATTACAAAACCTCTGGGCCTGAAGGTTTCAGAGAAGAAACTTTTTAAAGTCATTTTGTCATTTAAGTCTATACAAACCATGTGACCCCGGGGGTGTTGCCTCTTTTTACCCAAGGGGCATAAATTGAACATTCTATGTAGAGGACAACTGTGCAATGTTACATACCAAATACAAAACCTTTAGGCCTTGCAGTTTCAGAGGAGAAGATTTTTAAAGTCCACTTGCCATATATAAGTCTATAGAAACCATTTGACCCCCAGGACGTGGCCAGGTTTGACCCCAGGGGCATAATTTGAACAATCCTTGTAAAGGATCACTTTACAATGTTACATACCAAATACAAAACCTCTGGGCCTTGCAGTTTCAGAGAAGAATATTTTAGTCATTTTGCTATTTAAGTCTATATTAATTATGTGACCCCTGGGGCGTGGCCACTTTTTACCCCAGGGACAATATTTGATTTTTTTTTGTAGAGGACTACTATACAATGTTATGAACAAAATATAAAAACTCTGGGCCTTGCAGTTTCAGAGAAGAAGATTTTTAATGTCCATTTGCAATATAAGTCTAATGAAACCATGTGACCCCCAGAGCGTGACCAGGTTTGATCCAAGGGGCATAATTTAAATAATCTTTGTAGAGGATCACTTTAAAATGTTACATACAAAATATGAAACCTTTGGACATTGCGGTTTCAGAGAAGATTTTTAAAGTCATTTTGCTATTTAATTCTATAGAAATCATGTTACCACAGGGGCGTGGCCAGTTTTGACCCCAGGGGCATAATTTGAACAATATTTGTAGAGGACCACAATACAATGTTACATACCAAATACTAAACCACTGGGCCTTGCAGTTTCAGAGGAGAAGAATTTGAAATCATTTTGTTATTTAAGTCTATACAAACTATGCGACCCCCTGGCGTGGCTTGATCTCAGGGGCATCATTTAAATAATCTTTGTAGAAGACAACTATACATTGTTACATACCAAATATAAAACCACTGGGCCTCAGAGGAGATGTTTAAAATCATTTTGTTATTTAAGTCTTTATAAATAATGTGATCCCCGGGGCGGTGCCAGTTTTGACCCCTGGGCCATCATTTAAACAATCTTTGTAGAGGACCACTATGCAATGTTACATACCAAATATGAAACCACTGGGCCTTGCGGTTTCAGAGGAGATTTTTGAAGTAATTTTGCTATTTAAGTCTATAGAACAATGTTACCCCCCGGGGCGTGGCCAGTTTTCACCCCAGGGCATCATTTGAATAATCTTTGTAGAGGACCACGATGCAAGGTTACATACCAAATATGAAACCTCTGGGCCTTGCAATTTCAGAGGAGACGATTTTTGCAGTAATTTTGCTATTTAAGTCTATATAATCCATGTGACCCTAAGGGTTGGCCAGTTTTGACCCCAGGGGTATCATTTTAACAATCTTTGTAAAGGAACCCTATACAATGTTACCAACCAAATACCAATCCTCTGGGCCTTGCTGTTTTGGACAAGAAGATTTTCAGTCATTTAGCTATTTAAGTCTATATAAACCATTTGACCACCGGGGCGTGGCCAGTTTTAACCCCAGGGGCATCATTTGAACAATCTTTGTAGAGGACCACTGTGCAATATTACATACCAAATATAAAACCTCTAGGCCTTGCAGTTTCAGAGAACAAGATATTTAAAGTCATTTTGCTATTTAAGTCTATATAAACCATTTGAGTCCCAGGGTATGGCCAGTTTAAACCCCCAGGGACATCATTTGAACAATCTTTGTTGAGGACCACTATACACTGTTACATACCAAATATGAAACCTTGAGGCAATGCGGTTTCAGAGGAGATTTTTTAAAGTCATTTTGCAATTCAAGTCTATATAAACCATGTGACCACCAGAGCGTGGCCCGTTTTGACCCCAGGGGCATTATTTCAACAATCTTTGCAGAGGACCACTAGAAAATGTCAAATATGAAATATAAAACCTCTGGGCCTTGCAGTTTCAGAGGAGAATTAAAGTCGTTTTGATCTTGCTTCTATTAGACTTTACCTGTAATCCAGGGTCATAAACAAACTGTGCAAGATTGGTAAAGATGGGATGAAAAATTAAGTCTCTATCCTGAATAATGCCTATTTTTGTATATTTTTTTTATCAACAAAGGGCAATAACTCTGGTGTTTGAAACAAGATCTGACCCATTTTTTAGAATCTGCTGAGATCTGATGGTCATACACAAACTTTGTTAATATTGGATGGAAAATAAAGTCTTATTTTGGAAACAGGCATTTTTGCACTTTTTGCTTGAAAAGAGGTGCAATTACTCTAGCGATACTTGTGTGATCTGGCTCAATAACAATCTCACGCTTGATTTTATGATCATACACAAACTGTGCAAGTTTGGTTAAGATTGGATAAAAAGGGAAGTCTACATCGTGAATACGAAACAAATTGTTGACGGCACATGGACGGCAGACGCTTGACGACGCAGGAGAGGTCCCCTATACCAATAGCTCACCGAGCACTTCCTGCTCAGGTGAGCTAAAAAGTTATTGTATAATAATGAAAAACGACTGAAATAAAAGTACATCAGTTCTGTATTACTATAAAAAATTTCAACATGATCCGACCAAGGGTTAAAAAACAAATAACATTTGAACATGTACATGGAATCGACCCAAGTCAACCCAACCCAAGTCAACCCAAGTCGACCAAAGTCAACGTCGAAATATTATGACTACTCCACTCAAAACGTCACTCTTTTTCGAAGTATCGGCCAGACGCCGCCAAGCACTTCTCACGTGTATGCATCCATGATGTGAAAACATCATGAAACCACTGTTTATCATAAGAAGCAATATTTCTCCAGTAGTTTTTCTACGATCAGAGTCCAACAGTTATTTCATTAACGGCAATTTTCGGATCATCGTGTGTTGATTCTCTGCCACAATGAAAACGTGTATACCATGACGTATAAACAGTTGTTCACTTAATCGAGGATTCCCGAAAATACTTTTCTTAAAGATTTATCGTTTGAAATGGCGCATGTCCCTGAGTGCTTTTACAAAACTGTATTATAACCCGTTGTTTATTCAATTCTTTCAGAATCCATGGCAAAAAAAACCAATCGCAAACTTTGACTCTAGACTTTGTTCACCTGCAAAAGCGATGCGTTAATGACGTCAACATTTTTGTTTTAACGACGTCGATGTATTATGTAATGTCATCCGACGTTTTCCCGCTTAGAACTGAAAAAATAGCAGATTTCTTTAAAAGTAAACTCGTTACAAATGACTAAACAAGAGGGCCATGATGGCCCAAAGCGCTCACCTGAGAACTGGTACAGATAAAGACCATACTGTTGTTAACAGGTTTGAAAATTAAGGTATCTGAACAATACGCAGAGGGGGATAGGATCATTTTTGATTTAAAACATCAGTTATTGCAATGGGCTAACTTAAGTACCAGTTGGGTAGTGGATTTGCATGTTGTTTTTTTTATAATGGTTTTCCAATCATTCTTCTGGATATTCTTGCCTGACCCTTTTTCATTAAGTCATTGACAATTCTGGAAAATGCAGAAACAGTAGATTTTGATGTCTTTTTCGCAAACAGTTTTGGAGAACTAGTTGCAATGCGATAATTGTGATGGCTGTGCTATTAGGTAAAGTTTTGCTTTTTCTTCTATAGTTTTCTGGCCAATGATGATAAATGATGTGTTAATGCAGGCTCTGAAGACATCAATGTTGCATGTACAAATAACTGCATGAAAGTCTTGCAACTGTTGGAAATCAAATTATGTCAATCAAATTTTATGGTCATGCGCAAACTGTGTAAGTTTGGTCAACAATGAATCAAAAATCGTGTGTGCAAGCCAATCATTGATAACTTGTGTTTTTTTCCCAAATACAAGGGGCAATAACTCTGGTGTTTCTGGCCCGATCATGCTTTTATTCGACTTCATCTGTAGTCTTAAATTCATAGAAAAACTGTACAGGATTGGTAAAGATTGGATGAGAAATGAAGTCTCTATCCTGAATAATGTCCGTTTTTGTATATATTTTTCACTAACAAAGGGCAATAACTCTGGTGTTTCTGGTCCGATCTTGCTTATATTCGACTTCACCTTTAATCTTATGGTCATAGACAAACTGTGCTGTGCAAGACTGGTGAAGATTGGATGAAAAATGAAGTTTCTAACATGGCCGTTGCAAACTTTCAAAATCTTCTAGGTAGAAACTGATGGCTAGATTTAAAAGGAATTTAATCTAAATGTTTCTGGAATTTAATCTAAATGTTTCTTGCGTAAACCTATAAAATTGTCTTAAACCATGTGCTGGATTTCAAAATAATTTCACAGAAAAATATTCCTTGCATGACCCTTTACAAGATTCCTTAAAATTATTTTGATTCCTTAACAACATGGCTTTCAGCATATGGGGCAATTTTCTTTAAATGGCGATACTGAATTTTTTTTTTTAATCTTGCCCGTCTAAAACCAATTTAATTATTAAGAATTATTCACATAAATGTTCCTTGGTTGTCCCTCTACCAAATGCCTACAAATCATTTTGATTCAATATAATACATGGCCACCAGCAGGTGGAGCAGTTTTCCTTATATGCCAATAATGATATTAAAACTATGAAAATTTTCTAGTCTGAAACCACTGGCTGGATTTCGAAAGAATGTCACAGAAATGTTCCAACCAAAGTCCTTTAAATTATTTTTTTTGCTAAAAATATGGCTGTCCATCACTGATGTCCATTGTCAACATTTTACATCAAATATCTCTGAAAACGCTCTTAAATATTTACAAGATATTATGATTTATAAAATTCAGGTGGGCGACCTAGGCCCATGTTGGCCCTTTTGTTTGTTAATTTAAAAACGATGAGGTAACAATGTCCGCACATGAGTACGGTCATGACAGAGACGAGCTCTGACATCTGAATGTCATCGCCTACAAAATGACCCACATCAAACAAGATATCTTACTGTTATTGACAATGTTAGGATCTGAAGACATCGTATAACTATTAACAGGTCACGTTCAAATGGCCTTCCGAACAATAAAACATCAGCCCTGCTGCGCCCAATGAAATTGCCTTTTGCACTATAAAGTTTGGCCACGGTTTTTGAAAAGTGATGCATTTTCAGCTGATCCTCGGGAATAAATCATTTACAGTTAATTTTCACGGGGATAACAATGGATATAGTGGTACCTTAGGCGAGTAAACATCCCAAGTTCTTCGTGTTAATTTCGTGCATAGTATAATGTGGTTTATACATGAAATTATACCGCAAGATTTTGAAGGCAACAGTTTGATTGGCTCCTAAAAAGGTCATCTGAACGTGACCCCTAATGCGAAGTCATCAGATCCAGTCAGCGGATAATATAGTAGTGTCAGACTGGAGATGATTTTAATGAGACTGACCTAGCTGGCAATCGACAGGTGCTGAACAGATGCCTGTCCTGCCTTCTGTAGTTAACCTGGCAATTGACAGGTGCTGTTCTGTTAATCCCCTGGAAATTAATAGGTGCAATACAGATGCATTCAAGGTCGAAACTTTAGGGAACAAGGCTCAAGCAATCGGTTATATGTTTACCATGCCCAAGCACACATACATTATACAGAGGTTCATCAAATCCCTACAATCACATGGGGTTCAAACATCCAACTGATTTACATACACAATGCTTTGTTACTTATTTTTACAGAACAACTGTAATAAAACAGTCGCAATGACAGTAATAGACATCTGTCAGTGTTACGTTTATCATCCATTAGGACTAGTCAATCAAAAAGATCATCGTACTGGATGTATTTGCGTTTTAGTTGTTTTTTTTAGGTCTTATGTATGATATTGATACCAAATTCCAAAACCAATTAATACTTTTTGTTGCCATCCCTAGTAAAAACTAATCTCTATCCTCAATATTTTTAGCTCATTTGAACAAAAGTGCTCACGGGTGAGCTATTGTGGTTAGTCTTTATCCGGCGTCCACATTTTTACTTCAAACAGCTTCTTCTCTGAAACCGCTTGGCGGGAATGTTCCTGGGACGCTCCTTTAAAAATTCCTTCATTTCGTTTAAATATATTAAAAACTGTGGTGATTTACTAAAAATCATTTTGATTCATTAAGAAAATAAACAAGAGGGCCATGATGGCCCTAGGTCGCTCACCTGAGTTTAAGGCATCATAATGGCCAATAACACTTGCCATATAAGTCTACATAAATCATGTGACGCCCTGGGTCATGGCCACTTTTTACCCCAGGGGCATAATTTGAACAATCTTTGTAGTGGACCACTATACAATGTTACATATCAAATACGAACACACTGCGGTTTCAGGAGATTTTAAAGTCATTTGGCTATTTAAGTCTATATAAACAATGTGACCCCCAGGGCAGGGCCAGTTTTGACCCCTGGGACAATCTTTGCAGAGGACCACTATAAAATGTCACATACCACATATGAAACCTTTAGGCCTTGCAGTTTCAGAGCAGAAGATTTTTAAAGTCATCTTGCTATTTAAGTACATAACAACCATGTCAGCCCTGGGGTGTGGCCAGTTTTGACCCTAGGGGCATCATTTGAACAGTCTTTGTAGAGGACCACTATACAATGTAACATAAGAAATATGAAACCTCTGGGCCTTGCAGTTTCAGAGGAGAAGATTTGAAAGCCATTTTGCTATTTAAGTCTATATAAACCATGTGACCACTGGGATGTGCCCAGTTTGGACCCCAGGGGCATCATTTGAACAATCTTTATAGAAAACCACTATACAATGTTTCCAACCAAATATGAAACCTTGTGGTTTCAGAGGAGAAGTTTTTTAAAGTCATTTTGCTATTTACGTTTATATTGACCATGTGAGCCCCGGGGTGTGGACAATTTTGACCCCAGGGGCATTAATTGAACAATCTTTGTAGAGGACCACTATTTAAACTAGTTAAGTCAATATAAACCATGTGACCCTGGGGATGTGGCCAGTTTTGACCACAGAGGCGTAATTTGAACAATCTTTGTAGAGGATCACTATTCAATGTTACATACCCAGGCCTTTCCCCAGGATTTGCTAAGGCACAGGGGCAAATAACCGCGGTTAGTGGTGGGTGTGGGACGGGGGGGGGGGGGGGTACCCCATTCGTTGTTAGATTTTTAAAAAGTTTTTATGTCTACTAAATAAAATCTACAGTACTGCAGAGATCACAGAAGCACAACAATAAACAGCCTTTTGATATAGTTTTTTTCTCTCTCTTTTGTTTCCTAATGACATAACATAATCATAAAATGCACACACTATAACATTTATCAAGGAAACACAACAACATAAGTTGCAAAAGTAATGAAACCTGGAAAAAGATAATGACACGGTTTACCTAAATGTATACCTCTTTCAATGAAGTAATTGGCATATTATCACAAAATTATCAGAAATGACTTTAAACAAAGCTTTATTTTATACTTCATTTCATGTCCGAAATGTCAACGTCTTCCACTATCCAACACTTGTATCCAACACAAACATTTCATTTTAGTGCAAGCCCTGTACACAAATTTAGAAAGCTGTCCTTCATGGTTTCTGCTGGTGCCACATGTCCACCCACATGTTGATGAGGCACAGTGTTCATGTCCAATATCTGGTACTAAAAAGTTGTTCTTTTGAGGAAGTCATTGGGTGGAGGCTGCCAACAAAGCATTAAGAACTTTGTTGGAGACACATGATCTGTGTGTAGTTTTTTGTGTGCTGCACACATTTAATTAAATTGTACAAATGAAAGGTTTAAAGTAGATGACTAGACTTTGGTCTCTATGCTACGTGTTTCTGTACATGCTGGTGAAACAGACTGCAGTGTCAGAGCCACAGACTCGATTGCTGCATCATTTTGTCTTAAAAAAATTGTGCAGTTCCACCTAAATTAGACTAGATACAGATCTAATGCTATCATTTCATATTTGGCATTTCATTATTAAATTAGAAATACACACTTCGCCTGTAAACAAATTCAATGTAGTAGATCTAAAGTGAAAATGTATTATATAAGACGGTCTTATATACAAAGACTGATTGACTACATTTCTTACACATTGCCTAAACATTACATCCAGCTAATTTACTTACACAACAAGATCGACCATGCTGTTGGGTAACATTTTCTATGCATTTCAATGGTCATCTCCAACGATTCTCTCACAATACTGTGTAACTGGCTAGCTGGTTTGATAAGATCTAAAAATAGCACACTGTATACACCTGGCTGGAATGTCGTCTGCTGTATTGATTTTTGAGTGTTAGAGGCTTATTGAAATTATAGTGCTGCAGTATAAACAATGTGACACCCTGGTGTGTAGCCAGTTTTGACCCCAGGGGCATCATTTGAACAATCTTTGCAGAGGACCACTATACAATGTTACATACCAAATATAAAACCTCTGGGCCTTGCTGTTTCAGAGGAGATTTTTAAAAAAGTCATTTTGCTATTTAAGTCTATATAAACCATGTGATCCCCCGGGGTGTGGCCAATTTTGAACCCAGGGGCATCATTTGAAGAATCTTTGTAGAGGACCATTAAACCTATGTTACCAACCGAATATGAAACCTCTAGGCCTTGCAGTTTCAGAGGAGAAGATTTTAAAGTCATTTGGCTATTCAAGTCTGTATAAACCATGTGACCCCCGGAGTGTGGCCAGTTTTGACCACAGGGGCATCATTTGAACAATCTTTGTAGAGGACCACTATACAATGTTACATACCAAATATGAAACCTGTGGGCCTCGCGGTTTCAGAGAAAAAGATTTTGAAAGTCATTTTGCTATTTAAGTCTATATAAACCATGTGACCCCTGTGGCGTGGCCAGTTTTGACCCCAGGGGCATCATTTGAACAATCTTAGTAGAGGATTACTAGAGGATGTCACACATCAAATATGAAAGCTCTACACCTTGCAGTTTCTTAGGAGAAGATTTTTAAAGTTGTCACTTTTTAAATCTATTTTTAGCTCTGGTGACCTACATATGCAGCGGACCGGAAAGATTTGAACAACTTTGAAAGAGGTCCACTCAAGGATCATTCCTGTGAAGTTTGGTGAATATCTGCCAAGCGGTTTAGGAGGAGATGTTGTTTCAATGAAAATTTGATGGCGCACACACGCACACGCGCAACGGACAATGGGCGATAACAAAAGCTCACCATGAGCACTTTGTACTCAGGTGAGCTAAAAACAGCTTATTATGTTATTATCAAAAGTGTATACGCTATGGTGACCAGTGTACAATTATGGAGAAGCTATTTTATTTGACATAAAAAAATTTCATTATAACAATGACAATATCAAAAAGGAATACACAAACATTGCAACAATTTTTGTCAATATTGAATATTGTTTGTTGTGGTTTTATTGATGGCCAATAAAGTTTCGAATACTCAAGGAAATAAATACCACTCCTGCCATAAACTACTGGTCAATGCGCGGCGCCAATGAAAGTGTTGTAAGGGAAGTCACTTTTATTTTGTTGAACTATAAAAAGATTCCCGAAACTACAAGCTCTTACTTTTCTATATACCATACGAGGAAATACTAGCAAGTAGCATGATGCACTCTAAATAGTGTAAAAGTATTTCTCAAGTAATAAGCAAATATAAAACCGTGTAGAAGTAATTCTCAATTAAGGAGAAACTAATAGATCACCTTTTAAAATAATTACGATAATAATTTAGATTTAAGAGTTTTCAAAATCTTAAATCAGATGTAATAGACTGTCCAAAAGTAACATGATTAAATGATACTAAATAAGTTACTAACTAAACAGTACAAACATTACAGAAAATAATTAACCCTTTCAGGCACTAGATCACATGATCTACCATAAATCCTATATTCTGATTGGTTGTTTACATCTTAGGCAAAAGTTTTTTTATTTCTTGGTTCTCAGATCCATGAACCAGATTTTTTCCAAAAGCAAAAAAATACAAATTTGTAGAATGTAGCTGATATCATAAAAATGACCTTGTAAAAGGGTTTCAACTTTTCAAAAAAAATCGCTGAACAAATTACTAAATTTTATGGAACATGCATTGTGACTGTATATCGCTGTATGATTCATATGATCTGCTCTCTGTTATTTTATACATGATGCAACACTTAGTCAAAAGAAAATACTCAGTAAAAACAAATTAAGGTCTTCAAATCATTGTATTAAATACACATTTATAATTTTATACCAATATTATAATTAACAAATTTCATTAATGTATATTGATTTATTAATATGATATATTCAGTTAGTTCCCACTTTATTAAACATGCTGTTATACATATAATATGTCCACTGTCCAGCAATATCTGACATACTGTGTTTAATAAGTGTGAGCATATTTTAACAGTAGTTTTATATGATAATCACTGCCTTTTAATGTTACTATTATTGGTATTAATGTCATGGTTATCATTAAGTTAATGTTGTGTTATATGATTTTTGTAAGTAATAATGCATACAGATTTTAATATCACTACCCATTTCCATTTGTGAAATTCTAGTCATTAATTTACTACATTCTGTGTCATTTTTTATTTTAATTTTTTTCCTTCCTCCAACCGGACAATTTTCCAAAAATGTCCGAGAACCAAGAAAAAAAAAATCTGGCCTTATCCCTGATTGGATGTTAGGACAGTCAGTGGAAAATTCAAATGCTGCACAAATAGCCAAAACATAGGTCAGATGCAGGCTATCAATGAGTCACTTTGTGTAATGATGCTGATCTAAAAATAGAAGTATCATGCTGACTCTGAGAAATGTATTGATTTTACTGATAAGCAGGTGGATAAATGCCTGAGTGAAAAAATACAAAGTAACGTAGTACAAAGCCCTATTCTTAAACAAAACAATTATGAAAATTCTTAAAAGTAGTTTAAACAATAATAATAAGTACATTATGACAAATGATACTCAACAGTAAGAACAGTCCTACCAAAAAAAGTTTTAAAATGAATGAAATACAACTTAAATTAGTAACAAAATATTTTGCAAAATACAATAATATCTCAAGTAGATCTATTACATACTGTGATCTGATATTAGATAACAGTTTAACCATCAATTCCATTTTTACCATAGTACATTCACAGTGGAATACCCCATGTGAGTAATGAGTCATTCCTTAAATCAGGCCTTTAAAAGCTTTATTTCTTATAAACATTGCATACTGTGCTTACAGTTTTTGGTGTCTGTCTTACAATTTCAGGGAGCATACAAGTGCTGAATGGCAGAAATTTAGATTAATGCTTCTTTTATATGTTCATGTACTTATATTTTCTGTAACTTAAATTTGCTTCTGCACTGGTGATTTGTAGACACCTTATTGAAAAACTTCCCACTGTAAATCAATGATCCAAGCTATGGGGAGTCCCCAAATTTCCAGATTGGAAAATCCCCCCACCCACACCACACTGTCAAGCAAACAAGACTGTGTAAACTTATAACAAATGAGAATGACAATTTACTGACGTATTTTGATTACGGATTACTTGCATTTTCATTAATTAAAAAAAACTAATTTTACAATCAAAACTGTGGTCAAATATATTTGTATTGAAATCTTTTTTTTGTCACCATGGTTACATAATTCTTCATTACAAGTGCATATGTCAGCAGTTATGCCTTGGTGAGTACCACTTGTGCAGCCATCCCCTGTGTACTGCACACAATTTCTTGTCACTTCAACCACACGTCTTCCACCTTCATCTGAAACAAGTTAAGGGTATTAAGGTCTTTGGCAATAATATATATATGGCCCGTCGTGAGAAAACCGGTCTTAATGCATGTACGTAAAGTGTCGTCCCGGATTAGCCTGTGCAGTCTGCACAGGCTAATCCGGGACGGCACTTTCCGCTTTTATGGTACTTTCTGTTTCAAGGAAGTCTCTTCTAACCATAAATCCACTTTAGACGGAAAGTGCCATCCTGGATCAGCCGGTGCGGACTGCACAGGCTGATCCGGGCCGACACTTTATGCACATGCATTAAGACCGGTTTTCTCACAACGTGCCACATATATATATATATAATTATATATATGTGTGTACCTGTACCAAATTACTAACAAAAGACTTGTGTTATTTCAATGTACATAAACAAAGTCTTAGCTGTGCAACACATTTCAATATTACATGTGCTGGTTTCCATAAGTTTCAACAATCTTCCAAATTTAACTAAAATTGTCACATGAGTGACGGACATACCCCCACAATATGGCCTTTTTTCACACAACTATGGCATCGATTTGAAAAAAATGGACACATAATGCTTTAATTTGTGAATGTTTAACAGTGTATTTGGAAAAATTTAATTTTAATAGGAGCCATAACTCTGTCAACATTTAGTGGTTTGTAACCAAAGTCGAACTTTACCTGTATTCTATGATGTTACACCTATGTACCAATAAAAATGCTCACAGGTCAGCGTAAAAAGACTGTTGGCAACAAAAGAAACTAAAAGCATGTCAATTATGAGTGAACTATGCTAAAAAGGAAACATTTGTTTGAATAAAGTTCAATTTCCAACCTTTAAACTTGATAATATGGTTTCTTATTCTACAGCATATGAAATCATAATAAAAATATATTTGTAAGTAACGAACACATATTTTTGAAGCTATAATTATCTAATGCTACCGGAATTATATACATGCAAGTTATCAAGTTAGCCTGAAATGAGCCATGCAGAATAACCGATAAAGCGTGGTAGTTAGAAGCATTGATTGTTAGTGATTCGTAGCCTACTAAGTCAAAGGTAGGCCATACGATGCGTGCTCTTTATTTTCCATACCACAGTTTAAAATGAATTCATTGTAGTAATATGTTGTCAAAATATTCAGAATAAGAATCGGTAACAAGAAATAACACTTTCCCAACGAGTCAAAAATAACCGATATAGCGCATTTAGTGGTCTTACTCCAGGTCAACCAGGTGAATATTTCCAGGTAACTATTCAGGTAAATAGCACAAATATGGGTGTCATTAATTTGACGTAATATTTTAAATAAATTGACTTTAAACAAGAGGGCCAAGATGGCCCTAGGTCGCTCATCTGAGTTTAAGGCATCAGAAAGGCTTATAACAATTAAGACGGCCAAATGACCCTAAAACACTTACCAGAGTGTAAAGATCAGTAACAAGAAATAACACTTTCCCAACGAGTCAAAAATAGCCAATATAGCGCATTTAGTGGTCTTATTCCAGGTCACTGAGGTGAATATTTCCATTACATTCAGGTAAATAGCAAAAATATGGGCGTCATTAATTTGACGTAATATTTTAAATAAATTGACTTTAAACAAGAGGGCCAAGATGGCCCTAGGTCGCTCACCTGCGTTTAAGCCATCAGAAAGGCTTATAACAATTAAGACGGCCAAAGGACCCTAAAACACTTACCTGAGAATAAAGATCTAGGCCATGCGGTTTCACGAGATTTTTAAAATCTATATAAACCATAATACCCCCGGGGCGTGGCCACTTTCTGCACTTGGGGACAATTTGAACAATATTTGTAGAGGACCTTGCGGTTTCAGAGGAGATTTTTAAAGTTATTTTGCGATTTAAGTCTATATAAACCATGCGACCCCCGGGGCGTGGCCAGTTTTACCCCAGGGGCATAATTTGAACAATCTTTGTAGAGGACCACTACAAAATGTTTCATACCAAATATGAAACCTCTGGGCCTTACGGTTTTAGAGGAGAAGATTTTTAAAGTCATTTTGCTATTTAAGTCTATATAAACAATGTGACCCCTAGGGTGTGGCTAGGTTTTGACTCTAGGGGCATCATTTGAACAATCTTTGTAGAGGACCACTATACAATGTTACAAACCAAATATGAAAATCCTGGGCCTTGTGGTTTCAGAGGTTATTTTAAAAGTCATTTTGCTATTTAAGTCTATATAAACACTGCGACCCCCGGGGCGTAGCCAGTTTTGAACCCAGGGGCATCATTTGAATAATCTTTGTAGAGTACCACTATACAATGTTACATACCAAATATGAAACCTCTGGGCCTTGCGGTTTCAGAAGAGAAGATTTTTAAAGTAATTTTGCTATTTAAGTCTATAGTATAAACAATGTGACCCCTGGGGCGTGGCCAGTTTGGACCCCAGGGGCATTATTTGAACAATCTTTGTAGAGGACCACTACACAATTTTTCATGCTAAATATGAAACCTCTGGGCATTACAGCTTCAAAGGAGATTTTTAAGGCCCACTTGTCATATAAGGCTGTATAAACAATGTGACCCAACAGGGCGTGGCCAGTTTTGACCCCAGGGGCATCAATCTTTGTAAGGGACCACTATTCAATGCTACATCCAAATATGAAACCACTGGGCCTTGTGGTTTCAGAGGAGATTTTAAAGTCATTGTGCTATTCAAGTCTTTATAATCAATGTGACCCCCCGGGGCATGGCCAGTTTTGACTCCAGGGGCATAATTTGAACAATCTTTGTAGAGGAACACTATACAATGTTACATACCAAATATAAAACTACTGGACCCTGCGGTTTCAGAGAAGGTTTTTAAAGTCATTTTGTTGTTTAAATCAATTAAACACTGTGACCCCTGGGGGCATGGAAAGTTTGGTTAAGATTGGATTGATAATAAAGTCAACAAGTTGGAAAAAGGCATTTTTGCACTTTTTTTGCATGAAAAAGGGCAATAACTCTAGTGTTACTGGTGTGATCTGACCCAATAACAATCCCATCCGAGATTTTATGGTCATACACAAACTTCTGAAAAAAGAAGAGGGCGTAGGACGCTCACCTAAGACCTTGTAACCCAATAGAAATTTGCATCCCTGAGGCGTGGCTTATTTTTATCCCAGGGGCATAATTTCAACAATCTTGAACAAACCTCTGGGCCTTGCAGTTTCCTGTAAAGATTTTAAAAGTCATTTTGCTATTCAAGTCTATATAAACCATGTGACCCCTCGGGGTGTGGCCAGATTTGACCCCAGGGGCATAATCTGAACAATCTTGGGAGAGGACCACTATGCAATGTTACGTACCAAATACATAAAAGCTGTGGGCCTTGCCGTTTCAGAGGAGAAGATTTTAAGCCATTTTGCAATCTAAGTCTATATAAACCATGTGACCCCCGGGGCATGACCAGTTTTGACCCCAGGGGCATAATTTGAACATTATTTGTAGAGGACCACTATACGATGTTACATACCAAATATGACCACTATACAATGTTACATACCAAATATGAAATCTCTGGGCCTTGCGGTTTCAGAGGAGAAGAAATTTAAAGTTTTTTTGCTATTTAAGTCTATATAAACCATGTGACCCCTGGGCTTTCTAAGATCGGCCGATACCTATATCAGTGACTGTCCGAAAGTTTCGTTACCCAGTTTGTAATATGCCCGTTTTGGTTCCGATGCTTGCTGAACACATGAAATTTTTTTATATAAGTACATTCTTTTATATAATCACATTATTTTATACATGATAGCATCATATATATACTTCTGAAATGCAAACAGATAAATATTTTAACATAATGAAAAATTTATAGAAATTGACACCGAAAGTCACATATTTTTCGTGGTATAAACAAAAACAACTGTCAAACGAAAATTATAAATACGAGCAAAAAGGGAATGCTTACTGAAAGAAAATCCGAGCCATATAAATAACCGTCACCAGATCGTACATATGATAAACCAGCTTAAATCCTTATAATAAGGAGATTAAACACTAGTAAGTAAAACAAGAAAGTGAAAGAATTGTATTTTTATTCTGAAATTTCTGAATATATTAATATTTGTCTATAAAATCAGAACATAATTCATTAGAGGATAATGTGATGCTTTTCATTTCAATGCTTGAACTACGAAATTGTATTGCTTAAATGTACAATTAATATATTAGTATAAGTAATATTATTTACATGTATTTGTGTTTGTCCATATTTCTATATATACTTACAGTATACATGTACAGTGATTTTTTTACAATTTCACAGCCTTGGACTCGCTGGACTAAAAATCTATGAGTCCCAAAGTTAAATGTGTGAGTTCAAACATTTTCGTTTATTCAAATGGGAATATAAGCAGTCAGTTAATAAGACGAGTAAGGCAATAATGCAATTAACTCTTTATTATATATAATAAGACAAGTAATTTTTAACTTTGTATTTTTTGAGAAGCATGTCTAGCTAGAGTAAGTATAATGTTACCATACCATTGCACCTTTTAGCGAACGTACACAAAGTGCAGTACATGTTACTAAATTGTGTAGTTCCATTGTATATGCTCACCAACTAAACAACTTCTCCCAATCCCAATCTTTATTCTATTAACATATTTTTTTCGGACGATTTTTCTTTTCTTTTCGGACCCATATTGCAGACGAACTTTAAAAAAAATTTCCCCCAAAAATAAATATTACTTTACCTTCACACCATTACGTTTAGAAACGTCGCGACTATTGCCATTGGATATTCGCAATTGATTACATGTATCCAATGAGAATGGTCGTAATAAAAATAGACGGAACGGTGCGATGGTAAATTTTACCCTCTATTATGACAGTACTCGTACACAAAATGCTTCGAAACTGCCGGACAGGACTCGCCATTTACAAAATGCATACGTCCTGCGAATAAACTGACACTTTGCGTCTACGGCAATCTTTCTGCGTCCTGGACGCAGAGGTAAAAAAATCACTGCATGTAAGTAAATGAACATACAAGTCATGAAGTACATGTATGATGTGTCAGTCCCTTAGTTTTGAAGCCTCAAGACACTTTAATAGTTGAGTAATATACTTAATATGTGTGCCATTTTGCTTATGAATGTGTGCACCCTGAGTGTTTCTTCATGATCAGCATACTAATAAGAATCCATTCAGTAATTACACAGTTTTGACATTAATTTTACCTAACACTGAAAAGTATGGCCTACTAGGTTGGGTTGCACATATACTGGAAAGTTTTGTATGTATATTGTTAAAGAGAATTGCTACAAATCACTCGGAATGCTTCCCTTGGGGTCAAACCTGGTGCTCAACACAGTACACACGTTTTTCTGACTGTGCCAGTTGGTGGTGATGCAGCTTAAATTACCAGCATATACAGCCTCAATTACCAGCATATACAGCCTCAATTACCAGCATAAACATTGTTGACATGAAGATGATTGGAAACAAAGATAATAAATAAGACACTTATTGTTGATCTAACGTGTGTTGTCCCAGAGCTGAAAACGTTGCAGGGTGTGGGTGGCATTCTGTATACCTCTAGGGAACTGAATTTTGAAAAAGTGTGTTTAACTGAAATAATAACATTTAATTGTTAATATATTTAGTTTAACTGGTATAAATGGTGTATTAATTTTAAAATGCATAATTTATGTCACTTTTGATAAGTATTGTTCTGGAATTGCCTAAATATAGCTGTTTATTTTTTTAAGGGGTATGGTAGTTTTTCTTCACGTTTTCAAAAAGTACACTGTAAATTTGTTTCTAACTTTTTATTTTAGTCAAATATATGTTATAGATGAAAAATAAATAAAAAGATTTAAGTCAAAAAACATACCAGTCCAGGAAAACCAAAATCTTTAAGACAACAGATTATTTTGTCTGTTCTGTCAGCTTCAAGTTTATGCTGAGCTTCCATAGAAAATTGATAAATATCAATACTTTTCTCTTCTTTAACGCCTTATGTTGCCTTATTTTATAATCTTCAATCATTACTTGTATAAAAGACACCAACATTTTGGATATATTTGCAACTATAATTGAGTAATGATTTTTTTTTCATTCATCGGGTAAATGAATTTTGATGGAAAAATGGAAAAGGGGTTGTCCTGAACATTTTCAAAAAAAACTTTTTGTTTGCATGGAAACCACCCTCAAAATCTGTAATAAGATCAGTGATGTAATACAGATAATGGAAATAATATTTAAAATTAGGTTTGGAATATTGCCAATTACAGTTGTACTACCTTAAACTTTATAATATGGCTTCTTTTTGTGTAGGATACGCCCTAAAATTTATTTGTAAGTAACAAACAAATATTGTTCAAGCTTATTATCTAATTCAAACGGAATTATATACATGCCAGTTAACAAGTCACTCTACAATGAGCCCTGCAGAATAACCGATAAAGCGTGGTAGTTAGGATTTAGTAGGTCATACGATGCGTGCTTTCCATTTTCCATACTACAGTTTAAAATTAATACATTGCAGTAATTTGTTGTCAAAATAATCATAACAAGGATATCATAAAACTAATGGATGCTTCCCAATGCGCTTTGTCAAGCAATATAAATGCAATGAGAAGGGCAAAGATATTAAAATGGCTAAATATCAATAGAAATATGTACTATATTTCAGAAATTTTCATTGTTCCATAACTCTAAGAAAAATCATTAAGTGGAACATCCTGCTAATATACACACTTCCTCTTGGCAATGAAGCTTCCCATTAAATTACATTCAAATCTGGCCAGTAGTTGCTGAGAAATAGCGCAGACAAGAAAGTCAAGGATTGTGCACTATATACTGATTTCAGAAATCTTCAAAATCCCATAACTCTAAGAACAAGAGGGCCATGATGGCCCAAAGGGCTCACCTGAGTACTGGCAAAGATGAAAGCCTTACTGTTGTGAAAGGCTTCCTATGTACGCCATAATGTCCTTAATTTGTCTAGATGATTTACTCTCATACATAGAAAAAGTAAGGATCTGGATATATTTTCTCTACCCTGGTATCCAACTGTTCGCAGGCAATTTCGGAGGAATAGTGTTAATGCTGCAATTCTGAAAGATAATGGCGACCGCCCTGCAAAGGTCATGTCATGCTTGCTTTCAAAGAGTAGAGTGTATTGCCATTTACCCGTCATATATTGAAATTCGCTTAAGACTTTATGGTCCTAGACAAATGGTGCAAGTTTGGTCCAGACTGGTTGAAAATGAACTCCCTGTCTGGCAACAAATTTGTTTTGGGGTATTAATTTTCACAATTAAGGGGATATAACTGCTATGTTCGTGGCCTGTCTCATTTGCTGCTTGTGCTGAGATCTTATGGCCATACAAAACATATAGAAGTTTTAAAAAGATTGAATGAAAAATGAAATCTCAATGCACGAAAAAGGCAATTTTTGCATGTTTTTTCACTAACAAAGGGGCCATAACTCCGATGTTTGTTGCCCAATCTGATCTATTGTTCGCTTCTGTTGCAGACCTATGATCACATACAAACTGTGGCAATTTGGTCAAGATTGGAAGAAAAATAAAGTCTCTATGAACAAAAAAGGCAATTTTTGCATTTTTTTCAACATACAAGGGGCCATAACACCGGTGTCTGTGGCCTAACCTTATCCATTTTTAGCTTCTGCTGAAATCTTTTGGTCACACAAAAACTGTGGAAGTTTGGTCAATATCGGAAAAAAAAACAAGTCTTAATCAAGGTAAAATGGCAATTTGTGCCTATTTTTCAACAAAAAAGGGGGAATAACCCTGGTGTTTGTGGCCCAATCCGGCCCAATGTTGACTTCTACTGTGATCTTTTAATAATACACAAACCGTGGAAGTTTGGTCAAGATTGGTAGAAAAATGAAATCTCTATGAACGAAAAAGGCAATGTTTGCATTTTTTCTCACAAATGGCCCATTATAAATACGAGATTTTATGGTCATACACAAACTGTGCAAGTAAGGTCCATAAGGCCCTAGGTCCCTCAAGTGAGTGGCCAAGGAATTAAATTGTTATGAGCAAGTTACATGAAGATTCGGCAAAAATTGTGGCCGCTAGATTGTTTGTAAGCTTGTTTTTTGTGACCTGGTTCGAACTTGTCTGATATATCATTGCAACAAAATTAATGTTCTGAGAAAGTTTCATGATGATTGGGATACAAATGTTGCCTCTAGAATTTTCACAACCTTTTTTAAATTTTCAATATATCCATATAAGGAAAACTGAACCCCTCCCCCTGGAGGCTATGTTTTTCAACGGTCCGGAACCATTTTCTTACTAGGCCAAGATATAACATGAACAAACGTTCTGAGCAAGTTTCATTGGGCAAAAATTGGGCAAAAATTGTGACTTCTAGAGTGTTCACAAGCTTTGAACTAAAGCCATATAAGGATAACTTCCCGCACCCCCCTGGCAGCCATGTTATTTAACGGACTGGGAATATTTTCGAACTCAGCCGAGATATCATAAGAACAAAGGATCTGAGCAAGTTTCATGTTGATTGGGCAAAAAATGTGACTTCTAGAGTGTTCACAAGCTTTTCCTATAGCCATATAAGGAAAACTGCCCCCCACCCCCTGGCGGCCTTGTTTTTCATTGGATTGGAATCATTTTCAAACTCAGCCAAGATAGTGTTTTATCCAGACCTAATCAGCGCGGCGCTGAGCCACAACCCTTTATTGATCCACCACCCTGCCCTTTTCAAAGGCAATTTAGAGCCTCTTGCCCTCTCATCTATCGACTATATTGATTGGGCCCTTTGTGATGGCATGTTATTTTAAACTAATCTGTGACCAACTGATAAGATCAGCAGTAGGGGTAGTCAGATTACGAGTTTGTGTCCAGACACAATAACAAGAGGGCCATGATGGCCCTACGTCGCTAATCTGAGTTTAAGACATCATACTGGCTAATAACAAGAGGGAAAAATAGCACTAAACGCCTTACCTGAGTATAAAGATCTGGGCCTTGCAGTTTCAGATGTTTTTTTAGTCTATATAAACCATGTGACGCACAGGGCATGGCCACCTTGTACCCCTGGGGCATCATTTGAACAATATTTGTAGTGGACCACTTTTCAATGTTACATAGCCAATATGATTCCACTGGGCCTTGCGGTTTCAGAGGAGATTTTTCAAGTCATTTTGCTATTTAAATGTATATAAACCATGTGGCCCCCAGGGGGTGGCCAATTTTTACCCCAGGGACATCATTTGAACAATCTTTGTAGAGGACCACTCCACAATGTTTCACGCAAAATATAAAACCTCTGGGCCTTACGGTTTCAACAAGGACGATTTTTATGGCCCACTTGCCATATAAGTCTATATAAATCATTTGACACCCCGGGTCATGGCCACTTTTTACCCCAGGGGCATCATTTCAACAATCTTTGTAGAGGGCCACTATACAATGTTACATATCAAATACGAAAACATTGCGGTTTCAGAGGAGATTTTAAAGTCATTTGGCTATTTAAGTCTATATAAACAATGTGACCCCCAGGGCTGGGCCAGTTTTGACCCCTGGGACATCATTTGAACAATCTTTGCAGAGGACCACTATAAAATGTCACATACCACATATGAAATCTCTATGCCTTGCAGTTTCAGAGGAGAAGATTTTTAAAGTCATCTTGCTATTTAAGTCCATATCAACCATGTGAGCCCTGGGGTGTGGCCAGTTTTGACCCCAGGGGCATAATTTGAACAGTCTTTGTAGAGGACCACTATACAGCGTTACATACCAAATATGAAACCTCTGGGCCTTGCAGTTTCAGAGGAGAAGATTTTTAAAGCCATTTTGCTATTTAAGTCTAAATAAACCATGTGACCCCTGGGGTGTGCCCAGTTATGACCCCAGGGGCATCATTGGAACAATCTTTATACAGGACCACTATACAATGTTTCCAACCAAATATAAATCCTCTGGGCCTTGTGGTTTCAGAGGACAAGTTTTTTAAAGTCATTTTGCTATTTACGTTTATATTAACCATGTGAGCCCCGAAGTGTGGACAGTTTTGACCACTGGGGCATCAGTTTCAGAGGAGAAGATTTTTAAAGCCATTTTGCTATTTAAGTCTATATAAACCATGTGACCCCTGCAGTGTGCCCAGTTATGACCCCAGGGGCATCATTGGAACAATCTTTGTACAGGACCACTATACAATGTTACATACCAAATATGAAATCTTTTTTGGGTAATGAACCTTTCCATAAAGTTTTGTTGAAATCCGGCCAGTAGTTGCTGAGAAATAGCCTGGACAATTAAATCAAGAATTGCACACTATATTGTATTTCTTGTGCTTGTCCGAGTTACTGGCTTTTCTTTTTCTAAAACAAGAAATATTGAAATTCCACGAAAACCAAATTTTTCTAACAAAATGCATTAAAGTCAGCACATCAATAAAATTTTTCGTAAAAGTGACCTTGACCTCACCCACCCCATATGCAATCCCAAGCGAGGTCTCAATATAAGGTATCTATGTATTAAGTTTCATTAAAATATCTCAATGCGTTCTCAAGTAATTGATCGGAAACCGTTTTTCTATTTTTGAGTAACAGTGACCTTGACCCCACCCACCCAATATGCAATCCCAAGCGAGGTCTTGATATAAGGTATCTATGTATAAAGTTTCATTTAAATATCTCAATGCATTCTCAAGTCAGTAGCAGAAACCGTTTTTCTATTTTAGTAACAGTGACCTTGACCCTATATGCAATCCCAAGAGAGGTCTCGATATAAAGTATGTATGTATTAAGTTTCATTAAAATATCTCATGCGTTCTCAAGTTATTGAGCGGAAAGACTGGGCAAAAAATGTGACTTCTAGAGTGTTATATTTTGTTAATTATTAAATCATGAAGTTTTTTATCAATAAAACACTGCGTTCAAATTACCTTGCAATTATTTTTCCATTTTGAAGAACAATAAACACCCTTAAAAACATTAGTCATTAACATTGACGAAATATACATGCCTTGGAATTAAAATGGAAACTAAGTAAGAATGGAAAACTTATTGGATATTAACATTTTAAGAATGGCTTTCAGTACAATGTATGTTTATTTCTTTGAACATTTGAGCCGGCCCATATCTCATTTGAAACCGTCAATTTGGCCTGCTGCCAGCTCTTAATGACAACCCTGCCCCAGGGGCATAATTTGAACAATCTTTGTAGAGAACCACTACACCAAATTACATACCAAAATAAGAAACCTCTGGGCCTTGTGGTTTCTGAGGAGAAGATTATTAAAGTCATTTTGCTATTTAAGTCTATATAAATCATGTGACCACTGGGGCGTGACAAGTTTTGGCAAGGGGCATAAATTGAACAATATTTGTAGAGGACAACTATAGGATGTTACATACCAAATATGAAACCTCTGGGCCTTGCGGTTTCAGAGCAGACGATTTTTAAAGACATTTTGTTATTAAAGTTTGTATAAACCATGTGACCCCCAGGGCGTGGCCAGTTTTGACCCCAGGGGCATAATTTGAACAATCTTTGTAGAGGACTACTATACAATGTTACATACCAAATATGAAACCTCTGGGCCTTGCAGTTTCAGAGGAGATTTTTAAAGTCATTTTGCTATATATTCTACATAAACCATGTGACCCCGGGGCGTGGCCCGTTTTGACCCCTGGGACATAATTTGAACAAACTTTGTAAAGGACCACTAAAGGATGTTACATACCAAATATGAAACCCCTGGGCCTTGCAGTTTCAGAGGAGAAGATTTTTTAAGTCATTTTGCAATATTTTGCTATTTTTAAGTTTATGTAAACCATGTGACCCCCGGGGGCGTGGCCAGTTCTGACCCCAGGGGCATAATTTGAACAATCTTTGTAGAGGACCACTATAGAATGTTACATACCAAATATGAAACCTCTGGGCCTTGCAGTTTCAGAAGATTTTTCAAGTTTACACTTTTTAAATCTATTTTTAGCTCTGGTGACCTACATATGCAGCGGACCGTTTGAACAACTTTGAAAAAAGGTCACCCAATGATAATTCCTGTTAAGTTTGGTGAAAAGGTGCCAAGTGGTTTAGGAGATGTTGTTTGAATGAAAAGTTGATGACGGACACACTGACGCACGGACGAACGACAACGGGCGATCACAAAAACTCACCATGAGCACTTTGTGCTTAGGTGAGCTAAAAATGGATTCATTTTCACCATTTTCCACTATCGTTGGCAAAGAGTGGACAATTTGCCACTGTGGTATTTTGATGGCAAAGGATGAAAATTTTGCCATCGATTTTCACCATTTTCCATCCCAAGTAGGAAATGATGTAAATTTTTACATCATTTTCTACTGATGAAATTTTGGATGGCAAACAAAAATTTCGTCCAAATACTCCACCGTTTGCCATCGATTTTCACCATTTTCCATCGAAAGTGGCAAACCGTGTAAAATTTACATCGTTTTCTACTGGTGGAATTCGATGGAAACGATTAAATTTTTGTCCAAATACTTCAACGATCGCCATCAAATTCCACAAAATGCCATCAACAATGTAAATTCTTTCACTGTCCCTTTTTTTCATCGTTTGCCACTGACTTTCCACCAAATTTCATGTCTAAATACTACACCATTTGCCACACTTTTTTCCATGGCAAACGATGGAAAACATAGCATATTTACAGATGGGTATAGCTTATATGTAAAATTTCTAAGTGTAAAAAGGCCCATAATTTAGACAAATTTCAAACTAGAGTTATCAAAATTGGCCCATGAGTTCATTTTAATATTGGGAATAAGTGCTCCAAGTTTGAATGAAATCCCTGAGGCCATTCCTGAGAAACCAGCTAACCAAAAAACTTTAACCTGTCCATAAAGCTTATGTAAAATTTCTAAGTGTAAAAAGGCCCATAATTTTGACAAATTTCAAACTAGAGTTACCAAACTTGGCCTATAGCTTCAATTCAATGTGGGGAATGCATGTTTAAAGTTTGAATAAAATCCTTCAAGCCATTCCTGAGAAACTAGCTAACCAAAAAACTTTAACCTAGCTCGGACGCCGATGCCTACGCGAGTAGAATTGCTTGCCTTTTCTTCGAAAGTCGAGCTAAAAATCATTGAAGTGAAACATCCTGGTAGTATGCACACCTTCTCTTGGTAATGAAGCTTCCCATAAAATTTCATTGAAATCGGCCAGTAGTTGCTGAGAAATAGCCAGGAAAAGAATTGTAAACTATATGATATAGTTCAGAAATTTCAGAAGTCCAAAACTCCAAGAAAAATCATTGAAGAGGAACATCCAGCTGATATGCACAACTCCTCTTGGCAATCAAATGAAATCTGGCTAGTAGTTGCTAACAAATAGGCAGGACAAGAATTTATGCACAATATACTAATCTCAGAAATTGTCATATACTAATCTCAGAAATTGTCAAAGTCCCATAACTTTGAGAAAAATCATTGAAGCGTAAAGTCATGGAAATATGCAAAACTCCTCTTGGTAATGAAGCTTCCCATAAAGTTTTGTTGAATTCCAGCTAAAATGTAGTTGCTGACAAATAGCCCGGACAAGCAAGTCAAGAATTGTGCACTATATACTTATTTCAGAAATTTTCAAAGTCCCATAACTCTGAGACAAATCATTGAAGCATAAATTTCTGGTAGTATGCACACCTCCTCTTGGTAATGAAGCTTCCCATAAGTTTTGTTGAATTCCAGCGAGTAGTTGCTGAGATATAGCCCCGACAACAAAGTGGGACGGAAGGACATACAGGGAGAAGGATAGACGGACAAAGCAGCAACTATAATTATGCTCCCCCAAAATTGTTCTAGGAGCATAAAAACTAGGGATGTCAACCAATAATCGAATATTCAATTACATATATATATATAATTCTGCATAACAAACTAGTTTAATTCTATAATCCGCGATCATTATGTTTTCACAGTTACCTAATTTGACACGTTACGGTAACATGTTATTTAACACCATTGATACCCATATGTGCAGTGGGAGATAACAGATTAAGCAAACTGTGACAATCGAGACGTAAACGGACCCTAAGAAGAGACCGATATGTGCGCAGTTTGTACGAAACATTATTTGGGTGCTTAACTGAAGCTAATTGGAGACCGAAGTTTTCACACTGACGCTAATTGGAGATGAATGTTTGAACAATGTATGGTGCATTATGCAGTTTAGGTGTTACTATTAATTTAATTTCATTCCTTTAATTAGCGGTGCATTAACAACAACATTTTTCATGCCGACATTAAAGCATTTATTCGCTCAATATAACAAACAAAAATGAGTAAAACAGCACAGGTATATATTCTATGTGTTTCCCGATTAATCTCAAAGTCTTCTAGTTCATTAACGTGTTTATTAAATTGTCAGATTGCTTTGTGAATTGGGTGTCTGATTTGCGATGTTTGAAGTGTATAGATCTGTTGTACTATTAATAAATGTATGACAAAGTAAATAATTTGAAATAAAATTTAAGAACTGTTTTCTATGTTGTTCTATTATGACATCAATGAATCGGATGATGATGATGATGGTAATGATGATAATGATTATGATGATGGAAAAATTCGTCTTAAATTCATAGAGTCGACAACGATAACAACGGTTTTTAACGACACAGTAATTCATTTACCTATTATACATCCTGGATAAATAAACAAAGACTCGGACATTTAAAAAAACGAACGAATATTCTAATATTAATCGAATATTGAATTCGAATATTCGAATAGCGTTTTGGTATTCGTTGCCATCCCTAATAAAAACCTAAGCCACGCCGATGCATTTATTAGTCAGTTTTTTACTAGTATTTGTTAACCTCTATATCCTCTAGTTTTTTGGCATGTTCCTTCACATTGATAAGCATTGATGGACTGAAGTCGGAATTGGTCTCCACACAATGAGGCATACTCCCCACCTGGACGAGTTGAACAAACATAACATCGGATCTGAGCACTGCATGCTAAAAAACAAAAAGAGACAAATTGCAACAAGATGGTACCTGAGTACTGGCAATGACACTTACATAACACTTATATAGTTTCTTGGCCAAAGAGAACAGTTTGGAAAAGAAAACAAAGGGACTCAGGGTAACTCATAATCATACAATCTTCTAGAAATTCTACAACTACACATAGCTAGAACAAGAGGGCCAAATGGCCCTGGATCGCTCACCTGAGGTTTATTAGTCAAACAATTTTCCATGTGTTAGATTTTTATACGGATATGGATATACTGATACGGACTGATGGAAATGCAGCCTTAATCATCATGGTTTGAAAAACTTAAGTGACAACAGACATTCAAAATGTTGAATATTGAAATTGAAGCTTCTTCTTGAATTTGACCTAGTGACCTAGTTTTTGACCCCACATGACCCAGAATCAAACTCGACCGATATATCATTAAGACAAATGTTCTGATCAAGTTTCATGAAGATTGGGCAAAAAATGTTACTTCTAGAGTGTTAACAAGCTTTTTCTTCAATATAACCTAGTGACCTAGTTTTTGACCCCACATGACCCAGAATCAAACTCAGCCGAGATATTATTAGGACAAATGTTCTGACCAAGTTTCAAGAAGATTGGGCAAAAAATAAGACTTCTAGAGTGTTCACAAGCTTTTCTGGCAGCCATGTTTGTCACCGGACCGGAACCATTATTGAACTCCGCCGAGATATCATCAGAACAAAGGTTCTGAGCAAGTTTCATGTTGGTTGGGCAAAAAATGTGACTTCAAGAGTGTTCACAAGCTTTTTCTATAGCCATATGAGGAAAACTGCCCCGCCACCTGGCGGCCATGTTTTTCAATGGAGCGGAACCATTTTCAAACTCGGCCGAGATATCATAAGAACAACGGTTCTGATCAAGTTTTATGTTAATTGGGCAAAAATTGTGACTTCTCGAGTGTTCACAAGCTTTTTCTATAGCCATATAAGGGAAACTGCCCCGCCCCTGGCGGCCATGTTTTTCAACGGACCGGAACCATTTTAGAACTAGGCCAAGATAGACCTAGTTTTTACCCCACATGAACCAGTTTCCAACTCGGCCGAGATATCATAAGAACAAAGGTTCTGAGCAAGTTTGATGTTGATTGGGCAAAAATTGTGACTTCTAGTGTTCACAAGCTTTTCCTATGGCCATATAAGGAAAACTGCCCCGCCCCCTGGCAGCCATGTTTTTCAACGGACCGGAACCATTTTCGAACTCGGCCAAGATATCATTAGAACAAATGTGCTGAGCAAGTTTTATGTTGATTGGGCAAAAAATGTGACTTCTAGATTGTTCACAAGCTTTTTCTTCAATTTCACCTAGTGACCTAGTTTTTGACCCCACATGACCCAGTTTCGAATTTGGCAGAGATTTCATTTGGGCAAATGTTCTGACCAAGTTTCATTAAGATTGGCCAATAAATGTGGCCTCTAGAGTGTTCACAAGGTAAATGTTGAGGACGCACGGCGCATGACACACGACGGACAAAAGGTGATCACAAAAGCTCACTATGTGCTCAGGTGAGCTAAAATGAATCTCCATAGTTAAAAGAAGCAAATGTTTATTTAGAGGTAGTCAATTAACATATTTGTTGTGATTAATATTTGCAATATTATCACAAATTTTGTTAATCCTAGTTCTCTTGGATGAAATGATTAATGAGATTGTAGAACATTGTAAAGACAGTCCGGAGAAGAATTAGTACAAGGTCATCCTTCAAACATTGTGTGTTTGTGGTTGCGCAACCCAACATTTTAGAGGTGGGTCAGTAGGTTATTTTTTTCCGCGTAGATATCTGAGAGCACTTTTGACATAGATTTTTGTAAATGTGTACCAATGAAAAGGTATAAATTTGGAGCGATAAGTTAATCATGCAGCAGTAAAATTGAATACCATTATTCTATTGGGAACATTTTCTAGCGCGGGAGGATTTTAGGGAATGCAAACTTACAAAACTGGTTTAATGTCTACCAATAACTGTTGCATACTTCTTGGAATTAAAATTCACAGAATTGTTTAAATAAGCGGTTAAAATAAAGTTATAAACATATCCTTGACATACACTCTACAATTGAGCATATTATGAACATATTTTCTCACTGTATGACATGAACAGAATATTATATTCTTTTCCAGAATGAAAAAACTATTTTGTTTAGCCTAGCCTAGCGGCATGCTATATATAAACAGCAAATGTATAATGCTTCGATTTATTCTAGTGAGTTAAACACACTCAAGATCATTCTAAAAATAGTGCGCATTTATGCATCAATCTGCGTCCAGAGAATCATAAGTCAGAATATTTCAATACTGCAAAACCATTTATATTCGTCGGCATGAAATTTCGTGGTTTGTTGACAAATGAAAATTTTGTGGGCAATTAAATTTGTGGATTTTCAATTTTATTAATTAAAAAAACACATCTAGAAATGCGTCAATCGTATCGCTGTTTTCTGTTTGTAACACAGTCATAAATGGAGCGTCCCCGCGGTAAGTGGGCCCTATTAACGACCTGTCAATTAAGCAATAGACTCTTGTTATGAAATACTGCAAAACCATTAATAATCGTGGGGCACTAATTTTTGTGGATTTCGAGGATGGAACGAACCACGAATTTTAGTTGCTAACAAATAATTATTCGGCTAGCTATTTTTTTCGGCTGAATTTGCGCTCTAAGATGTAGTTTTCTAGTACGTATACCTGCATGAAGACAATATAATGTTTATAGTAGTTAAATGAAGTATAAGAGTTTGTTTAGTGTTCTGGCAAGGCCGCGAAATTGCCATTTTATCGCATATTTTTCACAAATGTCGCCAAAAATTGGTCTAGTAGCGTTTTTTGTCGCAAACAAAATTTCATGGGACGAATCGTCAAAAATGCGAAAAAAAATGGGGGACGAATATCAAATCTCTCGAAGTGTACCGAGTACGAATCAAGCATCAGATTGAGGTCTGCTTTCTGATTGGTTTAATTAAATATGGCGCTACAATCTTAGCCAATCGATAACATAATGCGTTCGAGCTTTATCTCCATATTGAAAAGTATTCGCTTTGTTTTCCAAGATGGAGTCGTCTGCTGCGTCGCCTAAGAAAAAAAGCCTCGATCGTTATATTGAGTATTTTCTCCTCGCAAAACATCAAAACATAAGAGTTTGTTGGTAACGATACGAGTCTGGCCGTTGCTTCGCATGATGCCTGCAGCCCTATTAATAAAGCCGGTGACGGTCTGGAAGTTTCTCTGACAGAAACTCAAAGTGGCAGTGTCACGAATTTGACGTAAAAACCTGAACGAAAATTCAAATTCTTGGTTTAAATAGCACAGATGGCTTGCCTATAATGTTGAAGAAAGTTTTATGATGCGTTCACTTTTTATTAAGCACAAAAAGAATAACATTTTCCACTGAAAGTCACTAATCTTAAGTATATTAGTTATATCAGTTATTTGTTTTGAACAGTTTATAATTTTAAAAAAACAACATAAACTGTGTTTCTAATGTTAAGTGCTGTTGGTTAACTCATACCTACCACTGACACTTATACAGGACACAGCTAGTCAAGGTAAATAAATATTGTTATTGATTTTATTATTTGTAGGAAATTGTAGGTGTATTTTGTTTGTGTCTCAACAAAATTTGAGATGTCCCCAATTTTTCATGAGCTGCGAGACAAATGTCTCACCAGGACACTGGTTTGTTTATGATAAATACATTACCTGAAACATGATGTGTGATAAATACATTACCTGAAACATGATGTGCATTTATATCATAACAAGGCTTAATTGACAGGTCGATAATGGGGCCCACTTACCGAGGGGACGCTCCGTTTATGACCGTAAGGTGTTACAAACAGAAAACAGTGTTACGATTGATGAATTTCAAGATGTTTTTTTTATTCATAAAATTGAAAATCCACGAATTTAAATGCCAACGAAATTACATTTTAAAAAAAAACACGAAATTTCATGCCGAAGAATATAAATGGTTTTGCAGTAAACATGGCACGTCACTTAGGGAAGTAGGTTTTGACTACAAACGTGTGAATTAAACAATGGGCCCGTCATCCGCCAAAAACAGAAGTCCTAAAACATGGTCCACGCTTTTTACATGGAGTGTTTACTATGCACATAGATCTTTACTAGTCTATCTGAAAGAAGATAGCATTGCATATACAGCGTTACTGCATAGGCAGATAAATCGGATATGTCAAATGTAAATAAGGTACACAGTATATTACACCGGAGCCTCGTTTAGAGTGTATGCAGATTAAATAGGGGCTACTTGTCACACCAAAATAAAACTGGATATTAAACTGATTCATTTATGATATAAATGCACATCATGCTTCAGGTAATGTATTTATTATAAACAAACTCTTCTACTTCATTTAACTACTATAAACATTATATTTACATGTCTTCATGTATGTATACGTACTAGAAAACTACATCTTAGAGCGCAAATTTGGCCACCCTAAAAAGCTAGCCGAATTATTATTCGTTGGAAACTTAAAGACAAATGTCACTATTGTTAACAAGAGGGCCAAATGGCCCTGGGTCGCTCACCTGAGTTTCATGAGTCAAACAATTTTCCATGTGTTAGATTTTTATACGGATATGGATATACTGATACGGACTGATGGAAATGCGGCCTTAATCATCATGGTTTGAAAAACTTAAGTGACAACAGACATTCAAAATTTGGGAAGTACATATTGAAATTGAAGCTTTTCTTCAATTCGACCTAGTGACCTAGTTTTTGACCCCACATGACCCAGATTCAAACTTGGCCGCAATACCATTGGGACAAATGTTCTGACAAAGTTTCATGACGATTGGGCAAATAATATAACTTCTAGAGTGTTAACAAGCTTTTTCTTCAATTTGACCTAGTGACCTAGTTTTTGACCCTACATTACCCAGATTCAACTCGGCCAAGATACCATTAAGACAAATGTTCTGACCAAGATTCATGAAGATTGGGCAAAAATGTGACTTCTACAGTGTTAACAAGCTTTTTCTTAAATTTGACCTAGTGACCTAGTTTTTGACCCCATATGACCCAGATTCAAACTCTGCCGCGATATCATTGGGACAAATGTTCTGACCAAGTTTCATGAAGATTGGGCAAAAAATGTTGCTCCTACAGTGTTATCAAGCTTTTTCTTCAATTTGACCTAGTGACCTAGTTTTTTGACCCCACATAACCCATATACGAACTCGGACGAGATATCATTAAGACAAATGTTCTGACCAAGTTTCATGAAGATTGGGCAAAAAATGTGACTTCTACAGTGTTAACAAGCTTTTTCTCCAATTTGACCTAGTTTTTGACCCCACTTGACCCAGATTCGAACTCAGCCAAGATATCATTGGGACAAATTTTCTGACCAAGTTTCATGAAGATTGGGCAAAAAATTTGACTTCTACAGTGTTAACAAGCTTTTTCTTCAATTTTACCTAATGACCTAGTTTTTGACCCCACATGACCCAGATTCGAACTCGGCCGAGATATCATTGAGACAAATGTTCTAATCAAGTTTCAATCTTTGGAGAGGACCACTATGCAATGTTACGTACCAAATATAGGAAATATAGGAAAGCTGTGGGCCTAGTCATTCAGTGGAGAAGATTTTTTAAGTCATTTTGCTATTTAAGTCTACATAAACCATGTGATCCCCAGGACTTGACCGGTTTTGACCCCAGGGCCATAATTTGAATTTGTAGAGGACCACTATACAATGTGAGGTTTCAGAGGAGAAGAATTTTAAAGTCATTTTGCTATTTAAATTTATATTAACCATGTGACCCCTGGGGTGTGGTCACTTCTGACCCATGGGGCATAATTTGAACAATCTTTGTAGAATACCACTATAGGATGTTATATACCAAATACGACACCTGTGAGCTTTGCGGCTTCAGAGGAGAAGATTTTTAAAGACATTTTGCTATTTAAGTTTATATAAACCACGTGACCCCCGGGGCGTGGCCAGTTATGACCCCAGGGGCATAATTTGAACAAACTTTGTAGAGGACCACTATAAGATGTAACATACCAAATAAGAAACCTCTGGGCCTTGCGGATTCTGAGATGAAGATTTTTTAAGTCAATTTGTTATATAAGTCGACATAAATCATGTGACCCCTTGGGCATGGCCAGTTTTGACCCCAGGGGCATAATTTGAACAATCTTTTTAAAGGACCACTATAGGATGTTACATACCACATATGATACCTCTGGGCCTTGTAGTTTCAGAGGAGAAGATTTTAAAAGTCATTTTGCTATATATTCTATATAAACCATGTGACCCCCGGGTTGTGGCCTGTTTTGATCGCAGGGGCATAATTTGAACAAACTTTGTAAAGGACCACTAAAGGATGTTACATACCAAATATGAAACCTCTGGGCCTTAAGCTTTCAGAGAAGAAATTTTTTTAAAGACATTTTGC
Organism: Congeria kusceri; assembly: GCA_027627225.1. Lineage (NCBI taxonomy): Eukaryota > Metazoa > Mollusca > Bivalvia > Myida > Dreissenidae > Congeria > Congeria kusceri. The sequence continues at coordinate 39,261,234 of CM051025.1, forward strand.
TATTTTAGTCTTGTGGTTTCAGAGGAGAACATTGTTAAAGTCATTTTGCTATATATTCTATATAAACCAGGTGACCCCCGGGGCGTGGCCTGTTTTGACCCCAGGAGCATAATATGAACAAACTTTGTAAAGGACCACTAAAGGATGTTACATACCAAATATGAAACCTCTGGGCCTTGTGGTTTCAGAGATTTTTAAAGTCATTTTGCAATATATTCTATATAAATCATGTGACCCCCGGGGCGCGGCCAGTTTTGATCCCAGGGGCATAATATGAACAATCTTGGTAGAGGACCACTATAGGCTGTAACATACCAAAAATGAAACCTCTGGGCCTTGTGGTTTCAGAGAAGATTGTTCAAGTCATTATTTTCGTAAAGCCTTCAGCTTTCACATGTATAGATAGCATTCCGTTCTGGACGTATGAGGGGATCCGCACTTTAAACAGCGAAAAAATCTACTACGCTCTGACCTACACATGCACATGCGCAGTCGCAACGGAAGTGATACACCAGAACATTCATAAAAAGTTTTGGCGTTGGGGGATTCAGACGTACATATTTTTGGCTTGTCAATTTAAACTTTTTTCATTATTTTCTTTTGGACAACGAAGATATCGTGTAATTAGGTGACAATTCATTATTTGAAGGTGAGTTTCCCTGTTGTTCTGACACTGTTATGGAGCAGCCGTCCAAGAAAAGTAAATCCAAACCTTAATTGATATTTTGTATGACTACCCTGAAAAGGAGTGTTTCGAAAGGAAGTAAGTCTTCTGACAAAAAGCATATGTCTTCGGACAAGAAGAATATGTCTTAGGACAGTAACGACAATACTTTTTGACATTACGAAGTTGTCACAGAAGGACATTTTGTCTTTGAGGAATTTGCTTGGCATTTTACCTTCGGGTATTTTCGGAGCATGTTGTTAGCCACGTGGTACTAGAGGCCGACAATGTAGTTGAGGTACCATTTGAGCCATTGACGGTTGAATTTGATGCTAGAGATGTCACTGACAATGAGGATTATAGTGATTTAAATCATAGCTTTTCTAAAGCTTTGTTTGGTTCTAGAGACAGTCAGAATGACTATATAAGTAATGATGAAAGGGTTTTACCCAAATTGAAAGAACCTGAGAAAGGAAAATCTGTTAAAGACTCTCTTGCTAAGCTTATCAATGTGTGTTGCACAGTTCAATGTTATACAGATGTGCTCTTGAATAAGAATAAAATTCCAAAAAATTTGACAAGGCTACATTGTCTTTTGCGAACCAGGAGATATGGTGAATATTAGACAAGAAAGTACATGCTAATGACAGGCTTCTGGTCGATTTTCAGTCTTAAGTTTCTGCCGTATTGCGCCTATCATTCAGTTGGCGGAGTTATTGAAAAGCCATGTTTCTTCGGAGGCACTAACCGTGTTATCTGATTCTCTGACTCTGTTTGGACAGATTCAGTATCATTTATCTGTACGAAAAAGTTATCTAATTTGGCCATGTTTTAAGAAGAAGTATGCCAGTCTGTGTTAGACTTCTATGTCCATTACAACAACAACAACAACAAAATTTTATTTATAGTCGGGGATTCATAACTATCAAAACTTTAGCTATGTATAGCTATTGACTGACATAAATAGCATGATTATAAATAACATGATTATAAATAAAACAGCATGAGGATTGTGCTTTAGTGTCTAGGTTTATTAAAGTGTTTTTCTGTGTCAACTTCCAAAACCCTGTTATATTATTACAAGGGATGTGTCTGTTGTGTTGAACTATTTGTAAACATTAGTGCCTATATAGGTTTTATCCTTGAAGATGTTGACTTTGGAAACTGTTGCTCTTCTGGCTTTGGCTACGGCACCAAGAGCTCAGACCTTGATATCTTTGAGTATTGATAATATGTTTATTATAAATATGTTGAAAATGTCTCGATTAGGACATTCTTTTACATTGAAAGTGGAGCATTTTCATGATGAGGCGTTGTGTGCTATGCATACTCTTCTTGCCTATATTGACGCTACAAAACCCGTAAGGAAGTCACGGTATGTGCTTGTATCGTATAAAACTTTCAAGCAGGTGACTACTAGCACTGTTGCTAGATGGTTGAAGTCCATATTAGAGTTTTCTGGTATTGACTCTGACCATTTTAAGGCACATTCATTCAGAGGTGCTTCTACATCTGTAGCTTTTATCAAAGGATGTTCATTAAAGACTATTTTAGACACTGCAGACTGGAAGTTAGATAAAACATTTAGACAGTTTTATTATAGATGTACGTTGAATAGTTCTAGCAATGTATCTTTCAGTAATGCTGTTTTGTTTGGTTAGGCCCTATGTTAATATGTTATTACACTCATTAAATCAGTAGACATTTATTTTGGTTAACTTCTTTAGAAGTTTTGGTTTTGATGCCTTTAAAAATGCTATCTATGCATGTGAAAGCTGAAGGCTTTACGACAATAATGTGCCCTCATCCAAGCTTTAGCGCTGGATGAAGGTCATTATTGGAGTAAAGCCGGAGGCTGAGCATGTATAGACCCTCTTCTTGTTTATTGGCATTACTATATCATGTTATTATGCATAATGTTTTATCCATGTTTTGAGATTTTATATGATTTTATTCTTTCCCACCCTTTTGGTATTAATGGCAACAGAACCATGTTAAATATATAAATGTTCTGGTGTATCACTTCCGCTGCGACTGCGCATGTGCATGGGTAGGTCAGAGCATAGTAGATTTTTTTGCTGTTTAAAGTGCGGATCCCCTCATACGTTCAGAACGGAATGCTATCTATACATGCTTAGCCTCCGGCTTTACTCCAATAATGACCTTCATCCAGCGCTAAAGCTTGGATGAGGGCACATTTTGCTATATATTCTATATAAACCATGTAACCCTCGGGGCATGGCCCGTTTTGACCCCTGGGGCATACTTTGAACAATCTTTGTAGAGGACCACGTTTGGATGTTACATACCAAATATGAAACCTCTGGCCCTGCGGTTTCAGTGAAGATTTTGAAAGTTTACACTTTTTAAATCTATTTTTAGCTCTGATGACCTACAAATGCAGCAGACCGTAAAAATTTGAAAAACTTTGAAAGAGGGTCACCCAATGATCATTCCTGTGAAGTTTGGTGAAAATCTGCCACGTGGTTTAGGAGGAGCTGTTGTTTGAATGAAAAGATGACGACGGACAGACGCACGCACGCACGGACGGACGGACGATCACGAAAGCTCACCATGAGCACTCATGCTCAGGTGAGCTAAACAAGAGGGCCCTGAGATCCCTAGGACGCTCACCTGAGACCTTGTAACCCAATTGGAATTTGCATCCCCGAGGCGTGGCTTATTTTTATCCCAAGGGTATAATGTGAACAATCTTGAACAAACCTCTGGGCCTTGCGGTTTCAGGTAAAGATTTTTAAAGTAACTTTGCTATTTAAGTCTATATAAAGCATGTGACCCCTCAGGGTGCCACCAGATTTGACCCCAGGGGCATAATTTGAACAATCTTTGGAGACGACCACTATTCAATGTTACGTACCAAATATAGGAAAGCTGTGGGCCTGGCCATTTCAGGAGAAGATTTTTAAAGTAATTTTGCTATTTAAGACTATATAAACCATGTGACCCCCGGGGCGTGACCAGTTTTAACCCCAGGGGCATAATTTGAACAATATTTGTTGAGGGCTGCTATACCATGTTACATACCAATTAGGAAACCTCTAGGCCTTGCGGTTTTAGAGGAGAAGAATTTTCAATACATTTTGCTATTTTTAAGTTTATATAAACCATGTGACCCCCGGGACTTAATGAATTAATGCAGTTATTTCCAATAAAAATTCAGAAATAAGCTACTTTCAACACATTTTCAAACCTACTAATTAATTTTCATAAGAATTATGTAATTACGTGTTTTCTGTTCAAATATATCGCTACACTGCTCTGATATAAACATGACCTACTTTCCATATATGAATAGGAAACATGTGGGTCATCTAAATTTAATTGTAAATAAACTGACAAACATATTGATATTCAAAGTTTCAAACACATTTCAAATTAATAAATTTAAATGAAATGCATTTATAGTGGTTTATTTAAAATAATATATATACAGAGTCCCGACCGGCGCCAGTTCTTGCAAGTATTATTAGTTGAACACTAGGAACTAGTTTTTGGACATTTTTTGTTTAACGTCCATTTTTCCTCATTAGGGTCATTAAAAGAATATCATAGTTTCAAATTTTGATATCTTCTTAAAAAATAAACTGTTTTGAACTTGTGACTGAGTGTTCTGTTTGATGGATTACACTTTTCCAATGAAAGCCTTTCCTAAAAAAATAGTTGGATATCCCTACTAGTGTAGCTACTACAAGTATAGCTAGCGTCTTTATGAGATAAGATTTGTGCTGTCATCACCATGGTCGTGTATGACCGATTATGTATTATGTCCCTTAAAATAGCTTACCTAGAATTGAAGACAAACATATAATAATAATTATTATTATTTCATTGCAACTATATTGTGCCAACATCTTAATCCAGCGGAAATTTTAGGTTAGGACTAAAAACCGTACCGATTAAAAACAATGTAACTAAAAATCGTTCACATGTTTGTATGTCGTAAAAGAATGTCGTATAAATATTAAGTTAACTACATTTATACATTTATAATTTCAACGATATTATACTTTAAATTAATCAATTCTAAATACCTAAAAAATGTTGCTACCATTTGGTAAAAGAGAGTTACACAAAACATATAATGACCATTAATACAGAAAAGTGCGTTTCACTAAGTACCGGGCATAAGCAAAATATATATAAGCACATGCTTAGTTCCTACCTTCAAATTGTTAGAGAAAAAAATAATTACATGTAATCGAAACCAAGATATCTATATGTACACTCTTAATACCTGTATGTCTATACAAATACAGAAAAGTGAACGATATTTAGTCAATGCACATATATATATTAATACCTGTATGACTATAATTACAGAAAAGTGAACGATATTTAGTCAATATATATAAACTCCCTTAGTACCTACATAGGGTTAGGGTTAGGTTTAGGATTAGGGTTAGGATTGGGGTATCAATACAGAAAAGCTAACGATAGTTAGTCAATAGACATATACGCTGTTGGTACCTTGATGACAAGCTATACAGAAACTTTCATACGCTCTTAGTACCAAGATGACTACCAATACAGAAAAGTGAACGATATTTAGTCATTAGACACATACGCTCTTAGTACCTACATGACTATAAATACAGAAAAGTGAACGATATTTAGTCATAAGACACATACGCTCTTAGTACCTAGATGACTATCAATACAGAAAAGTGAACGATATTTAGTCAAAAGCCACATGCGCTTTTAGTACCTAGATGACTTTCAATACAGACAAGTGATTGTACCCGGCGCCCCCCCCCCCCCCTTTAAAACTCCCTGTCCATACATATATGGGCATATATATAATGGTCAAAACTGGTTAAATATACTAAAAAAATCTTTCGCTCGCTTCGCTGCTCAGATTGGTCAAAGAACTATACATAATGTACTTTCAGTAAAACGATTTCTTACGTACGCCGTAGTACCGGCGCCAAAGTTCATCTTAAACAATCAATTATGAACAATGAGTATATATACCTTTATTTGTGGATGATATTGTTGGTGTTTTTTAATTCATGTATTATATTGATGTTCAGGATACCACATAAAATACATTTATACTTTTCGAATAAATATGATTTAAAGTCGAAATTCAAGTCAAATCGATGACTACAGGGTACTTAAAATTGTTAACAGTTCTTTCTCAATAAATAGTTTAGTTCCCAAAATTCTAAATCGACGAACTTATTGTTCAGTGTTCCATTAGGAATTACACCAAATTATATATTGTTTTATGCATTGATAAAAAAGATATAAAGTGATATAGTAGGGGGGTGTCCAAAACGTTGGGTCCAATTCTTGGCGATTTCATAATTTTTCCGGCACCATTATGTCAGCGAAATTGACACAAAGTCGGCATCACTTGCTTTATTAGTTCATAAGGCAATCATACGAGTATCTTTTACAATACTTCGTGTAAAAAAACATGTTTGCCTGTCTGCCCGTTAGTTCGGTTCGATGAAAAATCTACTTATTTTATATGTGTAAAGATGTTTCTAGTATATATAACATTGAATGTCAAATACATTTTTAGTGGACAGGCACATCAAACAAGGGCAATTTACTGCCAATACAAGTGCATGACATACAGATGAAATAAACATGTATTTCGAACATAATACGCTGAAGTATTAAGTTAATTAGTGAAACAAAGTCCAGTTGATGTCCATTTCATTCTTGCGACACCGGTACGTTTATCGCCACTGTGCCATACGGTTTACGCAAGTGCACAATGCGTTCTTTTAGGCTGGCAAATTCGAAGCTTCTCAATTAGTCCTTCACTCTCTCCCTCACTCGCTCCCTTATTCGCTGGAGGACTCCTTTAGTTCCTTACTCGCTCCCTTACTCGCTGCCTTATTCGCTCCTCATATAGTCCCTTGCATGCTCCCTTTCTCGCTACCTTTCTCGCTCTCTTACTCGCTCTTCATTCAGTCTCTCACTCGCTCCTATACTCGCTCTTCATTCAGTCTCTTACTCGCTCCTATACTCGCTCCTCATTCAGTCCCTAACTCGCTCCTTATATCCCTCCTGGTTCAGTCTCTCACTCGCTCCTATACTCACTCCTCATTTAGTTCCTAACTGGCTCCTCATATCGCTCCTCAATCAGTCCCTCGCGAGCTCCTATACTCGCTCCTCATTCGGTCTCCTCTCGCTTATCATATCGCTCCTAATATAGTCAATCACTCTCTCCTATACTCGCTCCTCATTCAGTCTCTAACCTGCTCCTCATATCTCTCCTTATTCAGTCCCTCAATTGCTCATATACTCGCTCCTCATTCAGTCCCTAACTCGCTCCTCATATCGCTCCTCTTTCAGTCCCTAACTCGCTCCTCATATTGTCCTTATTCAGTCTCTAACTCGCTCCTCATATTGCTCCTCATTCAGTCCCTCACGTGCTCCTATACTCGCTCCTCATTCAGTCCATAACTCGCTCCTCATATCGCTCCTCATTCAGTTCCTAACTCGCTCCTCATATTGTCCTTATTCAGCCCCTAACTCGCTCCCATACTCGCTCCCTTACTCGCTCCCTTACTCGCTCCTCATAGCGCACCTCATTTAGTCCCTAACTCGCTCACTTACTCGCTCCCTTACTCGCTCATCAAAGCGATCCTCATTCAGTCCCTCACTCACTCCCATACTCGCTCCATTACTCACTCCTCATATCGCTCCTGATTCAGTCCTTCACTCACTCCTATACTCGCTCCTCATTCAATCCCTAACTCGCTCTTCATTTCGCTCCTCATTCAGTCCGTAGCTCGCTCCTCATATCGCTCCTCATTCAGTCCTTCATTCACTCCCCCCCACTCGCTCCCTTACTCGATCATCATTTAGTCCCTCACTCACTCCCTTATTCGCTCCTCATTTAGTCCCTTACTTGATCCCTTTCTCGCTGTATTACTCGATCCTCATTCAGTCTCTCATTCGCTCCTATACTCGCTCCTCATTTAGTCCCTAACTCACTCCCATACTCTTTCCTAATTCAGTACATAAAACAATGTTATGAAAACACAATTGTTTACTTGTTTAATTTACTTATTGATATACATATTTAATATTAACATTGAAGCATTTTACATTTGAAATCAAAAACAATGCTTGCAATAAGACTGTCTGCTTAATTTTGGTTTGGGTCAGAAAATATACCTACATGTACAATTTTAGTCCGGGTATAAATTTATACCTGTAGGTACAAAAGTATGCCTGTAGGTACAATTTTGTACCTGTAGGTCCATATATTTATTACACTTGCACAGAGGTGACCTGCACTACTCTTTTTTATCTCGTTCCAACGAGATGCTAACTCGTGAGAATGACATACTATGTCGAGGGAACAAGATACTAAGTCGAGAGAACGAGTTACTCAGTCGAAGGAACCAGTTAGTATGTCGTTCCCACGAGTTAGTATTTCGTTCCCATGAGTTCGAGAACCAATCAAATGTTTCCGTATATATGTTTTTATAATAACCATGGCCGACAAAAACGATCATGTTCTAAGATGGTACTAAGTCGTTTGTTCGAGTTAGTATCTCGTTCCCACGAAATAGTAAGTCGTTCCCTCGACATAGTTATTTCGTTCTCATGAGTTAGTATCTCGTTCCCTCGAGTTAATTATCTCGTGGGAACGAGAAAAGAAGAGTAGTGCATGTCACCTCTCTGCCACAGTAATTTATAGCTGTTGTGTTTACATTTACTTTTGACTTAAACGGTACTGCATAACTTTATAGCCACATATGAAAAAACAACACGAGATTGCGACATTTATATCGCTTCTGCGTTTCGTGTCGGCGCTTCGGCGCATCGTCTCGGCGCTTCGGCGTATCGTGTCGGCGCGTCGGCGTATCGTGTCGGCGCCCTTTCCTAAGCACAGGTCGAAGTCGCGAAACTACGATGGTAATAACAGGACACCGTAATATCTCGTATGGCCGACTGTTGTTGCAATCAATGCACGATATCGTGCATGCCCTCATTGTGCCCTAATGTATCGCTGGTTTTCCTTTGCGGGGTCTCATTCAGTGCTTGTATAATCATAGCATCAAGATCATGAAGGTTTTGGGGGCCGAGGTAGCGTCTTTACTTCATGTTTTAATACGTCCCACAAGTTCAGTTGGATTAAGATCTGGGGCGAGTTGATCAAAACTTTAACGGCTATTTAAGCAAACAGCTGTTAAAATTTGGATTAAATAAATTTATGTAAATTAAGCATTACAATATTAGACTGTGAGTTTATTCTATATAGATTGTTATACAAAATAATTTAAAAAAATGTTCGATAAGCAAGATACTTGTAATATGTATTCAATGTAAATTTAAGTTAACAGAATGTTAGCTTTATTTGCCGTTAAAGTTTAAGCAACTTGGCCATGGACTTTTTGAGCGCTACATGTCACAGAACGTACGTCAAATGGCTAGTGCAACGGTATATATCATTACGAACTGAGGTGAGAAAATTGCCATTTATGTGTTAATATTGTCAATAATTGGTGTGCAAATGAACATGTTTAGAGTCGTGAAAATCATACAAATCAGTATTGAATTAGCACACCCTGTTACAAGTCACGTTTTTAATCGATGCGGACTCTTCGTGAAAAAAAATGCACAAAACAATGTCGTCAGGGCCAACGGACTTACGGCGGTTGAGTCCAAAATTGGGTACCTCCTGTCCGGTCGACTTCCGATGACCACTCAACAGTTACTATTCAACACTCGATGAGTATCGTATACGTCCCCCGATAGCCATAATCTACAACGTTGTAAGAAGCTGAAGTCAAGATTAAGACGTTCGTTATATGCGGAATTTTCGGTATCCGAAGCGGGAGACCCGTGTGTCGAACGTCGCACGAATTTTTAGACAATTCTCAGTAATCTTTAGGGTAATCGATGGAAACACGAACACCCGGCTACTCCGTTACCAGGCCCTATGACTACGAAAGTTATATCGACCCATTAAAATGCATTTTTCATATGTGCTTTAATTGTCATTGGACAATATTTAAGATATTGACAAAGATTGAGTTAAAGAATGTTCGTAGTCAAGACAGCATTACACTTCCGGTACAGATGAAAATTATCATTTTAATTTTATTCTATCTATATATGTATACAGTACATAGTTGGTGCGCTAACATCATGTCACTTCCGAACGTTTCTAATTACGAAGTAACAATAAACAAATGGAAAGGACACAACCCGTTAAATTAGTACTTTCACTGCAAGCTATGACAAATATGTTGTCTTTAATCAATAATATTCAGTTGAAATGGGTAAAATTATAGCCACTTGTAACTCAGAACGATTAGATATGACGACGAATCTATCTTTTCGAGAAACGTTTTATAAAAGCAACTAAGCGTGATCAGAATACTACATGTAGTATCGTATTAGTGCCCAGGTGGAGGCACTATTTTGTTTTCTTTTTAATTATTTACTTGATATGATGGCTCTGTCACACTATTGTGTATGTGAGAAACCTATGAGTTGTGTATGAAGTCATAAAATAAATTTCATACGCACTTGAAACTATGAATGGAGTATGGGTAGCGTATGAATACGACCAACTGCAAAAACCTAGATCGCTCCGCCTCAAGTTTTTGTTCGTCGAAGGTTGTTTGTCCAAGGATTTAAAGTAAATATATATTTGATTATTCAACCATGTGCTATTGTTTACCACTAAAATACAAACCCATAATTGGTCAGCTCATCCTTGATTGGACAAATAGCAACTTGTCAATAGACCAATCCGGGTTTTGCCTCGAATAGTTTAAACTCCTCCCCAGCTATTGTTAAAGAATTAGTTTCCATTCATCGAAAATCACAGACATAACCACGTGCTCATTGAATATCACAAACATTACGCATGTGCTCTTTTGTATGAAATACTTTAACCGCTAAACACGTGGTATCTATGTGCGATGATTGGATAATATTGCAGATTAATTTGAATATGACTGACATTTGTGGAAGCGCCTATTGCCAGCGTTTGTCAGCCAATCTAACAGTATGGCCAGCGTATGACCAAGGATGGCCAGCGTTGTCTGCGTATGGCTAGCGTATGAGCTGCGTATGACCAGCGCGTTTACGTTAAATACTTTTGTCAAACGTTGGATGTACGTTACTCATGTGCTATCAATACGCTAGATGTACGGTACACCTTCATGCCAGCGTTTATCAGCGTATGACCAGCGTACTGGACATATGAGTAACGTACCTCTTGCGTAACGCGTATTCAGCGTTAGCCTAGCGCATGCATAGCGTATAAAACATGCGTCCGAGTACGCACAACATTTTTAAGCTTGTTGACAAAAACTATCACTCGGCGTATACAGTCGTATGCAACCATGCTTGCAACGTTTACAACCAATGCTTAACGTACCCCTAGCGTATGACATCGTATAGCAGCGTATACGTGATATTTTTCATACGCTGGCATACGCTGGTACATACGCAATAGTGTGACAGGACCATAACATTGAGTTCTAGTCAGAATTATTTAGACTTTGACGATTAATGTCATTTGTATTTTTAAGTAAGAAAATTGTGAACGGATCCCTTTAATTTAAGGCTACCAAGAATACATACCTGTTCCAGCAAAATATACGGCGAACCAAGTATGTGGCCCTACTAATATATGACGGCTTAACATGTAAACGAGCGTGTTAGCGTTAACTGAGTTCAAATACTACTGGTAATTTAACAATATACATGTATACACATGAAAAGGAATGTATTCACACATTTGCTACTCAATATTTTATTTTTTTACTTTTCTGTAAACAACAATTTGTTGACACTTCGCTATCCCATAACGCACTTCAACATTCGGAGCAATGGTTGATTTTCTTCGAACGTTGCTCAGTCCATGTCAAACCGGTAATTCCATAGCGAACCCTTGCACACCGCCAGTGTCTTGCGTCTCCATCATACGTCATCGATAAAACGCTACAAGCGACGCATGTTATAATAGTCCATGTCTCCGTCTGCGTTCGTGCTTGAACATTGAAAACGTCAACAAATAAGTGATCAGATAATAGATCAGAGAAATGGCATGATACATGCACATATGTATGAAGAAAAAAGGTCAAAAATATTTGGCAAATTCGCTGTCAGTTAAGTTGGTCGCTGGACATTACTCACATTTACGTCAACAAACAATTACTTCTAACCCTTACAGGAACAATTGAAGGTAAATGTGATAAATGATTTATTGAAAGTTAGCTTTAACATTATATTCAATAATATACATTCAATTAAAACTTTTGGGAAGTCCATACTGTTAATATACGTACATACCCACGGACAGGACCAACGCTATATGCATAGTAAGCAGCAAAAACAACACTTGTGCACACATAAAGTTGGGATTATACCTGACATCTACTATTTACATTTTCCTCTTTGGTTTGAAGAAATATGAAATCCTCCGGATGTTCCAAACTCCAATCATGTTCATGTTTTTTGCATCCAGTTGATAACCAGAATGAATAGATGCCATATTGCAAGCAGAGTTAACATCTTTCCAACAATATAGGCACTACACAATTCTGTCATTGCATAATTTTGGTCCTTTTCCTGCGTTCCTTTCCCTCGTCCACTCAGTCTTAATTCCTTCACTTATTTATTCAATGTATTCATCACAGACACTCCAGTCTAATAGTTGACTTTTCAGTACTATTATATGACTGTTGACTTAATGTTGTTCACTTTTCTGTGGTGATGGTTATATAGGTACTAAGAGTGTATATGACTGTTGACTAAATGTTGTTCACTTTTCTGTGGTGATGGTTATATAGGTACTAAGAGTGTATATGACTGTTCACTAAATGTTGTTCACTTTTCTGTGGTGATGGTTATATAGGTACTAAGAGTGTATATAACTGTTGACTAAATGTTGTTCACTTTTCTGTGGTGTAGTCATATAGGTACTAAGAGTGTATATGACTGTTGACTAAATGTTATTCACTTTTCTGTGGTGACAGTCATATAGGTACTAAGAGTGTATATGACTGTTGACTAAATGTAGTTCACTTTTCTGTTGTGTTAGTCATATAGGTACTAAGAGTGTATATGACTGCTGACTGAATGTAGTTCACTTTTCTGTTGTGTTAGTCATATAGGTACTAAGAATGTATATGACTGTGGACTAAATGTAGTTCACTTTTCTGTGGCGACAGTCATATAGGTACTAAGAGGGTATATGACTGCTGACTAAATCTAGTTCACTTTTCTGTGGTGTAGTCATATAGGTACTAAGAGTGTATATGACTGTTGACTAAATGTAGTTCACTTTTTTGTGGTGTAGTCATATAGGTACTAAGAGTGTATATGACTGTTGACTAAATGTAGTTCACTTTTTTGTGGTGTAGTCATATAGGTACTAAGAGTGTATATGACTGTTGACTAAATGTAGTTCACTTTTTTGTGGTGTAGTCATATAGGTACTAAGAGTGCATATGACTGTTGACTAAACGTAGTTCAATTTTCTGTGGTGACAGTCATATAGGTACTAAGAGTGTATATGACTGTTTACTAAATGTAGTTAATTTTTCTGTGGTGGCAGTCATATAGGTACTAAGAGTGTATATAACTGTTGACTAAATGTAGTTCACTTTTCTGTGGTGACAGTCATATAGGTACTAAGAGTGTATATAACTGTTGACTAAATGTAGTGCGCTTTTCTGTGGTGACAGTCATGTAGGTACTAAGAGTGTATATGACTGCTGACTAAATATCGTTCACTTTTCTGTGGCGACAGTCATATAGGCACTAAGAGTGTATATGACTGTTGACTAAATGTAGTTCACTTTTTTGTGGTGTAGTCATATAGGTACTAAGAGTGTATATGACTGTTGACTAAATGCATTTCACTTTTCTGTGGTGTTAGTCATATGGGTACTAAAAGTGTATATGACTGTTGACTTAATGTAGTTCACTTTTCTGTGGTGTTAGTCATATGGGTACTAAAAGTGTATATGACTGCTGACTAAATGTAGTTCACTTTTCTGTGGTGACAGTCATATAGGTACTAAGAGTGTACATGACTGTGGACTAAATGTAGTTCACCTTTCTGTGGTGACAGTCATATAGGTACTAAGAGTGTATATGACTGTTGACTAAATGTAGTTAACTTTTCTGTGGTGACAGTCATATAGGTACTAAGAGTGTATATAACTGTTGACTAAATGTAGTTCACTTTTCTGTGGTGACAGTCATATAGGTACTAAGAGTGTATATGACTGTTGACTAAATGTAGTTCACTTTTCTGTGGTGACAGTCATATAGGTACTAAGAGTGTATATAACTGTTGACTAAATGTAGTTCACTTTTCTGTGGTGACAGTCATATAGGTACTAACAGTGTATATAACTGTTGACTAAATGTAGTTCACTTTTCTGTGGTGACAGTCATATAGGTACTAAGAGTGTATATGACTGCTGACTAAATGTAGTTCACTTTTCTGTGGTGATGGTTATATAGGTACTAACAGTGTTTATGACTGTTGACTAAATGTAGTTCACTTTTCTGTGGTGTAGTCATATAGGTACTAAGAGTGTATATGACTGTGGACTAAATGTCGTTCACTTTTCTGTGGTGTAGTCATATAGGTACTAAGAGTGTATATGACTGTTGACTAAATGTAGTTCACTTTTCTGTGGTGTAGTCATATAGGTACTAAGAGTGTATATGACTGTTGACTAAATGTATTTACTTTTCTGTGGTGTAGTCATATAGGTACTAAGAATATATATGACTGTGGACTAAATGTAGTTCACTTTTCTGGGGTGTAGTCATATAGGTACTAAGAGTGTTTATGACTGTTGACTAAATGTAGTTCACATTTCTGTGGTGTAGTCATGTAGATACTAAGAGTGTATATGAATGTGGATTAAATGTAGTTCACTTTTCTGAGGTGTAGTCATACAGGTACTAGGAGTGTATATGACTGTTGACTAAATGTAGTTCACTTTTCTGTGGTGATAGTCATATACGTACTAAGAGTGTAAATGACTGTTGACTAAATGTAGTTAACTTTTCTGTGGTGACAGTCATATAGGTACTAAGAGTGTATATGACGGTTGCCTAAATGTAGTTCACTTTTCTGTGGTGATGGTTATATAGGTACTAAGAGTGTATATGACTGTTGACTAAATGTAGTTCACTTTTCTGTGGTGATAGTCATATAAGTACTAAGAGTGTATATGACTACAGACAAAAATGTAGTTCACTTTTCTCTGATAATAGCAATCTATGTATTGACTGTGGATAATTGTTTTTGGAATATTAAATGTACTTTACTTGTCTAAAGAATAGTGCTAGTTATATATGTAGAATACTCGGTTAGTGTTGAATAAAGATAAGTTTATTTAGCGAGGCTTAGAAAACCTAAACCATGAGCCTTGGCGAGTCGTTCAGGTTTTAACTTATCTTTAATCAACACTTACCTAGTATTCTATTTATCCCCTCATTTTCTGTCTTTATTTTGAAAATTAATAAAAGACAATATCTAAATAACACGATCAACATTAAATGATGTCACAAAAATTAACTATAGGAAAACATTAACGTGTGTTTGCTGTATTCAACAGGGTGAAAATACAGCTAAGTTTATCCCACGGGGTGTTATTTTCTCAATGTGACATGATGTTGGGATTAAAGTATGTATTTTATACCGTGACACATGTATCTAGGCTCATGTAGCGGGTACATGATCTAGTGGTAAAACTATCTTTACACATAACTAAATTAAACAAGTCTTCGGGGGGGGGGGGGGAGGACTACTCACAATCTAGCCTCCATGATATATATTGTGTTCCGATGGAGTATAACTTTTAATAAACAATTATAAGGTGTAAAAATGCCTTAAACACACATGGCAATCAGCTAAGAAACAATAATTTCATTTGGAACACCTGCAAAACACCAAACCACACAACTGAGTTTATAGGTTAAAATTGGCCACTTGAACGACTGAGTCGCGGTAATCGGTAACAAGGGAAGCAATCCTTGCCAGGTTTGAAAAATAAATAGTGTACAGTATAATCTTAATTACCGGAAAGGAAATAAATTATGTACAAAGCCCACGGGAAATACTCCTACTTATTTGGCACAGACGACAGAGTAAAAACAATATCTTATTAAATTCCGCAATGAAATCGGATGAGACTCTTGGAAGAAATGCAATGAAATCGGATGAGACTCTTGGATGAAATACAAGCACGTTTAAGCAAAAAATAATGTACTTTGCAGTATTCTATGCATTTTCAGATAGTTTCCACAATAAAAAGCCGAGTCTAGAAAAACAGGTGGGTTTTGTTGAAAAGAAATGTCCACTAGATGACGTTTATTGTTTACCGCGACACCGTCCGTACCGCGATTCCATCCGAATAGAGTATCATAGACTCGTTCACACACTTGATCATTGATCAGTGCAAATGTTGTGTGTGTGTGTGTGTGTTTGCGTTTCAGTATTTTCATTTTCAATTTAATATACATGTACTATGTATTTTTGTGTTAAACCTGGTTGTCTGAAGGCATTTTCCATTTATAAATGTGCCTTGCTGCTCGTTCTTCCTGCCACAGTGTTTGTTAACATGACGGTTTACGTTAGATACAACCACTTTACGGCATATAATAATCTGTACGATTATTAGACAAAAAGGCGACGGTAAATAGCTTGGACGGAAATTTTAGCGTTAAAGTTATTGACTGGTTTCGGGGTCGCACTAAAACGCGAACCAATCTGCGGACCAAATGGTTCATATTGGAAAGTGCGGACGAAGAATTATTGAAAATCTGCGGACAAATCTATGAACAAAGAAAGAAAATGCAGACCATGTGGGATGTTACTGAATATATCGCTGGCAATGTTGGCTTGATGTGCTTTTTTATTTGAAGTTATTAAGTATATATGGGATTTTAAATAAGTGGAAAACTTAGATATTGCTCCAGTTTTTTTGGTAATTACTCAGTACGGAAACAAATGAGAAACAAATCAAGCTTGTTTTTTTATATTTCTTAACAACATATTCAGATGAAACTAATACTAGTAATCGATGTAATATATAATATAACACATTATGTTTTATAGGCCTACAGTATACTACATTAAGATAAACTAATATAAATATACTTGTAATATTTTTATATTTAACTATAATATAATTATACTTTTCAATTGAAGTATCAGTTCATTCCCTATTAGTGTTGATATTTCAAACAGCAATATCCTAAATTGAAGTTTATTTAAACAAATACTCGTACACTATTTCAGTACAGATACAATTAGTTACACATTCTGAAATTATATACTAATTAAACGGGTACACGCTAGAAGAAACTGCGGACCATATATAAAGAAGGAAACTGCGGATCATATGAATAAAGAAGAAAACTAACACTACCGGTACTCAGTAATTTCTTTATTTTTCTATACATTTAGGAAACGGCCGCTAAAATCTAGAAACTGCGGACTATATAAACAAAGAAGAAAACTGCGGACCACATTAATTAAGAAGAAAACTAATATTTCGCTATACGTTAAATGGGTCTGCTAAAACAGAGAAACTGCGGACCATATGAACAAATAAGGAAACTGCGGACCATATGAATTAAGAAGCAAACTAATATTTCGCAAAACGTTAAACGGGTCTGCTAATACAGAGAAACTGCGGACCATATGAATAAAGAAGGAAACTGCGGACCATATGAACAAAGAAGGAAACTGCGGACCATATGAATAAAGAAGGAAACTGCGAACCCTATAAACAAAGAAGGAAACTGCGGACCATATGAACAAAGAAGGAAACTGCGGACCATATAAACAAAGAAGGAAACTGCGGGCCATATTAACAAAGGAGGAAACTGCGGACCATATGAACAAAGAAGGAAACTGATGACCATATGAACAAAGAAGGAAACTGCGGACCATATGAATAAAGAATAAAACTATCACTGATTTCTTTATTTTTCTATTCGTTTAACAGGGTCTGCAGACCATGTGAACAAAGGAGGAGACTGCGGACCATATAAACACAGAAGGAATCTGCGGACTATATGAATACAAAAGAAAACTATCACTGATTTTGTTTTTTCAATAAGTTTACCGGGTCTGCTAAAATCGAAAAACTGCGGACCAAATGAACACAGAAGGAAACTGCGGACCATATAAATTAAGAAGAAAACTAATACTTCGCTATACGTTTAACAGGTACGCTCATATCGAGAAACTGCGGACCAAATGAGCACGGAAGGAAACTGCGGACCATATAAATTAAGAAGAAAACTAATACTTCGCTGAACGTTTAGGAAACGGCCGCTAATATCTAGAAAAGGCCGATCATATAAACAACGAAGAAAACTGTGGACCATATGAATGAAGAAAAAAACTAATATTCCGCTTTCGTAAATTTTGATTTACTACTTTTATTTCTGCTTAAAATTATTCAGTTATTTATTTCAAATATCAGAAAAGTTAATTTTTATTTATAGGTTTTTCCAATGTGCGGATTGGGCAATCATACACAACAAACCTCAGTGAGTCTATATTGATAAGTATTCTGCCCTTTGTAATCACGTTTATTATTTTTTAAAAAAAGAAAAAACAAAAACATGTCAGAAATTCACATGAATACGAGGCTGTTAAAGGTAGACAATTTACACTTGTTTAAGGATACAGTAAGCATGTTTTGATTGTATATGGACACAAACTCGTACGCTGACTCCCCCTACAGCTGATTATTATCAGTTTGTCACTAAAAAAAATTTCGGGGGGGGGGGGGCGGAGTAAACCTTTATTTGCCTCGTCCATTGGTAGGTATGTGCAGGTCGAGGCTATCCTGCAAGCATACCTTCCAATAAGTTGTTAGTAGACATGTATTAGGGAAAGATATAGAATCACAAAAGGTACAGGGTGCTGCTTAAAAGGAGCAGGGTGGAATGCCGGACCAGTCTGTTGACATTGTGTAATAATTGCTAAATCCAGGGGTTTTATTAGTCTAATCTTTCTTATTAAGGTTTTAAGCATAGTCTATTCATTTGTCATTGAATATTTGCAAAAATATATTACATTTCAAAAGATATTGAACATTTCTGTGTTGACCAGCCCAGAGGGGCAGCAGGGGGGGGGGGGGGGCCAAAAAGGAGAAGGGTGTTGCGCCCTGCTATTTTGCTGTAGATCTTTCCCTACATGTATTGTATTGTTAGTAACTTAAAATATATAGTTTATAAAGCAGTAATAGTGTTACTTGATTATTACAGAAAGTGCATGTATTTGACTGTACAATTTTCATCTTGAATAATAGTGAATCTGTTGCTAATATCTGGTGAGAAATCTTAGTTTGAAGCCACTGTAGATAGTGTCGGTGGTTGTGTTAAAACCCCAACTGTATAATGTTTTCCACTCACTATCATCTATTTGAAAGATGTTACTCCATCTTTCTCTGGAAGTTGGTGGTTCAGGTTTGCTTGAAAATATCTTATAAAAGGCAGCAGTACCTTTGGTACAAGTCATAATTGGTTTAAGATGACTGGGTATAAAAGGGTAGGTTTTTATTACGGTATCTGGATCAGGGTCAATTCGCAGTGATTTTGAATATGTTTTAACTGCACGTAGCAGTCCTTCATAACAAAGAAAATTTAATTTAATTCCAAATGTTGTTTCCAAATCTCTCTGTGAATAAAAGATTCCATTTTCATTAACGATATCCATTATATATCTTACCCCATTATCATAGAGAGATTTTATCAATATTGGGTTTTCACCAATTAAAATATTATCATTATGAGAGAGAGGAATTGCTAGCAATTCATTACACTTACTGATATCATGTATATTCATAAAATCATAATAGGCAATTAGGACATCTTTCCAAAAAACATTATCACACAACTAAATCAGTTTCTTTACATAGTTATTACTAAAATTAAAATTAACACAATATTTTGACAATAAACATTTCTTATCACTATCAATTACCATCGTCTAAGCCAAGAAAGCTTTACAGATTTCATGTAGGCTTCAATATTTATCATATTCCAACCACCATCACAATAATCATTTGTAACAGTTTTATTCTTGATTTTTGCTGGGCCTTGCCAAACAAAATCAAAAAATATATTATTGATTTTTTTTATCGTATCATCAGGGTTAGGTAAAGAAGTAAACAGTTGTGTCAGTAGAGGTAACAAAAGAGATTTTACTACTGTAATTCTACCTATAGGAGTAGAAGTTCTCTTCTTTTCCAAAAGCTAATACAATTTGATATTTTATTATTTTTTTCATTAAAATTTAGTAATATCAATTTTTTTAATCAACATCAAATTGTATACCTAATAAATTGAATGAAGTATTGCCCCATATAAGTTTCCACTTTGTTTTTATTGTTCAATAAAGTACTATATTTCATGGAGCCAATCCAGAAAATGTGTGTCTTTTTAAAGTTAATCATTAAACCTGATATCAGAGAAAAAGAGTGTAAAACATTCAATGTGCTCTTAAGTGATCCTTCTGATCCATCTAGAAGCAGGAATGTATCATCAGCAAATTATGATATCTTAAAACTCAGTATCATTAATTATAATGCCTTTAATGTCCTTTATATTCCTAATTTTTAAAGAAAGTATTTCAGAATGAAAATGTACGGACTGATCGGGTCACCTTGACGGCATCCGCGTCCTATTGTAAAGAAATTTGATAAAAAACCATTCAGCTGGACAGATGTCTGAGTGTTATTTAGAAATATTTGAACCCATTTTCTAAAAGTAGATCAAAATTTAAAAAAGGCAAAAGTTTTATCAATAAAATCAAAAGACACCGTGTCGAACGCTTTGTCAAAGTCACTCGTCATAAGAATGCCTGGAAGTTTATGTATGTCTGTGTAGTTAAGAATGTCATAGATAAGACGTATATTTTCGCCGATAAATCCTTTTATAAAACATGTCTGATCATTTGCAATTAAAACATCCAAAATATTTTTAGTCTGTTTGCTATAGTACCTGATGCTAATTTGAACACAGTTTTTAATAAAGTGATTGGTCTCCAGTTTTTTTTTATTGTTTAGTATTTTTTTCTGTTGGAATGCATATTATAATTCATTGTTTCTGTTTGATTGATAGTTCACCATTTAAAAGGGCCTCGTTAAAAGAGCTCTGATTACAAAAATACTAATTTGTTTCCAAAATATTTTTAAAAAGTTTACTGAAAAGCCATCAGATCCAGGGCTCTTATCGTTCTTTATGTTTTGTAATATTTCTGCAACTTCTTGATATGACAATGGGCCTTCGAGTGATTGTGCTTGACTATCTGATAAAAGTTTTTCATTAATTAGTATGTCATAAAATCGCATCATAAAGGGTCCTCGTAGAGTGCTGTTCATTAAATAGATAAGAGGCCAAGAAACGCTAATTGGCTTTGGAAAAGCAGGGCCGCGGATCAATAAATTAGTATGGCACGGCGTCACTAAGATAATAAGAGAACTATACGTTTTATTGGTCAGATAATATCGAGGAATAATATGTTAAAATAGAACTTATTACACTGTTTTAATATAATTTACTATTTTGTTACACATATTATTAAAGAATACATATATATCAAATAATTATACTAAAATAATTAACAGTGTGAATAAATAAAATCGTTTCATCTTCCTCTGATATAGATTTGTCACACGTTACTCTTATGAAATAGAGTTCATTAATTGCTGAAATTTAATTCTGTCTACATGGTCTATAAAGACTTAGAGCAAAAGAAAATACCAATTATCACCTCTACAATTTAAACTCATAATATATATTTTTGTGTGATAACGGGAAGAAAATATCAAATGCTTGTACTGTAGATCAATTTTATTAAATATTGAGTTAATCACATTAAGAAAATATAATATACTTATTATGAGACAAATAAAAGTGTAACAATTTTCAAGTAGAACTTTTATTCTATTAATTCTATACAATATTCAATAAAATATGGGAACATCTTTAATAGTTCTAAACATAAGATCAAAGTCTGATTGTATACACGGGCCAGTCACACACTCAGTGCAGCCGATTTCCTTCGTTGTGTACATCGTCCGCAGTTTCCGATAATTCTTCTTTGTCTATGTTGTCCGCACTTTCGTACATAATCTATATCGTCCGCAGATTGGTACGCGTTTTAGTATGCGCCCTGGTTTCGCGGTCGTAATACAAAAATATCGTTTTATATACTCAGAACAAAAAGAAAAAAATCCACTAATATATTTTATTGTTTTTCGATACCGGTATGAAATATTTAAACCAAAAATAAAGTCAATGTAACTTAAATAATCTTCCAACAAAATGCTTACATTTATTTCTGTATCAATTCCATATTTTGGGTTAAACACAAAGCAAAAACTAATACTGGGTGTACCGTCTACCGGTGAATTAACCTTTAAAACACGATTATATATGACTACAATTATATTTATATTGTAGAATAGTGAATGATATTTACGATAATAATGTTACCGTTCATAATTTGGCATTTTCGTACGATTTATATGTTCATAAGTAAATCAATAACCTCTTTGTTGAACCTAGGGCTGGCCATTTTATTTTATGACGTATGTACCGATTACAGGTACAAATGTAATTATCTTCATTGTTTCGTGATCAGCTGCTGTACTAAACCTCTCGTTTATATGACTTGCCTGAAAGCAATTATTGACAAAGAAAAAACATTGTTTTTTAATATGTTTGACTTTGCTTTTTCTGTTTGTTTAAGGTATAATCAGGATGATATTATATAAAAATATACATCAAAATCGATAAACATACAAATATGAACAATATGACAATATCTTATCTATAATCAATGCACAAATCTTATCTATTTCTATCACAGACTCTGTAAAACTATCACAGTCTCTAGTAATCTTTTCAAATAATAACAGCCTATTCAGTGCAATGGGGACATAAGAACTGACTGCCCCGCCTCGACCATACTCGGCATATCTCTCATTACACCGATAGACAGTATACGCCGGTAGACGGTATCCTGAGTTATAACAGGTGTAAAAATAAAAATCACAAAACAGGAACGTGTGAGTAGACAATTAATTATTGTCGCCCTTGTGCCATTAAACGTTCGACTTATGTCAGTTAAAATCCGTCCTGCTCGCAATGACAACTTGCACAAAATGTGTGCACATGTTTATTACACAACAGGTAATCGAGTTTTGGTGGACTATTTGGTATTTGTTCTTTGTGATTTTCATTTTTACACCTGTTACTTTTGTGTACTGTGTTTGACAACAAATATTGAATTAATTCAAATGATAAATGATAGCAATTTATTGAAGGATGAATAAAGTTACATTGACTTTATTTTTTGTTTCAATATTACATACAGACTTTTTTTTTTTTTGCGTATATATCTACGGAAATATCTAGAGGGCCAGTCTTTGAAGGTACAGTGTATGCAGGTGTGTTGTTGACTTGTTGATCTCACAACATTTTTTCGCAATTTTAATAGTTTGAAGACAATTTCATACCATTTTATGACTGTCGATATGCAGTTTAGCCGTACTATTACACAATAGCAAAGTTGGACACTTCTAGAGCAAATATTCATACTTTAAGGCTGCAAAAACGTACCTTAAGCTCAAAAATATTTCTGGTGACTAATCAGGCATTGCCTTAACAAGTACACTATACGTATCTGCATTGTCCGTTGTTTTTGTTATTGGTTAATGATGTTAAATCCTCAGATCTTTTGGTATGGGTATACAGGCCATATCATATGATGTAGATAAAATCAATAAATTAATTGAATCGTTTATTGATCAATAAAGTTGCTTGAATATCTGGAAGTTAATTGTTCCATATTCAGTTTAATGCTAAAAGAATACGTACAGAGTATTAACTATACCCCTTTCGGCCGGTGAATAATTGTTATGCATTTACTGACTGATGATCAAGTATGCTACATTGTTTAATTAAGTAGACCCAATAGCTGGTTAGCCGTCCCAGCTCTATAGGCATTTAATTTAGCACATGGCTAATCATTGTTCTTGATCGCTTTGTATACTGATCTCATTAAGTATTTTCATATATACTACTAAATGGGGCAGGTGATAATTTTTTGTTATAAGACTATCGCAAATGACAACTAGAGACTTTGAAATAACCTGATTTAATTTAATCATGCATTCATATTTTTACCATTTATTCAAACAATATAATACATACAAACACAATAAACACATATTATGATACTACTTGAATACTGAACAGTGAATATTGAACATATTTGTTAATTTCATAAACTGATGTTAGGATACATTCCAAACACCAGCAGCCCATTATTAGTTTCACTATTTTGTTGGACTACTACAGCTAGTGAACAGTTTTCTGGGTCAACCGCGAATAGACAGAAAGTGGTCTGATCATTGCCATTGGAGACTCGCTCGCTGAAAACGTGAATTAACATTAAAATAATAAAAGTTTAATAATTTATATGCAAAAATCATTTAAATGAATCAATATTTAATTACCTCATATGTAATAATACAATATCATTATCAACTGTTGCACAACGATAATGTGATTTTGATAATTCATTAAATTATTATATTAGTTATTTCATAGTTTTTGCTCATATTAATTCAATTCAATTATGCCGGGCCCGCTAGCTCAGTTGGTGGAGCGCTGGACTACAAATCCGAGGATCGCGGGTTCGATTCACACCCCGGCCACGTAACTTGGCGATTGGTCATTAAATTATTTCTACGGCCATACTCCCCCTACCTCCGATTCAAGTAGGGCAGTTGTCAGCTACTGGCATAAGTATGTGCACTTAGTACTGGTAAACCAGCTTACCCAGGAAAAGTGTGAGTAGGTTAACTGACCGCCGTTATATGACTGAAATACTGTTGAATACGGCGAAAAATCCAAACAAGCAAAACAAACAAACAATTCAATTAGGTAATTATTTAATACTCAAACGTTAAAGTGTAATGGTTGCAACAGCGTATATACAAAACGATTGATATATCTAACGTAGATAATGCAGATATGTATATGGATTTATGGACAAACTGATTGAGCTGCATATCTGCAAATTATTTTCTTTGCAAGCGTGAATGCCTAATTACTAATTGTTATTTTGTACTTAAAAGTATACTGCGCAAGAAAAGAAAACGTTGGTTAAACTATAGAAATACTCTAAAAATAGAACAAATATGTCTTCCACTAATTCGGAAAAGGTATCTCAGAAGACAGTGTTAGACGAGAATAGTAAAGCTGAAATCAACAACCCTAAAGCAGGGGACTAACGAAGCAGAGAAGTAGGAAGCTTAAGTAGCGTGAGTGAGGCTGACACGAGCTAGGATCAATCACATTAAGAGTAGAACAGTCTGAAGGAGAACTCTTTGAGAAAGAGCAGGAGAACCTTAAACTAACTAAACCAATGGAAGAAGTTAAGCAGAATGAAAATGAAAAGGTTAGAAAAAGTATGAAAGAATAGGAAACGGCAAAAAGTGTACAAGTTCAATGACATAGAACAATACATTAAAAAGGTAACGTTAATACTGAAGGTATAAAGGATAAAGAAAAGGAAACAACAGAAGAAACAACAGACAAAGTAATTGAAACACTCAACAGCCGTATTCCTTATATTAAACTGCCGTGCAGATATCGAAATCGCACACAGAATCGGACCGTTTAGCTCTAACAAAAAACACAAAAAAAACAACAGACCGATAATCGTGAAAATAATATCCAGAATAAGCAAGACAAGTATCATGCGCAACGCCAAAACCACCTTACAAAGTTGAATGCGCAAATATTTGCATGCGTGAGAAAGAAGCAAAAAGAAATTATAACGTCGACCTGGACACGTCATGGCACCGTTTTCTATCGTGACGTCAATGAGATCGTGCACAAGATAAAACAAGACCAATTCCTTTTTGGTGCGAGCTCTCTTGGCCCAGCACATACACTTGACAACGGGTTTTCGATAATGCATGTGATGAACGAGTTCTTATCTTTTTTTATACAATATACATCGATGTGCTACTGCAAAATTCACGAGGATTGTATGTAACATTCCAACACGGTATTAGTGTAAACACTGCTTAGATACTATCTTGGTAGTTTGTACCAGTTTAATGTTGACGCAAGTGAATAATTCATAATTTAACAAATTCTTACGAAGTTACTAAGTTGGTGTGTGTTTTTCTCATTATTAGTTGTTATGTGAATTTTAAAATAATATTTATTGTGCATTATTAAACACAAACAAAAATTGTAAAGGTTTATAAATTAGAAAGATTAATTTAAGATGTATGAATAATAATACATGTATAGCCAAATGATTGTGTGTTTTTATCTTTTGAATTTAGAACATGACAGAAACGAATACAAACCGGGTTTATTACCAGCCATTACACATTATGCATTACTAATACACGGCTGTTGTTCAGTGGTGTGGTTTAATGAACAAATATATGGTGTATATAAAATCCAAAAGGATATGTAGGTTTTCGTTTTTGTATTCTAGATTGACTTGAACTGGAGCATTTATTGATCTTAACCGTTTGAGTAATCTAGCACCGGGCAAGGTATATCGTAAAGGGAAGAAAGCATAGCGTTTCTGTAACGTGTGAAATACATTATTTGTCAAATTTAATATTTATGTTAACGAAGAAGGCCTCTTTCTTGCTGATTATATTATTATGAAAGTGCAGTAGTGAATGCATTACAGTGTTATATTATGAAATGTTCTTAACAATATTTAGTTTTCATTCAATAACCAGTGTGTATAAAAAGGGGTAAGATAACACATGTAGATCTACATATATATATAATATACCTACGGTACTTAGCTTGTTCATTGTTTGGCGCCATTCTGCTTTTAAAACAGCGCCTCGCTGAATCTTTTTATGTCTTTTTTTGTAATCTAAAAAAGTTGTTTTGCTACAAGTATATAAGTTTTAAAACAAAGAAAAACATATGTATATTAAAATATGTAAATACGATTGATATATATTACTATATTGTAAGACAGACAATCGTGAGCGCTTGCTATATCATATTGCGAGATAGAAAATTATGCGCGTTTGAGCTAGCAATGTAGCTAATTGTTGTATATATTACTAAATATACCTTTTTAATAGTAAGTTACAAGGTATATAAATGAAAACAAATAGCTAAAACGGATATATGTATATATGTATGCTATGATGTAAGAGGTGAACCTAATGTGTGTGTTTTTTCAAAGAATTGTACCTGTATATTATAGTTGTATGCTAGTTAAACATGGCACGGTGTTTAATATCATAGTATAATAATACATACATAATATGTGTAAACCTACTGTGTGATTTTTGTGCTAAGATTTTTAGATCATAGTTGTATGCTAGTTAAATATGGCACTATGTTTAATGTCATGATATAATGATCCATACATAATATGTTTGAACCAATTTTGTGTTTTATGCTAAAGATTTAAGATCATATAGTTGTATGCTAGTTAAAAATCGCATTGTGTTTAATATAATCAGATAACAATACAAACATTATATGGTTGAACATATTCTGTGTTTTGTGCTAAGAATTTTAGATCAAATTAGTATGCTAGTGGTTTGCTTCCATAATATAATAATACATACATAATATATGTGAACGTATTGTGTGTTTTTGATGCTAAGAACTTTAGATCATAACGGGTTTCTCGTGAAACACTACACTATGTTTAATATCATAGTACAATTATGCATACATACTATGTGTAAATCTATTTGGTGGGTTTTTGAGCTAAGAATTTTAGATCATAGTCAAAACACACGCGCACACACGCACGCACACACGCACACGCACAAACACGCACACACACACGCACGCTAACACACACGCACACACACACACACATAATTATTTTCATAATTATTTTTCGACTTATCTTGCGTTCGCTTTGAAAACAACAATATTCTTAATATAGTACTGCAGGATCTTGCAGGTTCCTTGTAAACAAATGACTAATACTATATGGTAAAGTATGTTGATGCCCTTCCTTCCTTTTTAAGGCGGAGCATTGCGTGTATGGTCTCTAATACCTAAATATGTAAGGCAAATGCCCTACCGCCGACTTTTTTGTTTTGGCAAATGGCACTTGTTATCTCTCAATATGGATGGGGCTCACAACGGAAAACTGACTCTACTCACTTTTAAATAAAAAATAAATATAATATAAAGGACACATATCATACAACAAACAAACATGATTATTTATACTTAAATGTCAATCAGCATATGCCGTTTTAACACTAAAGGTATAGCGTCATCAGCGAAACGGTGTGGGATATTTCAATGGCTTCAGGAGAACAAGTTTATTATACGTTTCTTACAAGAAATACACTATAAGGAATCTATTGACAAGACCGGATGGGCAAACCAATGGGGTGGAGATATGTTTTTAAGCGGTTACAGTTCAAACTCTCTAGGGGTTGGCATTTTTATCAACTCTATGCAGAATTTTGATTACAATCTATGTAGAGGACCACTAAAGCATATCACATATCAAATATGAAAGCTCCAAGCCTTGCGGTTTCAGAGAAGAAGATTTTTTTTTAAGTTTTCAGTTTTTAAATCTATTTTTAGCTCTGCAGCGGACCGGAACGATTTGAACAATTTTGAAAGAGGGTCACCCAAGGATCATTCCTGTGAAGTTTGGTGAAAATCTGCCCAGTGGTTTAGGAGGAGATGTTCTTTGAATGAAAATGTTGACACACGACGCACGACGGACGACACACGACGCACGACGGACGACGGACAAAAGGCGATCCTAAAAGCTCACCATGAGCACGTTGTGCTCAGGTGAGCTAAAAAGAACTTGTCATTCAACACGATGATATTACCAAACAAGAAAATCTAAAAGTAGCCAAACAAGAAATGAACGATTTATTCGAATATAATATAATAGGGATATTACTTCGAACTAAAGCAAAATGGAACGAAAGGTCAGAAAAAAATACGAAGTATTTCACTAATCTTGAGAAGATCGATCTGATGCAAAAACCATTGAACAGCTAAAAACACAAGAAAAATACAGTTATTAATGATCGAAATGCTAATTTACAAAATTTAGAAAACTTTACGAACATTTATATAAGAAAAATACAAATATTGATCTTAACCTAGAAGAACACTTCTTTAATAACATACAACACAAACTAAACGCAGACGTCAATGAAAGTAAACATTTAAAAGAAAGAGATTGTTCTTTGGCATTGAAAGAAATGCAAAATAACTAAAGCCCCGGATCAGATGGTATTTCAGTAGAATTTTACAAAATATTTTGGAATGAAATAAAACATCACCTACTTAAATCCTTAAATTATTCCCTTAATAATAACACATTAACAGAACTGCGGAAACAAAGTATTATCACGTTAATACCTAAACAAGGAAAGGATACTTTAATTATTGATAACTGGAGACCTGTCTCCTTACTAAATGTAGACTACAAAATAGCTTACAAAACACTAGCCAATTGAATAAAACACCATTTAAATGATATTATTAGTTCAAATCAAACGGGATTTATTAAAGGTAGATATATTGGTAAAAATGTCCGTATACTTAAGGAAATTATTGAGAAAGTAAATGAAACAAACGAACCCGCTCTGAAATTGTTCTCAGATTTTAATAAAGCTTTTGATTGTGTCGACCATTATTTTATGTTCAGATGCCTTTAAAAATTTGGCTTTAGTCAAAACATTATAGACTGGGTAAAACTGTTTTATCAAAACGCAATGTCATGCTTAACAAATAAGGGAAATTTCTCTGATTTCTTTAGTATTCAAAGAGGTTTTCGACATGGTTGCCCGTTGTCCCGTTACTTTTTTATAATCTGTATAGAACTAGTATCAATACATATTGAATCAGATCCTAATATTAAAGGTATAAATATACAGAATGTGGAAGTCAAACAATCCCTTTTCGCGGATGACGCATCCTTAATGTCAAGTGGCACACAAAAATCATTTGAACCATTAATACATGTAATTGAAGAGTTTGCATTAGTATCAGGTTTAACAATAAACAAAAACAAATGTAAAGTTTGAAAACTAGGCACGTTGAAGTACAGTCAAACACAATACTGTAAACATAAACATTTTATTTTGAACTACCAACATGCATCAACTCTGGGTATAACCTTTAGCAACAATTCGGACGAAATAATACAATTGAACATTCCAGCAAAAGTAAAAGTCTTTGAATGCTGTCTGTATAAATGGAAAAGATGGAACTTATCAACAATAGGTAAAAAAAATAGGTAACAGTCCTTATTTTTTTGGCATTCCCAAAATTAGTTTACCCATTTACGGTCCTGTCGAAGCCTCCCGAAAATATTATAAAACAAATTAAATATTTAAACTTTAATTTTATTTGGGATGGAAAATCAGACAAAGTATTTAGAAAGCGCATTGTTCAAGACTACCCTGACGGAGGCCTTAAAATGATAAATATATTGATTATTTTTTGGAATCTATCAAAGCAAACTTGCTTAAACGTTTTATCTTCCACCAGGAATCAAATCTAATACAAATGTACAATCATATGCTAAAAAACTTTGGTGGAAATTTAATTTTTAAATTAAACCTAAAGCCATCTGAAGCGAAAGACTTAAATGTAAAATCGGAAGTATTGAAAAATGTAATCCATGGATGGCAATGTGCCACCTCTAGGGAAGTAAATATATTAATTCCTAAGAAAATTATTTGGATTAATTCTTTTATAAAAAAATAATAACAAAACACTATTTTTCAAATCATGGTTTGAACAAGGTGTACAATATCTAGAAAATATTTTTGATTACAAATTAAAGCAGTTCTATTCATTTTCAGAAATTAGTTATTTATATAATATAGAAAACTGTGCTTTTTTTAAGTATAACACTTTAGCTAGCAGCATTCCAACTGAATGGAATCAAAACGCTGACAGCGTAGAAAGACTGATGGTGACAAATCAAACATAAAGCATGTGAATTATTAGTGAATTTTTGCTTAAAAGGAAACATTTGTTTGAATAAGGTTCAATTTTCCATTCTTAAAAGTTGATAATTTGGCTTCTTATTCAATTCTATACGACAACACAAGGTTTGTCACAGGATGTAACGTATGCCCTCAGAGCATATGCTTGTCAGAGGAAGGCAACACAATGTCAGTTACATGTTGGCAAAAATGACGCTTCCTATAAAAAGAGTTACGGTCCTTGTACTAAGCACTTCCTCTCAACATCCTCTGTCAATGTAAAATAATTTGGTTTTATATGATTAAATCACGTCAATACTAATGCAGTTATGCACTGCACAAGAAAATTAACTTAAGGGCAATGACTTCATAAATATTGAAGAAAGAGTTGTGGTCCATGTACTCTGTACTTCCTCTCATTGTCCTCTATCATTATATGAAGTTTCAATTGAATGCCTTCAATACTAATGGCGTTACGCTACGCACAAGAAAAACAATGCTTCACATAAGAAAATAAAACAAACGGCAATAACTTCAAACATATTGAAGAAAGAGTTGTAGTTCATGTGCTCTGCACTTTCTCTCATTGTCCTCTATCATTATATGAAGTTTAATTTAAATCCCTTTAATACTAATGGAGTTATGCTGCGCACAAGAAAATGAAACAAAGGACAATAACTCCATAAATATTGAAGAAAGAGTTGTACTCCTTGTGCTCTGCTCTTCTTCTCACTGTCCTTTATCATTATATGAAGTTTAATTTAAATCCCTTTAATACTAATGGAGTTATGCTGCGCACAAGAAAATTAAACAAAGGACAATAACTCCATAAATATTGAAGAAAGAGTTGTAGTCCTTGTGCTCTGCACTTCTTCTCACTGTCCTCTATCGTTATATGAAGTTTCATTTAAATCCCTTTAAAACTAATGGAGTTATGCTGCGCACAATAAAATTAAAAAAGGGAATGACTCCATAAATATTGAAGGAAGAGTTATGGTCCGTCTGCTGTGCACTTTCTCTCATTATCCTCTATCATTATATGAAGTTTCATTTGAATGCCTTCAACGCTAATCGAGTTATGCTGCGCACAAGAAAATTAATGCTTCACATAAGGAAATAAAACAAAGGGCTATAACTACGTAAATATTGAAGAAAGAGTTGTGCTCCTTGTGCTCTGCACTTTCTCTCATTGTCCTCTATCATTATATAAAGTTTTATTTGAATCCCTTTAATACTAATGTAGTTATGCTGCGCTCAAGAAAATTAAACAAAAGGCAAATCCATAAATATTCCATAAATATTGAAGGAAAAGTTATGGTACTTGTGCTCTGTACTTCCTTTCATTGTCCTCTATCATTAAATGAAGTTTCATTTGAATCACTTAAATTCTAATGGAGTTATGCTGCGCACAAAAAATATAATGGTTCACATAAGGAAATAAAACAAAGGGCAATAACTCCGTCAATACTGAAGAAAGAGTTGTGGTCCTTATGCTCTGCATTTCCTCACATTGTCCTCATTATATAAAGTTTCATTTGAATCGCTTCAATAGTAATGGAGGTATGCTCCGCACAATAAAATTAAACAAAGGGTAATAAAACATAAAAATTGAAGAAAGAGTTAGGGTCATTGTGCTCTGCACTTCCTCTCATTGTCCTCTATCATTATATGATGTTTCACTTGAATGCCTTTAATACTAATGGAGTTATGCTCCGCACAAGAAAATTAAACAAAGGGCAATAACTCCGTAAATATAGAAGAAACAGTTATGGTCCTTATGCTCTGCACTTCCTCTCATTGTCCTCTATCATTATATGAAGTTTCAATTAAATCCCTTTAATACTAATGGAGTTATGCTCCGCACAAGAAAATTAAACAAAGGGCAATAACTCTGTAAATACTGAAGAAAGAGTTATGGTCCTTGTGCTCTGCACTTTCTCTCATTGTCCTCTATTATTATATGAAGTTTGATTTGAATCCCTTCAATACTAATGGAGTTATGCTCCGCACACAAGAAGCGTGACGGACGGACGGACAGAGGGACGGACGGACGATGCGATTACTATATGCTAACTTAATGAACGTGTTTAAATCAGAATACCACAAGGGGCAGTAAAATATTAAATTATCAAAACCACTCGTGGGTATATATACTTTATTATGATGTTTGTGATTGGTTAGTTGAAATGATACAAATGATGGTCTGAAATAATAACAAATATTATATATGACATATGACAATGATAATCATAGTAGCTCCAATAGTTCATTGTAATACATGTGTAAATAATTACTTCAGGGCAATATTAAATAAAACTATATGAACAATTAATTCAATACAAGACAATTATATAATAAAATAACATGTACACTCACCAGTGTCAATTTCCATAGTATGCATATAAAATTAGTAAATCTATAGGCAAATGCTAAATGCCATAAATAGGACTTACTGCTTTACTGAAATCAAAATAACGAATGAATAAAGATAGAAACATATATTACACATATTAATTATAGATTATGAGCATCTCACAAAAAACATGGGATATTAGTTAATATTAATTTCACGCGTTTCGTTAGTATAGCGTAAGATTGTTGTCTTACGCTTTTTAACAAGTTTACAGTCGGTGATTTCTATTGACTAGGTATTGCGCGAGAAAATTGTGATATATATTTTGTGTAGTCATTCTACCAGACGTTCTCACAAAGTAAACATCGAATTTTTATGCTCCCAGACAAATTTTCGGTGGAGCATATAGTCGCCGCTTTGTCCGTCCATCCTTCCGTCCGTACTTTCGTCCGTCCTTCCGTCCCGTTTACTTGTCTGGAGCATTTCTCAGCAACAACTGTCCAGAATTCAATGAAACTTCATGAGAAGGTGTGCACTGAACCAGGACGTTCCGCTACAATTAATTTTAGCCCCACTATTCGAAGAATAGGTGAGCTATCCTACTAACCCCGGCGTCGGCGTCCGCGTCTGAAATGGTTAAAGTTTTTATTCAAAAAGTCTTATAACTTCAAAACTACATAAGTAATTCACTTGAAACGTGGAACTAACCTGTGTCATCAACTCCAGTATCAGGGGCAAAGTTCCCCATAACTCTTAATATTTTGACAGAGTTATGCCCCTTTTCACATAGATTTTCTGGTTAAAGTTTATATTCAAAAGTTGTGTAACTTCAATACTACATAAGCTTTTCACTTGAAACTTGGAACTAACCTTTGTCATCAACTCTAGTATCAGAAGCAACATAACCCATAACTCTATTTTGTATTTTGACATAGTTATGCCCCCTCTTCACTTAGATTTTCTGTTTAAAGTTTATATTCAAAAGTTTGGTAACTTCAAAACTACGTAAGTTATTCACTTGAAATTTGGAACCAACCTTTGTCATCAACTTTAGTATCAGGGTTAGGGTTAAATCTGTTTTGTATTTTGACAGAGTTATGCACACTTTTACATAGATCTTGTGGTTAAATTTTTGTTCCAAAAATGTATAAACTATGCAAGGCTTCGCTTTAAAGTTTTGTATTTTAACAAATTTATGTCCCTTCCACTAGCAAAATATGTACCAACTGAAATACGTCGGATAGTCGAGCGCGCTGTCCTCTGACAGCTCTTGTTCTCACAGTTATGGGACTTTGAAGATTTCTGAAATCAGTATAAAGTGCACAGTTCTTGTCAGGACTATTTCTCAGCCACTATTGGCAAGAATTAAATTAAACTTCATGGGAAGCTTCATTTCCATGAGGAGGTGTGCACTGAACCAGGAGGGTTTGCTTCAATGATTTTTCTTAGAGTTATGGGACTTTGAAGATTTCTTAAATTAGTATAAAGTGCACAAGTTTTGTCCGGACTATTTCTCAGCAACTCATGGCCAGAATTCAATGGAACTTCATGGGAAGCTTCATTATCAAGAGGACGTGTGCACATAACCAGGATGTTCCGCTTCAATCATTTTTCTAAGAGTTATAGGACTTCAAGATTTCTGAAATAAGAATTTAGTGCACAATTCTTGTCAGGGCTATTTCCCCGCAACTACTGGCCAGAAGTCCATGAACATTTATTTGAAGTTTTATTACCAAGACAGAGTGTGCACATTAGCAGGACGTTCCGCTTCAGTGACTTTCATTAGAGCTATTGGCGTTTGAAGATTGCTGAAATTAGTTTATAGTGCACAATACTTGTCTGGGCTGTTTCTTAACAACTACTTTATCATAATTTATGTGTCATTAAGTTTAGCTCAAATACATATTTACTGTAAAATTTGTCCTGCAGCTCTAGTGGTTTTTAGTTATTTTTAAATCTCTGCTCTTCTGATTGCATTCCCATTACTTCGCAAAGCGCATTGGGGATAAACCATCCGTTCACTGATATTCTTGTTTTTCACTGTTGATATTTGGACGTGTTAGCCATGTTTGACAAAAACGAAATTCTTTCAAAGTTAGAGACTCTTATTAGTAGTAAATTGGAAATGTTTGAGAAGAAAATTATGGCAAAACAAGTAACTTCACAAGCGCAACTATCGAAAAATAAAAACAATTTGAAGACTAATAACGACTCTTACGTATTTCGAAACAAGAAATGTCTTTTAAAAAAGATATTCGGCGTATGTTGTCAATGTTTGTAAAAAAGTAAAGTGAATATCCTACATTAATATTTAATACTGATGCATATGTTGATTTGATTTATAAACGAACAGTCTACTTTCTTCATAGATCGTTATTCTAAACGCAATTTATATTATATTTCGATATAATTTAAAATAAAATAAATAGGTAAATCTTCATTATCACATAGCGAACTCATATTTTCATGTGGCTAGCTCCTACAACAGTAGTGTGAAATGTTTCTATATTTGAAATAAATAAAAAGAATATCATTATTTTTAAAGTCAAAGCAATGAACTGATGAACTGTCCCATGTTTTAGATCAGTACTACTTGAATAACCCAAATAAGTCAAACTCATCTGTTCATCAACGTCAGTATGTTTATCTATACAAAGTAAAAATAAGCATTACATTATTTTAGTATACAATGCATTTCTTTATAGTCTATATAAAAACAATGTATATTTGTAGATTGAATGGCCTCTACACGAGAATTGGTAGAAACATCAATATTTCACAAGAAAAACAATGATGCAGAGCATCATAACGCGTCCTAAAACTATGAAAAGCCCATATGTTTAAGATATCTTTATTATGTATTTTCCGTACATTTAACCTCATATTTTTTCATCAGTAATTCTTTTTTAATCTAAATGATTTATAAAGTGAAATGAAATTGAGAACCTGCTCGAAAAAGGTTGCATTTCGGAAGTGACTCACCAACCATAGATAGTCAATCCATTATCTGTTGCATATGGAAAGTCGGGAAAGGGCCGCCTGGTTTAAGATTGTCGGCACATTAATTTAGAACTGTTTAAATTCAAATGCTATTTTGAAAATTTGTTCAAATTTGATATTAGCGGGGCGTATCATCACATCATGATATTTCAATAACATAGGAAGTATTTATGGTTTTCTTGGCAAATAGAAGGGAAAATTTGTATAATTATAACGTTTTAGCGTTTGGCATTTTAACCGCAGGTTTCATTTATACAAAA
Source organism: Congeria kusceri (assembly GCA_027627225.1). Taxonomy (NCBI): domain Eukaryota; kingdom Metazoa; phylum Mollusca; class Bivalvia; order Myida; family Dreissenidae; genus Congeria; species Congeria kusceri. The sequence goes on from CM051025.1 coordinate 39,297,516, forward strand.
TTACTGAGTTTTAGTAGCGACATGGAGATCACTGGATATTAAAATAATAGTATATTTAGACGACGCTCTTGGCGGCTCTAATACGTTCGAGAATGCATTAAAATTTAAATACATCAAATTTCATTCACAAGACATGCCCGAGTTTGGGTTTTTAATTGCCGAAGAGAAGTGCACGTGGTTACCATGCCAACGTATCAAATGGTTAGGCTATGACTGGAATACAGTAGATGGCACATTCGCCGTGACGGAAGCGTGAATATGAATATGGAGGTTTCACTGCACGAGCTTATTAGTAAAGTGACTAAGGGGGTGACAATAATTCCCGCGCGTACAATTGCTCTAATGATAGGTAAGCTTATTTCATTGCAGAGCTCGATTGGCTCAAGAGCGAGAATGAGTTCAAGGTTATTGTATCAGTGTCGGGCTAGTTGGAATGCGCCAGTTATGATAACTTCCGGTGCTTTAGAGGAAAAAAATGTAGGTAGCATACTAGCTGTTGGAAGTAGGAGGCCATATTTGCAAAATGTTGCTGTTCAGGTTGACAGTGTTTGTAGAGAGCCTTTTGTAAATTTAGTACCAGAATGGATACCGCGAAGAAACAATGTACAAGCAGATTTACTTAGTAGATGTACCGACAGTGATGACTGGTCTGTTGCCCCAGATTTATACGAGGATTTATGGATTATGTAGTTTTTGAGCAAGGTATACTACCTAAACCCGGTCGGGGAAAGAATGATATTTTGACGGAAGACCATTATATTTTGGTTTGATTGCATTGCGATTCACATATCAAGTGTTATGTTTGTTTGTGCAGGCTTAGATCCCGATAGAGGCATCCACGACAAGATATGCGATAGCGGACTCGATGGCGACAGTTTCGGACATCTGACGTCAAAGTTGGCGGACATCCATGTACAGTCGGAAAGTGATAATACGAACATAAAGTACATGAACTATTTGAATAAGTGGAAGCAGTTTGTTACGTCTTTTCGAGCATCTGCATTACCGGTATCGCCAATTCACATTGCTCTGTACATGACAGATTTAATGGACATGTACACGTCGCATTCTGTTATAAGCGCAACTGTGTACAGTATTTAATGGGCTATTTCACTTAGAATCATGTCTAATCCAACCAATAACGCTTTTGTTGGTAACTTTTTGGAGACATCTAAACAAACATTGTCCAGACCATTGCAGAAAAAATGAGCCTATTTCTTTGGACTTGTTAATTTTGTTATGTGAAAAATACGTTGATAGTTCAGATTTGTATATTCTCAGAGATTTGTGCATGATTCTCATTGCCTTTGCTGGAGTTTTACGTTTTGATAAGTTAATTCATTGAAGATGCAATGACATAGATTTGTAGGATGATCATCTCTGTATAAATATCAGAAAAAGCATAACAGACCAATACAGATTAGGAAATAAAGTAGTTATTGCTAAGGTTGGCTGTCCTAACGCGATAATAACAACGCTATCTTAACGCTGCTAGGGAGTGTCTTGTTTCTCGTTCGAGGGAAGTTGTCGGTGAGGTCAACATCGGTTTGCATTCTTTACGCTCCGGTGGCGCTACTAAGGCTGCGAATGCCGGTGTGAATGACCGTTGGTGGAAGAGACATGGTAAAAAATAGTAAAGATGGTTATGTTTGTGGCTCCTTGGAGAGGAGATTAAGTGTGTCCTAAGCCCTAGCATTATAGTTATGTTCGTTTTACAGCGCATCCCTTTCTTTTTGTGTTTTCTAAAGCGCTCGTCTGGCATTGCAAAAACTATTAATTTCGCGCGTTTAGTTAGTATAGCGTGTAATCGGTGTCTTACGCTTTATAACACGTTTACAGTCGGTGATTTCTATTGGTCAGTTATTGCACGAGGATATTATGATATATATTTTGTGTAGACGTTCTCACGAAGTACACATCGAATTTTAATAATATACAGTTTTATATGTATTGAATGTTAAAGGAAACAATAAATGTCTTTAAAAGAAAAAATCGGCGCTGAAATTTATATTGAAATGTCATTTTTTGCCCTAAATATAATAGGTTAGATACCAGTAAATCATTGTGTTCGCCGTTTTATAATGGGACCCTATGAGAATTGGAATTACTGGTATCTAACCTTTAAGAAAACCAGGGTCCGGCCATTAAGGGTCCACTTTAACATAATATCACCCTGTAATTGTTTTATGTCATTGATTTTATTACTTTTCACGGTAACAATGTGATTAATATCATAATTGACATGTTTTCTACGATTTTTAAAGCGAAACCTGGTTTTATGGGTAAAGAAATGAAGAAAGTACGGAAACTCGCCTTTTGCATCACAGCAAATCGAATTATGTTATAAGCAAAATATTGTAAGTTTTATACATTATTGATGTCTACTGCATTAAAATAAGTCTAAATGAACTGGTAATTTGACTGGTTTATATGATGTAGGTACGAATATTAGCTCCCGATCCCCACACAATCCAAGTACTGAAATGCAAGCCAGATGGCTTATCATGTGTTATACTCAAATGCGTTTTTGAAGCATTTTCACTAAGCGGATCGACCTGGAATTTTGAATGTGTGGTACAAGTAGGTTAATAATGATGTAGACGATTTTTTTTCACGATAGCAAAATGTTTAGTTTTCTTTAGGGTTAGATACCAGTAAATCAGTGTTATCCCTCCGTGGTCCATTCGAAAGTAGCGATTATTACTAAAGAGTTCCTTTTCTCTTCTGGTATAAAAGGCATTTAGCAAGCGCAGACATGCCTTTTGTGGTTATTTCTTATAACCCATGTGTGTCTGGAACATGTTGGTGTATTTTATTTGAGGCTAACTTGAAAGATGAACTTTTATGGTGTGTTTACTGTGGTATGGGGCTTTTGTCGAAATATGACCGTCGAGGCCCTGTTTTCAATCGGTGTCTGCATTCAGGCGAGATGCATTTTCTTAGAAGTAACATGACATATCTTTTTATTGCAATTTTTGAAAGAGGAAATATTCATCTTTAAATTGATTAAATTGATACCATACTTGCACACTCTGAAATAAATGAAAGGCTAGAAAAATGCTTGGAAAGTTCGCCGTTTTATAATGGTGTCTACACCGGTCTAACAGACCTGTGTACTCACGCTCGAAGCATTATGGGCATGCGCTCCTTTCCAAGGTAGCTCGCAATGGTTGATTTAACATCGCATTGAGGTTAGATACCAGTAAATCAATGTTTTTCACTCCGTGTTACATTCAAAATATTGCCTTTTACTAGAGTTCCTTTTTAGCTCATGGTGAGCATTTGTGATCGCCTTTTGTCCGTCGTCCGTCATGAATCGTGAATCGTTCGTCGTCAACATTTACCTTGTGAACAATCTAGAGGCTACATTTATTGGCCAATCTTCATGAAACTTGGTCAGAACATTTGTCCCAATGATATCTCGGCCGAATTCGAAACTGGGTCATGTGGAGTCAAAAACTAGGTCACTAGGTCAAATTGAAGAAGAAGCTTGTGAAAACTCTAGAAGTCACATTTTTTGCCCAATCAACATGAAACTTGCTCAGAACATTTGATCTTATGATATCTCGGCCGAGTTCGAAACTGGTTCCGACCCGTTGAAAAACATGGCCGCCAGGGGGCGGGGCAGTTTTCCTTATATGGCTATAGAAAAAGCTTGCGAACACTCCGGAAGTCAAAACTTTTGCCCAATCAACATAAAACTTGCTCAAAACCTTTGTTCTTATGATATATCGGCCGAGTTCGAAAATGGTTCCGCTCCATTGAAAACCATGGCCGCCAGGGGGCGGGGCAGTTTTCCTTATATGGCTATAGAAAAAAACACTCTAGGAGTCACATTTTTTGCCTAATCAACTTGAAACTTGCTCAGAACATTTGTTCTTATGATATCTCGGCCGAGTTCAAAATCGGTCCGTTGAAAAACATGGCCGCCAGGGGGGGGGTCACTTTTCCTTATATGGCTATAGGAAAAGCTTGTGAACACCCTAGAAGTAACATTTTTGCCCAATCTTCATGAAACTTGGTCAGAACATTTTTCCCAATGATATCTCTGCCGAGTTTGAATCTGGGTCATGTGTGATGAAAAACTAGGGCACTAGGTCAAATTGAAGAAAACGCTTCAATTTTAATACGTACTTCACAATTTTGAAGAAAAAGCTTGTTAACACTCTAGAAGTCACATTTTTTGCCCAATCTTCATGAAACTTGGTCAGAACATTTGTCCCAATGGTATCTCGGCCGAGTTCGAATCTGGGTCATGTGGGGTCAAAAACTAGGTAACTAGGTCAAATTGAAGAAAACGCTTCAATTTTAATACGTACTTCACAATTTTGAATGTCTGTTGTCACTTAAGTTTTTCAAACCATGATGATTACGGCCGCATTTCCATCAGTCCGTATCAGTATATCCATATCCGTATGCAAAAAAATAACACATGGAAAATTGTTCGACTAATGAAACTCAGGTGAGCGACCCAGAGTCATTGGCCCTCTTGTTTCTTCTGCTTTGAAAAGCATTTAGCAATACCAGACATGCCTTTTGTGATTATTTTTAATATCCTCTGTGTGTTTAGAGCATTTTTTGCTTTCTTTGGATGCTAACTTGAAATATGAGCTTTTGGGATGTATTAACTGTGGCGTGGGGCTTTTGTCGAAATATGACTGCCGAAACCCTGGTTTCTACCGGTGACTGCATTCAGGTGAGACGCATTTTCTTAGAAACAACAAACCGTATATTTTTATTGCAATTTTTGGAAGAGGAACGATTTATCTTTAAACTGACAGTAAGCTTGCACAAACTGAAATCTGAAAGTTCGCCGTTTTATAGGTTAGATACCAGTAATTCCAATTCCCATAGGGACCCATTATAAAACGGTGAAATTTTCAAGCATTTTTCTAGCCTTTCCTTTATTTCAGATTGTGCAAGCATGGTACCAATTGAAAGATGAATCTTTCCTCTTTCAAAAATTGCAATAAAAAAGTTACTTCTAAGAAAATGCATCTCGCTTGAATGCAGACACCGGTAGAAAACAGGGTTTAGGCGGTCATATTTCGACAAAAGCCCCATACCACAGTAAACACACCATAAAAGTTCACCTTTTAAGGTGGCCTGAAATGCAATACACCAAAATATTTCAGACACACGTGGGATAGAAGAAATAAAAACAAACGGCATGTCTGAGATTGCTAAAGGGCTTTTATACCAGAAGAGAAAAGGAACTCTTTAGTAATAGGCATTACTATCGAATGGACCACGGAGGGATACACAATGATTTACTGGTATCTAACCTTAAAGAAAACTCATCATTTGGCTATCATGAAAAAAATTCGTCTACATCATTATTAACCTACTTGTACCACAAATGCAAAATTTCAGTTCGATCCGCTAAGTAGAAATGCCCCCAAAACGCATTTGAGAATGACGCATGATAAGCCATCTGACTTGCGCTTCAGTACTAGGATTGTATGGGAAGCGTGAACTAAAATTCGCACCTAAATCACATAATCCAGTCAAAATACCAGTTCATTTAGACTTAGTGTTTTAATGCAATGGACAGTAATAAGGTATAAAACGTGAAATATTCGCGTATAACATGATTCGATGTGCTGTGAGCTGCATAAGGCGAGTTTCCGTAATTTTTTTCATTTTTTCATACCCGAAAAAACAGGCTTTCGCTTTAAAAAGTGTAGAAAACGTGTCAGTTACGATATTATTCATATTTATTTCCGTGAAAAGTAATAAACGCAATAAAATAACACAGTTACATGGAGATTTTATGTATAAGCGGACCCTAAAGGGCCGGTCCCTGGTTTTCTTAAAGGTTAGAAACCGGTAAATCCAATCCCATAGGGTCCCATTATAAAACGGCAAACTTTCCAAGCATTTTTCTAGCATTTCCTTTTTTTCAGATTGTGCAAGCCTGTTATCAATTTAAAGATCAATCTGTGCTGTTCCAAAATTTGCAATATAGAAGATATGTCATGGTACTTCTAAGAAAATGCATCTCACTTGAATGCAGGCACCGGTAGAAAACAGGGTTTCGGCAGTCATATTTCGACAAAAGCCCCATACCACAGTAAACACAACCCAAAAGTTCACCTTTCAAGTTAGCCTCCAATGAAATGCACCAAAATGTTGCAGACACGCATAGGATAATAGAAATAACCACAAAAGGCATGTCTGAGATACCTAAATGGCTTGTATGCCAGAAGAGAAGGGGAACTCTTTAGTAATAGGTACTACTTTTGAATGGACCACGGAGGGATACACAATGATTTACTGGTATCTAATTTTAAAGAAAACTCAACATTTTGCTATCATGAAAAAAACACTTCTGCATTATTATTAACCTACTTGTACCACAAATGCAAAATTCAAGATCGATCTGCTAAGTAGAAATGCCCCCAAAACGCATTTGAGAATGACACATTATAAGCCATGTGGCTTGCGCTTCAGTACTAGGATTGTATGGGGAGCGTGAACTAAAATTCGGACCTAAATCACATAAACCAGTCAAAATACCAGTTCATTTAGACTTAGTGTTTTAATGCAATGGACAGTAATAAGGTATAAAACGTGAAATATTCGCGTATAACATGATTCGATGTGCTGTGAGCTGCATAAGGCGAGTTTCCGTACTTTTTTTCATTTTGTTTACCCGAAAAAGCAGGTTTCGCTTTAAAAAGTGTAGATAACGTGTCAGTTACGATATTATTCACATTTATTTCCGTGAAAAGTAATAAACGCAATAAGATAACACAGTTACATGGTGATTTTATGTATAAGCGGACCCTAAAGGGCCCTGGTTTTCTTAAAGGTCAGAAACCAGTAAATCCAATTCCCATAGGGTCCGATTATCAAACGGAAAACTTTCCAAGCATTTTTCTAGCATTTCCTTTATTTCAGATTGTGCAAGCCTGGTATCAATTTAAAGATCAATCTGTCCTCTTCCAAAATGTGCAATATAAAATATATGTCATGTTATTTCTAAGAAAATGCATCTCACTTGAATGCAGGCACCGGTAGAAAACAGGGTTTCGGCAGTCATATTTCGACAAAAGCCCCATACCACAGTAAACACACCCCAAAAGATCATCTTTCAAGTTAGCCTCCAATGAAATGCACCAAAATGATGCAGACACGCATAGGATAAGAGAAATAACCACAAAAGGCATGTTTGAGATACCTAAATGGCTTTTATGCCAGAAGAGAAGAGGAACTCTTTAGTAATAGGCACTACTTTTGAATGGATCACGGAGGGATTGACAATGATTTACTGGTATCTAACCTTAAAAAAAACTCAACATTTTGCTATCATGAAAAATACTCTTCTACATCATTATTAACCTACTTGTACCACAAATGCAAAATTTCAGTTCGATCCGCTAAGTAGAAATGCCCCCAAAACGCATTTGAGAATGACACATGATAAGCCATCTGATTTGCGCTTCAGTACAAGTATTGTATGGGAAGCGTGAACTAAAATTCGCACCTAACTCACATAAACCAGTCAAAATACCAGTTCATTTAGACCTATTTTAATGCAATGGACAGTAATAAGGTATAAAACGTGTAATATTCGCGTATAACATGATTCGATGTGCTGTGAGCTGCATAAGGCGAGTTTCCGTAATTTTTCTTACCCGAAAAAACAGGTTCGCTTTAAAAAGTGTTGATAACATGTCAGTTACGATATTATTCACATTTATTTCCGTGAAAAGTAATAAACGTAATAAAATAAGACAGTTACATGGTGATTTTATGTATAAGCGGTTCCCTTAAGGGTCGGTTCCTGGTTTACTTAAAGGGCAGAAACCAGCAAATCCAATTCCCATAGGGTCCCATTATAAAACGGCAAACTTTCCAAGCGTTTTACTAGCATTTCCTTTTTTTCAGATTGTGCAAGCCTGTTATCAATTTAAAGATCAATCTGTCCTCTTCCAAAATTTGCAATATAAAAGATATGTCATGGTACTTCTAAGAAAATGCATCTCACTTGAATGCAGGCACCGGTAGAAAACAGGGTTTAGGCAGTCATATTTCGACAAAAGCCCCATACCACAGTAAACACGCCCCAAAAGTTCACCTTTCAAGTTAGCCTCCAATGAAATGCACAATGTTGCAGACACGCATAGGATAATAGAAATAACCACAAAAGGCATGTTTGAGATACCTAAATGGCTTTTGTGCCAGAAGAGAAGGGGAACTCTTTAGTAATAGGCACTACTTTTGAATGGACCACGGAGGGATACACAATGATTTATTGGTATCTAACCTTAAAAAAACTCAACATTTTGCTATCATGAAAAATACTCTTCTACATCATTATTAACCTACTTGTACCACAAATGCAAAATTTCAGGTCGATCCGCTAAGTAGAAATGCCCCCAAAACGCATTTCAGAATGACACATGATAAGCCATCTGACTTGCGCTTCAGTACTAGGATTGTATGGGGAGCGTGAACTAAAATTCGCACCTAACACAAATAAACCAGTCAAAATACCAGTTCATTTAGATCTATTTTAATGCAATGGACAGTAATAAGGTATAAAACGTGTAATATTCGCGTATAACATGATTCGATGTGCTGTGAGCTGCATAATGCGAGTTTCCGAACTTTTTTTCATTTTTTTTACCCGAAAAAACAGGTTTCGCTTTAAAAAGAGTTGATAAGGTGTCAGTTACGATATTATTCACATTTATGTCCGTTAAAAGTAATAAACGTGATAAAATAACACAGTTACATGGTGATTTTATGTATAAGCGGTTCCCTTAAGGGCCGGTCCCTGGTTTACTTAAAGGGCAGAAACCAGTAAATCTAATTCCCATAGGGTCCCATTATAAAACGGCAAACTTTCCAAGCATTTTTCTAGCATTTCCTTTATTTCAGATTGTGCAAGCCTGTTATCAATTTAAAGATCAATTTGTCCCTTTCCAAAATTTGCAATATAAATGATAAGTCATGTTACTTCTAAGAAAAGGCATCTCACTTCAATGCAGACACCGGTAGAAAACAGGGGTTCGGCAGTCATATTTCAACAAAAGCCCAATACCACAGTAAACACACCCCAAAAGTTCACCTTTCAAGATAGCCTCCAATGAAATGCACCAAAATGTTGCAAACACGCATTGGATAATAGAAATAACCACAAAAGGCATGTCTGAGACACCTAAATGCCTTTTGTGCCACAAAAGAACAGAAACTCTTCAGTAATAGGCACTACTTTTGAATGTACCACGGAGGGATACACAATGATTTACTGGTATCTAACCTTAAAGAAAATTCAACATGTTGCTATCATGAAAAAAGCTCTTCTACATCATTATTAACCTACTTGTACCACAAATGCAAAATTTCAGGTCGATCCGCTAAGTAGAAATGCCCCGAAAACGCATTTGAGAATGACACATGATAAGCCATCTGGCTTGCGCTTCAATACTAGGATTGTATGGGGAGCGTGAACTGAAATTCGCACCTAAATCACATAAACCAGTCAAAATACCAGTTCATGTAGACTTAGTTTTTTAATGCAATGTTCAGTAATAAGGTATAAAACGTGTAATATTGGCGTATAACATGATTCGATGTGCTGTGCTGCATAAGGCGCGTTTCCGTAATTTTTTTCATTTTTTTCTTACCCGAAAAAAAGGTTTCGCTTTAAAAAGTGTAGATAACGTGTCAGTTACGATATTATTCACACTTATTTCCGTGAAAAGTAATAAACGCAATAAAATAACACAGTTACATGGAGATTTTATGTATAAGCGGACCCTAAAGGGCCGGTCCCTGGTTTTCTTAAAGGTTAGAAACCGGTAAATCCAATTCCCATAGGGTCCCATTATAAAACGGCAAACTTTCCAAGCATTTTTCTAGCATTTCCTTTATTTCAGATTGTGCAAGCCTGTTATCAATTTAAAGATCAATCTGTCCTGTTCTAAATTTGCAATATAGAAGATATGTCATGGTACTTCTAAGAAAATGCATCTCACTTGAATGCAGACACCGGTAGAAAACAGGGTTTAGGCAGTCATATTTCGACAAAAGCCCCATACCACAGTAAACACACACCAAAAGTTCACCTTTCAAGTTAGCCTCCAATGAAATGCACAATGTTGCAGACACGCATAGGATAATAGGAATAACCACAAAAGGCATGTTTGAGATACCTAAATGGCTTTTGTGCCAGAAGAGAAGAGGAACTCTTTCGAAATAGGCACTACTTTTGAATGGACCACGGAGGGATACACAATGATTTATTGGTATCTAACCTTAAAAAAAACTCAACATTTTGCTATCATGAAAAATACTCATATCCCTCATACACAATGATTTACTGGTATCTAATCTTAAAGAAAACTCAACATTTTGCTATCATGAAAAAAACTCTTGTGCATCATTATTAACCTACTTGTACCACAAATGCAAAATTTCAGGTCGATCCGCTAAGTAAAAATGCCCCCAAAATGCATTTGAGAATGACACATGATAAGCGATCTGGCTTGCGCTTCAGTACTAGGATTGTATGGGGAGCGTGAACTAAAATTCGGACCTAAATCACATAAACCAGTCAAAATACCAGTTCATTTAGACTTATTTTAATGCAATGGACAGTAATAAGGTATAAAACGTGTAATATTCGCGTATAACATGATTCGATGTGCGGTGAGCTGCATAAGGCGAGTTTCCTTACTTTTTTCATTTTTTTACCCGATAAAACCGGTTTCGACTTAAAAAATGTAGATAACGTGTCAGTTACGATAGTATTCACATTTATTTCCGTGAAAAGTAATAAACGCAATAAAATAGCACAGTTCCATGTTTATTTTATGTATAAGCGGACCCTAAAGGGCAGCTCCCTGCTTTTCTTAAAGGTTAGAAACCGGTAAATCCAATTCCCATAGGGTCCCATTACAAAACGGCAAACTTTCCAAGCATTTTTCTAGCATTTCCTTTATTTCAGATTGTGCAAGCCTGTTATCAATTTAAAGATCAATCTGTCCTCTTCCAAAATGTGCAATATAAATAATAAGTCATGTTACTTCTAAGAAAAGGCATCTCACTTCAATGCAGACACCGGTAGAAAACAGGGGTTCGGCAGTCATATTTCAACAAAAGCCCAATACCACAGTAAACACACCCCAAAAGTTCACCTTTCAAGATAGCCTCCAATGAAATGCACCAAAATGTTGCAAACACGCATTGGATAATAGAAATAACCACAAAAGGCATGTCTGAGACACCTAAATGGCTTTTGTGCCAGAAGAGAAGAGAAACTCTTCAGTAATAGGCACTACTTTTGAATGTACCACGGAGGGATACACAATGATTTACTGGTATCTAACCTTAAAGAAAACTCAACATGTTGCTATCATGAAAAAAACTCTTCTACATCATTATTAACCTACTTATACCACAAATGCAAAATTTCAGGTCGATCCGCTAAGTAGAAATGCCCCGAAAACGCATTTGAGAATGACACATGATAAGCCATCTGGCTTGCGCTTCAGTACTAGGATTGTATGGGGAGCGTGAACTAAAATTCGCACCTAAATCACATAAACCAGTCAAAATACCAGTTCATTTAGACTTAGTTTTTTAATGCAATGGACAGTAATAAGGTATAAAACGTGTAATATTCGCGTATAACATGATTCGATGTGCTGTAAGCTGCATAAGGCGAGTTTCCGTACTTTTTTTCATTTTTTTCTTACCCGAAGAAACAGGTTTCGCTTTAAAAAGTGTAGATAACGTGTCAGTTACGATATTTTTCACATTTATTTCCGTGAAAAGTAATAAACGCAATAAAATAACACAGTTACATGGAGATTTTATGTATAAGCGGACCCTAAAGGGCCGGTCCCTGGTTTTCTTTAACGTTAGAAACCGGTAAATCCAATTCCCATAGGGTCCCATTATAAAACGGCAAACTTTCCAAGCATTTTTCTAGCATTTCCTTTATTTCAGATTGTGCAAGCCTGTTATCAATTTAAAGATCAATCTGTCCTCTTCCAAAATTTGCAATATAAAAGATATGTCAGGGTACTTCTAAGAAAATGCATCTCACTTGAATGCAGGCACCGGTAGAAAACAGGGTTTAGGCAGTCATATTTCGACAAAAGCCCCATACCAGAGTAAACACAACCCAAAAGTTCACCTTTCAAATTAGCGTCCAATGACATGCACCAAAATGTTGCAAACACGCATAGGATAATAGAAATAACCACAAAAGGCATGTCTGAGATACCTAAATGGCTTTTATGCCAGAAGAGAAGAGGAACTCTTTAGTAATAGGCACTACTTTTGAATGGACCACGGAGGGATACACAATGATTTACTGGTATCTAATTTTAAAGAAAACAACATTTTGCTATCATGAAAAAAACTCTTCTGCATCATTATTCACCTACTTGTACCACAAATGCAAAATTTCAGATCGATCTGCTAAGTAGAAATGCCCCCAAAACGCATTTGAGAATGACACATTATAAGCCATCTGGCTTGCGCTAAAGTACTAGGATTGTATGGGGAGCGTGAACTAAAATTCGGACCTAAATCACATAAACCAGTCAAAATACCAGTTCATTTAGACTTATTTTAATGCAATGGACAGTAATAAGGTATAAAACGTGTAATATTCGCGTATAACACGATTCGATGTGCTGTGAGCTGCATAAGGCGAGTTTCCGTACTTTTTGCTAATTTTTTTTTTTACTCGAAAAAATTTGTTTCGCTTTAAAAATTGTAGATAACGTGTCAGTTACGATATTATTCACATTTATTTCTGTGAAAAGTAATAAACGCAATAAAAGAACACAGTTACATGGTGATTTTATGTATAAGCGGACCCTAAAGGGCCGGTCCCTGGTTTTCTTTAAGGTTAGAAACCAGTAAATCCAATTCCCATAGGGTCCCATTATAAAACGGCAAACTTTCCAAGCATTTTTCTAGCATTTTCTTTATTTCAGATTGTGCAAGCCTGGTATCAATTTAAAGTTTAATCTGTCCTCTTTCAAAATTTGCAATATAAAAGATATGTTATGTTTCTTCTAAGAAATGCATCTCACTTGAATGCAGGCACCGGTAGAAAACAGGGTTTCGGCAGTCATATTTCGACAAAAGCCCCATAACACAGTAAACACACCGCAAAAGTTCACCTTTCAAGTTAGCCTCCAATGAAATGCACCAAAATGTAGCAGACACGCATAGGATAATAGAAATAACCACAAAAGGCATGTCTGAGATACCTAAACGGCTTTTATTGCAGAAGAGAGGAGGAACTCTTTAGTAATAGGCACTACTTTTGAATGGACCACGGAGGGCTACACAAAAATGATTTACTGGTATCTAACCTTAAAGAAAACTCAACATATTGCTATCATGAAAAAAACTATTCTACATCATTATTAACCTATTTGTACCACAAATGCAAAATTTCAGGTCGATCCGCTAAGTAGAAATGCCCCAAAAATGCATTTGAAAATGACACATGATAAACCATCTGGCTTGCGCTTCAGTACTAGGATTGTATGGGGAGCGTGAACTAAAATTCGCACCTAAATCACATAAACCAGTCAAAATACCAGTTCATTTAGACTTATTTTAATGCAATGGACAGTAATGAGGTATAAAACGTGTAATATTCGCGTATAACACGATTCGATGTGCTGTGAGGTACATAAGACGAGTTTCCCTACTTGTTTTGATTTTTTTGCCCGAAAAAATAGGTTTCGCTTTAAAAAGTGTAGATAACGTGTCAGTTACGATACTTTTCACATTTATTTCCGTGAAAAGTAATAAACGCAATAAAATAACACAGTTACATGGTGATTTTATGTATAAGCGGACCCTAAAGGGCCGGTCCCTGGTTTTCTTAAACGTTAGAAACCAGTAAATCCAATTCCCATAGGGTCCCATTATAAAACGGCAAACTTTCCAAGCATTTTTCTAGCGTTTCGTTTTTTTCAGATTGTGCAAGCCTGGTATCAATGTAAAGATCAATCTGTCCTCTTTCAAACTTTGCAATATGAAAGATATGTAATGTTACTTCTAAGAAAATGCATCTCACTTGAATGCAGGCACCGGTAGAAAACAGGGTTTCGGCAGTCATATTTCGACAAAAGCCCCATACCATAGTAAACACACCCCAAAAGTTCACCTTTCAAGTTAGCCTCCAATGAAATGCACCAAAATGTTGCAGACACGCATAGGATAATAGAAATAAACACACAAGGCAGTCTGAGATACCTAAATGGCTTTTATGCCAGAAGAGAACGGGAACTCTTTAGTAATAGGCACTACTTTTGAATGGATCACGGAGGGATACTCAATGATTTACTGCTATCTAACCTAAAGGAAAACTCAACATTTTGCTATCATGAAAAAACTCTTATACATCGTTATTAACCTACTTGTACAACAAATGCAAAATTTCAGGTCGATCCGCTAAATAGGAATGCCCCAAAAACGCATTTGAGAATGACACATGATAAGCCATCTGACTTGCGCTTTAGTACTAGGATTGTATGGGGAGCGTGAACTAAAATTCGCACTTAAATCACATAAACCAGTCAAAATACCAGTTCATTTAGACTTATTTTAATGCAATGGACAGTAATAAGGTATAAGACGTGTAATATTCGCGTATAACATGATTCGAAGTGCTGTGAGCTGCATAAGGCGAGTTTCCGTACTTTTTTTATTTTTTTTTAATGCGAAAAAACAGGTTTCGCTTTAAAGAGTGTAGATAACGTGTTAGTTACGATATTATTCACATTTATTTCCGTGAAAAGTAATAAACGCAATAAAATAACACAGTTACATGGTGATTTTATGTATAAGCGGACCCTAAAGGGCCGGTCCCTGGTTTTCTTAAACGTTAGAAACCAGTAAATCCAATTCCCATAGGGTCCCATTATAAAACGGCAAACTTTCCAAGCATTTTTCTAGCGTTTCGTTTTTTTCAGATTGTGCAAGCCTGGTATCAATGTAAAGATCAATCTGTCCTCTTTCAAACTTTGCAATATGAAAGATATGTAATGTTACTTCTAAGAAAATGCATCTCACTTGAATGCAGGCACCGGTAGAAAACAGGGTTTCGGCAGTCATATTTCGACAAAAGCCCCATACCATAGTAAACACACCCCAAAAGTTCACCTTTCAAGTTAGCCTCCAATGAAATGCACCAAAATGTTGCAGACACGCATAGGATAATAGAAATAAACACACAAGGCAGTCTGAGATACCTAAATGGCTTTTATGCCAGAAGAGAAGAGGAACTCTTTAGTAATAGGCACTACTTTTGAATGGACCACGGAGAGATACACAATGATTTACTGGTATCTAACCTTAAAGAAAACTCAACATTTTGCTATCATGAAAAAACTATTCTACATCATTATTAACCTACTTGTACCACAAATGCAAAATTTCAGGTCGATCCGCTAAATAGAAATGCCCCAAAAACTCATTTGAGAATGACACATGATAAGCCATATGGCGTGCGCTTCAGTACTAGGATTGTATGGGGAGCGTGAACTAAAATTCGCACCTAAATCACATAAACCAGTCAAAATACCAGTTCAGTTAGACTTAGTTTTTTAATGAAATGGACAGTAATAAGGTATAAAACGTGTAATATTCGCGTATAACATGAATCGATGTGCTGTGAGCTGCATAAGGCGAGTTTCGTACTTTTTTTCATTTTTTTAAACCCGAAAAAACAGGTTTCTCTTTAAAAAGTGTAGATACCGTGTCAGTTACGATATTATTCACATTTATTTCCGTGAAAAGGAATAAACGGAATAAAATAACACAGTTACATGGTGATTTTGTGTATTAGCGGACCCTAAAGGGCCGGTCCCTGGTTTTCTTAAAGGTTATAAACCAGTAAACCTAAATGGCTTTTATGCCAGAAGAGAAGAGTAGTAATAGGCACTACTTTTGAATGGACCACTGACGGATACACAATGATTTACTGATATCTAACCTATAATGGGACCCTATGGGAATTTGATTTACTGGCATCTAACCTTGAATTTTCACACAAAACGAACGTGAAAGTAGCTTTTATAATAAACAGGCTAAACAGCGTTAAACACGAACTACTGGTATATTATTTATTATGATAAATATATTCTACCACCAGTATTAACTTAATATTAGACTGATTAATGGTATCAATAAAGTCATTGCATGACACAGCTGATGATCGTTTACATGATGTCTCGGACACTAGATTTTTCGGTCCCTATTAAGGAGGCATCTCGGACCCCAGAATTGTCGGTCGCTACTAAGGAGACATATATGACACTATATTTTTTGGACACTATTAGAAAACGTTTCGGCCCCAAAATTAAGTTGAGATAAACTCAATGATTATTAATATCTGTAACGTGAATAAAACGATAATACAACCGCCCCATGTTTTCACCATTGATACACGAATAACCTAAATTCTAGTTATCTACGTAAACATAATTGATATATGAATTTGTCAGACAGATTTAACAAATTAACATTGTCAGAAAATAATAGCGGGAACGAATGAAACTTATTATATATATCAGACAAGTGTACATAATTATGTTAAATAATAAACTATATGTATCATTAGTATTGCACATAGTGTAGTCAAGCTTCGCAAATGAAGTTAATGTAACATGAATACATGTCGACATATTTACGAGACTTCTTTCACCACATTTTACTAAAATTTTTATAAATTGAATAACATCTACTGGAGAAGTTGATAGAAAGGTGCAATTCTAACTATTTCTTAATAAAACGCAACCGCAATTCAAATATAAATTAACATGCATAGTAAGTTTATAAATATAAATTCCCATGTATTGAAATTCCCGGGTTTAGGATTCTCCGGACGCTAATTGATGCGTGTGTATTAACACAGCTTTACCGCGCGCTATTTTCAGAATGAAACACTTTTGTGCTGGAGTGTGTTGTACTCGCTAGAATCAATTCACGGGGACCCAAGTGGGTTACAACGTACAATAATTTTTTTACCCAACGATAAAATAATAGGAAATATAAGCGAGCAAGTGATGGGCTGATTAATCAAGGATTTTTTGTTTTTGCTAAGTAACTTATTAACGCCTAGAAGGATATTATTAGTCCCCATGACCAGACGATAATGATGGGTTGATTAATTATTACGATGTGACGTGTGCCCCCAAAGCATATGCTTGTCAGAGGAAGGCAACACAATGTATGTTACTTCTTTGATTTAGGTGTCTTGAGGAATTTACTCAATCACTAAATAACTTTTAGAAGCTTTTGTGAAGCAAACATGTAGTTACATTTATAGACATAATAACAAAAGCCAAATAAATGTGTAATGCATGTATTTAACAGTATATACATGTATGTACATTTTACATTTGCTGATTCTTAAACATGTGGGCTCGATGTACTATGCTTTTCCTTACTATGTTATAACTTTTAAAGACCGTCTAACAGTAAAAACGAAACTAACGAAACTGTTTTATGAATTATTTTTTTGTTAATATCCGTATACCATTATGAATATGTTATAATGAAACAGATTTATGCATTGTTATATCCATGTACCATTTGTATATGTTTATATATATGTATGTATGTATATTTGTATAATTTATATGACGAAAATAAAGGTTACGTATAAAAATTAACTTTTAGAACATATTCTTTATTAACAAAATGTACACATGAATTTACAAGATCTTAGTTTCTGCAGGTAACCTTATACGGAATTCCATAGTTTTTCTCTCTGTCTAATGTTCAAATTTGATTCCTATATACACACACAATTTCGTTGACAAGTAGTTACTTGTTTTAAATATGTTAATACTTGTTTCAATAACGTGGAAAAGCAAAGTGAAACATCAAGGCATTGTTTATAACAAAAGGATGATCCAGAAAATTAATCCTATAAACTGTGAACAAACAGTCAGATCATTGAAAGTTAATAACTCTATGCAACTGCCAAACAATAAGTTATAATCTACATGTATGTTTCTAAGTATGCAATTCTTTAAATGAATTAGAGATGTTAACTTTATCACAAGCACTTAAAGAAAACTTAACAGGTCAAAATTTGTCATTGTGATAGTACTCTGCACTTCCTCTCAACATCCTCTATCACTATATGTGGTTTTATTTTAAATCACTTCAATAGTAATGGAGTAATGCATTGCACACAAAAATTAACTGAAGGGCAATAACTCCATAAATATTAAAGAAAGAGTTATGGTCCTTGCACTCTGAACTTCCACTGATTGTCCTCTAGCATTATATGAAGTTTCATTTTAATACATTGAATACTAATGGAGTTATGCTCCGCACAAGAAAATTTAACAAAGGGCAATAACTCTGTAAATATTCTGCACTTCCTTTCATCGTCGTTTATCATTACATGATGTTTCATTTGAATCCCTTCAATTCTAATGGAGTTATGCTCCGCAAAAGAAAATTAAACAAAGGGCAATAACTCTTTAAATATTGAAGAAAGAGTTATGTTCCTTGTGCTCTGCACTTCCTCTCATTGTCGTCTATCATTATATGAAGTTTCATTTGAATCCCTTCAATACAAATCTAGTATGCTCCGCATAAGAAAATTAATGCTTCAGATACGGAAATAAAACAAAGGGCAATAACTCCGTAAATATTATAGAAAGAGTTGTGGTCCTTGTGGTCTACACTTCCTCTTATTGGCCTCTATAATATATGAAGTTTCATTCCAATCCCTTCAATACTAATGGAGTTATGTTCCGCACAAGAAAATTCATCAAAGGAAAATAATTCTGTAAATATTGCAGAAAGAGTTATGGTCCTTGTGTTCCTCACTTCCTCTCATTGTCCTCTATCATGATATGAAGTTTTATTTGAGTCCCTTCGATACTAATGGAGTTATGCTCCGCACGAAAAGCGTGACGAACGGACGGACATATAGCGATTACTATATGCCCCCGAAGTTCCCTTCGGGAGAATAAAAAAGAAAATATCCACAAATATATTTTATTGTTTTTCGATACCTCTATGTAATATTTAAACAAAAGATAAAGTCAATGTAACTTTAATCATCTTTCAATAAATTTGCTATCATTTTTTTCCTGAATCAATTCCATATGTATGGCTAAACACGGTACACAAACGTTACAGGTGGAGAAATGAAAATCATAAAATAGGAACGTGTGTGTAGACAGTTAATTGTGCCATTAAACGTTCGACTTATGTCAGTTAAAACTTATGTCTGTTATAATCCTCCCTGCTTGCAGGACACCAAGAGTCTGATTTTGCTCGTCCATAGTTAAACATTACATGGTAATTTCACAAGATTTGGATGATTTTATGAACCGACTATCCACACAGAATCGATTTCAATGACAACTTGCACAAAATGTGTGCACATGTTCGTTGCACAACAGGTAATCGAGTTTTGGTGGGCTATTTGGTATTAAATGATACGGTTTAATAATAAAAATTCACATTATATTAAATGTGGAAGAAAATGCTCTTTAAATCGATAGTCATAAATATAAATCTGATATAAAATCATGTTATTTAAAATACAGATGTTTATAAGCGGATACATGTATTTTCTTTTTCTTTTTTGTTTTGACTAAGTTCTGTGTGATTTTTATTTTTTACACCTGTTACGATTGTGTACTCTGTTTGACCATAAATATGGAAATGATTCAGCAAAAAATGATAGCATTTTATTGAAAGATGATTAAAGTTACTCTGACTTTATTTTTTGTTTAAATATTACATACAATTATCGAACAAGATTCCGTGTTTGATAAACACACATGACCCCGGTTGGTGTTGGATAGCCCATTTCTTAGTCCAATTTAGGTCAAGGTCAAGGTCAAAGTGAGGTTGAGTGATATGGGTGAATTGGGGATAGTCATAAGCAACAACTCTGTAAGTATCCAAGTGTTGTAGCAAGCGGTGTTGGTGCTAGACGAAACGGTCAAATCTAGTTAACCAACAAACAGCCCATTTAAATTATTTTAAGCGCAAATTAGGTCACGGTCAAGGTCAAAAAGAGGTTGGGTGATATGGGTGGATAGGGAATGGTCATAAGCAACAACTGTGTAAGTATCCAAGTGTTGTAGTAAGCGGTGTTGATGCTAGACGAAACAGTAAATTCTACTTAACCGTGTCACGGACGGAAGGACGGACGGACGGACGGAAGGACGGACGGACAGGACAATCACTATATGCCTCCCGCATCTAG
This sequence comes from Congeria kusceri, assembly GCA_027627225.1. NCBI lineage: Eukaryota > Metazoa > Mollusca > Bivalvia > Myida > Dreissenidae > Congeria > Congeria kusceri. The sequence goes on from CM051025.1 coordinate 39,317,752, forward strand.
ATGCTGGGGGCATAAAAGCAATAAAATGTATTAGTGGATACTTTCTTTTTTCGTTTAGTATATTTGAACTTAACAAACAATATCAAAGTAATATAAATTTCTTACCTGGAAGAAACGAGAACAAGCAATGTTACAGTTTATTTGTTGCAGTAGTTCTTTGCTACTAGTTGATTTTGTAAGTCCTTATAAATATACCAAGTTGTTTTCCCAGGTGTCAGCAATGACGAGATGTCAACTAACACATGTTAGTGACAAAGTCGAAGGGTTGTGATGTAATTTTGCAGGCTTAATTTGAACATCAAAGATTGTAAAAGTTGCCTACACAGTCATATATGGTCAAACTTCCCCACCCCCTGGCAATCATGTTTTTTAATGAATCAAAATTCTTCGAAGGAATTTGGTGAAGGGTCACCCAAGAAACATGTCAATGAAATTATTTTGAAATCCACTAAGTGGTTTCTGACGAGAAGGTTGTCAAAGTTGCTTGTATAGACATATAAGGTCAAACTTCCCCACCCCCTGGTGGCCATGTTTTTTAACGAATCAAAATTATATGAAGTACCGATAATTCGATAGAGAGTCACGCAAAGTACATTTCTGCAACACATGGTCACATTATGCTAATCACTGCTGCCAAGTTATTTGAAATTGTTTCAATGCTGGACAAAGTTATTGCCTGGACAAGAATTCCAACATATGTACGTACATATGTGCATACAAACGTACCTACGTACACACAAACAAGGCCAACACTATAATCCTCCCCCACATCAATGATGGTGTTGGCATAAAATACTTTATTTGAAGATCTATGTCATTCAAGAAAATTTATATTCACCATTACAGACTTACTGTGAAAATTATTTCTCAGTAGCAGAAACTTAAATACAGAACACAGTAAAAATGAAGCCTTGTGTGAATCATGTGCATTGCAATATTGTTCTTAACAGAACAGAACAGACCAGAACAGAATAGTTTATTTCGACTTAAGCATAGAACAGCTCATCGTCATTAACATGAGTATATAAAATACATGCGTATGTAATACAAACATATACATCAGTTGAATAACAAGTACAAAAACATGGATGGAGGTTAACATTTGCATTATAAAAATGACAACATGATATACATATTTGAACAATTACAATATAATAATATATCATATATTTGTTTTGTTTTGTGTAAAAAATAATCAATTTATCCTAAATATATACGACTGTTCTCTTATTTTAAAGCATTTTAAACAAAAAATGGCTAGCTTCTAAGGACTATTTTGTTTGTACTATTTAAAAGCTGGATAAACTTGAACATATTTGGACGGGACCTATAACATTTTGGAATAAGTTTTTTTCTGCACTCTGAGTAGTATGGACATTTTAAAACAAAGTGGTATTCATCTTCGATGTCATTAAGATTGCATAACACACATTTACGTTGATCTCTGTCTATGTTCTGATGTCTTCCTGTCTCAATAAATAATTTGAGCGATGACAAACGCAATTTAGCGAGTCTATCCCTATGCTTTTTATTTTCAACAATATCAAGATACGAAAAATTTTGGAATACCGGTTTAGTTCTTTAAATAAAACCATTGAACTAGATGCTGAGGCACTATTATGCCAGTTTGTGATGTACTGGTCTCGTAATCGATTTTTAAGTAGTAGGATAAATTGATCGATATTCACTGACTCAGGAAATAGGAACGTTGACAAGTGACGTCACGCCCACCTGCTATGTTTAGACTCCGCCCACTGGTTGGCAAAAGGTGATGGGCAAAACATTGGCACATATAGATAGTGTTGAAAAAACATTAGTTAATTTTCACAATAATTCAATGTTTTAAAACATGCTGGCACATAATAATGTTATAATAAGACATATTTCATTATGAAACGTTTGTTTTTATAATTCTTGTTTACTTATGATGCATTTAAAAGTACTAAATTCATTGTGCCCAATATCCAAGTATGCAACACTTATACAAGACTTAGTTGTTGTTCGTGACAAAAGAAAATAAAAAATATATGCATTTAAGTTAACTTGTTCCAGAATACAGGGCACTAAGGCAAATAATGATGTAAAGCAATTATAATTGATCATGCCAAACAGGCTTTATGTAATATATTAATTAAACATTGAAACTTTACCAGGACCAACACAGGTCAGAAAAACCTTACCTGCTTATATATTTTAATCCATTTTCATAAAAATAAAATGGTATCTAACTTGATCTTAATTTGAATGTTTTTACCAGCTTGTGCATATTTCACACCCTACCCATTGTTTAATAATTTAATCCGGCGTTTAATTGCCCCTTTGTTTGAGCACAAACCCATTATCTCATTATGATCAGATACTGCCCAGACAGTTACTAACTAACAACATGGTGTCAAGTTTGATTCTAAGTGCCCTTAAAACCACAGGTGGCAGACGTATGTCTGGTCATTTAACAAAATGTATAATACATCCATGGTATTTAGCAGTCATTTTCATGGATAATATAAACGCCCAAAAATACTGATTCTTGCTCTTTTGTAATGTATTGTAAAAATTATGCCCATTAAATTTTGTAAATTGCTAAAAAGATGTTCTGAGACGAAAGATTTTTAATCCGGTTTAAGCATAACATGCTTTATTGCTATTGAAAACCCGATAAAAAATTTAACATTGTGCAAATTTTCTATAAAACATGTAATTTTTAAAACGTATTAAAAACTACTATCTTATATCGCCCGTTTTAACAATATACACAATTATGAGCATCACTAAATAATTATAATATATAACCATAGGGGTGTTTTAAAATGATACAACATTGTTGCGCTTAATAAAGGCAATGATTTAAACTGTAAGATATTTAGGAAGTTTAATTTGAATTCCCAATATTTGCTAATTAACTACAGACGCCTTTGATATGTTTCTTTTTTTGGTTATAAGTAATGAGATCATCAAATTGTGTATTCCAATGTCCTAGGAAAATTATAAATCATATTTAAATATTGTCTTTTAACAAGTATTACGCCAAGGGTTTGTTTTAAGGTTGATATTACATGGCTGAACAATACATTAGTTGTACGTTACAATGCACCTCCTGCCACTTTCTTTCATAAAAAAAAACAACACACACTAGCACACACAGTGCATTTATATGATTACTGTTCTGGTACAAATTAGCATGATTCGTAACAAAACATTATAATTATTAAAAGTTATTTCATTCGTGTCTAAAAGAAATTTAACGGATGATTTATAGCTTCGTTCAAAACATTGAAACTTTTTGTTTAAGCTGAATGACCAGCCCATTTGATATATTAATTAATTTTATTATATACCAAAGTCGGTATGTGATGGGTGTTTTTTATTTTATTTGCAGTGTTTTAATATATATTTCAGAAATTGTCATCGAATTATCGAGTAAACACATGTATGTATGCATGTTTTCTGTATCTGTAACCAGCGCTTTTGCCGACCAGTCCGCATGCGCGGAAAATCCCGATTGTAAACAATAACAATCAACGTTCCGATAGCCATACATCGGTAAAACCGGTTTGATCATAGATATATAAACCTAGATGCCGCATTGCCTATTACCCGTATGCAAGTGAAATGTGTCTGAGCGTCCGCCATATTGGTGCGGTCGTCGATTGTAAAAATTGCTATGATTTCTTTGCAAGGTTTTCAATAATTAGGCTTTTAATTTGATAATCTGAGGAAAAATCTTAAAATTAATATTGTTGTATTTTGGTCTTGTGAATATTCTCTCTAATTATAAACAATAACTATATTCGTTCGTGGAATATAATTGTAATTATGAATATAAACGGATTTCGGATGAACACCACTCAGTCTGAATGCTGATTCGATTTCGGATAAAAATATTTCTGCTAATGGCAAAGTTCACGTAGCTGACAAATGAATTGCAAAAATTTATGACAACAGTTAATACAACTCAGCTTGATTAGATGGATTAAGTATGCCAATACATTTATCCAGAAGGTGTGTGTATTACTCTCATGCATCATCGTGGATAATGGTGTTGTGCAGTGCTTAAATAACAACAATCTTCATTTATGCTTAAAAATCTGGATTGATACTGACATTAGACTGCCGAGGCACCATTAGCAATGTTGGAAAATGGGAGCTGAGAACGACAGGTATATAAACAATGCACATTCAATTTTATGAATATTTTGTTCCATGTATTTGTTTAAAATGACTGCAGTCTGTTAGAATCTAATTGCCCTGCAATCCACTTTGCAAAAACGTATGTTATCCTTGTTCAAACACAAGTCATTCGTGTTCACTTTGAATTTACTGTCTTTACACTTTAATTATTTTTGCTGTTTGTTGTAATTTTTCTTAAAAATCCACTTGCCTGAATGAAAATTTGCCATTTTTGTCACTGGTCAAAAGCAAATTAAGATGACCAGCTACAAGCAAAATATTACTTTTTGATACCTAACTACAGTATTGTTATCAGACTCTGTTTCAGTGAGAAAAACTAATCTTAGTATTTTATTTGTATAAATGGATTAACATTTAAATAATCAATTAGATCTACATATCTGAAATGTTAATTTTAAGAGAACTTAATGATTTATGTTAATAAGAAATATAACACTGTAATGTACTTGTTTATTTGTTAAATATTACATTTTTTCTTATATAAAGGGAAATAGTGTTGACACAATTTAGAAATATGTTAAATCATTGTCAAGTCCTATTTAATTAGTTCTTTTTCTTCTTTTAGATTTAACAGCTAATGATTTTTCTGAAATATCTATTTTGCCTTCTTTAGATGAAACAGCCAAACATTTGGTAAAATAAGCTATGTTAACATTTCTGGCAATCCTTGTAAGGTTGCTAAAGTGCAAATTAAAGGTTTCTATCTCTCTTTGACCACATGTGTGGACAAACCTTGTGGTAAACAACCTTGTAATATACAATAAAGAATACTACATTAATATAATTAGTGTTGCTATATATTATTTCATTATATATAATATAGTTGTGTTTGCAATAAAACTGTACACACCACACATTGTTTAAACTTTTCTTGTTTGCAATATGCATGCAAAGTTGGAACTGTGTGACAAAGGCTACAAACACTACTGTAGTCTACATAAATTATTCTGAAAATATACTGCATACAATCCTGAATGCAAATATGATATACCTTGTAATATAGGTTTTTACATTGTTCTAGCCTTTTAAAGGTTAGCCACTGGAGGTCTTCAAAGCATTTATCTATTTATTAATGGGTAACCAGGTTACTAAGGCATGGTGGTTTCACTGTATTATAATTTGGCCTCCATTTTTCCATTCTAGCCATATTGTACATGTATACACAGGTTGTTGCTTAGAAATACAAATTGGTAGCCACATGTTTTAAATTGTGCCTGTCAGTTTGAAATAAAAATTGTGAATTTTCCTCGAGTAGCAGAGGTGTAATCATGTGTAATGGATATGGTGTCTGCCTTTTGATTGAATGATTCTGAGTATGGTCCATATTAATGGAGCATTTGAATGGTCTTTCTCAAAAAGACACCCAGTACTGATTCTACTCTGGAAACAGTTTAATTATTAATTCATTATCAAAATATCTCAATGATAGTCAGGCTTTCTACACAGTTAAACTAAAATAAATAGTTTTAAACTAAAATAAATATGATTTTTAATTTTCCCTTATTTTTCATGCATGGATTTTTTTTTACACATTTTCCCATCAGTAAATAGCAACCATAAACAAACATCTGGTAATGTTATCCATTATTTATTCAACAATATTAAAAAACATCCCACACAATACACCCAATGTGGTAACTTTTTTCCAAAATATAATAGATATATTTGCTTAAATATTCATTTGTTTTCATAATTTTCCATTTGAAGATTGCAAAAGGGTGTGATTTTAGAAATACTTTAGTGAAGGAAATTGATTTTGCTAGAATATATAAAAACCACTGTAACAAACACTATACTACAGAGTCTGAGGCTTGCAGAACTTTAATGATATTTTATATATTCTCAGAAAAGTCATGAAATACATATTTAATGGCAGTATTAATATCAATGAATTCAAGTTCATGTATGTTGTTGCTGCACTGGATTGACGAAATGCATGCCATCTTTTTCAAAGCATATTCATTGGTCCCTCTGAAAAAAAAACATACATTATTTCTGGCATATTTTAATATTTCTAGTGCATGAATTATGATTTATTATACAGCTTAAATAGATAATATTTTATATAACAATTATGTGTAATTTCAAATAATTAAAACATGGTTTAGATGAAATGTTGTTAAACAAAAAGCAAAAAAAAAAAAAAAAAAAAACAATAATAAAAACAAACAATAAATTATTTGTAATAATACAATATAATAAATACTTATTTGTAAAAGTACAATCTAATAATAATAATAATAAAAGATCTAATAATAATTATTATTATTATATTATTAATTTATTATTATAATTATTATTATCTAATAATAATAATACTAAATCTAATAATAATAATTATTATAATGTTATTAATTTATTATTATAATACTTATTATGTCATTGTAAAAATATAATATTATTATTGCCTTATCCATTTTTGTATTTAAATGATTTTTAAATAATAAGTCTTTATTAACACTTACGGCAAATATTAAACTAATTATCATTATCATTTATAAGCAGAATAAATATTACAATACAATTTTTATTGACAATTACCTTTGTGAAATTATTCCTTTACGCCTTGGTTGTATGCATTGACAATCTCTTCAGCAAAAAGACGCAAATGTGTTAAGAAATGAAAAAAATTCCTTCAATTCCAGTATTAGGTCTAAGTGTTTGTTTACAATCGACGACCTTTCCAATATGGCGGACGCGCTGACGCGTCCTATTGGATGTGACGCGGCATCTAGTTTTCTATATCTATGCTTTCGATGACCAATTTACAGTTTGAATTTTACTATCGATTTATAATCTCTGTAATAAAGCAACATGTTTAAGAATACAATTTCCTTGTTTAACGGTGTATAGTTTCAAAAAGTATTTAACGAACCTTACATATCTGTCTATATAAAGAGGGAGTCGACCAACTTCGGCATAATGAATTTGTTAACATTTTTACATTCAGAAGGCTTTTGCAAAATTTTCGATGGACGCGCTCAATATTATTTGCTTTTATAACCCCAAACCTAGCAATTATAGTTCAGGATGGACAATACATATGCGTTAAATAAATTGAACATGATACTTATTGGTACATTCATATCTTTTGTTAGAGTGAACAAGGAATGCATTGCTCTTATAGCTTTGCCATACAGTGTATTTGTGGCTGGAACAAAAATGATCCACCACTAGACATGACAATTCCAAGATAATTAAAATTATTTACAATATCTAATTCTTGACCTTTATATGTCCATTTTAATGTTTTGCTAAGTGTCCTCCCTTTTCGAAATACCATTACTTTGGTTTTATCAATATTAACAGTCAAATTCCACTGATTACAATATATTTCTAGATTATTAAGTGATTCTTGCAGGCCCTCCTGTGTTTCAGAAAATAAAACGGCCTCGTCAGCAAATAGCAATAAATAGATAAATATTTGATCTAACGTTATGCCAGCGTTAATACCATTCTGTAGGTCAAATTCAATGTCATTAATAAACATAGAGAACAGGATCGGAGAGGTTATCAGGCTGTATGGAGTTTAGCAGGTCAAATGTGAATAAATTCGGCGCGCACTACTGAGTACACACCAATATTTTTTCAAAGCTCTGTAAATTGGTCCAAGCCTGTTCTGATACGAACGGCCGGGTACCAGACTATATCAATCTGGACCTTCTTCTGATGGACCTTTTCAAACTCATCGCAACGGTTACCTCCCCTATCGGCTAACGGTTAACACTGCCATCACAAATAAAATCCCTCCACATCTGGAAGGATTACGTATTTGTAACTTTTACTTATTTAATGCAACTCAGTGCAATTTTCTACATAATTGGACTCTTTATATATCGTTTGCAGGCAATAATGAAATCAGAAAAAGAAAATAACTAATTAAACCATAAATAATATATAGAAGATTAAATCGATCATCATCACGTTTTGTTATGACGGCAGGTATTTGATTATAGCTCGGAACCAGTCAAATCTCTGCGCGGAGGTTGGGACCTTTTAGCAGTGGGACTTACCTACTATAATTTACGGTCATGTGACCAGCACGTGATTTTCATAAAAAACAATAACAATTAATGAAATACTGACTTAGTTACTGTTATGCTATACAATATTGTGGTTAAAATGGTAAGTTTGACTGTTTTAGTTTAAAGGTATGTTTCACATGCTGTTATGCTGTTGTCCAAAGATACTGTCCATCATCAACTTCATGTTAATAAAAAAAACTGAAGCCAGTGAAGGGATCTGGTCACAGGGCCGATCCAGAAATGACTGTCGACAGTGTCGTGGCTTGTGGTGGGGGAGGGGGGGGGGGGGCACGAGCCAAAGGGGATGGGGGTCCTATCGGCCTTTCTCAAAACTAGGAGATCTCCGTTGGAAATTACCTCCCGTTATTGCGAATTCACATCCGCTTATTTGAAACCCGACTTCGGGCGACTTTTTTCCTGGCTTGCCATATAACGTATTATAGATTAGATCTAAGACCAAGCGGCTTTCAAAACTTGTGATGGAAATTTTTAAAACCATATGTTTTTTTATTAAATGTTATAAAAAATTTGCAGAGGATATAAAATAACAATTATGTTACAAACATGAATTATTATAACTAACTGTAGTATCGTTTTAAACACGTTACTAAGGCCACATGTCCGTTTGACAGGTATCCGGAAAAAATGTAGTCTCCTTGCCTCATTTTAAACGGTTGTTTTCCATACATTAATACCACGAATTAACACATGTTCTATCAATGGACACATAGTTATCTGTCTGAAGAGGGGGTCATAAAATTACCAAAGCCACATACGGCGGGGATCTTATAAAATTGCCCTTAGAACAATACCGCTAATCCGTGCAATTGCGTAATGCATAGATGATAAAGATCTACATGCAGAGACAACTAACATGTCACACTTTGTCTCCATTGTTTGCGTCTCAAATTAAAGTTGATCTCACATTTTAAAATGTTGTTGTCTCCGTTGTTGTTCTTTGCCTATCACCCTATGAAATTTTGCCACCTTATTGAACAGAACAGAACAGAATTAAAAGCATTAAACACTTTTTCGAATTAATAAATTAAATTAAAGAGTGAAATAATATAGCACAGCATTTAATTTTCAATTATGAAGAATTGTAAGGTGGTGTACATTTAAGAGCTCATCGTGTGTACTCTGTTTTTCTAAAACATACGGGAATTAGCTGCTACTAGAATACATTTTGTTTGTTTACCACGATTCCGACAGAAATGAAGAAATAATCTCTTTAATACAACATCAGTTATAACATCAGCATACCCACTTACTTTCAAAATTGGGGGTACATGTACCCGATACCTTTGAAAAATGTGGGTACACTCTAAAAAATATGGGTACAACTAAATAACTAATTGGTTTTCATATATACCAATGTCAAATTTACCTATACATGTATACACAATAATATTTTCGCTACACCAAAAAGTAAGTATATATTTTCTAAATGACGACCTCACCAAGCTTAACCAGACAGTGTTGATGACAATTAAACGTAAACAGGATCCAGAGCGAAATGAAACAGCGTGGTCGTGGGAAGGAAAACTGTACGTAAAAACCTCAAATGGCACAATAACACAAGTGAAATATAGCGAGTACAGCAAATGGGTAGGATCCGAATGGGGCGACATAATACGTCAATTTAGCAACATATAAAGTGGAGGTACTTTTCTTTCGTCGAACAGTATACGTTTGACACATAAATACTTACTTTTCCACGAGGGAATCATGGTCCAGTTTTTTAACCTCTTTAGTAGAGATAATTTATAAGGTTGAGCGGTTAAATAATTGCTTCAATAAATGCTATCGATAAGCCGCGAATTCCTCGTGAAACTAGAGGATATTATTGATTACGTAAAAGCATACCCATACCGAATATATCCAGTTTACACGTAAACAGAATATACTTCTTATAAATATGAATTGTATCCGAAAGTGTATAAATGATACAAATTTTTTTTCTATTACATGTACATCGCATCAGATAAATGATACAATTTTATCTTTTTTATTATATGTATATTAGATCGTTTACACAAATGAAGTGAGTGTACAACATAATATTAACAACTTGTATGAATACGGGAAACGGGCGCTATAAGGCTGCCATGCTGTATTACACTACAGGTTTAATGCGTGTGTAATTGCCGGGTACTTTACACGATTAGAGTGCTGGAAAAATTGAGAATTGTACAATGTTGTTTATTTTATATTATTTTATCTTTGATATTGTGTGAGTATTGATTGATTTTTTTGCCGTTGTTTATATTGGCTTCTTTATTTCATATAACCTCACATTCAAATAATAAATTTCTGGGAAGAATACCCTTAGCGCGCACGCGCACACACACGCAAAAACGCACACACACACACGAACACACGCACACACATACGCACGCACACACACACGCACACACATACACGTACATACACACACACGCACGCACATGCAAGCACGCACACACACGCACGCACACATACGCGTGCTAGCATCTGCACAACAACAACACCAACAACGTACTTTATATATTTACTTGATACAGCCCACAACTTAGCAAATAGTAGTTTACTAAATCATATCAACTCTATAAATGGTGTGTTTTACTCAACTGTATAATTATTTAATACATTTCAAAGCTAACTTTAAAAACATGCTAGAGGTCATGCTGATAAACGGAAAAGAGAACATATCTTTACCTCCTTAACACAAATAAAGTCATCAGTTTATTTTATACAAGAAACACATGTTGCACCATTATTAACCGACAAGTGGGGGCGAGAATGGAAAGGCAAATACTTCTTTAGTGGAACAAAATCTAACAAAGAGGGTGTAGCCATATTAATTCACCCAAGTAGTAACATTGAATTTATTAATACATACGAAATATGTCAGGGGAAGCTAATTGCATGTGAAATAAGAGTCGAAAATAGTACGCTACTATTGATTAATGTATATCATTATATGGTCCAAACACATACAACACTGAATTATTCAATAGCTTAGAAACATTCTTAACATTAAATAGTGATAAAAACGTAATAATAGGTGGAGACTTTAATACAATATTAGACCCGAATATCGATAAGAAAAATGGTAATAATAATACACATAAAACTTGTAGGAAAAAACTTTTAGAAATAATAAACGCATGTCAATTAACAGATGTATGGCGCTATAAACACCCCCTTAAACATCAATATACATGGCACTCAAACACAAGACCAGTAATACATTGTCGATTAGATTACTTTTTAATATCAACTAACCTCTGCAATGTTGTTAAAAATTGTAACATTCAACCGGGTTACGAAACTGACCATTCATATGTTGAGCTTAAATTCGACAATAATAAAATTGCCAAAGGCCCAGGTTATTTTAAAATAAATAATTCACTGTTATTAGATGAAGAATACAAGCATGTTATAAAGTCAAGTATACAGGACATTGTAGAAATAAATCAAGTTGCAAATCCTAACTTAATTTGGGAAATCATAAAGGGGACAATCAGAAATCAAACAATTAATTATTCATCTAATAAACATAAACAACTGGAACAAACAGAACAAAATATAAAAAATAATATTCAACATTTAGAAAATACATTAAACAATGCAGCAATAGATACTACAGAAGTTATAAGCAGAATCAAAATCGAGAAACAAGAATTGGAAAAATTAAATGACATTAAAATACGAGGAATGCTTATACGAGCTAGAGCACAGCATGTTGAAAATAATGAAAAGAATTCTGGTTATTTTGCGAACATCGAAAAAGCTAGAGCTGAAAAAAAGACTATAAATAAACTAAACGTTGGTGGTAAAATTATTGAAAACAAAGAATATTAAAAGCAGAAAGGCAGTTTTATTCCAGCATCTACTATAAAAATAATGAAACCAAATCAAATATTGAAGATATGTTTTTTGGAGTAGACACTAAACAATTAACATATGAAGAAAAATCAACATGTGAAGGAAAAATAACAGAATATGAATGTTTAATAGCCCTAAAAGAAATGCAAAACAATAAAAGCCCCGGTTCAGATGGAATAAGTGTTGAATTTTATAAAGTTTTCTGGAACGACATTAAGAGCTATCTTATTAATTCATTAAATTACTCTTTCGAAAAAGGCACTCTTACGCAACTTCAAAGACAAGGAATAATATCATTAATACCAAAGGCTGGGAAAGATCTTGAAATAATTGATAACTGGAGGCCTATCACATTGCTTAACGTGGATTATAAAATCGCTACGAAAACTATATCCAACAGAATAAAAAAACTTCTCCCAACAATTATTAATTATGATCAAACAGGTTTTATGAAAAACAGATATATAGGCGAAAACGTACGTTTAATTTTTGACGTTATAGATTACATTAATAAACGTGAACGAAAACGTACGTTTAATTTTTGACGTTATAGATTACATTAATAAACGTAAACGCCCTGGACTACTATTTTTTGCTGACTTTGAGAAAGCATTTGACAGCTTAATACATGAATTCATATTTAAATCATAAAAAAAATTTAACTTTGGCACTGAACTCATTAAATGGGTCAAATTATTTTATACTGACATAAATAGCATGGTTATAAACAATGGATGGTTAAGTGAACCATTTAAAGTTAAGAACGGTGTCAGACAAGGTTGTCCTCTCTCCTCATCTTTGTTTATAATTTGCTCAGAAATATTAGCAAACTTTATTATAAAAAATGAAAAAGTTACTTGAATTATTATAAATGACCAAGAAATCAAACTTATTTTGCCAACAACGCAACCTTTTTCAATGATGGAACTGAAGAATCGTTCAATGAGTTGGTACATACAATAACACTTTTTGGAAAAATATCTGGATTAAACCTAAATACTAATAAGTCAACAATATTGCGAATAGGATCTCTAGCAAAAACGGGAACTATATACTGTAATAATAAACCCTTCATTTGGACTTCTGAACAAGCGAAAACATTAGGTATGACTTTCCATAACAATAGCGCAATGAACCTTGAAAATAACATCACTCCAAAACTTCAAGATTTTTATAACTGTTTAAAACAATGGCAACATCGAAAACTTACATCGATGGGAAAAGTCACAGTTATCAAAACGTTTGCATTGCCAAAACTAATTTATCCATTTTCAGTATTACAAAACCCACCTGACCATATGTTAATACAGATAAAGAATGCAATCTTTAAATTCTTATGGGAAGGTAAACCAGAAAAAATCAAAAGAAACTTACTTATACAAGACTATGAAGATGGTGGATTAAAACTAACGGACATAAATGCTTTTCTTAATATGCTTAAAGCTAGTTGGATAAAAACATATGTAGACAATTCGAATAAATGAAAGTGGAAAATTATATTGAGAACACTTTTAACGTCATTTGGTGATACATTAGCTATGCAGTCAAACTTACGAAATAACGACATCAAACATATAACAAAAGACAATTGTTTCTGGCACAATGTTTTAACATCATGGATAAATATTAAAAACACGTTCGAAAGCAAAGAGCAAATAAATGTTCACAAAATAATAATATGGAACAATGCAAAAATACTAAAGAATAATAAGACTATATATTATGATAGCTGGCACAATAGAGGGATAAAATTTCTAGAACACATATTTGACTATCAAAGAAAAGATTTCTACACATTTGAGCAAATCCAATTTTTATATCAAATAGAAGATAAAGATTTTCTTAAATATTACACTCTTGTTAGAGTATCCCAAACAACATAAAAATTATAGTTTCACAAGATAAACATGTAAATCATACAATTTACAGATACTATTAACACAAATAAAAACCCTAACAGGATTCTTTGCAAAACACAAATTGATAATATACGCAACGAAAAGGAAAATAAGTGAATGTTATTACTAGAAGATAATGTACAAGCACTACCATGGAGAAGTATATATTATATCCCATATAGGTGCTGCATAGATACTAAAATAAGAGATTTTCAGTATAAAATACTTACGCGAATTATTTATTATTTAAATATAAATTAAAGTCTAGCAGGCTATGTGATTTTTGCAAATGTAATAACGAAGATATAGAACACTTGTTTTGGGGATGCTTTAACAGTCAAATTTTGTGGTGCAAGCTTAAGGAATAATTCAAAATGAAATCAATTTCATTAACATTGTCGAAACATGTTGTTCTTCTTGGATACACAGAACGCACGGTGCATGAAAAAATAATAAATTTCACTATTATACGATAGAGTCGAAGCAGAAATTGCATTATCCAATGATAAATATCAAGCTCATTTGGAAAAATGGAAATTATTCAGAGATCTGCTCTCGATTTCTTTTATTGTTGAATTAATCAAGGAGATAAACATTTTTTTTGTTTGGTTGTGTTTTTAAAAAAAATAATTTTATCTCCACAAAAACTTGTGAAAAGGATACTTGTTTTTGTATTTTACCTTTTATGAAGTTAAAAAACACGTTTTTGGCAAAAAGGGAAAAGAAACAATTTTATCAGTAAATGTGCATACAATAGAGTGACTGAATGACTGTATGTGCGAATGAATGTTCTTTTTCTTCACAAAATATAATATATTACAGGTTAAATTAAACTAGAATATTGGTTGTATATGATGTAATAATAAATGAGAAAAAAAAAAAAAAAAAAGGAAATTATAATTCGCTCATGTGTTACATCTATAAATAAAATATTTCAACAATAAAAATTATACAGGTAATTAACAATGAATACTGTGGTTTGACAATGCATATTCCGGTAAAATAATATTGAAATCCAAAACTCTGATCTGAATTTTACTGTTCACGAGACATACACACACATTTTATTTGCAGTACATGTATTTCACGTAAAACCCGTGTTTTTGCTAGAAAAGCGCGCAAAAATTGTGCTGACATATAGAACGTCACGTCATCTGTGTGAGTGTATTAACCGCGATATAAAAATTTTGTAGTGCAAAGAGCTGTGAAATCTTTTCCTTTGTATAAAAGTTTCGTAGCGCAAAACAACAAAATTAGGTATCTGTATCGCGCACGAAGTGCGGTTGTACTTATATTGTAGTTACTCTGTCTTTTGTTGACAGCCTAACAATTTCCTCTACAATGGAAAAGCAGTTACAACGTAGCGATAATGTTATTGTCATTCCGTATTGATCTATGACACCCGTTACTTTTAACACCCTCACATGGACAGCGTGTAGCATGTTTTTCTCGACCCATGGCTGTAATTCGGCGAAAGCAGTGAAAGTCCGTTGCCATGGATGGCATGCGCGATATAAGTTATTGACGTTAAACTGTTACACTTTGATGTTGAGCGGGGCGTGTTATTGTGTGTCACAAAACACAAGTGTCAATGAAAGAGTAGCTATGCAGGTGCGAAAATCCAGACCAAACTGGATTTATTTCCGAAAGTTGGGGTAATGGGAAAAAACACCATATATGCCAAAAAAATCGGGATCCACGGCCAATTTGTATTATAATCTGTCAAATAAATACTCTGACGGCAGAAATTATCGGCTCCGAAAATTGAATCACGATTGCACCAGACATTTTTTATACGTGCATGTACCCCAACAGTCTAAAAATGTTGCGTGCATCACGATTTTTTGCGTGTTTCACGCAGCGTTTTGCGTGAATGGGCATGCTGAACATTTAATGAGAAGTGACATCATCTTTAGTTATTGTAGTATTGTGTTAACGCTAATGGGGGGGGGGGGGTCAATTAGTAAGCCAGTAAGAGTTATGTCTAGCGAGCCCCTGCTCAATAAGAGGTATACCTGTCTGCTGCTGGCTAGTGAAAAGCACCAGAATCTTATAGTAATCTATAAACTTTTGCTATTTGTATACGCAGAGGATATACATTATGTGAAACAAAAATGTTTATCAGACCCTTATTTTTGCAACAATATTTTGAAATAGTGAGAAATTGATGAGCCTTCAATATCTTGTGGATTGAAACAACAAAGGAATTAGAGACAGATAGACAGTTGCAGGGAAAATTTGTGTTTAGTAAATTTGTTTGCCATAGATGTTTCATATAAATGAATTTACATTAACAGCATGTTATTAACTTTAGTAAAAAGATAATTATTATCCATTTTGGCCATTGGTTTTAAATTCAAGTGTGATATAACAAAGAGGCATTTAAATTTTGTAATTACGCTTATCATTTAAAATGTCTAAAATTATTGCACCACACATTTTACCACTAGGATAAATTTGAAACAAACTATTATGTGAAGTTGGAATAAGACGTCCAACATAGAATAAACTGTTTTATTACAGCCATGTTTTATATGCAGTTTACCATTTGTAATTTCAGAATTTTGCAGAGTAATTAGTGCAATAGACACCTGCATATATAACTGCATCAGTAAATTGATTTTGCCCCAGAACTGTATACTAAGTCTTGTATGCATTTACAAAATTTCATAAAAAAATTGAACTGTGTCCATGCGTTCATGAACACAGTTTATTAATACAATAAAAATTATCAAAGACACAATCAGTTTTAATGAAAAGGTCATGTAAAAATGCTAATTATACCAAATGTATTGACAGAATATAATAAACATACATAAACAACATCAAATGCTCAGTTTTATGTGAAAACATAACAAAATCATGTCTATTCTATGTTTGATGTCTTATTCTAACTTAACTTTATACAGTGTTTTTAATATTATTTGCTCATTACGATGTGTTTAGATTGTAATTTTATGAAAACTTTACAGAAAAGGTAATATAAATCGATAAATAAATATATCCAGTCTTCTTTGTATTTCAAAAAAATTGTTTTTGGACAAGCGACATAAATGATGGCCTAGCATAGTCTTTCATAGCTTACATTTCCACATTTATTTAGTTCTTCAGTGCTGCAGTAACAAACTGTATTCCCATTTAACGTAGCAAATGGTTTAATAACTGGAGCATTTTGCATTTTATAAGATTACAAATCTTAGCTGATGCATGATCCTATTCAAATATTGGATTTCATGAACTGGAATTTTCTAAATTCTGATCCAAAGAAACATTTGTTATTCTTCCTCTTAAAATCAAGTTATTTAGTTTAGTTACAGGTATACATATCGTTATAGTTGGCATTTAAACGAAACAAAGACAAAAATCAAACTTTAATTTTGTACACACAAAAGTTTAGTAATAATTGCTTAAAATTTTTTTGGGGGGCTCTTAGTACATACAAATCTACTGGTATTCACACAACAAAAAGTAATACTAAATTAAATTATCATTTTGATATCCAATACCAGTGTTATACTTTTAAATCCATATGCTGATTATTTTAATATTTATGTCATTTTTTGGAAAGGTTGTACTGTTTAATAAACACTAAAGGTATAAAACTTATTTTTTAAATTAAAGTTTTAATAATGTTATGCCATTTTGTACATTATGGAATTAAATGTATTTTATTTGATGGGCCATGGTCTCAAAATCTTCAATGATAATTATACTAATATGAAACCACCTTCTCTGAAAACTGTATTCACAGTCCATTAGTTATTTCTGTTTGTTGAGTTATTTAAATGTATATAAACCAAAATAATACACACAATTTATATTAATATTATCATTTGTGGGGTATATTTACATTCAAGTGGAAAAAAATCTACCCTTTAATTGTTTATCATCCATTCAGAATATCAACACTATTTCTTAATTTCCCTGTTTAACCACTATGTTTACTCTACAGCAGGCTCACTTCTATACCTCTTATTTTCTACTTCCGCTTATCAGAAGCCTGACTGGTCTGCCCCAATAAAAAGATAGCTGTTTTGTTACATTATATTTCAAGATTATAAGGAAGCATTTTCAAGCACTGTGTAATATTTAGCACACAACAAGAATATCTGCAACAAAAATAGCTTTAAAGTTAAACACAAATGTGTATGGAATTTAAAGAACACGTTGCTGTCAAAAACATCTGAATTACGCTCAAACTTTCTGTGATTTTAACTTATTTTCGTAATTTTAGTCGCCAGAAGAATGTAAGCTTAGAGTTACTTAGCAAAATCATTTTACTAAAAACAGCATGATTTATTTATTATACCCCTATAAATGCAGTTTAGAGGGGGTATATAGGAGTGAGCTTGTCAGTCTGTCGGTCTTTTGGTTTTTGGTTTCCGAATGATAACTCAAGAAAGGCTTGACATGTTCGACTAATTTTTGGTACAAAACATCACAGAATACATGTCAAGTTCGATGTTGGGTACAAACCACTACATTTTGACCTAGTTATGGCCCCTTTTCGACTGAAAATTCCCTAAAAACATGATTTCCGGACGATAACGCATCAATGGCTTGACATATTAAAATAATTATTGGTACACATGTGTAGCATCATAAAATACAGGTCAAGTTCGACTTTGGTTACAAACCACTAAGTTTTGACACAGTCATGGCTGCTTTTTAATTTAAATTCCCGAAAAACAGGGACAAGAACTCGTGAAAGGCTTCACATATTTACATTATTTTTGGTACATCGGTGTAACATCATAAAATACAGATCAAGTTAAACTTTGGTTACAAACCACTAAATGTCTACAGAGTTATGGCTCCTATTGAAATTATTTTTCCAAATACACTGTTGACCATTCACAAATTAAAGCATTCTCTCTCTGTCCATTTCTTTCGAATGTATGCCATAGTTTTGTGACAAGGCCATATTGTTGGGGTATATCTGTCACTCATGTGACAATTCTAGTTTTATTTAATAATGCAAATTTAATACAGGATGAAGTCATACCGGGAGGTTGTTTAGGTACTGAAAACGCCATTTTTGTGTTTTATTGCATAATAACCGTTAATTGTACTGTGTAGTTTGTTTGTCAATCTTCAAAGAGTAGACAATATTGTTAAAAATCAAAATAATAATTTAATTAAATTGATAAATAAAGTACATAATGTATATTGTATACGTATGTTGATATTTGTAAATTCATTTTTACGACATCAACACAATTTTAAGATTGAATATCAAATATATTGTATGTTTTACAGTAAATATGAATACGCTTATCCCGCCCTATAATCAATAAAAGTCGCTTGAAGTGAACAGGGAACATCACTTGTGATTACGCAAGGGAAGTAACCTAGTTTTCGGAAAGGCTTATTCATTCATTAGTCTGTCATCCACGGCCCATTCATTCATTCATCCACTCACTCACTGATGAATCAAACCATTCATGGATCCAGAATCAGCCCAAATCCATCCGTCCATCTATCATCAGAGGCCCAGATAAGGAACGTACATGCGTAAATTACACGCACAAATTTGGAAGATACGCAGGGAAAAATTAAATTTTGGTGTACATATACGCAGTGAAATTAAAATTTACACACAACAGGCTGTCAACCAATTCCTATATTCCTAATATATTTTTCCTATAATTGGGAAAGAAATTCTATATTTTGAAAAACCTCCTATATAACCTCCTATATTTCCTATATTTTCCTATAATTTAAAAAAATGTTCCTATATTTTTGGTAAATTTGGTCAATCGTGCATCTGAAATTGGTCTGTGAACTGTATATTTCTTAAATTTCCATGTACAAATGTCTGTGGAGTATTCGGACGGGAATCATGGAAAAGGCATGGATTAAAGCCAGAATAGCTGGTAAGAAGTTCCATGGAATTTCTTATGTTCAAAATTTGATGTCCCTTCAGACAGAAATCATGGAAAATATGCCAGAATTACCTGGAAGAAATTCCATGGAATGTTTAGCTCACCTGAGCAAGAAGTGCTCGGTGAGCTATTGGAATAGGGGACCTCTTCTGCGTCGTCGGTCGTCTGTCGTATGTCTTCCGTGTGCCGTCAATAATTTGTTTCGTTCTCACGATAGAGACTTCACTTTTTATCCAATCTTTACTAAACTTGCACTGTTTGTGTATGACCATACAATTTTGGATGGGATTGTTATTGGGCCAGATCACACCAGCAACACTATAGTTATTGCCCTTTTTCATGCAGACATCACATCTCAGTCATACACAAACAAGTTTGGTTACGATTGGATGGAAAATAAAGTCTATATGTTGGAAAAAGGCATATTGCACTTTTTTGCAAGAAAAAGGGGCAATAACTCTAGTGTTACTGGTGTGATCTGGCCCAATAACAATCCTGTCCAAGATTTTATGGTCATACACAAAATCTAGAGACCACATTTTTAGCTGAATCTTCTTGAAACTTGCTCAGACCACTTTAGTTTCCTAGCCCCTCAGGTAGGGGGACCCAGTGCCTTATGGCCCTATTGTTTTTGAAGCCTGTCACAACAGTATGGGTTTCGTCTTTGCCAGTACTCAGGTGAGCGCTTTGGGCTATCATGGCCCTCATGTTTTAACATTAATTTCAGAAGCAGTGCAAACTATCAGCAGCCTTCTTATGCCTTTTACTTGCTCAGTCTGTCTCATCACTTGATAATGGGCTTGCAAAGACGCCACCAATGGGCTGGCTTTCCTGGACAAGATTTGGATGTAACACAGATTGTGAAAATGATCCCAATTATTGTTTAAGGTAAAACATGCAAAGCTCATAATCGTTCAGTATTGAACTTTTTCAAACTGCATGATAGGAGACCTACTGGACTTCCTCATTAGCAGGTATTCCACTGGCTCAAAAGCCACTTTAAAAAAAGTTTGAGCCAATTATATTTGTCAATCATATATTGACATGCTTCAAAATCTAATTAGGGCCCCGCAAATTTTTTGCGGGTGCCCTATAGTAATCACCCTGTCTGTCCGCCTGTACGTCCGTCCGTCTGTCAGTCCTTCCGTCTGTCCACATTTTTCATGTTTTTCTTTCATAACTTAAAAACCATTTCAGCTATTAATTTGAAACTTCATGGGTGGATAGATCTCATTAAGGAGAAGTGCATTGCACAAGAACCATTACTCTGCACTTCATGGTTTTGGAGTTATTGCCCTTTGTTTATTTTTCATACTTCGTGTTTGCCTGGAGAATAACTCTTAGACTATAAGAGGTATTAACTTGAAACTTCATAGGTGGATAGATCTCACTGAGGAGAAGTGCACTTCATAATTCTGGAGTTATTGCCCTTTGTTAATTTTTCATTTTCAGGCAGAGTCAACTTTTGGTTTCTGCTCTCTAACTTGAGAACGAATTGAAATATTTTAATGAAACTTCATCCATTGATACCTTATATGGAGACCTGGCTTGGGATTACATAGGGGGTGGATGGGGTCACTGTCAAGGTCACAGTTACAGAAAAACGGTTTCTGCTCAATTACTTGAGAACGAATTGAGCTATTGTTACTCAACTTCATACATAGATACCTTTTATCAAGACATCGCTTGGGATTGCATAGGGGGTGGGTGGGATCAAGGTCAAGGTCACCGCTACTAAAAATAGACTATAGAATACTTTATTTTTTCGACTTAAGCATATAAAGCTCATCGTCATTAACACACATATACAATAACAACATGCGTTTGAAGTAAATACAAAACATACATCATTTCGAAGATAAATCAATTTAAATAGACACGAAATAAACATGTTTTCGTGAGAATGTCACATGGATGAGGTTAATACATAGTGACTACATAATGTCACACGTATTTTAACAATTTCAACAATATTACATTATTTGTACATGTTTTCTTTGTGAAAAAATATAAATATTTTATACTACATATATATGACATTTTCTCGTATTTTAAAGCATTTTATACAAAAAATAGCTAGTTTTCTTAACAATATTTTGTTTGAACTATTTATTAGTTCGATAAACTTGTACATATTTGGACGGGATCTATAATACTTTGGAATTAATGTATTCCTGACATCAGCATAATAAGGGCATTTAAGAACAAAGTGATATTCATCCTCGATGTCATTTAGGTTGCATAACACACATTTGCGTTGATCTCGGACAATGTTATGGTGTCTACCCGTTTCTATAAATAATTTGTGAGACGACAAACGTAATTTAGAAATAATATTCCTATGTTTGATATTTTCAACAATATCAAGATACGATGATCTTTCGAATACTGGTTTTAGTTCCTTATATAGAATCATTGAGCTAGATGATGTGACACTGACATTCCAGCTAGTGATGTACTGGTCTCGTAATCTGTTTTTAAGTAACGGGATAAATTGATCTGTGTTCACTGATTCAGGGAATAGCCATACATCGGCAAAACCGGTTTGGTTAAGAATGTCCCGTACTTTCGATGTCCAATTGTTTGTGTTATTTTTGCATTCAATTTCTAATCTCTGTAATAACGCAATTTGTTTAAGAATACAATTTCCCTGTTTTAAAGTGTATAATTTAAAAAAATATTTAACGATCCTGACATATCTGTCTATATACAGGGGGAATCGACCAACTTCGGCATATAACGATAATGAATTTGTTGACATTTTTACATTTAATAGTCTTTTACAAAATTTACGATGAACGCGTTCAATGTTTTCCGCTTTGATAAATCCCCAAACCTCGCAGTTATAGTTTAAAATTGATAATACATATGCGTTAAATAAATTGAACATGATATTTATAGGTACGCTCATGTCTTTTGTAAGGGTGAACAAAGAATGCATCGCTTTTATTGCTTTGCCATATAGAGTATTTGTTGCGGGCACAAATGATCCACCACTTGACATGACAATTCCAAGGTAATTAAAATTGTTCACAATTTCTAATTCTTGACCTTTATATGTCCATTTTAATGTTTTACTAATTGCCCCTCCCTTTCGGAATACCATGACCTTGGTTTTGTCAATGTTAACTGTTAAATTCCACTTATCACAGTAGGTTTCTAAATTGTTTAATGATTCTTGTAAGCCCTCCTGGGTTTCAGAAAATAAAACCGCGTCGTCAGCGAATAATAATAGGTAGATCGATATTTGATCTAGCGTAATGCCAGCGTTTATTCCATTTTGCAAATCGAATTCGATGTCATTAATAAACAGCGAGAACAATATGGGCGAGGTTATCTCCCCCTGAAATATACCAACGTTACTAATGAATATGTCTGATAAATTACCCATGTGTTTAACCTGTAATTTAACTTCTTCGTACATGGATCGAATAAGGGTTATGAGTTTTCCGTCGATGCCCACATTAATCATTTTACTCCACAATTGACCGCGATTGATGACGTCATATGCCTTCCGGTAGTCAATATAGCAACAATATAGTTTATCTTTATTCTGCAACTGCCTTTCTATCAGTGCATTAAGAATAAATATTGCATCGACTGTGCTACAGTTTGGTTTAAAGCCGAATTGTGCATCCGTTAGAATGTCATTTGTTTCTGCCCATTGTTTAAGACGTTCATTTAATATACTTGTAAACAGTTTTGCAAAACAACTTATTAATGTAATCCCTCGATAATTATTTGGGTCTGAAATGTCCCCACGTTTATGTATTGGTATGATATCTCCGGATGACCAGCTGCGTGGAAAACGCTTTTTATCAAGTATGTAATTAAATAATATTTCTAATGGCTTGGCGATGACATGTATTGTTTCTGTAAAGTATTCATATATAATATTGTCATGCGCATGCGCTTTATTGTTTTTCAACCGTTTTGTTGCCTTTATTATTTCTTCTGTGGATATAGGATTATCTTGTTCGGGGTATGAAGTTTCTGTGTTTTGCCTATTATCAAATTCATGTAAGAAAGTTTCGGCATCAAACGAATTTATATTAACGTCACCTTCATCCGCTAATCTACTGAAATAATCATGAAATTCATTTACCGGTATCGTATTTGAGTTTTGTGCTGTTGGTTTACGTTTGAATTTTTTCCAAAATTCACGGGGTGATTTCCGTCTCATATTATTCATTTTCTTGCTTTGATCATTGTTGTATTTTAATTTCGTTTTCCTACATGTATATTTGTAAAAATAGAAAAACGGCTTCTTCTCAATTACTCAATAACAGATCAAGCTATTGTAATGAATGTAGAGGGAAAATTCCTTGTGAATGCAACTCCTCCTCCAGTTTTCAACAGACTTGCTTGAAACTTGTCTTCATTGTTGAGGGTAATGTGTGGTTGTGCGTAAAGATGGGGATATAAATTTGTCTCCCACATTCGGAAGTTATGTATATACTGCATTAGTTATTGTGTTTCTCAGATATTCTACACTTATTGGTTATCAATGTAAACATGCATGTACTAATATATATTCCATGAAGCTTTAGGTAATCTTTGACATAGATGGAATTGCTGACATGAACTAGTGTTTTCTGGCATGGAGGGATTTTCTAATAACTTAAAATACATGCAAGAACCAGGCCTTTTGTTTCGAGGTTAACGTCACACTAAGTAGCCAAGGTATTTGTCCAGAGCATATTTTATACTCTTGGTCTGGCATTGCCTTCCTCTGACTAGCATATGCTTTGGGGGCATATGTCACATCTTAAACTATTAGAAATATTAACTCAAACTTCATAGATGGATAGATCTCATTAAGGAGAAGAGCTGTCCACAAGAACCGTTACACTGCTCTTCGTAATTCTGGAGTTATTGCCCTTTGTTAAGTTTTTCTTACTTCATTTTTGGAATGGAATATGTAGAGAAATTCCTTGTGAATGCAACTCCTCTTACAGTTTCCAATGGATTTTCTTGAAACTTGTCTTCATTGTTGAGGATAATGTGTAGTTGTGCATTAAGCGGGGGATTTAAATTGTTTTCCTCCACATGCTCTTTGGTTATTTCTTCATTGTAGAATATATAAAAGGAACATTCCTTGTGAATGCAACTCCACATACAGTTTCTAACGTATTTTCTTGAATCTTGTCTTCATTGTTGAGGGTAATGTGCTGTTGTGTGTAAAGATGGGGTTTTGAAATTTTACTCCTTGATTAGGAAGTTATGGCTCTTTGATTATTTTTTCTCTATGCAATACTTAGGGAAAATTCCTTGTGAACATGACTCCTCCTACAGTATCCAACAGGTGTTTTTGAAACTTATAACTTTAAAAAACTGGCTGGCCTCCACATTCAAACATGCTATCATTTGGGGCCTGTTGTCACTCCTGTGACAAAGCTCTAGTTAGCAGTAACTGTCACTCAGGGTTCTCATTAAGAACCGGCCGCAGGCTGAAATAACTGCTTCAA
The DNA here is from genome assembly GCA_027627225.1 of Congeria kusceri. Classification (NCBI taxonomy): domain Eukaryota; kingdom Metazoa; phylum Mollusca; class Bivalvia; order Myida; family Dreissenidae; genus Congeria; species Congeria kusceri. The sequence goes on from CM051025.1 coordinate 39,343,086, forward strand.
AGCTCATATTGGCGGGTTCAAATGTTCACAAATTGCATATAATCACTTCTAGGATGCAACCATTTCTGATTGCATAGGCATGTTTTTTTCCAAAACAAACAACGTCTACACTGCAATATCTGCACTATTTCACAGATTGCTCTTGACTGAATCAGCGTGTCATTTATCGATTAAATCTAAATGTAGGTGGATTCTTATTTACTACAGCTAACCAGTCAGCCAATGAGAATGCGTAAAATTTCCGATATGCAAACAAGAGTGTATTTGTAGAACGTTTATCACGCCCTCGATCCCATTTGAATTGGTAACAGTGCAAATAAACAGTAACACGATTTTCGGTAGGTATGCTTTGTTATCAGCATGCTTTTTGCACCTCATATTAAGAAATAAATTACTACTAATAAAAAGAAGTTAATATAATAATTATTTGTGAGAATAAAACAGTGTTTGAAGACTATGACAAATGTTAGCAATTTGCATACGGCCGTACGCTGATCGTGTCTAGCATGTCACATCAAATGTTCATAGAGCTACTCATTTATTAAACAAACAAAAAATTCGACAAACTAGATCTTCTTTTTTATTTCTGAATGAAAGAGCTGTTCAAAATCAACACTGAACACTGATTATACCCAGTATTCAAAAACTAACACTCCAATAACCCTTTGGAAGTAAAGTTCTAGTCGAAAGTGAAAGTAATGATTAAATGTCAGCGTCTTTTTGTTCCAGTTCATTGATTAATACATTACTAGCAAGTGAGCTTGCATTATTCAGATATGCTAGTATTGATTGATGATGCAGTCCTTGTGTCAATTGTGTACAACACTCTTTTTAGGCTATAACCGCAGTTCGGCTACATGTCAAAGACATTTTTTAAAAAACTGACCTTATTGCTATGGGTGTTGCTAACGGCTTGCAGTATCAAATAAAAAGCTATTTCATGACGTCACACTCTTTCAGTAGTTTAAAAAAGACTAATGTCAAGGTATAACGTGTTTTAATGGACTTCTTTGTTTAAATCAGGAATATTGAAAGGTAATCAGAACAATGATGTAATGTTGTTTAGAGAATGTTAAATGTATAACATGTGTAATTACATACAACATTTTTTCTGGTGGGTGGGTCCTAACCAGACCCCCCCGGGCCACCTAGCTGGTTACAGTTTCGTTTTGGCCTATTCAGTCAAAAGTTATTGAGAACCCTGCTGTCACTATTAAACAGCATTAATAACTACATTATTATAGTTAAAACTTAGCAGTGTAATCGTGAATTGTAGGAAATTAAGATTTTACAACACTTTATTTGAACAGATTTAGTAATGTTGATCATTTTTTAGGGTCGCGATTATATATGACAATATCAAAATAACACTTTACTTGCAGATTGGTAAATCCTCCTTTTAATTAAGATCTTCATTTGTTGATATAACAACTGTCTGTCCAAAATTCATGTTAAAATTCATCATGACTGTGGAAAAACAGTTTGTTAATGTTCAGAAATAAATCCAGACACAGAACTGTTTTTAGCTCACCTGAGCACAACGTGCTCATGGTGAGCTTTTAGGATCGCCTTTTGTCCGTTGTCCGTCGTGCATCATCCATTGTGCGTCGTGTGTCAACATTTTCATTTAAAGAACATCTCCTAAACCGCTGGGCGTATTTGCACGAAACTTCACAGGAATGATCCTTGGGTGACCCTCTTTCAAAATTGTTAAAATCGTTCCGGTCTGCTGCATATGTAGGTCACAAGAGCTAAAAATAGATTTAAAAACTGAAAACTTTAAAAATCTTCTCTGAAACCACAAGGCTTAAAGCTTTCATATTTGATATGTGACATCCTCTAGTGGTCCTGTACAAATTTTGTTCAAATGATGCCCCTGGGGTCAAAACTTGCCACGCCCCGGTTTATATAGACTTGTATAGCAAAATGACTTTTAAAATATTCTTCTCTGAAACTGCAAGGCCTAGAGGTTTCATATTTGGTATGTAACATTGTATAGTGGTCCTCTACAAAGATTGTTCAAATGAAGCCCCTGGGGTAAAAACTGGCTACACCCTGGGGGTCACATGGTTTATATAGACTTGAATAGCAAAATGACTTTAAAAATCTTCTCAGACTCTGAAACCGCAAGTCCCAGAGGTTTCATATTTGGTATGTAACATTGTATACAAAGATTGTTCAAATGATGCCCCGGGGGTCAAAACTGGCCACACCCTGGGGCTCACATGGTTTATATAGACTTAAATAGCAAAATGACTTTAAAAGTCTTCTCCTCTGAAACCGCAAGGCCCAGAGGTTTCATATTGGGTGTGTAACATTGTATAGTGGTCCTCTACAAAAATTATTCAAATGATGCCCCTGGGGTCAAAACTGGCCACGCCCCGGGGGGGTCACATGGTTTATATAGATTTGTATAGCAAAATGACTTTTAAAATCTTCTCTGAAACCGCACGATCCAGAGGTTTCATATTTGGTATGTAACATTGTATAGTGGTCCTCTACAAAGATTGTTTAAATGATGCCCCTGGGGTCAAAACTTGCCACACCCCGGGGGTCACATGGTTTATATAGACTTGAATAGCAAAATGACTTTTAAAATCTTCTCTTCTGAAACCGTAAGGCCCAGAGGTTTCATATTTGGTATGTAACATTGTATAGTGGTCCTCTACAAAGATTGTTAAAATAATGCCCCTGGGTTCAAAACTGGCCACACCCTGGAGCTCACATGGTTTATATAGACTTGTATAGCAAAATGACTTTAACAATCTTCTTTGAAACCGCAAGGCCTAGAGGTTTCATATTTTGTAAGTAACATTGTTTAGTGGTCCTCTACAAAGATTGTTTAAATGATGCCCCTGGGGTCAAAACTGGCCACACCCAGCAGGTCACATGGTTTATATAGACTTAAAGAGCAAAATGACTTTAAAAATCTTCTTCTCTGAAACCGCTTATTTGGTATGTAACATTGTATAGTGGTCCTCTACAAAGATTGTTCAAATGATGCCCCTTGGGTCAAAACTGGCCAAACCCGTGGCTCACATGGTTTATATAGACTTAAATAGCAAAATGACTTTAAAAATCTTCATCTCTGAAACCGCAAGGCCCAGAGGTTTCATATTTGGTATGTAACATCGTATAGTGGTTCTCTACAGAGATTGTTCAAATGATGCCCCTGGGGTCAAAACTGGCCACACCCCAGGGGTCACATGGTTTATATTGACTTAGATAGCAAAATGACTTTAAAAATCTTCTCCTGAAACTGCAAGGCCCTGTGGTGTAATATTTGGTATGCAATATTGTATAGTGGTCCTCTACAAAAATTGTTCAAATTATACCCCTGGGGTATAAGTGGCCACGCCCTGTGGGTCACATTGTTACATAGACTATATAAATCTCCTGAAACTGCAAGGCCCAGATCTTTATACTCAAGTGCTTTAGTGCCATTTGGCCCTTCGTTATAAGCCATTATGATGCCTTTAACTCAGGTGAGCAACCTAGGGCCATCGTGGCTCTTTTGTCCTTTGTTTTAGGCTATATTTAGGTCAGCCTCATTATACCCCCACAAACGAAGTTTGGGCGGAGGGTATATAGGAGTGAGCTTGTCGGTCTGTTGGTTTTTGGTTTCCGGTTGATAACTCAAGAAAGGCTTGACAAATTCAAATAATTTTTGGTACACATGTGTAACATCATAGAATACAGGTCAAGTTTAATGTTGGTTACAAATCATTCAATTTTGACAGAATTATAGCCCCTTTTTGACTTAAAATTCCCTAAAAACATGGTTTTCTGATGATAACTCAAGAAATGCTTGACATATTCAAATAATTTTTGGTACACATGTGTAACATCATAGAATACAGGTCAGCTTTCGATGTTGGTTACAAACCACTAAATTTTGACAGAGTTATGGCCCCTTTTCGACTTAAAATTCCCTAAAAACATGAAACACGATTACTCAAGAATGGCTTGACATATTCAAATAATTCTTGGTATACATGGTCCAGTTCGACTTTGATTACAAACCACTAAGTTTTGACTGAGTTATGGCCCTTTATTTGACATAAATTCCCTAAAAACATGGTTTCCTGGCGATAACTCAACAATGGCTTGACATATTTATATAATTATTGGTACACATGTGTAGCATCATAAAATACAGGTCAAGTTTGACTTTGGTTACAAACCACTAAATTTTGACACAGTTATGGCCCCCCTTTTTGACTTAAATTCCCGAAAAACATGGACAATAACTCATGAAAGGCTTCACATATTTAAATTATTTTTGGTACATAGATGTAACATCATAAAATACAGATCAAGTTCAGCTTTGGTTACAAACCACTACATGTTGACAGAGTTATGGCTCCTATTGAAATTTATTTTTTCCAAATACACTGTTGACCATTCAAATATTAAAGCATTCTCTCTCTGTCCATTTCTTTCGAATGGATGCCTTAGTTTTGTGACAATGCCATATTGTGGGGGTATATCTGTCACTCATGTGACAATTCTAGTTTTGGAATGAATGTTTACCACATGTCCCAAGTTGCTCTTTTATGCTACCTGTGTTGTTATTTTGAACTGAAACTTCCCCTATTGTAGATAAATTCATTACACAATAATAACTAGTGTGCAACAACAGGCTGATTAATGATCGGATAACAAACAATACCCTTAGCCCATGTTTGAAGGCTCTGTGGTAACTTAATCTGCCCCAGTTTTGTTGCAATTGAGATTTCACATACCAGATTGAGCACTGTCTGAAATTTTGTTGTCGCCCAATAAAATTCGCCACTTTGCAAAAACTGCCACTTCAGCAATTTTGTCGCATTTGGCGACAGTGGCGATGGACAGCGAAACCCCTGCATTAGGAGGTGTTAAGAAAAAGTCAGGTGGTGACTTTTGAGGTAGTCCGGTGGAGTAAAAATATTGTAAACAGTAAGCATGACTTCCAATTTTGTATTATTTTCTCCTTGTAACGGAATTTGTTCAGAAATCGGAGAATGTGATTACCAGTAGGAATGGTAAAAGAATACTCGGTCGAAGTTTCGTTAAATAATTTACAAAAATTAAGGCAGTTGAGTTTTTAAAAGTTCAAATAATTATATAAATGTTTATGCACTGACATGGTATACCAGTCTAGGGTCTGAATATTACCCATTTTCACGTGTGCAGTGACAGTTATACATCAGTAATAACATTATGTTTAAACCTGCATTACAAAATTGTGCATAAATTGTGATTTTATGAGGTTTCTGTGAATTAATTGGAATAAGGTGGTCGGGTGGTGCTGATTTTACATATTAACTTTGGAAATGAAAAAGACTTTCTTTTAAGTATATGCATTTAAAGTTTAGAGACTGTATATATTTTTAGCTTGACTTTTCGAAAAATAGGTGAGCTTTCCTACTACCCCCGGTGTTGGCGTCGGCGTCCGCGTCTGAATTTGGTTAAAGTTTTTATTCAAAAGTCTTGTAACTTCAAAACTACATAAGTTATTCACTTGAAACTTGGAATATACCTTTGTCATCAACTCCAGTGTCAGGGGCAACATACCTCATAAATCTGTTTTGTATTTTGACAGAGTTATTCCCCTTTTTCACTTAGATTTTCTGGTTAAAGTTTATATTCAAAAGTCTTGTAACTTAAAAATTACATAAGTTATTCACTTGAAACTTAAAACTTACCTTTGTCATCAACTCCAGTATCAAGGGAAACATTACCTATAACTCTATGTTGAATTTTGACAGACTTATGCCCCTTTTTCACATAGATTTTCGGGTTAAAGTTTATATTCAAAAGTTTTGTATCTTCAAAACTGCATAAGTTATTCACTTGCAGTGTTTTTTTCAGGGCCAATTTGGGTCCGAAATTCGGCCCCATTCCCCTGCAAAATATGTATATATTTTTCACCTATATTTACCTTAAAATTCCCCTCAGAAAATTAGCATTATTTAAAAAAAATTGTCCAAAATTCGGACAAAAATGGACTAAGATAGAGGCATTTTCGTAAACAATCCCAGCTATTTTTCATCAAACCAAGTTAGTGCATAATCTAAGTTTTCATTTGTAGCAAAACGATGTTTCATAACAAAGTAGATTATAAACATGAACTATAGCTATTCTTCAAAAATAATTCCCCTTTTGTCGCAAAATTCCCCCATCTGAAGAGCCCCGCCACCTTTCCCCCAAAGGTGAAAAAAAAACACTGACTTGAAACTTGGAACTAACCTTTGTCATCAACTCTAGTATCAGGGGCAACATTACCCATAACTCTATTTTGTATTTTGACAGAGATAACCCCCCTTTTCTCTTAGATTTTCTGTTTAAAGTTTATATTCAAAAGTTTGGTAACTTCAAAACTACATAAGTTATTCACTTGAAACTTGGCACTAACCTTTGTCATCAACTCTTGTGTCAGGGGCAACATTACCCATAACTCTGTTTCGTATTTTGACAGAGTTATATCCCTTTTTCACATAGATTTTCTGGTTAAAGTTTATATTCAAAAGTTTTGTAACTTCAAAACTACACAAGTTATTCACTTGAAACTTGGAACTAACTTTTGTCATCAACTTTAGTATTAGGGGCAACATTACCCATAACTTTGTTTTGTATTTTGACAGAGTTAGCCAACTTTTTACATAGCCCCTTTGTAGTTAAAGAGTTTGTTCCAATAATTTATAAAAGATACAAGGCTTCACTTATGTGTTTTAACAAATTTATGCCCCTTCCACTATCCAAAATATGTACCAACTGAAATACTTCTAATAGTCGAGTGCGCTGTCCTCTGACAGCACTTTTTAGCTCACCTTAGCACAACGTGCTCATGGTTAGCTTTTGTGATCACCTTTTGTCCGTCGTGCGTCGTCCATCGTCCGTCGTACGTCAACATTTTCATTCAAACAACATCTCCTCCTAAACTGCTGGGCAGATTTTCACCAAACTTCACAGGAATGATCCTTGGGTGACCCTCTTTCAAAATTAATCAAATCGTTATGGTCCCCTGCAATATGCAGGTGACCAGAGCTAAAAATATATTTAAAAAGTGAAAACTTTAAAAATCTTCTCTGAAACTGCATGGCTGAGAGCTTTCATATTTGGTATTTGGCATCCTCTAGTGGTCCTCTACAAAGATTGTTCAAATGATGCCCCTGGGTTCAAAACTTGCCACGGCCCGGGGGTCACATGGTTTATATAGACTTACAAAGCAAAATGACTTTAAAAATCTTCTCCTCTGAAATTGCAGGGCCCAGACATTTCATATTTGGTATGTAACATTGCATATTGGTCCTCTACAAAGATTGTTCAAATGATGCCCCTGGGGTCAAAACTGCCCACGCCCCAGGGGTCACATGGTTTATATAGACTTTAATAGCTAAATGACTTTAAAAATCTTCTCTGAAACCGCAAGGCCTAGAGGTTTGGTATTTGGTTGGTAACATTGTTTAGTGGTCCTCTACAAAGATTGTTCAAATGATGCCCCTGGGGTCAAAACTGGCCACCCTCCGGGGGTCACATTGTTTATATAGACCTAAATAGCAAAATTAATTCAAAAATCTTCTTCTCTGAAACCGCAAGGCCCAGTGGTTTCATATTTGGTATGTGGCATCTTCTAGTGGTCCTCTACACAGATTGTTCAAATAATGCCCCGGGGGTCAAAACTGGCCACGACCCGTGTCACATTGTTTATACAGACTTAAATAGCAAAATGACTTTAAAAATCTTCTCCTCTGAAACCGCATGGACCAGAGGTTTCATATTTGGTATGTAACATTGCATAGTGGTCCTATACAAAGATTGTTCAAATAATGCCCCTGGGGTCAAAACTGGCCACGCCCCGTCACATGGTTTATATAGACTTAAATAGCAAAATGACTTAAAATCTTCTGCTCTGAAACTGCAAGGCCCAGAGGTTTCATATTTGTTATGTAATACTGCATAGTGGTCCTCTACAAAGATTGTTCAAATGATGCCCCTGGGGTTAAAACTGGCAACGCCCTGGTGGTCACATGGTTTATATGGACTCAAGTAGCTAAATGACTATGAAAATCTTCTTTTCCGAAACCGCAAGTCCCAGAGGTTTGGTATTTGGTTGGTAACATTGTATAGGGGTCCTCTACAAAGATTGTTCAAATGATGCCCCTGGGGTCAAAACTGGCCACGCCCCGGGGTCACATGATTTATATAGACTTAAATAGCAAAATGAATTTTAAAATCTTTTCCTCTGAAACCGCAAGGCCCAGAGGTGTCATATTTGGTATGTAACATTGCATAGTAGTCCTCTACAAAGATCGTTCAAATAATGCCCCTGGTGTTAAATGACTTTGAAAATCTTCTTCTCCGAAACCGCAAGGCCCAGAGGTTTGATATTTGGTTGGAAACATTGTATAGGGGTCCTTTACAAAGATTGTTCAAATGATACCCCTGGGGTCAAAACTGTCCACGCCCCGGGGTCACATGGATTATATAGACTTTAATAGCAAAATTACTGCAAAAATCGTCTCCTCTGAAACCGCAGGGCCCAGAGGTTTCATATTTGGTAAGTAAAATTGCATAGTGGTCCTCTACAGAGATTGTTCAAATGATGCCCCTGGGGTAAAAACTGAACACGACCCGGGTGTCAAATGGTTTATAAAGTCTTTAATAGCTAAATGACTTTGAAAATTTTCTTCTCTGAAACCGCAAGGCCCAGAGGTTTGTTAGTTGGTTGGTAACATTGTATAAGGGTCCTCGACAAAGATTGTTCAAATGGTGCCCTGGGGTCAAAACTGGCCACGTCCCGGGGATCACATTTTTTGTATAGACTTAAAAGCAAATATTAATTCAAGAATCTTCTCCTCTGAAACCGCAAGGCCCAGAGGTTTCATATTTAGTATGTAACATTGCATACTGGTCTTCTACAAAGATTGTTCAAATGATGCCCCTGGGGTCAAAACTGGGATGCCTTAAACTCAGGTGAGCAACTTAGGGCCATCATGGCCCTCTTGTTTTAAATATTCTTTAAAGGTGCAGTTTCACAGTTTTGGGCTGTGAGGAATAATTTTCTAAAACTCATTTTTCCTTTCCAATAATAATTTATTGTTCAAATATCAAGATTTGAAAAGCACATTGCTTGTGTTAAGTTAAACATGTTGACGAATATCTGTGCATTAATGTGTGTATAAAGACTGTAGTATTTGTGATTATCGACGGTCGAGTGGGTAGTAATAAGAATTCAGATTGGTGAAAAATGTCAGTGCATGAACATTTTTACAATTATATTGTAGAATTACCGCCATATTTGGTATACTATAGTTCTATTCTGTTCAGGATGGCAACAAGGCAACTATGAATTATTCCAAGACAACCGGTTTCTGTTTCAACATATATTTAATTGTTGCATAAATTTGAGCATCTTGCACATATGCAGCAATGTACTATCATATATAAATGAATAGTTGAAATAGCGCTGATAAAATTTTGAGCTCTCTAGCTTTCATATAACTTATTTCGGTAGAGCTTAAGAAGCTTACTGTAAGATCTATACTGTGTTAATTTTGATTCAAGATTAAGCTTACCATCTTGGGAATGTTGAATGAAGATCTAATAATATGATCTAAACTATGGATCGACCAAGTAACTATAAAGATCGGAACTAGGTGATCTTGAAAGATCTGACTTTGGTTATCATTAAAGATCTGACTTTGGTGATCATGGAAGATCTGACTTTGGTGATCATGAAAGATGCCGAATGTTTGTTTATCTGCGCTATTTATACCTGTCGTACAGCAACTTAGGATTAGGATTATGAGCACCAACCAATCAAAATGACTTAGGAATTTCCTCAGCCAATCAAAATGACTTCGGATTTACAACAACCAATCAAATGCATTTAGGAATCCTAATCCTAAAACTAGTTATGCAGCGCCAAATATTTAACGATAAAATTCATATTTTACATTAACAATAACAATTTATGTTTACATATATATATATATATATATATATATCAACAAAAGACTTTGCATTAAACAATAGACAAATACACTACTGTCTGACCTGCAGTTATAACAGAGGAGAAATATTTCGGGTACAAAATATCCGAAAACATGCCACAGCTAAAAACTTCCTTAGGAATGGCAAAATTTACGAAAATAACAATAATAATAAATAGTTAACAACAATGAATAGTGTCTTAGAGTAAAATGTCAGCATATTATTATAAATATGCTCAGTTAAATCGCTTGGATAATAATATAACAATAAAATCGCAACAAGATGATGGTAAGGGTAGCATCATAATGATTGCAGACGGACAGTGACAGTTTTTGGAATTTAAGTTATGTTCATTTCTTTATAGTAAACATGCCTTAATAATTAATTTCAGTTCATATGTGATAACATACTAACAGCTATTTTAATGAATGAGTTAGATGGATGAATGATTTTACAATAAACAAATAATAATTGTTCACCTTATGAACTTGACAATAATAAACATGGTAGTGCATAGTTACTGCCTACTCCAGGGCCTTACAATATTAACTTATAAAATCATATGTACAGCCTTTATTTGTAAATCATTAAACAAAACTTTGACCGAGTATTCTTTTACCATTCTTCTTGTAATGACATTCTCAAATTTCTGAAAAAGTACCGTAAAAAGAAAATAATACAAAATTGGAAGTCGTGCTTACTGTTGACAATTTTTTACTCCACCTCCGACGTTTTCTTAACACATCCAAATGTGAGTCTCCTAACCGTGTGATCTTCATCAACCAGAAATATGCACATCTTTTTTCCACGTTCAACATTTTATTAAATTCCTTCTTTCGATTTATTATGTAAGATTGAATATTTGCAAAAATGATGGTAAGACAATAAAAACATTTTAATAGGATATTTTTGTTTCCGTACTAGTTCTGCGGAACCAATCATGCAAAATCAATGAAACTTTATGTGCAGAATCCCTACCAAGAGGACATGCGCATATTATCAGGTCGGTCTGATCTGACGATTTTACATGGAGTTATTAGTCCAAGAGCCAAAATGTAATTTACAGTAAACTCCGCTTATAACGATATGGAGCGGACCATAGAATTTATATCGCTATATCCAAATATCGTTACATCTGTAAATAGCCAACCAAGAGCATGGACATACAAGTATATAACAGAGATGCAACACCGATCATTTTACATATACTGTAAAAGCTGTATGTTTTCGTACACTCTAAATGTTTTTAGCCAAAATAATAATTTTTTGTCACTTTATATTTTCGGACGTCCTGATTTTAACCCATAATTAATAAATCTAAATTTTCGGACATTTTATATGACAGTGGTATTTTAGCAGAATTCTAACCTGTTTGCATTAATCCAATGACACATCGCACATGTGTTTTTACAACCGGATGAAGGTCATAAAACCTGGCAGATGCCAATTAACAATTCATGTATCTACGGTACTATGCCCCTACTCAACAGTGTGACAAACAGACTCCAGTTTTATCTCACCCTATCACAAGTTGCACAAATGTTTGAAGGTGTTAAAGATAATCGTGTAAGATTTTTCGTTCAAGAACAAACAACAAAATTATAATTTGCATTTTTTATTGCATTAATTAATTACAGGTAAATAGTTTACGAGATGGTAATCTTTGAACTTAGTCGACAAAAATGCAGTCTTGGCGTAAGTTTTTGTAAAACAAAATCATACCTTTAAAATGATTTAAAATTCATTGCAAACATCGCTCAAAATTAATAAAACAATATGGCGTGGTATTTAACAAGCACGCGCAATCATTAATCGATACTATCCGTGTATATTCGGCAAAAGACGTTATACACCGGACATATCCGAACTTAATTGCAATAGTGTCATTGTGTCTATACATTTTTGGACACCTGTAATTTGGTAATATTTGTGTGTATCCAAATTTTCGGACACGAACATTTTTAATTATTTTTAGGTGTCTGAAAACATAGAGCTTTTACGGTACACATTAAATTAAAAACTATGTAAAATGGAGAAAAAACCATCAAGAAATGCATATAGGTTATGGCAATTTAATATATAAATATTCCAGATAAAAAATCACCACAATGATTTTTTTTCACTGCATGTGTACACGTATAATTATAATGTTCCTGTAATAATTATGATTGCGCATGACTTTCTTAAATACTGCCAGAAGCAATCGATGGTCAGTGTATAGATATCAAACTTGAATAGGATCAATCACCGCAAAGCCAATTTTCATTGATTACCACAACACTGATTATTCAATCAGGCTGACTGTATACCTGATTACTCTACCTGATTACCCAGCGCATTGTTTGTCACACCTGATACAGACTCCAAATATCGCAATAAAAAGGGGAATATTTGCCACTGGGCCGTGAAAACAGCATTGTTGTACCCGAAACATCGTTATATGCGATATCTTTACAAACGATGTTATATCAATTGAAATATATAGGGATTAGGCCGGGACCTTTGACTCTGCATTGTTATATGCAATATATCGCTATAAGCGATATCGTTATAAGTGGAGTTTATTGTATTTACAATTTGCGCCCAGGCTAAAATTGGTTTGAAATGAAAAGTATTCATATACTGAATTGAAAAACCAATTTCTTAAAAAAAATCCGCTTTAACAATGGCGGGCAATCCAATATGGCCACCAAGATGGCAGACAAAATATTTTACCCCATGTTTGCTACAGCGTTGCACTTGTCCGTCCATCCGTCCATCTGACCGTGTGTGCTCAACTCCTCTTTAACTGCTGGGCCAGTTTCGTTGAAATTTTCGCAGCCGAAGAACCTTAATGTGTACATGATCGTCAAGAAATGAATTTTGGCTGCGACCAATTTTGGCAGAATTATGGCCCTATGTTGTTTTTTTCCACTATAGAATTTTGTGTGCTCAACTCCAATTTAACTGGGCCGATTTTGCTCAGACTTTTACAGCTGAAGAACCTTAATGTGCAGATGATCTTAAAGGAAGGAATTTTGGCTGTGGTCAATTTTGGCAGAATTATTGTCCTTATTTGTTTTTATGCCCCCACAAAGTGGGAGGCATTAAGCATTGCCAGGGATCAGATTTTTCTGGAAAGTCCTGAGGTCCGCCGATCACGTTCATGTTTCATCCGAATTTTGGTATCAGAGCATTGCACGTGTCTGTGACTGCACGTGTACTTATGTCTGTACGTCCCAAAATTTTATGGACTCACAGCTGAAGAACCTTAAGGGGACGTGTTCACAGATGGGCGAATTGACAATTTTTAGCTCACCTGAGCACGAAGTGCTCGGTAAGCTATTGGTATAGGGGACCTCTCCAGCGGCGTCCGTCGTCTATCGTCCGTCGTCGAGGTGCCGTCAACAATTATATAGACTACATTTTGTATTCAATCTTGACCTAACTTGCACAGTTTGTGTAAGACCATAAAATCTCAGATGGGATTGTTATTGGGTCAGATCACACCAGTAACACCAGAGTTATTGCCCCTTTTTCATGCAAAAAAAGTGCGAAAGTGCCCTTTTCCAACGTTTAGTCTTTATTTTCCATCCAATCTTAACAAAACTTTCACAGTTTGTGTATGACCATCAGATCTCAGCAGACGTCAAACATGGGCCAGATCGTGTTTCAAACACCAGAGTTATTGCCCTTTGTTTATTAAAAAAATATACAAAAATGGACATTATTCAGGATAGAGAGAGACATTTTTCATCCAATCTTCACCAATCTTGCACAGTTTGTCTATTACCATGAGATTACAGTTGAAGTCGAATATAAGCAAGATCGGACCAGAAACACCAGAGTTATTGCCCTTTGTTTGTGAAAAAAATATGCAAAAATGTGCCCTCATCCAAGCTCTCGCACTGGATGAAGGTCATTATTGGAGTAAAGCCGGAGGCTGAGCATGTATAGATAGCATTCCGTTCTGGACGTATGAGGGGATCTGCACTTTAAACAGCGAAAAAATCTACTATGCTCTGACCTACCCATGCACATGCGCAGTCGCAACGGAAGTGATACACCAGAAACATTTATATATTTAACATGGTTTTGTTGCCATTAATACCAAAAGGGTGGGAAAGAATAAAATCATATAAATTATCAAAACATGGATAAAACATTATGCATAATAACATAATATAGTAATGCCAATAAACAAGAGGAGGGTCTATAGATGCTCAGCCTCGTGCTTTACTCCAATAATGACCTTCATCCAGCGCTAAAGCTTGGATGAGGGCACAATATTTTCGTAAAGCCTTCAGCTTTCACATGTATAGATAGCATTTTTAAAGGCAACAAAATCAAAACTTCCAAAGAAGTTAACCAAAATAAATTTCTACTGATTTAATGAGTCTAATAACATATCATCATAGGAAACAAAACAGCATTACTGAAAGATACATTGCTAGAACTATTCAACGTACATCTATAATAAAACTTTCTAAATGTTTTATCTAACTTCCAGTCCGCAGTGTCTAAAATAGTCTTTAATGAACATCCTTTGATAAAAGCTACAGATGTAGAAGCACCTCTGAATGAATGTGCCTTAAAATGATCAGAGTCAATACCAGAAAACTCTAATATGGACTTCAACCATCTAGCAACAGTGCTAGTAGGCACCTGCTTGAAAGTTTTATATGATACATGCACAAACCGTGACTTCCTTACGGGTTTTGTAGCGTCAATATAGGCAAGAAGAGTATGCATAGCACACAATGCCTCATCATGAAAATGCTCCACTTTCAATGTAAAAGAATGTCCTAAACTTGACGTTTTCAACATATTTATAATAAACATATTATCAATACTCAAAGATATCAAGGTCTGAGCTCTTGGTGCCGTAGCCAAAGCCAGAAGAGCAACAGTTTCCAAAGTCAACATCTTCAAGGATAAATCCCATATAGGCACTAATGTTTAAAAATAGTTCAACACAACAGACACATCCCATGTAATAATATAACAGGGTTTTGGAAGTTGACACAGAAAAACACTTTAATAAACCTATACACTAAAGCACAATCCTTTCACCAACGGTTACCAAAAAATGAAGTGTTTGAAGCAGCATAGCTTTATGTGTGTTAATCACTGAATATGATTTTTTCAATTTAAAAAGATAATACAAATAACTAAGTATGACTGCTTCAATCGTATGAAAGGGGATAACTATCCCGGATACCATTCCAAGTATACAAGTGCTACCATGCAAAATGGTACTGCTTCTTGGTTCTGACTGACCAAGGTATGCAACTGAACTGTTCAACTGGCCACGAAATTCCCTGGACAAGAAGGGATTTCCTGATACAACCGCCGTGATCAAGTACAGACGCCTCCCCAAAGTGTGAAGTTGATAGTTGTGCAATGGAGTCAATAGGTCCTTGTGCTTGGATAACCTTATTGAAATGGATACAATGATTTCAAAAATAAAAGGAAACCAAGGTTGCGAAGTACATTAAGGAAACAAAATAACGCTTTCCACCTTGTTCTATCAATATCATGTTTACCACCTCTGCAATCATATTACATGGAGGAAATATATATGGAATTCATTCACTCCAAGTGAAATTAAAAGCATTAATTGCGTAAACGCCCGGTTCTGGAAATCAGGACACAACAATAGGCAATTTTTTATCCAGCTTGGAGACAAATAAATCAATATCAAGGTAAAAACATTGTCTGCACAATCTCTGAAACATTACGCATTTCAGTTCCCATTCAGTAGAGTCCAAGAAATTTCTAGAGTAAAAATCAGCTTTGTTTTGAACTCCTGGAACATAAATTGCAGACTAAATAATATCTCTTTCTAAACACCAATCCCAAATTTCTTTAGCAAGAGAATCCATACATGTAGCAAAAGAAGTCATTCCTCCAAAATCATATATATAAGAAACAACTGTTACATTATCTGACTGTACTTGAATGTGCTTACTGCAAAAACTACTATACAGTGACTGTAATGAGAAATAAACAGACAAAAGCCCAAATAATAATTATTATTTCTTGTGTCCATTTGCATACACCTACCATAAGCATGGACATGCGTGACTAGGTCAGATCAAACAAAGTCTTCCAATGAGGCATAGGTTTGGCAATGAACATCTACTGGGTTTTTGTCTAATGAATTTCACATTTTTGCTGTTAACATTATTTATCCACCAATATAAATTCCTGACGCTTGCCTCAGACAACTGCAATGTAATACTAAAGTCTACAGAAGTCTGGAGACCTACTAATATATCTCTTTCAAGTGTACGGTAATGCATCTACGCTTCAAAATTTGCAAAAAATGTGTTAATGACAAGTCTACTGAAATAAGCTAATTGTCTGACCTCAATCGACTCTAAAGAAACCAACATGTTGGCCATAGAAACGATATTTTCCATGCTTTTATCAGCCAAGTAAACCTTAAACTCGACAGAATCGATAACGAAACCAAAGAATGTAATTCTCTGACAAGGTTGTTACACAGATTTACCGGTATGCCAGTTTATATCAAAATCTAATGCAACCAAAGTATCAACCAGTGTACTGGTATTATAAAAACACTCCAATTTGATATGGTTCATAATAATGGAGTCATCAATATAATAACATCGAATGTTTTGCATTTTAAACCATGCAAAAATGGGTTTGAGAAGTTTCGTAAACAAATATAGTGCAGTTGATAAAACAAAAGGAAAACATACAAATTTGTATAGTCTGCCATTCCACAAAACTTTCATGTATTTATTGTAATGTTTTATGTATAGGAACCGAAAAATAAACATTCCTATATACAAGATCTAAAACAACATAAAGGTTTCTCTTTTGCTTAGAAAGGTTGTATTCAACCAACTGATTAAAATATTTTAAATTAATAACTGGTCTATAATTTCCATACGACTTGGGAACAATAAATAAATTTGATATGAAGTCACCAGTTTCATGTAAAGTTTAAAGTATAGCACCTTTATTTAGTAATTCACAAACTTCACTATTTGCTATCTCGTTCATCTTTTTATGCGATTTCTTTAGGAGTGACATTCTAATATGGTTCATTTTCAAGAACAATTTTATATCCAGTAACTGCATTTGAAATCCATGAATCCTTTGTAAATGATTCTAAAATATTGTATTATGGGCAGGCTTTTCAATAACTCCGCCAACTGAATGATAGGCGCAATACGGCAGAAACTAAAGACTGAAAATTGACCAGAAGCTTGTCATTAGCATGTACTTTCTTGTCTAATATTCTCCATATCTCTCGATTCCCAAGAGGCAGTGTAGTCTCTTCAAATTTTTTGGAATTTTATACTTACTCAAGAGCACATCTGTATAACATTGAACTGTGCAACACACATTGATAAGCTTTAGCAAGAGAGTCTGAAACAGATTTTGCTTTCTCGGGTACTTTCAATTTGGGTAAAACCCTTTCATCATTACTTATATTGTCATTCTGACTGTCACTAGAACCAAACAAAGCTTCAGAAAAGCTACGATTTAAATCACTATAAACCTCATTGTCAGATACATCTCTAGCATCAAATTCAGCCGTCAATGGCTCAAATGGTACCTCAACTTCATTGTCGGCCTCTAGTACCACGTGGCTAACCACATGCTCCGAAAATACCCTTAGGTAAAATGCCAAGCAAATTCCTAAAAGACAAAATGACCTTCTGTGACTAATTCGTAATGTCAAAAAATATTGTGGTTACTGTGCGAAGACGTATTCTTCTTGTCCGAAGACGTATCCTTTTTGTCAGAAGACTTACTTCCTTTCGAAACACTCTTTTTCACGATAGTCATACAAGATTTAAATTCAGGTTTGGACTTACTTTTCTTGGACGGCTGCTCCGTAACGGTGTCAGGACAACAGGAAAACTCACCTTTCCAACATGGTGTATAGAAAACGAATGAAGAAAGTTTAAATTGACAAGCACAAGAAAATGTACGTCTGAATCCCTCAACACCAACACTTTTTATGAATGTTTCTGGTGTATCACTTCAGTTGCGACTGTGCATGGGTAGGTCAGAGCGTAGTAGATTTTTTCACTGTTTAAAGTGCGGATCCCCTCATACATCCAGAACGGAATGCTATCTGTACATTTCATTTTTCATCCAATCTTTACCAATCTTGCACAGTTTGTCTGTGACCATTAGATTAAAGGTGAAGTCGAATAAAAGCAAGATTGGATCAGAAACACCAGAGTTCTTGCCCTTTGTTTGTGAAAAAAATACGCAAAAATGGACATTATTCAGGATAGAGACTTCATTTTTCATCCAATCTTCACCAATCGTGTACAGTTTGTCTATGAACGTAAGACTACAGGTGAAGTAGAATATAAGCATGATCAGGCCAGAAACACCAGAGTTATTGCCCCTTGTGTTTGGAAAAAAACTTCAACAAGTTATCAATGATTGGCTTGCACACACAATTTTTGATTCAATGTTGACCAAACTTATGCAGTTTGCGCATGACCATAAAAATTGATTGATAAAATTTGATTTCCAACTTTGATGTCTTCAGAACCTGCATTAACATCATTTATCATCATTGGAAAAAAAATTATCAGAGAAAAAGCAAAACTTGACCTTATAGCACAGCCATCTCAATTATCGCATTGCAACTAGTTTTCCAAAAATGTTCGCGAAAAAAGACATCAAAATCTACTGTTTGTGCATTTTCTAGAATTGTCAATGATTTGAGAACCATTAGCAAAAAAACGCACATCAACTACCCAACTTATACTTTAGTTAGCCTTTGCACTTACCGATGTTTTTAATCAAAATTGATCCTACCCCCACTGTGTATTGTTCAGATACCTTAATTTTTAAACCTGTCACAACAGTATGGTCTTCATCTGTACCAGTTCTCAGGTGAGCGCTTTGGGACATCATGGCCCTCTTTATTAACTTGTTGTCACCGATTCCAAAAATAAAATAACTGTGTATATAAGGGAGCAAAATAATACTATGGACCTAGAAATATACTGTAAAAACCGTTTCGTTTATGAGTAATCATCTGTTGAAATTGGTAAAATTATAAAGCGTTTGTAATGCTATAAACGATGGAATAATTTTGAGTGTTTCTGTTGTTTTCGTTGAAACTGTTGACATCACGTTGAACACTTACATAAAGTAAATAATGGAGGGATAAGTATTGAAGTCAGATTGGCCGAGTGGTTAAGGCGATAGCCTTTTAATTCGGAGGTCCCGGGTTCGAATCCCGGTGGGACCAATTTTTTTTATAATTAAAAAAAAAACAAAACTGTTCTTGTTAGTATACTTGAGCTTTTTAGTTCCGATGCTTAAAGTTAAGACATTTAATTGCATACTTTAAAAAATGCTAAAATCTGTGAACAAGTCCCTTTAATGTGTAGATGATCGTAAAGGAAGGAATTTTTGGCAGAATTATGGCCCTTTGACATTTTTTCCACTATATATACTTCATAAACTTGTGTCAGGACTCAACTCCTCTTTAATAGCTGGGCGGATTTCGCACAAACTTTCACAGCTGAACAACCTTAATATGTAAGTGGTTGTAAAGGAAGGAATTTGGGCTGCAACAATTTTGGCAGAATTATGGCCCTTTGACATTTTTCCACTATTTATACTATTTAAGGGCTGGTCGGATTTGGCTCAAACTTTCACAGCTGAACAAGCTTAATGTGTAGATGATCATAAAGGAAGGAATTTTGGCTGCAACCAACTTAGGCAGAATTATGGCTTTTTGTCTTTTTTTCCACTTTAGAATTTATATGACAATAAATTTGTGAAGGCAAACATTATTGTGCGACATACCCTTTGTGTGTGTCCAAACATGCGTCGTGGGGGCATCTGTGTCTGTGACACATCTAGTTTCCACTAAAGGATTTTGTGGACTGGACTCCTCTTTAACTGCTGGGTGGTTTGCGCTCAGACTTTCACAGTTGAAGAACCTTAGCATGTGGGGTCATTGTAAAGGAAGTACTTTTGGCTGCGACAAAGTTTGGCAGAATTATGGCCCTTCCATTTTAGCTTGACTTTTCGAAGAAAAGGCAAGCTATTCTACTCGCCCCGACATCGGGGTTGGCGTCCGAGCTAGGTTAAAGTTTTTTGGTAAGCTAGTTTTCCAGGAATGGCTTGAGGGATTTCATTCAAACTTAAAACATTTATTCCCCACATTTAAATGAACCTATAGGCCAAGTTTGGTAACTCTAGTTTGAAATGTCACAATTAAGCTATATAGACAGGTTAGTTTTTCGGTAAGCTGGTTTCTCAGGAATGGCTTGAGGGATTTCATTCAAGCTTAGAACACTTATTCCCTATATTGAAATGAACTCATAGGCCAATTTTGATAACTCTAGTTTGAAATTTGTAGAAATTATGGGCCTTTTTACACTTAAAATTTTTACATATAAGCTATGTGGACAGGTTAAAGTTTTTCGGTAAGCTAGTTTCTCAGGAATGGCTTGAGGGATTTCATTTAACCTTAAAATCCCTATACAGTAGATTCCACTTAATTGAATATCGGATAATTGAATATTTCCCTTAATTGTATAAAGATTGAAAACACCAAACCATTTGCATTCATTCCCATTGTAAAAACACCGCCTAATCTGATAGAAATTGAATAGCCAATTATCAGTTGTAGATGTATAGTCCGCTCGATAATCTCATAATCTCCGAGGATACGTATCATATCGCTAGTTTTGACAGCGTGTGTCTGCATTGTCTGTTCATCAATATTTTGTAGTGTACATATGTCAAGAAGTTGTTTGTTTGTATAATTTCTGTATGTATAATTAATTTGTTTGTTTGTATAATTCCTGTATGTTTTATATAAATGTTATTATTTTTGTTAAATATGCTTATTAAATGCTGTTAATTTTATGTGTACTAAATAAAGCACATAAATAAAGTCAATCAACGAGAACGCTACATAGCCTGTGAGTGATTATCACAAGTGAAATATTTTTAAAATGCACCGTATAATGGATAACATGCAACTATGAATGCTTTTCTGCATGTTTATTAGCATTCTAAAGTATGAAACACTCTGTTACGCAACATGTTTGGCAATATATCATCAAAATGGGTTAAATACGACCATAACATATCTGACTAACATTGAAATAATTGAAAATATGACTGATTCCGTATATATGAATACTCCGGATATTTGAATATTCGGACGTGACAAATGGGCTATCCAATTAAGCGAAATCTACTGTATTAAAATGAACCCACAGGCCAATTTTGATAAATCTTGTTTGAAATTTGTCAAAATTATGGGCCTTTTTACACTTAGAAATTTTACATATAAGCTATTTAGATAGGTTAAAGTTTTTTTG
Source organism: Congeria kusceri (assembly GCA_027627225.1). Classification (NCBI taxonomy): domain Eukaryota; kingdom Metazoa; phylum Mollusca; class Bivalvia; order Myida; family Dreissenidae; genus Congeria; species Congeria kusceri. Next base: position 39,364,397 of record CM051025.1, read on the forward strand.
GTAAGCTAGTTTCTCAACTTTTCGTTTCCCCTCGCTAACTCATGAAAGGATTAAGCTATTGTAATGAAACTTCAAACATAGATACCTTATAGCGAGACCTCGCTGGCGATTGCATATGGGGTGGGTGGGGTCAAGGTCGAGGTCACCATTACTAAAAATAAAATATGGTTTATGCTCAATAGCTTGAGAACACATTGAGATATTTTAATAAAACTTTAATCTTATATCTAGACCTCGCTTGGGATTGCATATGGGGTGGGTGGGGTCAAGGTCACCGTTACTAAAAACAAACTGTTTTTGCTCATTAGCTTAAGAAGATATTGAGATTTTTAATGAAACTTAATACATAGATACCTTATATCGAAACCTCTTTTGGGATTGCATATGGGGTTGGTGGGGTCAAGGTCAAGTTCACCATTACTAAAAATTGTATTGATGTGCTGACTTCAATGCATTTCATTGAAAACATTTGGTTTTCGTGGAATTTTTCATGTTTCTTGTTTTAGAAAAAGAAAGCCAGTTACTCTGACAAGCACAAGAAAAGTCGAGCGCGCTGTCCTCCGACAGCTCTTGTTTTCACTAGTCTTTGAATATATAGTCCCCAAAATTTTGTGGACTCAACTCCTCTTTAACTACTTGGCGGAAACTCCTCTTTAACTACTTGGCGGATTTCGCTCAAACATTCACAGCAAAAATACCTTAACATGTGGGTGATTGTAAAGAAAGTAATTTTGGCTGCAACCAATTTTGGCATTAGTATGGCCCTTTGTCCTTTTTTCCACTATAAAATTTATATGAAAATAAATTTGTGAAAGCAAAACTTAGTGTTAGCGACACGCCCTTTGTCTGTGTGATGCATCATGGGGGCTTCCGTGTCTTGTGACAGCGACACATCTAGTTAACCTAATTTTCCGAAGAAAAATTTTGGTTATTAGGTTGGCGTATGTTGTTTTTTGGGCGTAGTGGCAACTTCAACTTTTCGTTTCAGCTCTCTAACTCGAGAACGGATTGAGCTATTGTAATGAAACTTCTTACATAGATACCTTATATTGAGACCTCGCTTGGGATTGCATATGGGGTGGGTGGGGTCAAGGTCAAGGTGACTGTTACTAAAAATAGAAAAATAGTTTCCGCTCAATAACTTGAAAACGCATTGAAATATTTAAATGAAACTTAAAACATAGATACCTTATATCAAGACCTCGCTTGGGATTGGATATGGGGTTGGTGGGGTCAAGGTGAAGGTCACTGTTACTAAAAATAGAAAGCGGTTTCCGCTGAATAACTTTAGAATGCATTGAGAAATGTTAATGAAACTTAATACATAGATACCTTATATTGAAACCTCATTTGGGATTGCATATGGGGTGGGTGGGGTCAAGGTCAAAATCACTGTTACTAAAAAATGGTTTCCGCTCAATAAATCAAGAACGCATTTAGATATTTTAATGAAACTCAGTACATGGATACCTTATATTGAGACCTCGTTTAGGATTGCATATGCAGTGGGTGGGGTCAAGGTCACTGTTATTTAAAATAACTTGAGAACGAATTGAGATATTTCAGTTAAACTTCATACATAGATACCTTATATCAAGACCTCGATTGGGATTGCGTATGGGGTGGGTGGGGTCAAGGTCAAGTTCACTGTTTCCGCTGTGTTTCTATGAAACTTAATACATATAACAGCATGCCCACTTACTTTCAAAATTAGGGGTACATGTACCCAATACATTTGAAAAATGTGGGTACACACTAAAAAATATGGGTACAACTAAATAACTAATTTTGTTTTCATATATACCAATGTCAAATTTACATATACATGTATACACAGTATTATTTTCGCTACACCAAAAAGTAAATTATAATTTGCTCATGTGTTACATCTATAAATAAAATATTTCAACAATAAAAATTATACAGATAATTAACAATGAATACCGTGGTATGACAATGCATATACCAGTAATAATATTGAAATCCAAAACGCTGATATGAATTTTACCGTTCACGAGACATACACACACATTTTATTTGCAGTACATGTATTTCATGTAAACCCCGTGTTTTTGCTAGAAAAGCGTGCTTAAATTGTGCTGACATTTAGAACGTCATGTCATCTGCATGAGTGTATTAACTGCGATTTAAAAATTTTGTAGTGCAAAGAACTGTGAAATCTTTACTTTTGTATAAAAGTTTCGTGGCGCAAAACAACAAAATTAGGTATCTGTGTCGCGAACGAAGTGGTGTTGTACTTATATTGTAGTTACTCTGTCTTTTGTTGACAGCATAACAATTTCCTCCTAAATGGAAAAGCAGTTACAACGTATCGATAACGTTATTGTAATTCGGATAGGTTAGTATAGATGTATGACTCACGTTACTTTTAACACCCTCACATGGACAGGGTGTAGCATGTTTTTCTCGACCCATGGCTGTGATTTGGCGAAAGCAGTGAAAGGACATTGCCATGGATGGCATGCGCCATATAAGCTGTCATCATCGAGAACGGATTGAGCTATTGTAATGAAACTTCATACATAGATACCTTATATTGAGACCTCGCTTGGGATTGCATATGTGGTGGGTAGGGTCAAGGTCAAGATGACTGTTACTAAAAATAGAAAAATAGTTTCCGCTCAATAACTTGAGAACACATTGAAATATTTAAATGAAACTTAAAACATAGATACCTTATATCAAGACCTCGCTTGGAATTGGATATGGGGTTGGCGGGGTCAAGGTGAAGGTCACTGTTACTAAAAATAGAAAAGCGGTTTCCGCTGAATAACTTTAGAATGCATTGAGAAATGTTAATGAAACTTAATGCATAGATACCTTATATTGAAACCTCATTTGGGATTGCATATGTGGTGGGTCGGGTCAAGGTCAAAGTCACTGTTACTAAAAAAATGGTTTCCGCTCAATAAATTAAGAACGCATTTAGATATTTTAATGAAACTCAATACATGGATAGCTATATTGAGACCTCGTTTAGGATTGCATATGCAGTGGGTGGGATCAAGGTCACTGTTATTTAAAATAACTTGAGAACGAATTGAGATATTTCAGTTAAACTTCATACATAGATACCTTATATCAAGACCTCGATTGGGATTGCGTATGGGGTGGGTGGGGTCAAGGTCAAGTTCACTGTTTCCGCTATGTTTCTATGAAACTTAATACATATAACAGCATGCCCACTTACTTTCAAAATTAGGGGTACATGTACCCAATACATTTGAAAAATGTGGGTACACACTGAAAAATATGGGTACAACTAAATAACTAATTTTGTTTTCATATATACCAATGTCAAATTTACATATACATGTATACACAGTATTATTTTCGCTACACCAAAGAGTAAATTATAATTTGCTCATGTGTTACATCTATAAATAAAATATTTCAACAATAAAAATTATACAGATAATTAACAATGAATACTGTGGTATGACAATGCATATACCAGTAATAATATTGAAATCCAAAACGCTGATATGAATTTTACCGTTCACGAGACATACACACACATTTTATTTGCAGTACATGTATTTCATGTAAACCCCGTGTTTTTGCTAGAAAAGCGTGCTTAAATTGTGCTGACATTTAGAACGTCATGTCATCTGCATGAGTGTATTAACCGCGATATAAAAATTTTGTAGTGCAAAGAACTGTGAAATCTTTACTTTTGTATACAAGTTTCGTGGCGCAAAACAACAAAATTAGGTATCTGTGTCGCGAACGAAGTGCGGTTGTACTTATATTGTAGTTACTCTGTCTTTTGTTGACAGCATAACAATTTTCTCCTAAATGGAAAAGCAGTTACAACGTATCGATAACGTTATTGTCATTCGGATAGGTTAGTATAGATGTATGACTCGCGTTACTTTTAACACCCTTACGTGGACAGGGTGTAGCATGTTTTTCTCGACCCATGGCTGTGATTCGGCGAAAGCAGTGAAAGGACATTGCCATGGATGGCATGCGCCATATAAGCTGTTGACGTTAAACTGTTACATTTTGATGTTGAGCGGGTCATGTTATTGTTTGTCACAAAACACAATTGTCAATTGAAGAGTCGTGATGCAGGCGCGAAAATCCATTCCAAACTGGATTTATTTCCGAAAGTTGGGGTAATGGGAAAAAAAAGATATATGCCAAAAAAAATCGGGATCCACGGCCGATTTGTATTATATCAAATAAATACTCTTGACGGCAGAAATTATCGGCTCCGAAAATTGAATCACGATTGGACCACGATTTTTATGCATGCATGTACCCTAACAGTCTTAAAATTTTGTGTTCATCAAGATTTTGTTGCGTGTTTCACGCAGCGTTTTGTGTAAATGGGCTTGCTGATATATACCTTGCTAGGGAATTGCATATGGGGTGGGTGGGGTCAAGGTCACTGTTACTAAAAATCGAAAAACAGTTTCTGCTCAATAACTTGAGAACGCATAGAGATATTTTAATGAAACTAATTACATAGATACCTTATATCGAGTCCTCACTTGGAATTGCGTATCGGGTGGGTGGTGTCAAGGTCACTGTTACTAAAAATGGAAAAAATGGTTTCCCCTCAATAACTTGAGAACGAATTGAGATATTTCAAATAAACTTCATACATAGATACCTTATATCGAGACCTCGCTTGGGATTACGTATAGGGTGGGTGGGGTCAAGGTCGAGGTCTGTGTTACTAAAAATTAAAAAAAACGGTTTCTGCTTAATAGCTTGAGAATACATTGAGATATTTTAATGAAACGTCATAGATACATATCTTAAATCGAGACCTCGCTTGGAAATGCGTTTAGGGTGGGTGGAGTCAAGGTCGAAGTAACTGTTTCTAAAACTAAAAAATAAAGGTTTCCGCTCAATAGCTTGAGAACACATTGAGATATTTTAATGAAACTTCATACCTAGATATCAGGTATCTAGACCTCACATGGGATTGCATATGTAAAAAAACATATAATTGGTCATCTGGAACAAAAGATCTTCGTATATTTGATCATTATACCCACACAAATGAAGTTTAGGGGGGGTGGTATATAAGAGTGAGCTTGTCGGTCTGCTCGTCTGTCGGTCTGTTGGTTTTTTGGTTTCCGGATGATAACTCAAGAAGGGCTTCACATATTCAAATAATTGTTGGTACACATGTGTAGCATCATAAAATACAGGTCATGTTCGATTTTGGTTACAAACCACTAAATTTTGACAGAGTTATGGCCCCTATTCGACTTAAATTCCCTAAAAACATGGTTTCAGGACGATAAATCAAGAATGGCTTGACATATTCAAATGATGTTTGGTATACATGTGTAGCATCATAAAATACGGGGTAAGTTTGACTTTGGTTACAAACCACCAAATTTTGACAGAGTTATGGCCCCTTTTCGACTTAAATTCCCTACAATTATGGTTTCCTGATGATAACTCAACAATGGCTTGACATATTAAAATAATTCTTGGTATACATGTGTAGCATCATAAAATACGGGTTAAGTTCGACTTTGGTTACAAACCACTAAATTTTGACAGAGGGGTGGCGGCGTCAACTTTTTGTTTCCGCTCTCTAACTCTAGAACGAATTGAGCTATTGTAATGAAACTTCATACATAGATACGTTATATCAAGACTTTGCTTGGGATTGCATATAGGGTGGGTGGGGTCAAGGTCACCATTACTAAAAATATATAAACAGTTTCCACTCAATAACTTGAGAATGCATTGAGATACTGTAAAAGATCGTGTATTACATGCACCCTTGTATAACACGCACCCACTTTTTGAAGCAAAATTTGAGGGAATAAAACTGGAAAACAATTTGCAACTGTTGTTTGTTAATGTCCGTTCAGGTTTTTTTACCAAATTTTGTCCATGCTTTTGTTGTTGTTGTTCTGGAATATTGCACTAAATTTAATTTAATAAAAAACGTCATCAATGTACATTTCAGATATGCATACATAATAACCTTATGCGCAAAACACGCATTAATCCAAATTGAATGCCAATATTCATGTTAATTTTCTATAAGTTTTATGCCGTAACACAACCTCCATTTTAATTCCAGTACATGTATATTTTGTCATTCCCACTTAAATCTCCAATTTATCCAATGCAATAGAACAACTGTCTGAAAATCTTCTCACCCTTGACTTTTCCTCTAGAACGCTAATTCATTAATGCTCTATCGACAGTATTTTTTCATTGACCACGTGCTAATCGTGTTACACGCTTAAAGTGCTGCGAAAAGCTAGACCATGGCCCCAGCTCGGCAGTCACATCAAAGAGTTTTTGAAGTCAAACCGACACTGTTGCTATGATTGTTGCTAACGGCTTGCAGATTTAGAGGTCTGGCTAATTGACGATGTCGCGTTTTTTCTCTAGAAACTTGCGGGAAAAAGACTGTTACTGTGTATAATGCGCACCAAATTTTCATAGCCGAATTTTAGGGTAAAAATGTGCGCATAATGCATGGTCTTTTGCGGTATTTTAATGAAACTGCATACATAGAAAGCTTATATCGAGACCTTGCTTGGGATTGCATATGGGGTGGGTGGTGTCAGGGTCAAGATCACCATTACTAAAAATAGAAAAACAGGTTCTGCTCAATAAATTGAGAACGCATTGAGATATTTTAATGAAACTTCATATGTAGATACCTCATTTTGAGACCTTGCTTGGGATTGCATATGGGGTGGATGGGGTCAAGGTCACCAATACTAAAAATAGATAAAAAATTTCCACTCCATACCTAGAGAACGAATTGAGATATTTTAACGAAACTTCATATGTAGATACCTTATATCTAGACCTCTCGTGTGATTGCATATGGAGTGGGTGGGGTCAAGGTCACCTTTACTAAAAAAAACAAACTAGCCATAGGTGTATGACCTCCACCTTGCACCCAGAACTTTCTTTCATGATTGTGCTGGCTTAAGCATTTCTTTAGAAAAATTTGGTTTTCGTGGAATTTCAACATTTCTTGTTAAATTATGTTTGGTACACAGGTGTAACATCATAAAATACAGATCAAGTTCAACTTTAGTTACAAACTACAAAATGTTGACAGAGTTTTGGCTCCTATTTTAATTAAATTTTTCCAAATACACTGTTAAACATTCACAAATTAAAGCATTCTCTCTGTGTCTATTTCTTGCAAATGGATGCCATAGTTTTGTGACAAGGCCATATTGTGAGTGGTATATCTGTCACTCATGTGACAATTCTAGTTCATTTATGTTTTTACAGGCATAATAAATGCATTATTAACCTCCTCAAGCGTCCATTAAAAGTCAGTTTTTCAATCGTAATTGTAGATAAAGTGCGTTTTATCATAAAATTGCACTTGTATATAGCCAAACAAAACATTCAACAATGCATTTAATAATCTCCATCCTTGTTTGAATGTAAACCCTTTCTATAATTCAACATTTGCTAGTCACACAAACTGAAAAAAGGGCTTCAACAGGTACCGTATTAAAAACCCAATATTTCCAGAACAAGGCTGGTGACCCATATTTTTAGCTCCCCTGAGCACAAAGTGCTCGGTGAGCTATTTGTAAAGGGGACCTCTCCAACGTCGTCCACCATCTGTATGCCTTCAACAATTTGGACCGTTATCGCGATAAAGACTAAATTTGTTATTCAATCTTGACCCAACTTGCACAGTTTGTGTATAACCATAAAATCTCGGATGGGATTGTTATTGGGTCAGATAACACCAGTAACACCAGAGTTATTGCCCCCTTTTCATGCAAAAAAAAAAGTGCAAAAATGCCCTTTTCCAACATATAGACTTTATTTTCCATCCAATCTTAACCAAACTTTCACAGTTTGTGATTGACCATCAGATCTCAGCAGATGCCAAAAATGGGCCAGATCATATTTCAAACACCAGAGTGATTGCCCTTTGTTTATTATAAAAATATACAAAAATTGATAGTATTCAGGATAGAGACTTCTTTTTTTATCCAATCTTCACCAGTCTTGCACAGTTTGTCCATACCATGAGATTACAGTTGAAGTCGAATATAAACAAGATCGGACCAGAAACACCAGAGTTATGTGAAAAACTTATGCAAAAATGGACATTTTTCAGGATAAAGACTTCATTTTTAATCCAATCTTCACCAATCTTGCACAGTTTGTCTATGACCATAAACCTAAAGGTGAAGTCGAATATAAGCAAGATCGGACCAGAAACACCAGAGTTATTGCCCTTTGTTTGTGAAAAAAATATGCAAAAATTGACATTTATTCAGGATAGAGACTTCATTTTTCATTCAATCTTCACCAATCGTGTACAGTTTGTCTATGAATGTAAGACTACAGGTGAAGTCGAATAAAAGCATGATCAGACCAGAAACACCAGAGTTATTGCCCATTGTTTGTGAAAAAAATAAGCAAAAATGGACATTTTTCAGGATAGAGACTTCATTTTTCATCCAATCTTCACCAATCGTGTACAGTTTGTCTATGAACCTAAGACTACAGGTGAAGTCGATTATAAGCATGATTGGGCCAGAAACATCAGAGTTATTGCCCCTTGTGTTTGGAAAAAAGCATCAACAAGTTATCAATGATTGGCTTGCACACACAATTTTTGATTCAAAGTTGACCAAACTTACACAGTTTGGGCATGTCCTTAAAAATAGATTGATAAAATTTGATTTCCAACAGTTGCAAGACTTGCAAGCATTTATTTGTACATGCAGCATTGATGTCTTCAGAGCCTTCATTTATCATTATTGGACAGAAAATTATCAAAGAAATAGCAAAACTTGACCTTATAGCACAGCCATTGCAATTATCGCATTGCAGCTAATTCTCCAAAACTGTTTACGAAAAAGACATCAAAATCTACTGTTTCTGCATTTTCCAGAATTGTCGATAACTTAATGAAAAAGGGTCAGGTAAGAATATCTAGAAAAATGATTTGAGAACCATTAGCAAAAAAAACGCACATCCACTACCCAACTCATAAGTTTAGTTAGCCCATTGCACTAACCGATGTTTTAAATCAAAATTGATCCTATCCCCCTCTGCGTATTGTTCAGATACCTTAATTTTCAAACCTGTCACAACATTATGTACCAGTTCTCAGGTGTGCGCTTTGGGCCGTCATGGCCCACTTGTTATTGTTGCAAATTCTTTAAAAAAAATATGATAAATGTTATAACAATTTTTTAAGCAAGAAATACATTGGTGTAAAGAATTAAACTACATATGAAAATTAAGAAGAAATCCAACTAATTGTGTGCTCTTTTTCACAGATTTGCTGTTCAGCTCACCTGAGCACAATGTGATCACCTTTCGTCCGTCGTCCATCGTCAAAATTTACTCTAGAGGCCACATTTATTGCTTAATCTTTATGAAACTTGCCCAGAACATTTGTCCCAGTGATATGTTGGACATTGTCAAAACTGGGTCATGTGGGGTCAAAACTTGGTCACTCAGGTCAAAATTGAAGAAAAAGCTTTTGAACACTCTTGAAGTCACAGTTTTTACCCAATCAACATGAAATAGCTCAGAATATTTGTTCTTGTGATATCTCGGCCGAGTTCAAAGATGGTTCCCCTCCGTTGAAAAACATGGCCCCAAGGGGGCAGAGCAGTTTTCCTTATATGGCTATAAAAAAAGGTTGTGAACATAGAAGTCACATTTTTTGCCCATTAAACATGAAACTTGCTCAGAAACTTTGTTCTTATGATATCTCTGCAGAGATCAAAAATGGTTCCACTCCGTTGAAAAACATGGCTGCCAGAATGGCGGCAGTTATACTTACATGGCTATATTGAAAACTTTAAAAAGCTTGTTAACACTCTAGAGGCCACATTTATTGCCCAATCTTCATGAAACATGCCCAGAACATTTGTCCCAATAATATCTCGGATGAGTTTGAAACAGGGTTATGTGAGGTCAAAAACTAGGTCACTAGGTCAAATAGAAGAAAACGCTTTTTTTTGTTCTTATATCTCGGTCGAGTTAGAAAATGGCTCAGCTCCGTTGAAAAACATGGTCACCAGGGGACGTGGCAGTTTTCCTTATGTAGCAGTAGAAAAAGCTTGTGAACACTCATGAAGTCACATTTTTTGCCCAATCAACATGAAACTTGCTCAGAACATTTGTTCTTATGATATCTCGGCCGAGGTCAAAAATGGTTCCGGGGAAAAAACATGGCTGCCACGGGGAGGGGCAGTTTTCCTTACATTGCTATATTGAAAACTTAAAAAAGCTTGTGAACACTCTAGAGGCCACATTTATTGCCCAATCTTAATGAAACTTGCCCAGAACATTTGTCCCAATGATATCTTGGACGAGTTCGAGATTGGGTCATGTGGGGTCAAAAACTAGGTCACTAGGTCAAATTGGAGAAAAAGCTTGTGAACACTCTAGAAGTCACATTTTTAGCCCAATGAACATGAAACTTGCTCTGAACATTTGTTCTTAGGAAGTCTAGGCCGAATTCGAAATGGTTCCGCTTCGTTGAAAAACTTGGCCGCCAGGGGGCGGGGCAGTTTGTCCTATATGGCTATAGAAAAAGCTTGTGAAAGCTCCAAAAGTCACATTTTTGGCCCAATCAACGTAAACTTGCTAAGAACATTTGTTCTTATGATATCTTGGCCGAGTTTGAAAATAGTTCCACTCAGTTGAAAAACATGGCTGCCACGGGGTTGGGAAGACCTTAAATTTAAGGATGAAAGTCTCACTTACTAAGTGTTGAAACTATGTTCAATTAGGATATTTAAATTTTTTTTGCTCTTAAGTGGACAAATATACAGGAAAAGAGGCTTTCCAACCTTTTGTCGCCCTTTTAAAACAGTGGCTTTTTCCGTTCTAATCTTTTTGTTGGATTTGAAGGGAGATGGCTTGAGAAATTGTGTCAATTTTGCTGTTTTGTATGTACTTTTCACCCGAGCACAACGTGCTCATCGTGAGCTTTTGTGATCACCTTTTGTCTGTCCTGCGTCGTGCGTCGTTTGTCATACATCGTCAACATTTACCTTGTGAACACTCTAGAGGCGACATTTATTGGCCAATCTTCATGAAACTTGGTCAGAACATTTGTCCCAATGATATCTCGACCAAGTTTTAAACTGGGTCATGTGGGCTCAAAAACTAGGTAACTAGTTTAAATTGAAGAAAAAGCATGTGAACTCTCTAAAGTCAAGTTTTTTGCCAAATCAACATGAAAGTTGCTCAGAACATTTGTTTTAAGGATATCTCGGCTGAGTTTAAAAATGGTTCCGGTCCACTGAAAAACATGGCCGCCGGGGGGTGGGGCAGTTTTCCTTATATGGCTGTAGAAAAAGCTTGTGAACACTCTAGATGTAACATTTTTTGCCCAATCAACATGAAAATTGCTCAGATCCTTTGTTCTTATGATATCTCGGCCAAGTTTGAAAATGGTTTTGGTCCGTTGAAAAACATGGCCGCCAGGGGGGTGTGGGGGCAGTTTTCCTTATATGGCTATAGAAAAAGCTCGTGAACATTCTAGAAGTCACATTATAATGATACCTCGTCTGAATTTGAAAATGGTTCCGTGTTTTTTTTTAAACATGGCCGCCAGGGGGTGGGGCAGTTTTCTTTATATGGCTATAGAAAAAGCTTGTGAACACTCTAGAAGTCACATTTTTTGCCCAATCAGCATAAAACATGCTCAGAACCTTTGTTTTTTATGATATCTCGGCCGAGTTTGAAAATGGTTCTGCTCTGTTGAAAAACATGGCCACCAGGGGGCGGGGCAGTTTTCCTTATATGGCTATAGAAAAAGCTTTTGAACTCTAGAGAATTCACATTTTTTGCCTAATCAACATGAAACTTGCTCAGAACCTTTGTTCTTATGATACCTTGGCCGAGTTCGAAAATGGTTCCCATCCGTTGAAAAACATGGCCGCCATGGGGGCGGGGGTGGCAGTTTTCCTAATACGGCTATAGGAAAAGCTTGTGAACACTCTAGAAGTCACATTTTTTGCCCAATCAACATGAAACTTGCTTAGAACCTTTGTTCTTATTATTTCTCGGCTGAGTTTGAAAATGGTTCTGGTCCATTTAAAAACATGGCCTCCAGGGTGGGGGGCAGTTTTCCTTATATGGCTATAGTAAAAGCTTATGAGCACTCTGAAAGCACAGTTTTTGCCCAATCAACATGAAACTTGCTCAGATCCTTTGTTCTTATGATATCTCAGCCAAGTTCGAAAATGGTTCGGGTCCGTTGAAAAACATGGCCGCCAGGGGAGGGGAGGGGGTTCAGTTTTCCTTATATGGATATATTTAAAAAAAAATAAAGCTTGTGAACACTCTAGAGGCCACATTTGTATCATGAAACTTTCTCAGATCATTTGTCGCAATGATATCTCGGACAAGTTCGAACCCAGGTCAAGTGTGGTAAAATACTAGGTCACCTGGCCAAATGAAAAAAACAAGCTTGCGAACAATCTAGAGGCCACATTTTTAGCCTAATCTTCATGTAACTTGCTCAGAATAGTTTTATTCCTAAGCCCCTCCGGTGAGTGACCTAGGGTCTTATGGCCCTCTTATTTATTAGTGCGTTTTATTCTCAACAAACAGTGTCTACGTACAATGGAAATGTGGGAATAGAATGTTCATGGTCGAAATTCATATATTTAACAATTTAACACTCACCTGAATGAAAATGTAACACAAAACGTCAACAAAGGACGGCCATATTTATTGCACAGACATTAAGTCTCACTTAAAAATTACTCGCACATCATTTACGTTCACCCCTTTGACATTACTGAAATACTGTTAAATACGGCGAAAAATCCAAACAAACAAACAAACAAAAATAGAAATGGTCATTGGCATGACCCTCTTCAAATCATTTTGATCTCTTTAAAAACAAGGTTGCCAGTGGGCTGGGCAGTTTTCACCATATATGGTTAAGGGTGTTAGTGGTCCATCGTTGTCATAATAATCATGTGTCAACATATACCTTCAGCCATCTATGTACCATCTAATTGTACCCGCATGACATTTTTTAAAGCCATTATGATGCCTTAAACTCAGCAGAGGGCCATCTTGGTCCTCTTGTATTGTTGAGTATATATTTATTGTAAAGTAGTCAGTTTTGATCGCAAATGTCTTACATTTCAGTGAGCAATTAATAATGCAGATGGCTGACCATATGTCGAGTGATGGCTTCCTTAAAGCTGGTTATGAATATGTGTGCATTGATGACTGTTGGCTAGCAGGAGAAAGAGACATCTTTAACAGACTGCAATCAGACAAAGCTAGATTTCCGCATGGAATGAAATATCTGGCTGATTATGTGTGTATTTTTAGTTATTTTAATTTGATAGTTTTAGTGCATCTGAGCACGTAGCTATTGGTATAGAGGACCTCTCCATATGCTGTCTTTAATTTGCCTGTTATCATGATACAGACTTCATTATTTATCGAATCTTGACCAAACGTGCACAGTTTGTGTATCACCATCAAATCTCGGCTAGTTTCGCTTTTTGAGCCATATTGGACCCATAACACTAGTCATAAAAAATGCAAACATGACTTTGTTCAAGCTGGAGACATAGTTTTCATCCAGTCTTAAACAAACTTGCACAGTTTATGTATGGCCATAAGCTCTTTTTCGCAGTCGAAAATGGCCAGATTGGACCAAAAAAATGTAAAAAATTACTCGAAGAGAGTTAATTTTAGGTCCACTGGAAAAGGCCAGGGGGCTTATGCCATGGTGGTTCATCAACATCTGCCCTGAAACCATTGGGCCGACTTCGATAAAACTTCACAGAATAGTTCCTTGGTTGGTCCTCTTACAAAGTTGCTCAAATGGTTCCGGTCTGCTGCACAAGATGGCTACCAGAACTATAAGTAGAAAAATATTTAAACGACATCTCCTCTAAACTCCTAGGTAGATTTTCAAAAAAAATCACAGAAATGTACCTTGGGTGGTCCTGAATCAAAGTTGCTAAAATCGTTCTGCTCAGTTAAAAAGCATGCTCCAACGGGGCAAAGCCACTTTTAGCTCGACTTTTTGAAGAAAAGAAGTCGAGCTATTGTTGTCGCCCTGTCGTCTGCGTCAGCGTCTGTGTTAGGTAAGTTTTTTGGTTAAGGTTTTTATGTCAGATTCCATTTCTCAAAAACTATCAAAGGTATCCATTTGAAACTTTCAATACTTGTTCACTATCAAAAGGGTACTCCATTTCAACAAGGCAGGTAACCCTGTGATTTGTATTTTCAGAGTTATCTGCCCTTGTTTGGACTTACAACTTAGCATATTTAAACAATATTTTGGTAAATAATTTTTTTTTTCAATCACTATGACTAACATTAAATTGAAACTCAAGTTACTTATTTATGGCGCTGACACCATTCTACAGATAAGAGGAGGTAACTCTTTCAAAGATTTTGTTGGTGTTATAACCCTTTTACAATTTACAATTTTTCCTTTTAGGTCAAATTTCTCAATACGTATATGTGGCGTGGAACGCCACTTTGACCCTTATGGTACTAATGTAATTTCAGAGAAAACGCGAGAAAATGACAGACGATCAATTATTTTCTGATTTAACTTACAATAATAACTTAAAACAACAACACCGGGGCATATCGTGTTCACAAATCGATTCAGATGCATTCAACACACATTTTAGTTTTAAAATAGTGACATGTAACCATATTTTATTTGCATGATATATATAGAATATTATGCTAGTACGGTGTTCTGAGAACTTGTATCAGCTGAATTGGTTTTGTGAAGTCGTATCGCACGATGCATCTTGACACAACCAACCATTGCTGAAGAAATGCTGGATTCCTATAGGAAGAAACGTTAACCGGAGTTTAAGATAAGCAATTGACTTTTTAGCTCACCTGACCACGAAGTGCTCGGTGAGCTATTGGTATAAGGGACCTCTCCTGCTTTGTCGGTAGTCCGTGTGCCGTCAACAATTTATTTCGTTCTCATGCTGGAGACTTCACTTTTTATCCAATCTTAACCAAACTTGCTTAGTTTGTAAATGACCATAAAATCTTGGAAAGGTTCGATAATGGGCCCGATCGGACGAGGAACACCAGTGTTATTGTCCCTCTTTTTGCCCCAAATACATCTTTTTCTGAATAACTCACCAGGTAAAGCGATTTAAATGCAGTATGAGGAAGATAATTGCCAGAGATGTGTTATTGCCCTTTGTAGGTCAGTCACAGATATAACCCAGATAGTGGAGTCTGCTTATCAGTAAAATCAATACATCACTCTGAGTCAACATGATACTTGTATTTTAGATCAGCATCATTACACATAATAACCAGTTGATATCCGCTTCTGACCTATATTTTTGCTATGTGTGCAGCAATACAATTTCCACTGTCTGTCTTGACATCCAGCCAGGAAAAAGTGTTAACAACAATCAATAGCTAGAATTCATGTTGTAAACGAGCAATCAGAATATGGGATTTAGATCATGTGATCTAGTGCCTGAAAGGGTTAATTATTTTCTTTAGTTTTTAGACTGTATGCAGAAAACAGGTACCGCAGAAAACTACTTCTTTTCTTTGCAGGCTACGAGTCAGTAAATGCAAACCTGAAAGGGTCCTTCAAAACAGCAAAAATTCACGCCTCTTTTCTTTCCTTTTAATAATGTATGTCATGTGAATCAGAATGTGTATATCATGTGATTTATTACCATTACAGTTTCTAAAAAATGTTTATTTATTTTTTTTAAAATCGTCAAATTAATGACACCCCTATTGTTGCTATTTACTTGTATGTAACCGAAATATTCACCTGGCTGTCCTGGAAGAAGACCACTAAATTAATGCGCTACATCGGTTATTTTTGACTCATTGTAAACTTAATAGTTCTTGTTAATGATTCTTATTCTGAATATTTTGACAACAATTTACTGGAATGTATTAATTTTAAACTGTAGTATGGAAAATCTGGGGCACGCATTGTATGACCTACTTTTGACTCAGTAGGCTGCGAAGCAATCAATGCTCCTAACTACCACGCTTCATCTGTCATTCTGCATGGTTCGTTGCAGTTTGAATTGTTAACTGGCATGTTTATAATTCCGTTTGCATGTGATAATTATCTTGGAAAAATATTTATTATTTTGTTTGCTACTTACATATTACTTTTTTATACGCCCGTTTGAAAAAGCCTGGATGGATTTTCAAATAACTTGGCAGAAGTGATGAGCATGATGAGACGGAGTGTCGCGCGCAAAAAGAAGGTCAAGGTCACAATTCAAGGTCAAATATAAGAAATAAATTCTTAACACTTTGTCCGTAGCATAACTTTGTCCAGCATGGATGGATTTTCAAATAACTTGGCAGAAGTGATAATCATGATGAGACGGAGTGTCGCGCGCAAGAACCAGGTCCAAGGTCAAGGTCACAATTCAAGGTCAGAGGTCAAATATAAGAAATCAATCCTTACCACATTGTCCGGAGCATATCTTTGTCAAGCATGGATAGATTTTTAAATAACATGGTAGAAGTGACAAGCATAGTGAGACGGAGTGTCGCGAGCAAGAACCAGGTCCCTTGGTCCAAGGTCAAGGTCACAATTCAAGGTCGAATTTAAGAAATCAATCCTAAACACTTTGTCTGATCATATTTTTGTCCAGCATGGATGGATTTTCAAATAACTTGGCAGAAGTGACAAGCATGGTGGTGCGGAGTGTCGTGCACAAGAACCAGGTTCCTAGGTTGAAGGGAAGGTCACAATTCAAGGTCAAAGGTCAAATATTGAAATCAATCCTTAACTACACTTAATCCAGAGCATATCTTCGTCCAGCATGGATGGATTTTCAAATAACTAGGCAGAAGTGACAAGCATGGTGGTAGGTAGAGTTGCGCGCAAGAACCAGGTCCCTAGGTCCTAGGTCAAGCTCACAAGTCGAGGTCAAAGGTGTAGTGGCAGCGCCAACGTTTTGTTTCCGCTCTCTAACTCGATAACAAATTGAGCTATTGTAATGAAACTTCATACATAGATACCTTATTGCAAGACCTTGCTTTGGATTGCATATGGGGTGGGTGGTTTCAAGGTCAAGGTCACTGTTACTAAAAATAGAAAAATGGTTTCACCTCAATTACTTGAGAATGCATTGAGATATTTTAATGAAACTTAATGCATAGATACCTTATATCGAGACCTCGCTTGGGATTGCATATGGGGTGGGGGGGTCAAGGTCACTATTACTAAAAATAGAAATACTGTTTCCGCTTAATAACTTGAGAACGAATTGAGATATTTTAATGAAACTTCATACATAGATACCTTATATAAAGACCTCACTTGGGATTGCGTATGGGGTGGGTGGGGTCAAGGTGACCATTGCTTAAAATGGAAAAACGATTTCCGCTCAATAACTTGAGAACACATGGAGATATTTTAATGAAACTTCATACATAGATACATTATATTGAGACCTTGTTGGGATCGCATATAGGGTGGATGGGGTCAAGGTCACTTAAAACTAAAAAAACGTTTTACGCTCAATAGCTTGAGAACACATCGAGATGTTTTAATGAAATTTCATACATAGATAACTTCTTCTAGACCTCGCTTGGGATTGCATATGGGGTGGATGGGGTCAAGGTCACCATTACTAAAAATAGACAAATAAGTTTCCGCTCAATAGCTTGAGAAGACATTGAGATATTTTAATGAAACTTTATACGTAGATACCTTATATCTAGACCTCACTTGGGTTTGCATATGGGATGGATGGGGTTAAGGTCAAGGTCACAATTAAAAAAAAAGTAATAATTATGCTGACAAATGCATTTTGATTCAAAAAATGTGGTTTTCTAATAATTTCTATGTTTGTTGTTTATTTTGGCATCTTGATTATAGATTTAAGAATATATATGGAATAGTTTTGATTTCTCAACTCACCACTTAGAGAGAGGCTTTGGAGATTAATTAGATGCACGAATACCATGACTCTACCTTATTAGTTTTTGAATTGTTTCTCTTTTAGAGTCATTGAATCTTATCCCCACAAAAGCTTCTTTGACGGGCGTATTGTTGTGACAATCGCACTCTTGATTATTATGATGTCGTATAATATTGAATAAGAAGCCATATTTTAGGTAGGAAATTGAACTTCATCCAAACATATGTTCCTTTTTAGCAAAAATGTACTCATAATTCACATGCTTTGAGATTCTTTTGTCGCCAACAGTCTTTCTACGCTGTCAGCGTTTTGTTGGACTATTTAGTAAGTAACTTCAGTATCAGTTAATAATGTAACTTTTGGACTGACTTTTACATTTGAATTTGGATTTTAGAAATTCAAATAAAAAATCTTACATTATTTTTGAAGCTGATTTATTATTTCTCCTTAATTGAAAAATACTTCTACACTGTTTTACATTTTCTCCTCAACTGAGAAATATTTTTACACTCTTTAGAGTGCACCATGCTACTTGTTAGTATCTGCTTGTATGGTATATATATAAGTATGGGTGTGTCGTTTGGGGACTCTTTTTATAGTTCAACAAAATAAAAGTGACTTCCCGTGCATCACTTTCATTACATTTCATTTCACCTGAGCACTTTATGCTCGATTAGCTATTGGTATAGGGGGACTGTCCTGCATCATCCGTCGTCCATAGTGCATCGGAACAATTGGGCATGTGGACATTATACAAACTTCACTTTCATTCACTTTTTCATGAGAAAATCTGCAAAATGGACTTTGTGCAACATACAAACTTCATTTTTCCTCTGAATTTGACCAAACTTGCACAGTATGTACATGAACTGAATATTTCAAAATAATCAATAAAATGGCCTAGATTGGGGTACAAACACCAGAGTAATTGCCCCTTGTTTGTGAGAAAAAAATGGACAATGTGGAGTATCGAGACTTCATTTAATACCTAATCTTGACCAACTTGCACAGTTTGCGTTTGACCATAAGGTCTCAATCAATTCCCAATGTGGAACAGATCAGACAAGAAAGACCAGAGTTATGGCCCCTTCTTTGTGAAAAAAATTCCATAATTTGTCAATAATTGGCTTTCAGTCTCCATAGAGAATTAACTTTTCATTCCTAGTTGACTAAACTTGCACAGTTGTGTATGACCATAAGATTTCATCAAGGTGCAATGATGGGCTAGATAGAACCAGGAACACTGGAGTTATTTCCCCTTCTTTGTGAGAAAGTTGCAAAAAATGGACTTTTTTGACATAGAAACTTTTTATTTTTGATCTAACCTTGATAATACTTGCACAGCTTGTGTATGACCATAAGATCTCATAATAAACAAAGGTTTTGCCCTGATTAGGCAGCTTGTGTATGACCATAAAATCTCATAATAAACCAAGGTTTTGCAATGATTATGGTATAAAGAACAAAGTTATTTGCCCGTTTGTTTGTGAAAAAGAAGCAAAAAATTGACTATGTTCAGGATAGAGACTTCATTTGTCATTTGGGATGGCAGCAGATAATATTTCAGCAACCGGTTAATTAGTTTTGGTATTTGAGCTGTTAACCAGTGAGCTAAATATAAGACCTGAAACACAAATAAAATTGAAATACATCAAGTACAATGGTCTGTTTGATTGAATAGTCTTAATCGATGATATGCGTAATGCTGTCAGTTGTCTTGTATTGCTGTCTTTTTGGACTGTTTTAATTATTGTTCTGTTGAAATAACAACAAAGCACAGTACATAGAATTCAGCTGGATGTTTGAACCTAAAAATGTGCCATTGCAAAGATTGGATGTCAACCTCTGTGTAATGAAAGTGTGATTTTGCATGGTAAACATGTCATCGTTTGCTTGTGGTTCATTTTGGTCCCAACAGTTTCGACCATATATGCATCTGTATTGCGACTTAATTGCCAGGTAAATAACAGAAGTAGGCCGGACAGGCATGAGACTTTATAGTGCCTGTAGATTGCCAGGTTAGGTACAGAAGAAGGCCGGACAGGCATCTGTATTGCACCTGCGAATTGCCAGATCAGGTTGTCTGATTTGGGTTATTTTGTTGGTGATGACATATAGCTGATCTCTGTCATTGCCGGTACTCAGGTTAGCAGTTTGGGCCATCATGGCCCTCTTATATTGAAAAATATATCTCATAGAAACAATGCATATTTATATTCAGTGACTCATTTCACTTACAAAGTACAGTCAAGCCTGTCTTACGAGACCACCCGTGGTGGTCGAGACCACCCGTGGTGGTTCTTAAAAGTGGTCTCTTACCACAGGTGGTCTCTTAATGCAGTGTGACTTGCAAAGGCATCTGGTTGTTGGTTGTACATGTTTGTATGTGATGTACCTAGTAATCATGCTATAGCATATACTCTTATACATTTTTTATGTTTATAAAGAATACAGGAAGAATAAAAGAGTTTTGAAAATATTTGTTTTATTGACTTCTTAATTTAATTTAATTTTATATCACAGTGTACATTATTTATTTTACACAAGTGCAATAAATAACATAATCGCATGAATTCATCTTCATGAACATGTTCATACATTTACATTATACATTTTTAGCTCACCTGAGCACAAAGTGCTCGGTGAGCTATTGGTATAGGGGACCTTTCCGGCGGCGTCCGTCATCCGTATGGCGTCAACAGTTTGGACCGTTATCGCGATAAAGACTAGATTTTTATTCAATCTTGACCTAACTTGCACAGTTTGTGTATGACCATAAAATCTGGCATTGGATTGTTATTGGGTCAGATCACACCAGTAACACCAGAGTTATTGCCCCTTTTTCATGCAAACAAGTGCAAAATACGCTTTTCCAACGTATAGACTTTATTTTCCATCCAATCTTAACCAAACTTTCACAGTTTGTGTAAGACCATTAGATCTCAGCGGACGCCAAAAGTGGGCCAGATCATGTTTCAAACACCAGAGTTATTGCCCTTTGATTATTAAAAAAATATACAAAAATGGACATTATTCAGGATAAAGACTTCATTTTTCATCCAATCTTCACCAATCTTGCACAGTTTGTCTATTACCATGTGATTACAGTTGAAGTCGAATATAAACAAGATCGGACCAGAAACACCAGAGTTTTTGCTCTTTGTTTGTGAAAAAAATATGCAAAAATGGACATTATTCAGGATAGAGAAATTATTTTTCATCCAATCTTCACCAATCTTGCAGTTTGTCTATGACAATAAGACTAAAGGTGAAGTCGAATATAAGCAATATTAGACCAGAAACACCAGTTATTGCCCTTTGTTTGTGAAAAAAAAAGGCAAAAATGGATGTTATTCATGATAGAGACTTCATTTTTCATCCAATCTTCACCAATCGTGTACAGTTTGTCTATGAATGTTAGAATACAGGTGAAGTCGAATATAAGAATGATCGGGTCAGAAACACCAGAGTTATTGCCCCTTGTGTTTGGAAAAAAACATCAACAATTTACCAATGATTGGCTTGCACACACAATTTTTGATTCGTTGTTGACCAAGCTTACACAGTTTGCGCATGACCATAAAAATTAATTGATAAAACTTGATTTCCAACAGTTGCAAGACTTGCATGCAGTTATTTGTACATGCAACATTGATGTCTTCAGAGCCTGCATTAACCTCATTTATCATCATTGGACAGAAAATTATCAAAGAAATAGCAAAACTTTACCTTATAGCACAGACATCGCAATTATCGCATTGCAACTAGTTCTCCAAAACTGTTTTTCGAAAAAGACATCAAAATCTACTGTTTCTGCATTTTCCAGAATTGTTACTAGCTTAATGAAAAAGGGTATTAAGGTAAGACTATCGAAAAAAATGATTTGCGAACCAATAGCAAAAACACTGCACATCCACTACAAAACTCGTACTTTGGAGAGCCCATTGCACTAATCGATGTTTTAAATAAAAATTGATCCTACGCCTCTCTGCGTATTGTTCAGATACCTTAATTTTCAAACCTGTCACAACAGTATGGTCTTCATCTGTACCAGTTCTCAGGTGAGCGCTTTGGGCCATCGTGGCCCTCTTGTTTTCCTATTTTAACCCAGAGGGGGCATAACTGTTTTACCAACAGCTCTTAATACATTGATACCTTATATCCAGACCTTGCTTGGGATTGCATAAGGGTTGGGTGGGGTCAATGTCAAGGACACTGTTACTTAAAATAGAAAAACGTAAGAATGCATTGAGATATTTTAATAAAACTTAATGCATGAATACCCTATATCGAGTTCTCACTTGGGATTGCATATTGGGTGGGTAGGGGCAAGGTCAAGGTCACTGTTACTTAAAATAGAAAAACTATTTCCACTCAATAACTTAAGAATGCATTGAGATATTTTAATAAAACTTCATACAAGATACTTTATATCAAGACCTCGCTTGGGACTGCATATGGGGTGGGTGGGGTCAAGGTCAAGGTCACCGTAACTAAACATAGAAAAACGGTTTCTGCTCAATAACTTGAGAACACATTGAGATATTTTGGTGAAACTTCATACATATTCCCTATATCGAGACCTCGCTGAGATTGCGTATAGGAGGGGTGGGGTCAATGTCGAGGTCACAGTTACTAAAAATAAAGAAAACAGTTCCTGTTCAATAGCTTGAGAACACATTGAGATATTTTAATGAAACTTCATACATAGATATCTTATATCTAGACCTTGCTTGGGATTTCATATGGGATGGGTAGGGTCAAGATCACCATTACTAAAAATAGACAAACAGTTTCCGCTCAATAGCTTGAGAAGACATTGAGATATTTTAATGAAACTAAATATGTAGATACCTTATATCTAGACATCGCTTTGGATTGGGTATGGGGTTTGTGTAGTCAAGGTCAAGGTCACTATTACTTTTATTTTGGCTGACTGTAATGCTTTTCTAAAAATTTGGTTCTCGTGGAATTTCCACGTTTCTTGTTACATCTCTAAATTTGCGAAAATTATGCGCTCGCTCCAAAATAATCAAAATTGATAAAAATAATCTTTTTATTTTTTTGGGCTCGCTCGCTCCAAAATTTTTGGAAACAAATCTGATGACCAAGTATTCAGTTTGATATGACCTTAATATAGATGTGATATTTTTCAGCGGTATGAGCTTGAAATGCACAAATTTTATGCTTATGCTTTTGTTATAGGTACATTTGAAAGGACTTAAGCTTGGAATCTACGAGGATTTTGGCACCAAAACATGTGCAGGTTACCCTGGTAGTGAATTTTACATGCAGCTGGATGCAAAGACCTTTGCTGAATGGGGAATCGATCTCCTGAAGTTTGATACTTGCCATTCTGATGCCCATGATAACAAATATGGTATTTTTTCAATTTTATTTACAAAATGATATTGTTATATTGTTATTTTTTTATTCTTTATGAAGGGGACAGCATACAGTCGCCACTTTTTTCCCTTCAAAACAATTTTATCCATCATACTAGATGTCAGTCCATCCATTTGTCCAAAACTGCATTAGGTGTATAAATTAGTCCCGTAGGTCGCTAAAATGGCATTAGGGTTAGTAATGAAATAGTCACATAACTATCCATTCGTTAGAACAGCCGTCTTCCATCCGTCCGGTACTTTGTTTCTGCGTGAGATCTCAGACACTAATTACTCGAATTCAATGAAACTTGATATACAGCATCCCTATTGGGTGGCCATGCACATATTATCAGGTTGTTCCAGTCTGATGAGGAGTTATTGCACTTTGATTATATATACCGTATATAGACTTTTAAAGCAAAATGACTTTAAAAATCTCCTCCTCTGAAACCACAAGTCCCAGAGGTTTTTATTTGGTATGTTACATTCTTTCGTTATAGGGGGAATGTCCTGCGTCGTCCATTGTCTGTAATGCATCAACAGTTGGGCTCGTAGACGCAATAAAGGCTTCACTGTTTAGCTCACATGAGCACAAAGTGCTCAAGGGTAAGCTATTCTGGTCATTCACTGTCCGGCGTCCGGTGTATGTCATCATCCATCGTTGTCGTCATCAACAATTTACTTTAAAAATCTCCTTTGAAAACGCTTGGTGGAAATTAACTTAACTTTGTATGAATGTTCCTTGGGTGGTCCTCTACCAAAATACTTAAAATTATTTTGATTCATTAAAAACATGGCTGCCTGAAGGGGGGGCAGGGCCTTTTACCTTATATGACTTAAATGAATTTTTTTTTTTAAATCGTCTCTTCTTGTCAGAAACTGCTGGTTGGATTTTGAAATAATTTCACATGAATGGTCCTTGGGTGACCCTCTACTAAAAAACCTGAAATTATTTTGATAGAGTACAAAACATGGCCGCCAGGGGTCGGGCCTTTTTCGTTATATGGCTATATTGAAAACTTAAAAAATCTTCTTGTCAGAAACCACTGGTTAGATTTCACAGAAATGTTCCTTGGGTGACCGTCTACCAAAATACTTCAAATTATATTGATACGTTAAAAAACATGGCCCCTAGGGGGCGGTTCTTTTTCCTTATATGGCTATACTGAAAACTTTTACAATCATCTTGTCAGTAACCACAGGTTGGATTTCAAAATAATTTCACAGAAATGTTCTTTGGGTGGTCCTCTACCAAATTATTTTGATTCGTTAAAAAACATGACTAACAGAGGGCGGGGCCTTTTTCTTTGTTTGACTATATTGAAAACTTTGAAAATCTTTGTCAGAAACCACTGGTTGGATCGCGAATTAATTTCAGAGAATTGTTCCTTTGGTGACTAAATTTTCCTCAATTTATTATGATTTAAAAAAACATGGCTACCAGGGGAGTAGTATTCCTTATATAGCTTTAATGAAAACTTTGCAAATATATTACCACTAGCTAGATTTTGAAATAATCATGGGTGACTTTAATCTAGCAAATTGCTTCAAATTATTTGGATACGTTAAAACATGTCTGTCAGTGGTCCTTCATTGACATCTGGGCCCATATCCACAAAGCTCCTTAGTGAAAACTTGCGTTAATTTCTTAAAATCATAAAATTCCTTAAGTCTGTGGCTGGTTCATTTCAAGCTCATTTTGTCTTAAATGGAGTTTTCTCTGCTAAAGAATCAACATAAGCTTCTTACATTTTACCATATTGCAATTTAAATTACTGATTTTCATAAGGAAACTTTTACTTTAAAAATTCACTTAAGTATGACTTGAGACTTGGGTATGGGCCCAGTTGCCAACTTTTACTTCACCTTTGAACATGCTTTAAAAGTTTTACAAACCGTATTGATTCATTAAACTCTGGTGAGCAACCCAGGGCCACTTTGGCACTCTTGTTTTATTATATACCATATCAGAGTCCATTCGTGCCTTTTGTTTTTAGCTCACCTGAGCACAACCTGCTTATAGTGAGCTATAATGACTGCCTTTTGTCCATCGTCCGTCGTGCGTCATGCGTCAGCATTTTCAATCAAACAACATCTCCTAAAGTGCTTTACAGATTTTAACCAAACTTCACAGGAATGATCCTTAGGTGACCATCTTTCGAAATTGTTCAAATCATTCTGTTCCGCTGCATAAATTGGTCACCAGAGCTAAAAATAGATTTAATAAGTGTGAACTTTAAAAATCTTCACAAGGCTGAGAGCTTTCATATTTGATATGTGAAATCCTCTAGAGGCCCTCTACAAAGTCTGTTCAAATTTTCCCATGGGTTCAAAACTGGCCACGCCCTGGGGGTGACATGGTTTTTATAGAATATATAGCAAAATGACTTTAAAAATCTTCCCTGAAACCACAAGGCCCAGATGTTTCATATTTGGTATGTAACATCCTATAGTGGTCCTCCACAAAGACTGTTCAAATTATGCCCCATTGGGTAAAATTGGCCATGCCCTGGGGGTCATATGGTTTCAGTAGACTTATATGGCAAATGGACTTTAGAAATCTTCTCTGAAGAAACTGTAAGGCACAGAGGTTTCATACTTGGCATGCAACATTGTATATTGGTCCCCTAAAAAGATTCACATTTTTTGCGCACTCAACACGAAACTTGCTCAGAACATTTGTTCATATGATATCTCGGCTGAGTAAGAAAATGGTTCCGGTCCGTTAAAAAACATGGCCGCCAGGGGAGGGGAGGGGGTTCAGTTTTCCATATATGGTTATATTGAAAATGTTATAAAGCTTATGAACACTCTAGAGGCCACATTTGTATCCCAATCATCATGAAACTTTCTCAGAACATTTGTCGCAATGATATCTCGGACAAGTTCGAACCCAGGTCACGTGGTGAAATACTAGGTCACCAGGCCAAATTGAAAAAAAAAAAAGCTTGCGAACAATCTAGAGGCCTCATTTTTAGCCGAATCTTCATGTTACTTGCTCAGAACAGTTGAATTCCTTTGCCCCTCAAGTTAGCGACCTAGGGCCTTATGGCCCTCATGTTCTAATAAAGTTCTCTTTATTTTTCATCCAATCTTGACCTAACTTCCACAGTTTTTGTTTGACCATAAGATCTCAGATAATAAACAAAAGATGGGTAAGGTTTGACTGCAAACACCAGAGTTATAGCACCTTGTTTGTGGAAAAAAATGCATAAGTTGCCTTTTTGAGCCATAAAGACCTCATTTTTCTTCTAATATTGACCAAATTTCCACAGTTTGAGTCTGATCATATGGTCGCAGCAGATGTCAACAATGGGCCAAATTGGGCCACGAACACCGGAGTTTTAGTCCCTTTGTTGGTGGAAAAATGCAAAATAGTTTTTTTTGTGGGTGGAGTTTTTATTTCTCATTCTATATCGATCACATTTCAACAGGTTTTGTATGGCCAGAAGATCTCGGCACATGCAGCAAACGAGACAGATCATGTATCGAACGAGTTATTTCCCCTTAATTTTAATGCAAAAATGGGCTTGATGCAAGACAGGCACTTCATTTTCAACCAATCTTAACCTGATTTGCACAATTTGTCTATCACCATAAGATCTGAAATGAATTTGAATATAGGAAGGTAAATGTCAATACCCTCCGCTATTTGGAACAAGCCAGCAAGCATGACATTACCTTTGTGCACGCACCATTATTGTTTGTCTTTGATAGCAATGGCAAGCCAAGGATCAAAAGGAAAATATGTATGAGAGTTAATCAGCTAGACAAATTATTACATTATGATGTACATTCCCACATGTGTTCAAGCCTGTCACGTTTGTAAGGCTTTCATCTTTGCCAGTACTCAGATGAGCCAATTGGGCCATCGTGACCCTTGTTTAGTTTGACCTAGATATTATGCCCACAAAGATTTTCATCAAGATGGGTGAAGTCCAGATTAAAACTGTAGGACTTAGATAGCGGAAATGGCTTGAAAGGTCAATTTGAGGTAATTCAAGGGCCATAACTCCATAATTCCTAGGGCAATTTGGCTGTTTTTCGAACTTAACCAAGATATTATGCCCACACACATTTGCATGAAGTTTGGTGAAGATGGGATGAAAACTGTTGGACTTAAAAAGGGAAAACAAAAGTGGTCTGCTGACTGACCAATTGACCGACTGACAGACAGACCAACCGACCGACCTACCGACATTAGTAAACCCATATACCCCGCCAACTTCGATGGTGGGTATAATAGTAATTATAGTTTATTATATTCTTTACAACTTGTTTTATTCACGTGCGTTTTATATTCGCTTATATTCACAAATTCATAACCAGTGCAAATAAATGTGTCCAAATGTTAAAAATCCGAAAATATACTCCTTTTACCTTATCATGTACCATATGGTAGTCAGTCCAATTATGATATTATAAGCAACTTATGTCAACGGTACTTTTCCTGAACCCATCCCCACTGAATAATTTCAGTGTCATTTTCAAGTTTCTGCGTATTTTTCACAACCCACATTGCATGAACCTGGTTTCACAATTGACAAGCATTTATACATTTACATCAGATGCATCACAACTTTGAAATTGGTTGGCAAATTTATCAGCGTACCAATCTTCAAAACTTGATTTCATGTATTGTTTGAAAGTCGTGTTTACACTTAAATCTAATACGGAACAATTATGTTATTGATAAAACTAAAAAGGTCTGGAAATGTGTGCACACATCCTGTTGTTTATGTGGGTTGTTGTTTTTCACACTTACCATAACAAAAAACACTTGCAACGCTAGTGTAAAGAATTAATTGTAAATGTATAGTCAGTTATAATGATTATAGGTAGCATAACTTGATCCAATAAATATCATTATTTTTCCTACTTGGTAAGATAATGCTAGCGACAGTCGATATTAATTTTCATTTTAGGTGAACTTTCTTTCAGTTTTGAATTCGCGTCTTGACAATGACGCACATTCAAGAACACGCAAATTAAAATCTACTGAGCATTTTGGGAGAATAAAATGCGAATTTAAAGCAATCTACAGTAATTTTCACAATAATGTCATTTTCCGCCGAAAACCAACTCGGCTGTTGTTATGGGAAAAAAAATTCATCATTTGAGTGCTGTAAGGTTATGTTGGCCTTTGTGTGTTAATTTTATGCAACTTTCGGATCTTGATAATTGATACACGTTTGTGTATTTACACAACTGTAAGTGTGTAGTTATTACTAAAAATTGTGAATTCACTCTAATTTGGTATTGTCTTTGTAGGTTATCCAGCAATGGCAATGTATCTCAATCAGACTGGTAGACCAATATTGTTCTCTTGTGAATGGCCCTATGGAGAATTACAGCAAAATTTGACGGTAAGATGATTGTATATTATTCATAATTATCTGTGTACACTAGAGACAAACAATTCTCGGATGCACAATGTGTATCATTCTGCACAGACTGTGTATTAATAACATACCTCAAACAAGCGTATCACTGGTCAGTTCACAAACATATTATTCATTTAATAATTTATCCATCAAGTCGTCGTTACATCATGCACAATTCAGACTTCATTTGAGGGCACTCTTCACTGTGGCAAGTCTTGTTATTCTAACATTTCTTTTGTGTGCTTTTATGACTTACTGTCACAGGTCTGGTTACTTTAACATTTCTTTGGGGAACATTCATCACTTACTTGCCATGTCTTGTGAGTTTAATATTTCCTTTTTGAGCATTCATCACTTAGTTGAAAAGTGTTGATAGTTGATTAGAGATTATTGCTCAATAACTTTTGCAAGTCTTGTTAGTTAAAAAATTATGTGGAAGTCATTTGTCATTTACTGTGTCTTGTCTTGTTAGTTTAATATTGGAGAGCATTCATTAATTATTGTGTAAGTCTTCTTAGTTATACATTTCTGTGGAGAGCAGTTACCACTGACTGACAAGTCTTCTTAGTTTAACATTCCTTTGAATAGCTTCCATCACTTCTGGTGGCCAGTTTTGTTAGTTTGACATTTCTTTAGAAATATTCACCATGGTGTCCTAGAATAAGACCACTAAATTAATGTGCTACATCAGTTATTTTTGACTGATTGTGAAAGTGTTCTTTCTTGTTACTGATTCTTATTCTGAATATTTTGACAACAAATTACTGAATATTTGACAATATTACTGCAATTTATACATTGAAAGCTTCGTAGGACCTACTTTTGCATCATAGGCTACGAATCACTAACCGTCGATGCTCCTAACTACCATGCTTATTCTGCGTGGCTTGTTGCAGTTTGACTTGTTTACTGGCATGTATATAATTCCGTTTGCATTAGATAATTAGCTTGAAAAATATTTGTTCGTTACTTACAAATTTATGTTCATTATGATTGCGTATACTATTGGATTATAGAAGCCATACTATCAAGTTTAAATGTGGGAAATTGAACTTCATTCAAACAAATGTTTCCTATTTTGCAAAAAATGCACTCACAATTCATATATTTTTAGCTCACCTGAGAACGAAGTGCTCGGTGAGCTATTGGTATAGGGGACCTCTCCAGCGGCGGCCGTATGCTGTCAACAATTTGGAACGTTATTGCGATAAAGACTACATTTTTTATTCAATCTTGACCTAACTTGCACAGTTTGTGTATGACCATAAAATCTCGGCTGGGATCGATAATGGGCCAAATCGGACCAGGAACACCAGAGTTATTGCCCCTTTTTATGTAAAAAATGCTGAAATTGCTTTTTTCCAACATAGATACTTTTTTCATCCAATCTTGACCACACTTGCACAGTTTGTGTATAACTAAGTCTTAGCCACAGTCAAATATGGACCAGATTGGACCAGAAACACCAGAGTTATTGGCCCTTGATTGTGTTAAAAAACTGCTAAAAATGGACCTTGTGCGGAATAGAGACTTTATTTTTAGCTCACCTGAGCATAAAGTGCTCAGTGAGCTTTTGGTATAGGGGACCTCTCTGGCGGTGTCCTTTGTCCGTCGTCCGTATGCCGTCAACAATTTGGCCCGTTATCGCGATAAAGACTACATTTTTAGCTCACCTGAGCACAAAGTGCTCATGGTGAGCTTTTGTGATGGCCCGTTGTCCGTCGTCCGTGCCTGCGTCCGTCTTCAGCTTTTCATTCAAACGACATCTCCTCCTAAACCACTTGGCCGATTTTTACCAAACTTCACAGGAATGATCATTGGGTGACCCTCTTTCAAAGTTGTTCAAATCGTTACGGTCCGCTGCATATGTAGGTCACCAGAGCTAAACAAGGATTTTAAAAGTGTAAACTTAAAAAATATTCTCTGAAACCGCAAGGCCCAGAGGTTTCATATTAGGTATGTAACATCCTATAGTGGTCCTCTATAAAGATTGTTTAAATTATGCCCCTGGGATCAAAACTGGCCACGCCCCGGGGGTCACATCGTTTATATAGAATATATAGCAAAATGACTTTAAAAATCTTCTCCTCTGAAACCACAAGGCCCAGAGGTTTCTTATTTGGGATGTAACATCGTATAGTGGTCCTCTACAAAGATTGTTCAAATGATGCCCCTGAGGTCAAAACTGGCCACGCCCTGGGGGTCACATGGTTTATATAAACGTAAGTAGCAAAATGTCTTTAAAAATCTTCTCCAGAAACTGTAAGGCCCAGAGGTTTCATATTTGGTATGTAACATCCTATAGTGGTCCTCTACAAAGATTGTTCAAATTATGCCCCATGGGTCAAAACTGACCACACCCCAGGGGTCACATGGTTTATATAAACTTATATAGCAAAATGACTTTAAAATTCTAATCCTCTGATACCGCAAGGCCTAGAGGTTTCATATTTGGCATGTATATGTGGTCCTCTACAAATATTGTTCAAATTATGCCCCTGGGGTCAAAACTGGTCACGCCCAGGGGGTCACATGGTTTATATAGTCTTAAATAGCAAAATTACTTTAAAAATCCTCTCCTCTGAAACGGCAAGGCCCACAGATTTCCTATATGTAGTACGTAACATTGCGTAGTGTTCCTCTCCAATGATTGTTCAAATTATGCCCCTGGGGTCAAATCTGGCCACACCCCTAGGGGTCACATGGTTTATATAGACTTAAATAGCAGAATGATTGTAAAAGCTTTACCTGAAACCGCAAGGCCCAGAGGTTTGTTAAGATTGTTGAAATTATGCCCCTGGGATAAAAATAAGCCACACCTCGGAGATGCAAATTCTAATAGGGTTACAAGGTCTCAGGTGAGCGTCCTAGGGCCCTCAGGGCCCTCTTGTTTATTCAATCTTGACCTAACAAGCACAGTTTGTGTACGACCATAAAATCTTAGATGGGATTGTTATTGGGTCAGATCACACCAGTAACAGCAGAGTTATTGCCCCTTTTGTCATGCAAAAAAAGTTTCCAACATATAGATTTTATGTTCTGTTCAATCTTAACCAAACTTTCACAGTTTGTGTATGACCATCAGATCTCAGCAGACCCCAAAAATGGGTCAGATCGTGTTTTAAACACCCGAGTTATTGACCTTTGGTTATTAAAATATATACAAAAATGGACATTATTCATGATAGAGACTTCATTTTTCATCAAATCTTCACCAACCTTGCACAGTTTGTCTATTACCATGAGATTACAGTTGAAGTCGAATATAAGCAAGATCGGACCAGAAACACCAGAGTTATAGCCCTTTGTTTGTGAAAAAAATATGCAAAAATTGACATTATTCAGGATAGAGACTTCATTTTTCATCCACTCTTCACCAATCTTGCACAGTTTTTCTATGACCATAAGATTAAAGGTGAAATCGAATATAAGCAAGATCGGACCAGAAACGCCAGAGTAATTGCCCTTCTTTTTGAAAAAAAATGTGCAAAAATGGACATTATACAGGATAAAGACTTCATTTTTCATCCAACCTTCACCAATCATGTACAGTTTGTCTTTGAGCGTAAGAATACAGGTGAAGTCGAATAAAAGCATGATTTGGCCAGAAACACCTGAGTTATTGCCCCTTGTGTTTGGAAAAAAACATCAACAAGTTACTAATGATTGGCTTGCACACCCGATTTGTGTTGACCAAACTTACACATTTTGCACATGACCATAAAAATTGATTGATAAAATTTGATTTCCAACAGTTGCAAGACTTGCATGTAGGTATTTGTACATGTAACATTGATGTCTTTAGAGCCTGCATTAACATTAAAAATTATCAACAAAAAAGCAAAACTTTACCTAATAGCACAGCCATCGCAATTATCGCATTGCAACTAGTTCTCCAAAACTGTTTGCGAAAAAGACATCAAAATCTACTGTTTCTGCATTTTCCAGAATTGTCAATGACTTAATGAAAAAGGGTCAGGTAAGAATCGAGAAAAATGATTTGAGAACCATTAGCAAAAAAAATGCACATCCACTACCCATCTCGTACTTTAGTTAGCCTATTGATGTTTTAAATCAAAATTGATCCTATCCCCCTCTGCGTATTGTTCAGATACCTTAATTTACAAACCTTTCACATCAGTATGGTCTTCATCTGTACCAGTTCTCAGGTGAGCGCTTTGGGCCATCATGGCCCTCTTGTGTATCCAATCTTAACCTAACATGCACAGTTTATGAAGGACCATAAGATCTCAGACATAGTCAGAAATGGGTGAGTTCAAACTAGAATCACCAGGTTTATTGCTCCTCTTATTAAAACAGAGCAAAATAGGACTGTATTGATGTAATTAAACTGTTTATTTTGCATGCAGTCTATACAAAACTTGCATGGATTGTTCATTGAAATTATATCTGAGACAAGTTTAATAATAACCAGATCAGAACATACATACTTGAAATTATATCTGAGACAAGTTTAATAATAACCAGATCAGAACAAAAATACTGGAGCTATTGCCATAGTTTGATTATGAAATGCAAGCACTTAACATTTCATTAATTTTCCGAAGCAAAAGATATATTCCTGAATTAATCACTGTGGTCTAAGGGAGATAAGTGAATTGTACTCCACAGAGCAGTACATTAATAGCCATTTCTAGAAACTTGATAGTGGGCAGTGTAAGCACATGGCCTGTGGTTAGTGAATACACACCCTGATACTTCAGTGGGGCTGTTTACAGCATACTGGATTTAATTGTCAACTTCTGTGTATTATTTTAATGCACAGTATGTTAACTCTCTTATTTATTTGAATGTTTAAACTAGGGATGGGACCGAATATTCGAATATCGGATAATATTCGAATATACAAAAAAAACGAATACGAATATTCGATTTTCAAATTAATTTAAAGAACAAAATTTCTTTTAAAAAATAATGTCCAATTAACGACAATTGATAATTGGCAGGGGGGCCACGTCTTTACAATGGCCGCGAATTAACGGTTTGTAGGAGGCGCGAATATGACGCATTGTATCCACAAATAAGAAAACTGGGCCATGTTGTGATAACGGTTTCACAGTTTGCACAAGGCGTACATTGTTGTTTATTGTCCTTAAGTGACATCTATATGGTTAACTTGTTTACAGTAAATTACAATTACTCTCTAAGTAAACCAATCAAAATGAATCCATTATCAGCCAATCTATTTCTTTAACAAAATTAGCATGATCTGGTCAATCTTAATATACGTCACTTCTAAATTATTCTCTATTATATCAGCACCGTATATTATACAAGAGTCTTGATTAATAAACAATGCCACCATCACATGCTTGGAAGTACTTTACGCGTTCATTACAAAACCCAGGCAACGTGTAATCTATGTAATGAGAAATTTGTGCACGGAACGATTAACAAATTAATTATCAATACATTTAACAATATCTTATATTTCTTTATATTTGCCTAACACTCGCTAAGTTATATCGCTCATTTACCACTGAAATAAGGTAAAACAACTACGTACACGTCATATACATATTTAGGAAAGGTAAATATTTGGACAGATTGCCGTATATAGTAGTAATTACAAAACGAATATTCGAAAATATTCGAATACCTAAAACGAATATTCGAATATTGATTTCATTATTCAGTCCCATCCCTAGTTTAAACACTTCTGGATTTTGAATTCTTGCTAAGTAGAACAGAAAACTGCTGCAGTTAGGTTTAATTATATAGAAAGAGAGAAACTAAAGACTGTAAGTAGCATTCACTGAAAAGTTGTGAATACAGATAATTTCCATGCTATTCAGTTTGATTATCATCAGTAATAAGACAAATGGTCAGCTTTTGATTGTCGAAACAAACATAATGCCAGCTACCGATATTTCAAATTTTGAGCAAATTCATCACTGAAACATGGGAAACCTCCATTGTCTGGCTAGTTGCAAGTTTTGAAGATAACTAGCATTAGGGATTGCTTTTGCATGTGGCCTTTTCGGATCACGTTCTAGTTCTACTGGTGGGATCATATGCGCACTATGTACTAACGGCATTTTCGAGTGTAACAATTTGTTGTCATAACTGACGGATCTGGTTAACAATGTCTTGGGTTATGAGATATTAGCCACTTTCTCACCTTTAGACAGTCATATCTGCAAATACATAACTTGGACACACTATAACTGCATTTGTCTTGACTGATAAACTAATGTACAAATGGCAAAATTTGTCAAAGGCTGTCTGAGTTATTGGTAAAACATATATTTTCAAATTTTTTTAATTAAATGACTGACAGATTTAATGTGGATAACCAAACATTTTACTGAAAAAAAAGATATCAGAAAAAAACGTTTATGGTCATTTTACTGGCCCTACCTGTTATCTCAAAACAGACTGTCAAGAAACATGATCTGAGAACTATAAGCAAAAAGAAAGTAGCAGCCACCCAGACAGGATATCACATCAAGAAATCAAGGAGACTTATCAAACCCATTTGTGCATTCTTCAGATTTCTTCGTGAAAGCACAGTCCTTACTTGTTTATGTCCATGAGTTTTATTGTTTGATTTTGATATGCAAGGGTAAGCTGGGGAGTTAAATAAATATGACAGTTAATCAGCTATGTGAGCCCTTTGGGCCATCATGGCTCTCTTGTTAGTTTCTTTGGTCGCCAACAGTCTTTCTGTGCTGTAAGCGTTTTAATTATAACTTGCGTCATTTCTGCTGATATTTCCTAATGAACAAACTTGATTCAGTAATCAGCTATAAGGCTATGTGATAAGGAATTTTGAATTACATGTAAGGGGATGATAACTCTCCCTTTCGTAAGTAACTGGCTGTTAGGCCCATAGGTCTCAAAACACTGAAAAGGGCTAATTTCTTTAAAAGGCTTGTTTTACTAAAGATAATTATACATGTATCTTTGGAAAAATGAAGACCTCCAGTTTAACAGCGACCTCCCAGAAAAAAATGGCCAATAATTTTAAAATTTCGAACGTGTGTATTCAATATTGGTATATTTCGCCGTTTTTGCATAAAATAGTTTCAAATGACTGCCCTTACGGAACCGCGATGTGTGTCCCAATACACATAAATGATTTAAATGAGAAAATATATACAATTGTAATAGTTTAGCCTGATACAGTTTTATGTGTAAATGAAAACGTAATCAAAACAAGTGAAAGTTGACTAAAT
The DNA here is from genome assembly GCA_027627225.1 of Congeria kusceri. Classification (NCBI taxonomy): domain Eukaryota; kingdom Metazoa; phylum Mollusca; class Bivalvia; order Myida; family Dreissenidae; genus Congeria; species Congeria kusceri. Next base: position 39,400,270 of record CM051025.1, read on the forward strand.
TTTTAATCAGACACACACTTTCTACCAGTTTATCATGACAAATTACTGTTGTTATGTAATATCAAAAGACACAATGTTTTGTCAAGAATATAATGCTAGCTTACTAACAAAACAAAACGCAAAAAAAGGACTATAAAACTGACCATACAGATTGTTTTTTAATCAGGATTGACTATTCTATATTGTAATAGTTGATTTTAACCTACTTATTAGGCTTAAAATTTCTAATAATTTCTCATAATGCTACATTAACATTTGTGTCATAAATTACTGTGGAGAATAATGTCAACATTTTATTGAGACTCTATCGTTAATAAGCTAAATAGTGTTGATGACGAATAAATACATGATATATAGAGGATATTTGTTTGTTTCCGGTGTGATAACGCGTGATATCATCACCGGAAAGGGAGACAATTAATATTTTCACGAGCGCTTGCGCTAGTGCAAATATGTAAATTGTCTCCCTTTCCAGTGATGATATCACGCGTTATCACTCCAAAAACAAACACATTTTCTTTTTATTTTAATGCTATTGAGTATTCTTTACATGTGAATTATTTTGAACATATTTTTTACACGATGTTTTCAGTTTTATGTCAGTACTATTTTTTCTATAATGCGTAGTAATCAGTTTTAGTAATAAACATTCCTGCGCCATGTTGGATTACGATCAAATGTGCCGTGGATTAGATCTAGTTAAGCAACTTAGATCACAAAAAAAATTTGACTCAAGGCATTATCATGGCAGCGTGTTTACAGTACGACAGTCTACTATGCTACTCAGTATATTCATAGACAATGCAGAATCCGTGTTTCTAAATTTATTTAGGTTTAAATACAATTGGATACACGTAGTCGTTGAATAATGGTTAGCTTTTAAATCAAGAAGTTAACACACACTGCTAGCTTTAAATATACTTATGATAAAAGTACATATTGAAAGTGAAAGTGCGTTCAGTTCTCTGAAATTCACTTTTCTAAAAATAGCGTGTGCATAGGTGTTATGATGTAAACAATAGTTAACAAAGTTACGACATTCAAACGCACATGTGTTTTCGCAAGCAATTCAAGCTAATTAAACTCATTGATGCGCGTTAATATGTAAAACAACAAAAGATGTACGGTTAGGGGTGTTCTGAAATTGAATACGTACACATATAAAGTGTTTTCTTTATTAATTATTCGGACTTGACAACACAATTGGATTAAAAGTCGGTCAAGAATTTGAAGAAAACAAGATGGCAAAGAATTAAATGCTGAATACTACTTACAAGAACACACATTGGATACTTAAATACTTAAGAGAGGTAACTGGATATTAAAACTTAATACACACAAAACAATATAATTATTTACTTAATGAACACACGTTATTACTTAAGGGTACACTGGATTCTTGTTATATTTTGGAATTGGAGAATGGGCAATACAACAATTATGTAAACAAAGGGAGACTACTGTTCATAGCAACAGTAAACAACAAGTGCATGTGTAATATGCTGGGATGAATAAAGTGCAAAGGATAAAATAAATACTTTGGATGCTAAAATTAAATTTGGACCAAGATGACGAGCTCCAATGCCTTGTGGGTAAAACTTGTACCCGCAAGGCATTGTCTGTTCTAGTCTCCTTGGCTCAATACGACTGAGGAAAATCCAAGAAAAATAAGAGGAAAGACACTTCAATGTACCAGAGAGGTATTCTTAAAATTTGGTGTTATTAATCTTCACTACGTTTCTTTTTTGGTAATTCTGTATGATAAACGGTGACAACACCTACAATTAAATATTGTTCAAATAAAATAAAATTTAAAAAAGTAGTCCATCACTGTGAGTGATATAGGGATATATCTCACTGATATTTTTCTATGTTTCATTACTAGCATTAAAAAAAGTGTTTATACTTGTTAGTTGTTGAATGTTTCCATTGTTTGCACGCATTTAAGGCTATTACGGAAATAGAAAATTGAAAATAAGATCTCTTGAAACATCATGCCTGTTAGGCATAATTCATTAATATGTACTTTTATTTGCAGTAATTGAAGTACAACAACTACTTTTAAAATGGTTGTTTTTAGCTCACCTGAGCACAAAGTGCTCATGGTGAGCTTTTGCGATCGCCCGTTGTCCGTCGTGTGTGCGTGCGCAGTCAACTTTTCATTTAAACAACATCTCCTCCTAAACCGCTTTGCAGATTTTCACCAAACTTAGCAAGAATGATCCTTGGGTGGACCTCTTTCAAAGTTGTTCAAATCTTTCCGGTCTGCTGCATATATAGGTCACCAGAGCAAAAAATAGATTAAAAAAGTGAAAACTTTAAAAATCTTCTCCCATGAAACCGCAAGGCTCAGAGCTTTCATATTTGATATGTGACATCCTCTAGTGGTCCTCTACAAAGATTGTTCAAATGATGCCTCTGGGGTCAAATCTGGCCACACAACGGGGGTCACATAGTTTTTATAGACTTAAATAGCAAAATGACTTAAAAAATCTTCTCCTCTGAAACAGCAAGGTCTAGAGGTTTCATATTTGGTATGTAACATTGTATAGTGGTCCTCTACAAAGATTGTTCAAATAATGCCCCATGGGTCAAAATTAGCCACACCCCGGGGGTCACATGGTTTATATAGACTTAAATAGCAAAATGACTTTTAAAATCTTCTCCTCTGAAACTGCAAGGCCCAGAGGTTTCATATTTGGTATGTAACGTTGTATAGTGGTCCTCTACAAAGATTGTTCAAATGATGCCACTTGGGTCAAACTGGCCACGCACCGGGGGTCACATGGTTTATATAGACTTAAATAGCAAAATGACTTTTAAAATCTTCTCCTCTGAAACTGCAAGGCCCAGAGGTTTCATATTTGGTATGTAACGTTGTATAGTGGTCCTCTACAAAGATTGTTCAAATGATGCCACTGGGGTCAAACTGGCCACGCACCGGGGGTCACATGGTTTATATAGACTTAAATAGCAAAATGACTTTAAAAATCATCTCTGAAACTGTAAGGCCCAGAGGTTTCATATTTGGTATGTAACATTGTATGGTGGTCCTCTACAAAGATTGTTCAAATGATGCCCCTGGGGTCAAAACTGGGCACACCCCGGGGGTCACATGGTTTATGTAGACTTAAAAGTTAAATAGCAAAATGACTTTAAAAATCTTCTCTGAAACTGCTAGGCCCAGAGGTTTAATATTTGGTATGTAACATTGTATAGTTGTCCTCTACAAAGATTGTTCAAATGATGTCTCAGGGGTCAAAACTGGCCCTGCCGTTGGGGTTATACTGTTTATATAGACTTAAATAGCAAAATGACTTCAAAATCTCCTCTGAAACTGGTGTGTTTTCGTATTTGATAGATAACATTGTATAGTAGTCCTCTACAAAGATTGTTTAAAGTATGCCCCTGGGGTAAAAAGTGGCCATGACCCGGGGGTCACACGGTTTATATAGACTTATATGGCAAGTGGGCCTTAAAAATCTTCCTTGTTGCAACTGTAAGGTCCAGAGGTTTTATATTTTGCGTTAAACATTGTGGAGTGGTCCTCTACAAAGATTGTTCCCCCAATGATGCCCCTTATGGAGGCTATCTTGTGCCAAAAATGTAATGATGTACAAACATAGAAATATAAGCGGAATTTTCAGATGTATAAAATCCATTCTCTAAAATAAGAAAGTAAATCATCTAAATTCTATTTTCAAACAAGAAAAGTACATTATTGTGAAAACAATCGAATTCTTGATTATCAACTACATATCTGCATAAAAATTAATAAGACAGCAGTCCTTTACATTTGGAAACATTAAAATCAGTATACAGTTCTTTATTTTGACCACTCGCATTATTACCCTGCACTTCTATTTCTTCTCAACGTACTTATGAAAATGTAAAATAACGATTAAGTTTTGGCATCTGACCAACTTACTTTCACACTTCACCGATTGCGATTCGGTAATGACAAATCGCGATTCGGAAATGACAAATCGCAAGTTGCAATTTCACTGACTTCCATATAAGGAAATGCTTACGGAGTTTTCCGAAGTATTCTCCCCGCCCCCAATTTTCTCCGGTGTTGTTCGGGATTCACCGTATGCAAATTAATGTAATCGATGAAGTTTGGCCATGAAATGGTTTACCAGTACAATCAAGAGCTCCGTCTATAAATCGCGCAAGTTAATTTTAAAAGTACTTGCCTGACAGGACAAGTTGGTAGTCAAGCTAATGCACAGCTCTGAAACACTGGCTTAGAGTAATTAATCTAATGAATGAGTCACTAAACACATATTTAGAGCTACTGTTAATGTACATTGTATATGTGCTTAACTCAATTTCTGTGTAGGGCCCAACATGTGCTAGAAGCAAATCTGTTACTTGATTTTGGTAAATATCACAGTGCCAATAACTCCTCTCATCGCTTTTGATCCAATGCATGAACTTTGACAAAAAAGTTCCACAGAAATAAGTATTTGTCTCAACGACTGTTTCTATTTTTTTTCATGAAATTGGAAATATATTTTAAATTAAGAAAAAAAGTATCCTAAAGTGCCCTATTTTAAAGCCTTTAAGAACATAAATATGATGTTTCTCTAATGCAATTGTATTTTGAAAAATAATACAAAGGTATCACTCAGTAATTTCTTCTTGTTAAAATAAAAACAATAAATTGGCATTCTCTATCAAACAAAGATTTCAACTGGTCAAATTATATTGACAAACGATTCAAGACCCTCCACATTTTCTGAGAGGGACTTAAAATAAAGCCTTTGGTTGCATGCCTTATATAACCCAAAAGAACAAGGCTGTACAGAAATCAGTTAATATTTACATAGAAATAATGAAATTCAGAACATGTTATTATATTAAGTTCATTATAATAACAATTAAATGTCATGTTTAAGAACCTTGCATAATTATTGCACATGTACAAGTGTATGTTGTTGTTGTTGTTTTTTTCAGGACATACCCAGTTGTGAATCAAAACATTACCATATACTAGTAACTAGCACAAAGATATAAGTAGGCCTACTGCTTTTTGTGAGTGAACATAATGACAATGGAAATGGTCGCTTTTATAATTTTTACACATGTCTTTTCTTAAAGCTTAATATAATTAATACATTTGCCATGAACATACATTACCAATTACTTTTGATATAAAATATACACACAAGAATTTTTTTAACTGATAAACTAAAATATGTCACAATTAGGTTATGTGACAGATTAAAGTACTGTAGTTAATGACAGAAACTCTCAGAACAGCTTTTGCTCACACTCACAGCCGACACAGGCATTTGTGGAATCAAATATCAGCTTTTTTAACAATTGTCAATATGTATACACCGTGGTAGCTGAAATAATTCGCGTTCAGAATAAATCTGAACAGCAAAAACCATCAAAAGACTCTATGGCGGCAATATATATTGACCAACGCCGTGGTTTCTGCTGAAATATATCTTACATTACCGAGACAGATAGATGGCTTAATAAATTCCATAGATAATACGAACATATATTTCTTTCCGGTGTCCGGATTTACATACTGTCCGGATGTATTTACGTAACTTTGCTAGAATGTATATTTGACATAAACGGTCTACAGTACTGTAGACCTTCCACTAAATCCGGTAATTTCCGATGATGCACGAGCGTTCGATAGGCTCCTCCCACATTCTTATTGACATTTTCCATATATGGGCATGTGCAAAATTCGATACTTGTTTCTTTCGAGTTTTGTAAACCGAGAAATGTAAACGGCGACTTTCCATTTGCGTTGTTCCACTGTCGCTTTGTCAGATGAACTTTTTCGCATATTCAAAACATTGAATTAAGTAAAGCTAGATCTTTTTTATGAGAAATTATTCAATAGAATGGATATTATATAGGATTTTGGTTTTCTACCGATTCCTTTTCCATAACATAACATTAGAAATTGCACAAAACCATGTTGCGATTAACTAACAGCGAAAGAGCGGAATTATATTTCTTAAAATAAAATCGTATTTCTACAATTGCACGTGTAATCTTGAAAACTGCAAAATGTTAGTTAATTTTTAACCGCTTTACATTTGTAATTTGTCGATTTGTACAAAAATTTTCTACAAAAAACATTTGTACATTTTTGGCACAAGATAGCCTCCATAGCCCCTGGGGGTCACATGGTTTATATACATTTAACTAGCAAAATGACTTTAAAAATCTTCTTCTCTGCAACCGCAAGGCCCAGTGGTTTCATATTTGGTATGTAACATTGAATAGTGGTCACTACAAATATTTTTCAAATTATGCCCCTAAGGTAGAAAGTGGCCATAGACTAAAAAAATTCTGAACCCGCAAGGCCCAGATTTTTATACTCAGGTAAGGGGTTTAGTGCCATTTTGCCCTCTTGTTATTAGCCATTATGATGCCTTAAACTCAGGTGAGCTAGCTAGGGCCATCATGGCCCTCTTGTTTAATAACGCCCTCGAAGGTCCCGTCTGTCCGTCCGTCTGTCACGCTTCTTGTATGGAGCATAACTCCATTAGTATTGAAGGGATTCAAATGAAACTTCATATAATGATAGAGGACAATAAGATGAAGTGCTGAGTAGAAGGACCACAACTATTTCTTTAATATTTACAGAGTTATTGCCATTCGTTTAATTTTCTTGTGCGGAGCATATCTCCATTAGTATTAAAGGGATTCAAATGAAACTTCATATAATGATAGAGGACAATGGCAGGAAGTGCAGAGCACAAGGACCATTACTCTTTCTTCAACATTTACAGAGTTATTGCCCTTTGTTTAATTTTTGTGTGTGGAATATAAGTCCATTAGGATTGAATGCATTCAAATGAAATTTCATATAATGATAGAGGGCAATGAGAGGAAGTGCAGAGTACAAGGATCACAGCTCTTTCTTCAAAATCTACAGAGTTATTGCCCTTTGTTTTAGATTCTTGTGCAAAGCACAACTTCATTAGTACTTAAGGGATTCATATGAAACTTCATATAATGTTTTATTTTCTTGTGCGAAGCATTACTTTTCTTGTCCGGAGCTTACTACCATTATTATTGAAGGGATTCAAATGAAACTTCATAGAATGGCAGTGGACATTGAGAGGAACTGCAGAGTACAAGGACCATAACTATTTCTTCAATATTACAGAGTTATTGCCCTTTGTTTAATTTTCTTGTGCAGAGCATAACTCCATAAGTATTGAAGGGATTCATATTAAACTTCATATCATGATAGAGGACAATGAGAGGAAGTTCAGAGCACAAGGACCACAACTCTGTCTTCAATAATTATACCCCCACAAACGAAGTTTGGGGGGGGTATATAGGAGTCAGCTTGTCAGTCCGTCGGTCTGTTGGTTTTTGGTTTCCGGATGATTACTCGAGAAAGGCTTGACATATTCAAATAATTTTGGTACACATGTGTAACATAGAATACAGGTCAAGTTCGATGTTGGTTACAAACCACTAAATTTTGACAGAGTTATGGCCCCTTTTCGACTTAACATTCCCTAAAAACATGGTTTCCGGATGATAACTCAAGAAAGGCTTGACATATTCAAATAATTGTTGGTACACATGTGTAACATCATAGAATACAGGTCAAGTTCGATGTTGGTTACAAACCACTAAATTTTGACAGAGTTATGGCCCCTATTCGACTTAAAATTCCCCAAATACATGATTTCCAGACGATAACTCTAGAATGGATTGACATATTCAAATAAGTCTTCGTATACATGTGTAGCTTCATAAAATACTGGTAAAGTTCGACTTTGGTTACAAACCACTAGATTTTGACAGAGTTATGGCCCTTTATTTGACTTAAATTCCCTTAAAAAAATAGTTTCCAGACGATAACTCAACAATGGCTTGACATTTTTAAATAATTAATAAAATACAGGTCAAGTTTGACTTTGGTTACAAACCACACAATTTTGACACAGTTATGGCCCTTTTTTGACTTAAATGCCCGAAAAACATCGACAATAACTCATGAAAGGTTTCACATATTTGAATTATTTTTGGTACATAGGTGTAACATCATAAAATACAGATCAAGTTCAACTTTGGTTACAAACCACTAAATGTTGACAGAGTTATGGCTCCTATTGAAATTAAATTTTCCAAATACACTGTTGACCATTCACAAATTAAAGCATTCTCTCTCTGTCCATGTATTTCGAATGGATGCCATAGTTTTGTGACAAGGCCATATTGTGGGGGTATATCCGTCACTCATGTGACAATTCAAGTTATGGAGTTATTGCCGTTTGTTTTATTTTCTTATGTGAAGCATTAATTTTCTTGTGCGGATCATAACTCCATTAGTTATAATTGAAGGGATTCAAATGAAACTTCATATAATGATAGAGGACAATGAGAGGAAGTGCAGAGTACAAGGACCACAACTCTTTCTTCAATATTTATGGAGTTATTGCCCTTCAGTTAATTTTCTTGTGCAGTGCATAACTCCAGTAGTATTGATGTGATTTAAAATAAAACCACATATATTGATAGAGGATGTTGAGAGGAAGTGCAGATACAAGGACCAGAACTCTTTTTGTAGGAGGCGTCATTTTTGCCAACATGTAACTGACATTGGGTTTCCTTCCTCTGACAAGCAAATGCTTCGGGGGCATACGTCACATCCTGTGACAAGCCTTGTTCAATGTGAAACATTATGAAATGGTTATGTTTTTAGCTCACCTGAACACAAAGTGCTCGGTGAGCTATTTGTATAGGGGACCTCTCCGGTGTTGTCCGTCGTCCTTATGCCGTCAACAATTTGCACCGTTATCGCGATAAAGACTACATTTTTTATTTAATCTTAACCAAACTTGAGCAGTTTGTGTATGACCATAAAAATCTCGGATGGGATTGTTATTGGGTCAGATCACACCAGTAACACTAGAGTTATTGCCCCTTTTTCATGCAAAAAAAGTGCAAAAATGCCTTTTTCCAACATATAGACTTTATTTTCCATCCAATCTTAACCAAACTTTCACAGTTTGTGTATGACCATCCGATCTCTATAGATGCAAAAAATGGGCCAGATTGGGTTTCAAACACTAGAGTTATTGCCCTTTGTTTATTAAAAAATCTTCAAAAATGGACATTATTCAGGATTGAGACTTCATTTTTCATCCAATCGTCACCAATCTTGTCTATTACCATGAGATTACAGTTGAAGTCAAATATAAGCAAGATCGGACCAGAAACACCGGAGTTATTGCCCTTTGTTTGTGAAAAAAATTGCAACAATGGACATTATTCAGGATAGAGACTTCATTTTTCATCCAATCTTCACCAATCTTGCACAGTTTGCCTATGACCATAAGATTAAAAGTGAAGTCGAATATAAGCAAAATCGGGCCAGAAACATCAGATTTATTGCCCTTTGTGAAAAAACTATATAAAAATGGACATTATTCAGGATAGAGACTTCATTTTTCATCCAATCTTCACCAATTGTGCACAGTTTGTCTATGAATGTAAGACTACAGGTGAAGTCGAATATAAGCATGGTTAGGCCAGAAAACCGGAGTTATTGCCCTTTGTATTTGGAAAAAACATCAAGTTATCAATGATTGGCTTGCATACACTATTTTATATTCAATGTTGTCCAAACTTACACAGTTTGCATATGACCATAAAAATTTAATGATAAAATTGGATTTCCAACAGTTGCAATTCTTGCATGCAGTTATTTGTACATGAAACATTGATGTCTTCAGAGCCTGCATTAACACATCATTTATCATCATTGGCCAGAAAACTATAGAAGAAAAAGCAAAACTCGACCTTATAGCACTGCCATCGCAATTATCACATTGCAACTAGTTCTCAAAAACTGTCTGTGAAAAAGACATCAAAATCTACGGTTTCTGCATTTTCCAGAATTATCAGTGACTTAATAAAAAATGGTCAGGTAAGAATATTGAGAAAAATGATTTGAGAACCATTAGCAAAAAAACCCGCACATCCACTACCCAACTCGTACTATAGTTAGCCCATTGCACTAACCGATGTTTTAAATCAAAATTAATCTTATCTCCCTTTGTGTATTGTTCAGAAACCTTAATTTTCAAACCTGTCACAACAGTATGGTCTTCATCTGTACCAGTTCTCAGGTGAGCGCTTTAGGCCATCATGGCCCTTTTGTTCTGTATAAGACTATATTGATAATTTTGAAAATCTTCTTGTCAGAAACTTTGGTTCGATTTTAAAATTATTTCACAGAAATGTTCCTCGGGTTACCTTCTAGCTAATTCCTTTAAATAAATTTAATACGATACAAAACATGGCCACCAGGGGCGGGGCAGTTTTCCTTGTATGGCTATATAAACTTACAAATCTTATTCTCAGAAATTTGTCGGTGGATATAAAAATAATTAAGAGAAACGTTCCTTGGATGAATCTCTTCCAAATCCCTTCATATAATTTTGATTCGTAAAATCTATGGCCACCAGGGGTGTAGCAGTTTTCTCTATTGTTTTATTGAAAACTTCTTGTCTGTAACCACTTGCTGGATTTCTAAAAAATGTCAGGATTTCTAAAACATGTCACTGATATTGTCCTTACATAATTCCTTCAAATCAAATGATCCAGTAAAAAACATGGCTGCCATTGGGCGTGGCAGTTTTCCTTATTTGGCTATATTGAAAAATTTGAAAAATCTACTTGTTAGAAACCATTTTTGGATTTTGAAATAATTTTACACAAATGTTCCTTGGATGACTCTGTACTAAATTTCTTGAAATGTTTTTGATTTGTAAACATTATGGCTGTTAGGGGTCCATCATTATCATTTGATGTCAACATTTAACTGCAAACATATGTGAACACGCTATAATATTCTCATTAGCCATTATGATGCCTTAAAGTCAGGTGAACGACCCAGGGCCATCTTGGCTTTCTTGTTTTCTGTGCTAGACTTGACATGAATATTGTTAATGTTTGTTCATATTTGTCTTTTTTAGTCCAATTATGCTCCTGTTCGACATAACTGCAACATTTGGCGTAATTTTTGGGATGTCAGTGATAGTTTTGACAGTGTTAAAGGCATTGTTGAATACTACAGCAAAAACAATCTCCTGTTTCAAAACTTCACTGGTCCAGGAGGATTCTTTGATCCAGATATGGTAACGTAAATTTACTTGACTTATTGTAGATCTTGTACTCAAGATCATGTTTTGCTATGGAACGCCGGCACTGTCTTATTTAAGACATTTTATGTCTTCCACTTATTATATTATGTTCTTTCTTTATTATGTTATGTGGATTCAATTTATATGATGTGGACATTTCTTTATATGCTGTGGATGCTTCTTTATATGATGTGGATATTTCTGTATATGATGTGGATACTTCTTTAAATGCTGTATTTTTTATGCCCCTGAAGGTTATCGCATCGTCCGTCCATCTGTCTGTCCGCCCGTCCGTCCATCACGCTTCTTGTGCAGAGCATGACTCCATAAAATGATAGAGGACAATGAGAGGAAGTGCAGAGCACAAGGACCACAACTCTTCCTTCAATATTTTCAGAGTTATTGCCCTTTGTTTTATTTTGTTATGTGAAGCATTAATTTTCTTGTGCGGAGCATAACTCCATTAGTATTGAAGGGATTCAAATGAAACTTCATATAATGAGGACAATGAGAGGAAGAGCAGAGTACAAGGACCATAATTCTTTCTTCAATATTTATTACCCTTTGTTTATTTATTGTGCATAGCATAACTCCATTAGTATTGAAGGGATTTTAAACAAAACCACATATATTGATAGAGGACATTGAGAGGAAGAGCAGAGTACAAGGACCATAACTCTTTCTTCAATATTTATGGAGTTATTGCCCTTTAGTTCATTTTCTAGTGCAGTGCATAACTCCATTAGTATTGAAGTGATTTAAAATAAAACGACATATATTGATAGAGGATGTTGATCAGAAGTGCAGAGTACAAGGACCATAACTCTTTTTGTTGGAAGCATCATTTTTGTCAACATGTAATTGACATTGTGGTGCCTTCCTCTTAAAAGCATATGCTTCGGGGGCATACGTCACATCCTTTGACAAGCCTTGTATTTGATTTGGTTATTTCTGTATATGCTGTGGCTTTTATGCTCCCCGAAAATGTTTCAGGGGAGCATATAGTCGCCACTTTGTCCAGCTGTCCATCCGTCTGTCCGTCCCTCCGTCTGTCTGCCCATCCGTTCGTCCGTCCTGTTTTCTTGTCCAGAGTATTTCTCAGCAACTACTGACCAGAATTCAATGAAACTTCATGGTAAGCTTCATTACGAAGAGGAGGTGTGAACTGAACCAGGAGGTTCAGCTTCAATGATTTTTAGCTCGACTTTTCAAAGAAAAGGCAAGCTATTCTACTCGCGTTGGCGTGGGCATTGGCACCGGCGTCTGAGCTATTTTAAAGTTTTTTATGCACCCGGCATCTTGATGCGGGAGGCATATAGTGATCGTCCTGTCCGTCCTCCCCCTGTCCGTCCGTCCTTCTGTCAGTTACAAGGTAAGGTAGATTTTACCGTTTCGTCTAGCACCAACACCGCTTACTACAACACTTAAATACTTACACAGTTGTTGCTTATGACCGTTCCCTATCCACCCATAGCACCCAACAGTTGTTGCTTATGACCGTTCCCTATCCACCCATAGCACCCAACCTCACTTTGACGATGACAATGACCTAATTTAGACTCATAATAATTCAGTGCCATTTCTTGGTTAACTAGATTTTACCGTTTCATCTAGACCAACACTGCTTACTACAACACTTGGATATTTGCACAGTTGTTACTTATGACCGTTCCCAATCCACCCATATCATCCAACCTCACTTTGACCTTGGCCTTGAACCAATAAGGACTTATAATAATTCAAAAGTGCTATTTCTTGGTTAACTAGATTTTACTGTTTTGTCTAGCACCAACACCGCTTACAACAACACTTGGATATTTACACAGTTTTTACTTATGACCGTTCCCAATCCACCCATATCACCCAGCCTCACTTTGACCTTGACCTTGAACTAATTTGGACTAAGAAATGGGCTACCCAGCACCAACCGGGGGCATGTGTGTTTATCAAACACAGAATCTTGTTGGTAAGCTAGTTTTCCAGAAATGGCTTGAGGGATTTCATTCAAACTTAAAACATTTATTCCCCACATTAAAATGAACCTATAGGCCAAGGTTGGTAATTCTAGTTTAAAATTTGTCACAATTATGGGCCTATTTACACTTAAAATTTTTACATATAAGCTATATAGACAGGTTAAAGTTTTTCAGTAAGCTGGTTTCTCAGGAATCACTTGAGTGATTTCATTCAAGCTTAGAACACTTATTCCCTATATTAAAAATGAACTCATAGGCCAATTTTGATAACTCTAGTTCGAAATTTGTCAAAATTATGGGCCTTTTTACACTTAAATTTTTTACATATAAGCTATATGGACCGGTTAAAGTTTTTCGGTAAGCTAGTTTCTCAGGAATGGCTTGAGGTATTTCATTCAATTTTAAAACACTTAATCTCTATATTAAAATGAAATATGGGCCTTTTTACACTTATAAATTTTACATATAAGCTATTTAGATAGGTAAAAGTTTTGGTAAGCTAGTTTCTCAACTTTTCGTTTCCGCTGTCTAACTCAAGAACGGATTAAGCTATTGTAATGAAACTTCAAACATAGATACCTTATAGCGAGACCTCGCTTGGGATTGCATATGGGGTGGGTGGGGTCAAGGTCACTAAAAATAGAAAGAACGGTTTCTGCTCAATAACTTGAGAACATATTGAGATATTTTAATTAAACTTAATAGATAGATACCTTATATCAAGGCCTCACTTGGGATTCCATATGGGGTGGGTGGGGTCAAGGTCACTGTTACTAAAAATTGAAAAACGATTTCCGCTCAATAACTTCAGAATGCATTGAGATATTTTAATGAAACTTATTACATAGATACCTTATATCGAGACCTCGCTTGGGATTGCATATGGGGTGACTGGGGTCAAGGTTACTGTTACCAAAATAGAAAAACGGTTTACGCTCAGTAACTTGAGAATGCATGGAGATATTTTAATGAAACTTAATACATACATACCTTATATCGAGACCTCACTTGGGATTGCCTATAGGGTCAAGGTCAAAGTCACTGTTACTAAAATAGAAAAACGGTTTCCGCTCAATAACTTGAGAACGCATTGAGATATTTTAATAAAACTTTATACATAGATACCTTATATCAAGACCTCACATGGGATTGAATTTGGGGTGGGTGGGGTCAAGGTCACTGTGACTAAAAATAGAAACACGATTTTAGCTCAATAAATTGCAAACGCATTGAGATATTTTAATGGAACTAAATACATAGTTTCATTATATGGAGACCTCACTTGGGTGGGGTGGGTGGGGTTAAGGTCAAGGTCACTGTTACTAAAAATAGAAAAATGGTTTCCGCTCAATAACTTGAGAATGCACTGAGATATTTTAAAGAAACTTAATAGATACCTTATATCGAGACCTCATTTGGGATTGCATATATGTTTTGTGGGGTTAAGGTCGAAGTCACCGTTACTAAAAATAAAAAACGGTTTCAGCTCAATAGCTTGAGAACACATTGAGATATTTTAATGAAACTTCAATCTTTTATCTAGACCTCGCTTGGGATTGCATATGGGGTGGGTCACCGTTACACCGTTACTAAAAACAGACAAACAGTTTTCGCTCAATAGCTTGAGAAGATACTGAGATTTTTAATGAGCCTTAATAAATAGATACCTTATATCGAGACCTCGCTTGGGATTGCATATGGGGTTGGTGGGGTCAAGGCCAAGTTAACCATTACTTAACATTTTATTGATGTGCTGACTTTAATGCATTTCGTTCGAAACATTTGGTTTTCGTGGAATTTCCATGTTTCTTGTTTTAGAAAACAAAAAGCCAGTAACTCTGACAAGCACAAGAAAAGTCGAGCGTGCTGTCCTCCGACAGCTCTTGTTCTTAGAGTTATGGGACTTTGAAGATTTCTGAAATAAGCATTTAGTGCACAAATCGTGTCCGGTCTATTTCTATGCAACTACTGTTCAGAATTCAATGAAACTTTATAGGAAGCTTCATTCCAAGAGGAGGTGTGCACTGAACCAGAGCATTCCGCTTTAATGATTTTTCTCAGAGTTATGGGACTTTGTAGATTTCTGAAATGAGCATTTAGTGCACAATTATTATCTAGTCTATTTCTACGCAACTACTGGCTGGAATTCAATGAAACTTTACAGGAAGCTTCATTACCCAGAGGAGGTGTGCAATAAACCAGAACGTTCCACTTAAATGATTTTTACCTCCACTATTAGAAGAATAGGTGAGTTATCCTACTACCCCCGGCGTCGGCGTCAGTGTCTGAATTGGTTAAAGTTTTTATTCAGAAGTCTTGTAACTTCAAAACTACATTAAGTTATTCACTTTAAACTTGGAATATACCTTTGTGATTGACTCCAGTATGAGGGGCAACACTCCCCTTAACTCTGTTTTGTATTTTGACAGAGTTATGCCCCTTTTTCACTTAGATTTTCTGGTTAAAGTTTATATTCAAAAGTTGTGTAACTTCAAAACTACATAAGTTTCTCACTTGAAATTTGGAACTAACCTTTGTCATTAATTCCAGTATCAGGGGCAACATTCCCCAGAACTCTTTTTGTATTTTGAAAGAGTTATGCCCCTTTTTCACATATATTTTCTGTCTAAAGTTTATATTCAAGTTTTGTAACTTCAATACTACATAAGCTTTTCACTAGAAACTTGGAACTAACCTTTGTCATCAACACTAGTATCAGGAGCAACATTACCCATAACTCTGTTTTGTATTTTGACAGAGTTTTGCCCCCTTTTCACTTAGACTTTCTGTTTAAAGTTTATATTCAAAAGTTTGGTAACTTCAAACCTATGTAAGTTTTAACCTGAAACTTAAAACTAACCTTGGTCATCAACTCTAGTATCAAGGGCAACATTACCCATAACTCTGTTTTGTATTTTTACAGAGTTATGCCCCCTTTTCACAAATATTTTCTGGTTAAAGTTTATATTCAAAAGTTTTGGAAGTAACCTTTGTCATCAACTCTAGTATCAGGGGCAACATTACCCATAACTCTTTTTGTATTTTGACAGAGTTATGCACACTTTTTACATAGATTTTCTGTTTAAAGTTTTTGTTATGCCCATACTTAAGAGGGGGGGGGGCATATAGATTTGCCGTTGTCCGTCCGTCCTTCCGTCCGACTGATTTTTGTGTCACGCATAACTCAAAAAGTATAAGTGCTAGAGTGATGAAACTTTATAAGCATTTTCATCGGCATCGCGGCTTGTGCACCTAGGTATTTTGGTGCAGTTTTTTCCGACATCAGCGGAGTTATGTCCCTTTCTTAGCAAAAAGTGATATTTTTGGACTTGTGTCACTCGTAACTCAAAAAGTATTACTGCTAGAGTGATGAAACTTTGAAGACATATTAATCACTTAAAAGTTTTGTATTTTAACAAATTTATGCCCCTTCCACTATCCAAAATATGTACCAACTGGAATACTTGAATAGTCAAGCGCGCTGTCCTCTGACAGCTCTTGTTCTAAATGTTATGGGACTTTGAAGATTTTAGAAATAAGTATTTACTGCACAATTTGTTTCCAATCTATTTCTACACAACTACTGGAAAGATTTGAATTAAACTTAATAGGAAGCATTAGTACTAAGAGGATATATTCACAAAATCAGGAGGTTCCGCTTCATTGATTTTTCTAAGATTTCTGAAATTAGAATATAGTGCACAATTCTTGTCTGGGCTATTTCTCCGCATCTACTGGCCAGAATACAATGAAACTGTATGTGATACTTCATTATCAAAATGACGTTTGCACATTACAGGACGTTCCCTTACAGTGAATTTCCTTGGAGTTATGGGACTTTGAAGGTTGCTGAAATTAGTGTATAGTGCACAAATCTGGTCTGGACTGTTTCTCAGCAACTACTAGCCAGAATTAAATTAAACTTTATGGGAACCTTCATTACCAAGAGGAGGTGTTCATTCTACCAAGATACTCCGCTTCAATGATTTTTTAACCCCCAAATCTTTCAAATTTTAAAAATTAGATTTGGGTATGTCGTTGCGCAGGTGGGCGGGCAGGCCTGGTTCGGCGGTGTCAACTTTTCGTTTCCGCTCTCTTACTCGAGAACAGATTGAGCTATTGTAATGAAACTTCATACATAGATACCTTATAGCGTGACCTCGCTTGGGATTGGGGTGGGTGGGTTCAAGGTCACTGTTACTAAAAATAGAAAAACGGATTCTGCTCAATAACTTGAGAACACATTAAGATATTTTCATGAAACTTCATACATAGATACCTTATATTGAGTCCTTGCTTGGGATTGTTAATAGGGTGGGTGGGGTCAAGGTCACCATTACTAAAAATAGAACAACGGTTTCTGCTCAATAACTTGAAAACGCATCAGGATATTTTAATGATACCTTATATCAACACCTCACTTGGGATTGCATATGGGGTGGGTGGGGTCAAGGTCACCGTTACTAAGAATTGAAAAACAGTTTCCATTCAATAACTTGAGAATGCATTGAGATATTGTAATGAAACTTCATACATAGATCCCTTATATCGAGGCCTCGCTTGGGATTGCATATGGGGTGGGTGGGGTCAAGGTCAATGTTACTAAAAATAGGGAAACGGTTTCCACTCAATAACTCAAGAACGCATTGAGATATTTAAATGAAACTTTATATGTACATACCTTATATTCAGACCTCATTGGGATTGCTGATGGGTGTGTGAGGTCAAGGTCACCGTTACTAAAAAAAAAGTTTCCGCTCAATAACTTGAAAACGCATTGAGAAATTGTCATGAAACTTCATATGTAGACATCTTATATCGAGACCTCGCTTGGGATTGCTGATGGTGTGGGTGCGGTCAAGGTCAAGGTCACCATTACTAAACTATAGAAAAACAGTTTCTGCTCAATAACTTTAGAACGTATTTAGATATTTTAATGGAACTTCATATGTAGACACCTTATATTGAGACCTCGCTTGGGATTGCATATGGGGTGGGTGGGGTCAAGGTGAAGATGACCATTAGTAAAATTAGAATAACGGTTTCTGTTCAAGAACTAGAGAATGATTTGAGATATTTTAATGAAACGTCATACATAGATACCTTATATCACTTGGGATTTCATATGGGGTGGGTAGGTTGGAGCTTAAAACGTCAAAAAAAAAAAAAAAAAAAAAAAAGGTTTAAGTCTTACCCCCCAAATTTGTTCCTTATGATATAGAAACACTGTATGCAAAGTTAAAACAATACATTCCTATCTTTTTAGGGGTAGCTCAAGTGCCTCAAGGATTACCAAAGTTTTAAAAATACAACAAATTACATGACTTATACTAGTATAATCTCTAAATTTATTTAAAACAATACAGCATTTATTTTGAACACAGTAATAGTGATCTGACAACTTATTTTAATAAGAATGTGGTCTATTTGTTGTATACTTAATTGGCATCTACCAACAACGATCAAGATTTGAAAATAAAAGACACAGATTGAACTTAAATTTAAAATCCTCTATTCCCCCCCCCCTCACTTTGGGTAGTAAGTATGTACAAATCAAAGACTGATCTTATGAAAGAACTAGGTTAACAAAACAGTGTACATGTACCATATAATAGTATGAAACAGCTGAATATATGAAAACTTATTACAAATGAACATATGCATGTTGGAATGTGAAATAAATTTACTTACAATGTAGTCCTCAAGACAATGAAACATCATATACTACAGTAACATAATATTAAATCTTATTGACAACTCTACCTATTGCAGACATAATGAAATGAAATACTACAAGTAAATATGTGCAAGTACAGTGAATACACAGTAGTCTCATTCTTTCACATAATTGTCATCTACTATGTTATGCATAGAATAAGTCCTTTTCTGGTAAAATAACTCACATTTTTTAATGCAACTATACCAGGGAAAAGAGACAACACAATATGAACAAGCAGACCATAGCATTATGGCAAAGATTCAGACAATTCCATGTCATAGTTGTTTTGCCATGTAGGAGAACATCTAGGGGTGGAAGGTACATCAGAAACAGGGATACGACATCCCCCAGTTGGCGACAGAGCTGTAGGGTTCTCACAGGCATCTGGTGACTGGTAGCCAGACTGATTTGGGGAGTCATAGGTCAACTGATGTCAGATGTTCTGGTTTCTGATCAGCCCGGATTTGCCACAAGTAGCGATGGGTGTCTGTTTTGGCTCAGGCTGCCTAGGTGATATTGGTAACAGACGGTAAAGCGCAGTGTCAGTGTTCTTAGGCAGACAAGTTGGAGTAGGAGCCTCTAGTTGAGTAGGCATAGACCTGTGAAGTCGGCATCAACCACCAGTCTGGAAAATGTACATACACTGTGATTTATTTACATAGAAATATCCGTTTACACAGGGTTACATGTCTGGAACCATCTACTCTAATAACATATTGGTAACCAATATAACATATTGGTCATATTGGTGTAACTCAATAACAACGTTTTGTATGCTGAGACATTGCATGCGTCTGTTCCGAAGAGCCTGTTCTCTTGCCATTGCTGTGGAATGCCACGTCTCATGAGGTTTGTACTTGCCAGTTGGGATGGGTATAAAATGCCTGATAGGTCTGCCGAAGCTGGGGAGAGTTTTTTGTCTGGATCAGGTGTGTTGCGATACTGCAGCATTGCACGTTCAAATTTGTTGTTGTCAATGACTCAGTATCACTTGAGTCACTGGTATTGTCCATTAGAAGGCGCTTTACAGTCTTCACACCAATCTTGCCTCGACAATTACTATGGGTGAATGCCACAGACGACAACCGGTGATGAACACCCCAATCTGAAGCAAGCTCATCCGGTATTCTGTTTGTAACAAAGATCCGTCTAACGCAGGAGATGAGCCCGGTAGCACCTTAATATGATCTTCACACAATAGGCCAGTTAAAGTAATGATCAACAACCACTAGATAAGTGTGTCCTTTGTAGGTAAACTAACAGTAATTTCAGCACACAGACACTGAAATGGATATCCCGACCATTCAGTGAGATAGGTGGTGCACTGGGGTTTGACAGAGCACTGTAGTTGCAGTGATTACAACTGAATCAGAGAAAGTTTTGCCAGGCTAAAATACCAATGATTCAGCTCCAAAAATCATTGATGTTACTCTTTGATGTGCAGCATCATGATGTTACTCTTCGATGTGCAGCATCAAGAACTATGACGCAGTACTGCTTTGACACTGTTGCCTAGTCAGCATAGTCAGTCCAAACAAGTGTGAACATGACTTGTCTGAACATGATTTGTTGACATTTTGCATTGTCAGCAAAACTATGAAATCTGGATGATTGGTTCTTGGTCTTGAACAACAATTATTGAATGTTGTGTTGTGAATATGATGAGGAAATTTCACTTTACTTAGTAGTTAAATTTAAATTCTTAATTTATTATGAGAATTAATCTACAGGTAGTATGCCAAATAATAAGTCGGCTGTACCACTGCAGCTTATAGGCCCGATATCAGAAACTTCATAATCATTGAGCTACCCCTAAATATTGTTCAAATGAGAGGGTAAGAATATCATATTTCAGAAGTTCAAAAATAAGTCCACCCTAGGGGTGGGTGTGTTCAAGGTCAAGGTCACTGTTACTAAAAATAGAAAAACAGTTTCCGCTCAATACCTAGAAGACAAATTCAGATATTTAAAAAAAAACTTCATGTAGATACCTTATTATCTATACCTCGCTTGCGATTCCATATGGGGTGGGTGGGGTCAAGGTCATTGTTACTAAAAATGGAAAAGGGGTTTCCACTCAATAACTTAAGAACAAATTTAGATATTTTAATGAAACTTCATATGTAGATACCTCATATTGAGACCTCGCTTGGGATTGAATACGGGGTGAGTGGGATCACGCCCAACAGCCCAAGTATGAATAAAGGTATTGTAATGTTACTTCAAATGTAGATATGTTGAAACCACACTTGGGATTGCACAATTCTTTTCTGGACTCTGCTCTTCTGATAGCTTTCTCATAACTTGTCAAAGACCATTGGGGAGCATCCATCAGTTCACTGATGTCCTTGTTTAGATTGTTGGCGGAAGCCAACGGTCTTTTGAGAGGGTTATTTCCAAAACAGGTATCGCGGAAAACTACTTCTTTTCTTTGCAGGCTATGAGTCAGTAAATCGAAACCTAAAAGTGCCTTCTTCGAAAAGGCAAAAATTTACTGTTTCTTACCTTTTTATTATTTAAGCATATGGTGGCCGATTTGTCCATCCGTCCGTTCAAATTTCACTGCTATATTCCATTGGTCCGGGTGTCAAACGAATTTTCCTGATGATTTTATCTATCATACTCCATGTCCGTCCGTCCCTCTGTCCGTCCGTCGGTCCTTCAGTCTTTCCGTCCGTCAGTTTTTCCGTCCTACTATCCGTCCGAAAATTCGTTTCCGCGCGAGATCTCAGGAACTAATGACCTGAATTTGATGAAACTTTATATGCAGCATCCCTATAGGGTGGACATGCGCATATTGTGCCGTTCCAGTCCGATGATTTTTGAGGGAGTTATTGCCCTTTGATTAGAAATAGGAAATTTTATAAGGAAATTTTCGTTTCAGCGCAAGATCTCAGGAACTAATAAGCCGAATCCAATGAAACATTATGTGCAGCATTCCTACCAAGGGGACATGCGCTTATTGTCAGATCGTTTCTGTCTGATTATTTTTCAGTGAGTTATTGCCCGTTTTATTTAAAAAATAATACATTTTAGTGAAATATTTTCGTTTTTGCGCCAAATCTCTGGAACTGACAACTCGAATTCAATGAAACTTTAAATGCAGCATTCCTACCAAGGGGACATGTGCATATTGTCAAGTTGTTCCGGTCTGATGATTTTCAGGGAGTTGTTGCTCTTTTTATACTAAAAATGATAAATTTTAATAGAATATTTTCGTTTCCACGCAAAATCTCTGGAACTAACAACTCGAATTCAATAAAACTTTATATGCAGGATTCCTACCAAGGTGACATGCGCATATTGTCAGGTCGTCCCGGTCTGATGATTTTTCATGGAGTTATTGCTCTTTTTATATTAAAAATAATACATTTTTTTAATGGAATATTTTAGTTTCCACACGAGATCTCGGGAACTAACAACTCAAATTCAATGAAACGCAGAATTCCTACCAAAGGGACATGCGCATATTGTCAGGTTTTTCCGGTCTGTTGATTTTTCAGGGAGTAATTGCCCTTTGATTTTAAATTGGCTTTTTTGCTTTTCCACTCTGTAACTTAGCCATGGATGAAAGGATATTAAAATTACTTATTACCAATGTTTGCTGCAATCAGCTGGTGCGTACCGCTTATAAATTAGGTCCCTAGGTTAAAGGTCAACTTTGCTTGTTTGTGCTTTAACTTGCCATGGATTTTAGAAACTACCTGACGTAAATGTTAACCTCAGTGAGACAACATGTAGTGCATATAAACCAGATCCATACATCAAAGGTTATGGTCACACATAGAGGTAAAAGTAAGAATTAGCTTTTTTATGCCCCCCGCATCTTGATGCATTAGGCATATAGTGATCGTCCTGTCAGTCATTCCGTCCGTCCTTCCATCCGTGACAACGTTAAGTAGATTTTACCGTTTCGTCTAGCACCAACACCGCCGCTTACTACAACACTTTGATACTTACACAGTTGTTGCTTATGACCATATCCTATCCACCCATATCATCCAACCTCACTTTGATTTTGACCTTGACCTAATTTGGACTTCATTCAAAAGTGCCATTTCTTGGTTAACTAGATTTTACCGTTTCGTCTAGCGCCAACACCGCTTACTACAACACTTGGATATTTACACAGTTGTTACTTATGACCGTTCCCAATCCACCCATATCACCCAACCTCACTTTGACCTTGACCTAATTTGCACTTAGAATAATTCTAATGGGCAATTGCTTATGACCATCCCCAATCCACCCATATCACCCAACCTCATTTTGACCTTGACCTTCAACTAATTTGGACTAAGAAATGGGCTACCCAGTACCAACCGGGGGCATGTGTGTTTATCTAACACAGAATCTTGTTCTTGTCCTGTCTTTAACTTGTCATAGATTGAACCTATTTCCCAATAAATGGAACAAATTTTTGCCTTAATGAGACAGCATGTTACAAGCATGAACTAGATATGTAGGTCAAAAGTCAATGTCATACTGGAAGGTCAAAGTCGAAATTGGCCTTTTGCTCTCATGACTTTTAACTTCTTCAGTGGATTTTAAGACTTCGTATGAATAAGGTTCTTAGGTTTAATGTCATCCATCGGTTCTACCCATATTCTTGTTTAAGATAATTTATGTCACATGTATTATAATGTGTATATCACGTGATTTATTAGCTCACCTGAGCACGAAGTAATTGGTATAGGGGACCTCTCATGCGTCGTCCGTCATCCGTGTTAACCAAACTTGCACAGTTTGTGTATGACCATAAAATCTCAGATGGGATTGTTATTGGGTCAGATCACACCAGTAACACTAGAGTTATTGCCCCTTTTTCATGCAAAAAAGTGCAAAAATGCCCTTTCCAACGTATAGACTATATTTTCCATCCAATCATTCACAGTTTGTGTATGACCATTAGATCTCAGCAGATGCCCAAAATGGGCCAGATCGTGTTTCAAACACCAGAGTTATTGCCCTTTGTTTATTAAAAAATATACAAAAATGGACATTATTCAGGATAGAGACTTCATTTTTCATCCAATCTTCACCAATCGTGCACAGTTTGTCTATGAACGTAAGAGTACATGTGAAGTCGAATATAAGCATGATTAGGCCAGAAACATCAGAGTTATTGCCCCTTGTATTTGGAAAAAAAAACATCAACAAGTTATTATGATTGGCTTGCACACACGATTTTTTATTCAATGTTGACCAAACTTACACAGTTTGCGTATGACCATAAAAATTGATTGATAAAATTAGATTTCCAACAGTTGCAAACCTTGTATGCAGTTATTTGTACATGAAACATTGATGTCTTCAGAGCCTGCATTAACATCATTTATCATCATTGGCCAGAAAATTATCAAAGAAAAAGCAAAACTTGACCTTATAGCACAGTCATCGCAATTATCTCATTGCAACTAGTTATCTTAAACTGTCTGCAAAAAAGACATCAAAATCAACTGTTTCTGCATTTTCCAGAATTGTCACTGACTTAATGAAATATGGTCAGGTAAGAATATCAAGAAAAATGATTTGAGAACCATTAGCAAAAACACCGCACATCCACTACCCAACCCATACTTTAGTTAGCCCAGTTGCACTAACCGATGTTTTCAATCAAATTGATCCTATCCCCCTCTGCATATTGTTCAGATACCTAAATTTTGAAACCTGTCACAACGGTATGGTCTTCATCTGTAAACTCTCAGGTGAGGGCTTCGGGCAAACATGGCCCTCTTGTTACAATTACAGATTCTAAAAAGCCAAGTTATTATAAATGTTACGTCAAACTAATGACACCCCTATTTTCGATATTACCTTGTATGTAGCCGAAATATTCACGTGGGTGTCCTGGAATACGACCACTAAATTAATGCGCTACATCGGTTGGTTATACATGACTCGTTGCGAAAGTGTTATTTTTTGTTCCCGATTCGTATTCTGAATATTTTTATTACAAATTACTGCAATTATTTTAATTCTAAAGTGTAGTATGAAAAATAGGGAGCACACATTTTGTGACCTACTTTTGACTCTGTAGGCTACTAATCGCTGACAATCGATGCTCCTAACTACCACGCTTCATCGGTTATTCTGCATGGCTCGTTGCAAATTGACTTGTTAACTGTCATGTACCGGTATATAATTCCGTTTGCATAAGATAATTTGCTGGAAAAATATTTGTTTGTTACTTACAAATTAATTTTTATTATGATGTCGTATACTATGAATAAGAACCCATATTATGAAGTTTAGAGGTGAAAAATTCAACTTCATTCAAACAAATGTTTTCTTTTCAGCAAAAAAATGCACTAATAATTCACATGCTTTTAGTTTCTTTTGTCTCCAACAGTCTTTTTATGCTGTCAGCATTTTGAATTTTTTTATATGATGTGGATATTTCTATATATGATGTGGATATTTCTTTATATGCTTTGTTAGCTCATCTGAGTACGAAGTGCTCAAGGGTGAGCTATTGTTGTCAGTCTGTTTTTTACTTCATTTTACTTCAAACAACTTCTCTGAAACCACTGGCCAGATTTTAATCAAACTTGGCAGGAATGTTCCTGGGTTGGTCCTTTACCAAATTCCTTCAATTTATTAGAATTTATAGAAAACTCTGGTTGGCATGGCAACCAAAAGCTTAAAACAGTAAAACTTAAAAAACCACTGGCTGGATTTGAAAATAGTTTTCACAGACATGCTCCTTGAGTGACCCTCTGCCAAATTTCTTGAAATCATTTTGATTCGTTAAAAAAAAAAGCCGCCAGGGGGGCGGGGCAGTTTTCCTTATATGGCTATATTGAAAACTTTACAAATCTTCTGGTCTGAAACCTCTGGCTGGATTTCAAAATAATTTAACAGAAATATTTCTTGGGTGACCCTCTACCAAATTCCTTGAAATTATTTTGATTTGTTAAAAAACATGGCCGCCAGGTGGTAGAGCAGTTTTCCTTATATGGCTATAATGAAAATTTTGAAATTCTTTTCTAAACCTGCTTGCTGGGTTTCAAAAATAAAATTCATAAAAATCTTCGTTGGGCGACCCTCTATGAATTTCCTTCAAAATATTTATATTTGTTAAAAAATCATGACCAGGAGGGGTTGGGGCATGTTTCCTAATATGGCTATATAAACTTAGAAAATCTTCTTTTCTGAAATCACTTGCTGGAATTTAAAATAATTTTACAGAAATATTTCAACTATCTATTAAATTTCTTCGTATTGTTTTAATCCGCTAAAAATGTTGCTGTCAATGTTCCATTGTTGATGTCCATTGTTGATGTTTGACTTCAAGCATTTCTGAATATGCTATTAACCTTTTACAAACCATTATGGTTTATTAAACTCAGGTGAGAAACCCAAATTGATTTTTCTCCAATGTTCATGGTATTCATAACGGCACTTCTTACGTTTGCGTAGGCGAATCTGACTGACTATGCGTTTAGATCATAGCGATAGAGACCAACGGCCTACCAAATGCGGTACATTTTTTGTTCTGCGAACCACTAACAAAGAGTCAACTTGGCTCATGCCAGGTGTAATGGGCACTAAGGTTTTATAGCAGAAATTTCGTTTTGGGGTTAACATGTACCAGTATTCGTTGAATGGTAGTTGCTAGAGTGTACGGTAAACACTGATTTCATTTCTGTTAGGTAAATGACTAGAATGTTTTCCTTCTTTAGGTATTGGTTGGAGGATTTGGAATGAGTCACTATCAGCAGCGTGCACAGATGGCCATGTGGGCAATGTTCTCTGCTCCACTTATGATGTCGAATGACTTACGAGACATTTCTTTAGAAGCCCGCAGTCTCCTCCTAAACCCATTACTAATTTCAATCGATCAAGACCCACTTGGTATTATGGCGACACAACTGTGGGAGGTAAATATGCCATTACAATGATGTTAGTAAATACTTTTGTTAATATCATTTTTTAGTGGCTGAGGTTGTGAGTTACAGCTCAACTTCTGTAAAATATTGTATACAAACAAACCTGTTCTGATGTAAATTTGTGAAGTAGTTTCTTTAAAATATAATATTAAATACCCCAGAGTAGCCATTTGTCACGAAGAACGGAGAACCCAACGCGGAAAACGAGATTTATACAGGGAAAATTTCAAAACTGCACTGGCGTATTACATGCAAGAAATATTATGGCATACATTTTATAACTGTGTTTAAGTACTGTTCAATTGTAATGGTTTGCGTTAACATTTTTAGCTCGACTATTCGAAGAATAGGTGAGCTATCCTGCTACCCCCGGCGTCGGCGTCAGCGTCTGAATTCGTTGAAGTATTTATTCAAAAGTTTTGTAACTTCAAAAGTACATAAGTTATTCACTTGAAACTTGGGATATACCTTTGTCATCAACTGTAGTGTCAGGGGCAACATTCCCCATAACTCTACTTTGTATTTTGACAGAGTTATGCCCCTTTTTCACATAGATTTTCTGGTTAAAGTTCCTTTTTGTTGGCAGTCATGTTTTGAATAAATTCAAACATTCCGAGAATAAATGTGCCTGGGGTGTTGCCCAGAATTAACACACTGTACGTTTTTATTCCCCCACTTTCAGGGAGGGGGGGGTATATAGATTTTTCTTTGTCCGTCCTTCCGTCCGTGCATCTCATGTAACACAAAATGTATAACTACTAGAGTGATTAAACTTTATAAACATATTCATCAGCATGTGAACTTGTACACCTGGGTATTTTGGTGTAGTTCTTTTCGAAATTAGGCTGTTTTTAGCTTGACTTTTCGAATCTATTCTACTCGCCCCGGCATCGGCGTTGGCGTCTGCTCTATGTTAGAGGTTTATGGTAAGCTAGTTTCTCAGGAATGGCTTGAGGGATTTCGTTCAAACTTGAAACATCTATTCCCAAAATTTAAATGAACCTATGGGCCAAGTTTGGTAACTCTAGTTAGAAATTTGTCAAAATTATGGGCCTTTTTACACTCGAGAAAGGATTAAGCTATTGTAATGAAACTTCAAACATAGATACCTTATAGCGAGACCTCACTTGGGATTGCATATGGGGAACGTGGGGTCAAGGTCACTGTACTAATAATAGAAAAACGGTTTCCGCTCAATAACTTGAGAACGTATTGAGATATTTAAATAAAACTTAATACATAGATACCTTATATCAAGAACTTACTTGGGATTGCATATGGGGTGGGTGGGGTCAAGGTCACTGTTACTATAAATAAAAAATGGTTTCCGCTTAATAGCTTGAGAACACATTGAGATATTTTAATGAAACTTCATACATATATATCTTATATCGAGACCTTGCTTGGGATTGCATATGGGGTGGGTGGGGTCATGGTCAAGGTCACTGTTACTAAAAATAGAAAAACAGTTTCCGCTCAATAACTGAACCGCTTAAATAAAACTTAATACATACATGTAGATACCTTATATCAAGACCTTACTTGGGATTGCATATGGGGTGGGTGGGGTCAAGGTCACTGTTACTATAAATAAAAAATGGTTTCCGCTAAATAGCTTGAGAACGCATTGAAATATTTTAATGAGACATAATACATAGATACCTTATATCGAGACCTCGCTTGGGATTGCATATGGGGTGCGTGGGGTCAAGGTCATTGTTACTAAAAATAGAAAAATGGTTTCTGCTCAATAACTTGAGAATGCATTGAGATATTTTAATGAAACTTCATACATAGATATCTTATATCTAGACCTCGCTTGGTATTGCATATGGGGTGGGTGGGGTCAAGGTCACTGTTAATAAAAACAGACAAACAGTTTACGCTCAATAGCCTGAGAAGACATTGAGATTTTTAATGAAATTTAATAAATAGATACCTTATATCGAGACCTCGCTTGGGATTGCATATGGGGTTGGTGGGGTCCAGGTCAAGTTTACCATTACTAAAGATTTTATTGATGTGCTGACTTTAAGACATTTCGGTCAAAGATTTTGGTTTTCGTGGAATTTCCATATTTCTTGATTTAGAAAAAAATGCCAGTAACTCTGACAAGCACAAGAAAAGTCGAGCGCGCTGTCCTCCGACTGCTCGTGTTTATACTCCGAATTCTAATTCCACTGCCATTCACCTTGTCTGGATGTGAGACGAATTTCCCCGACAATTGTATCCATGTCAACATGTCCGTCCGCCCATCATTCCGTCCGTCCAGTACTTCATTTCCGCGCGAGATCTCAAGAACTTATGACTGGAATAGAATGAAACTTTATATGCAGCATCCCAATAGAGTGGACATGCGCATATTGTCAGGTTGTTCCGCTGTGATGATTTATTGCCCTTTTATTATAAATAGGTCATTTAAATAGGACATTTTGGTTTCTGCGCGAGATCTCAGGAACTAATGACCTGAATGCAATGAAACTTTATATGCTGCATCCTAACTCAGGGGACAATTGCATTTTGTCAGGTCGTTCCGGTCTGATGATTTGTCAGTGAGTTATAGCCATTTGATTATAGATAGGACATTTAAAATAGGAAATTGTCATTTCCACACCAGATCTTATTACACGAATTCAATGAAACTTTATATGCAGCATCCCTACCATGGGGACATTGTCAGGTTGTTTCCGCCCGATTATTTTTCAGGGAGTTATTGCCCTTTTTATATTAAAATAATACATTTTAATAGACTATTTTTGCTTCCACGCAAGATTCCAGGTACTAACAACTTGATTTCAATAAAACTTTATATGCAGCAAAAGGACATACGCATGTTGTCAGGTCGTTCCAGTTTGATGTTTTTAGCTAACTTGAGCATGAAGTGCTCATTGAGCTATTGGTATAGGGGGACTGTCTTGCATCGTCTGTATTGCGTCAACAATTGGGCAGTCGGACGCAATATAGTCTTCACTTTTCATTAAATCTTGACCAAACGTGCACACTTTGTGTATGACCATATAATCTCGGCGTAGTTCGGACTAGAAACACTAGAGTTATTGCCCCTTTTTCATGAGAAAAGCTGTAAAATGGACTTTGTGCTACATACAGACTTCATTTTTATCTGATCTTGACCAAACTTGCACAGCTTGTGTATGAGCATAAGATTTCAAAATAATCCAAAGATGGGGTTCGAACACCAAATAAACAATATGGAGGATAGAAACTTCATTTGGATACCACAACCATTTTTCAAAGAGACATGTAATTTAGACATTCGGGGAAATTGGCTTTTAACTGAAATTCTTAATTGATTAGTAAGCAACTTGTCATTCGTGGCTCAATGATATGTCGCTACACTTGCAGTTTACCGTCTTTTGTTTTCCCGGATGTTATTACTACTAAATCAAACAATTAAGAACATTGTTGGTAGAGAAATCTACTATTTTTTAGCTCACCTGAGCACGAAGTGCTCGTCAACAATTTGGTCCGTTATCGCGATAAAGACTACATTTTTTATTCAATCTTAACCTAACTTGCACAGTTTGTGTATGATCATAAAATCTCGGATGTTATTGTTATTGGGTCAGATCAACCAGTAACAGCAGAGTTATTACCCCTTTTTCATGCAAAAAAGTGCAAAAATGCCCTTTCCAACGTATAGACTATATTTTCCATCCAATCATTCACAGTTTGTGTATGACCATCAGATCTCAGCAGACACCCAAAATGGGCCAGATCATGATTCAAACACCAGAGTTATTGCCCTTTGTTTATTTAAAAAATATACAAAAATGGACACTATTTAAGATAGAGACTTCATTTTTCATCCAATCTTCACCAATCTTGTACAGTTTGTCTGTTATCATGAGATTACAGTTGAAGTCGAATATAAGCAAGATCGGACCAGAAACATCAGAGTTATTGCACTTTGTTTGTGAAAAAAATGTGCAAAAAAGGACATTATTCAGGATAGAGACTTCATTTTTCATCCAATCTTCACCAGTCTTGCGCAGTTTGTCTATGACCACAAGATTAAAGGTGCAGTCGAATATAAGCAAGATCGAACTAGAAACACCAGAGTTATTGCCCTATGTCTGTGAAAAATATATGCAAAAATGGACATTATTCAGGATAGAGACTTCATTTTTCATCCAATCTTCACCAATCGTGTACAGTTTGTGTATGAACGTAAGACTATAGGTGAAGTCGATTATAAGCATGATTGGGCCATTAAAACCAGAGTTATTGCCCCTTGTGTTTGGAAAAAAACATCAACAAGTTATCAATGATTGACTTGCACACACAATTTTTGATTCAGTGTTGACACAGTTTGCGCATGACCATAAAGATTGATTGATAAAATTAGATTTCCAATAATTGCAAGACTTGCATGCAGTTATTTGTACATGCAACATTGATGTATTTAGAGCCTGCATTAACATCATTTATTATCATTGGCCAGAAAATTATCAAAGAAAAAGCAAAACTTTTCCTTATAGCACAGACATCGCAATTATCGCATTGCAACTAGTTCTCCAAAACTGTTTGCGAAAAAGACATCAAAATCTACTGTTTCTGCATTTTCCAGAATTGTCAATTACTAAATGAAAAACGGTCAGGTAAGAGTATCGAGAAAAATGATTTGAGAACCATTAGCAAAAAAACGCACATCCACTACCCAACTCATACCGTAAATGTCCTTATTGACGCCCATGCCCTAATAGACGCGCATGGGGTATTTTTTGGTCCCGAAATATTTTTTCTTGATCTATTTTTTCGAACATTAACGAATAACTTAAGTTAATTTCGATAGAAATGATTAAATAGACCGCCATATTTATGTATCCGGAATTGCCTGTATATAAATAAACCTATGCCCCACTATACGGGTTACATGCAACCATATATGACGCAAGTGAATGGGACCACAAAAATTCATTTCGATATTATGAATCTTTATTATAAGAACATGTAATAACATTTTGCGCACGCAA
The DNA here is from genome assembly GCA_027627225.1 of Congeria kusceri. Taxonomy (NCBI): domain Eukaryota; kingdom Metazoa; phylum Mollusca; class Bivalvia; order Myida; family Dreissenidae; genus Congeria; species Congeria kusceri. The sequence goes on from CM051025.1 coordinate 39,432,001, forward strand.
AGCAAGTTTCACGTTTCCCACGTGGAGGTTTCAACAACAAGCACTGTCAAAAGCAGTCAACCAGAATGTTGTGAACAGTGCCATTATTATACATGTACTGTTAGCGTACATGTTTTAGCGTTCTAGGTGTAAAGCGTAATGATTGACAACCAAACAAGAAATACTGTTTTAATGTATTCTGATACTTGTAGTTTATACAATGGGCATACTAAATATGATTTACCAGATTCAACCAGGTAAGTTACGGCATACAATTGTCATGGGTAAACGATAATGTATAGATCCATATGCATAGATCTAAAAACATAATTTTAGTTTATGTAGTAAGATGAATAAATAGTCAATAATAATAAATAGTATTTTATTTATTCATGACAACCGCAAATTATCTAATGAGACTAAATGGAGAACATTATAGCATGAAGTAAAATAGTGTTATGTTATGCTTTTCAACCACTTTCCATGTGCGTCTGCAGTGTCACAGCTCATCACGTCTGCTCTATGTTAGAGGTTTATGGTAAGCTAGTTTCTCAGGAATGGCTTGAGGGATTTCGTTCAAACTTGAAACATCTATTCCCAAAATTTAAATGAACCTATGGGCCAAGTTTGGTAACTCTAGTTAGAAATTTGTCAAAATTATGGGCCTTTTTACACTCGAGAAAGGATTAAGCTATTGTAATGAAACTTCAAACATAGATACCTTATAGCGAGACCTCACTTGGGATTGCATATGGGGAACGTGGGGTCAAGGTCACTGTACTAATAATAGAAAAACGGTTTCCGCTCAATAACTTGAGAACGTATTGAGATATTTAAATAAAACTTAATACATAGATACCTTATATCAAGAACTTACTTGGGATTGCATATGGGGTGGGTGGGGTCAAGGTCACTGTTACTATAAATAAAAAATGGTTTCCGCTTAATAGCTTGAGAACACATTGAGATATTTTAATGAAACTTCATACATATATATCTTATATCGAGACCTTGCTTGGGATTGCATATGGGATGGGTGGGGTCACGGTCAAGGTCACTGTTACTAAAAATAGAAAAACAGTTTCCGCTCAATAACTGAACCGCTTAAATAAAACTTAATACATACATGTAGATACCTTATATCAAGACCTTACTTGGGATTGCATATGGGGTGGGTGGGGTCAAGGTCACTGTTACTATAAATAAAAAATGGTTTCCGCTAAATAGCTTGAGAACGCATTGAAATATTTTAATGAGACATAATACATAGATACCTTATATCGAGACCTCGCTTGGGATTGCATATGGGGTGCGTGGGGTCAAGGTCATTGTTAGTAATGTTACTAAAAATAGAAAAATGGTTTCTGCTCAATAACTTGAGAATGCATTGAGATATTTTAATGAAACTTCATACATAGATATCTTATATCTAGACCTCGCTTGGTATTGCATATGGGGTGGGTGGGGTCAAGGTCACTGTTAATAAAAACAGACAAACAGTTTACGCTCAATAGCCTGAGAAGACGTTGAGATTTTTAATGAAATTTAATAAATAGATACCTTATATCGAGACCTCGCTTGGGATTGCATATGGGGTTGGTGGGGTCAAGGTCAAGTTTACCATTACTAAAGATTTTATTGATGTGCTGACTTTAAGACATTTCGGTCAAAGATTTTGGTTTTCGTGGAATTTCCATATTTCTTGATTTAGAAAAAAATGCCAGTAACTCTGACAAGCACAAGAAAAGTCGAGCGCGCTGTCCTCCGACTGCTCTTGTTTATACTCCGAATTCTAATTCCACTGCCATTCACCTTGTCTGGGTGTGAGACGAATTTCCCCGACAATTGTATCCATGTCAACATGTCCGTCCGCCCATCATTCCGTCCGTCCAGTACTTCATTTCCGCGCGAGATCTCAAGAACTTATGACTGGAATAGAATGAAACTTTATATGCAGCATCCCAATAGAGTGGACATGCGCATATTGTCAGGTTGTTCCGCTGTGATGATTTATTGCCCTTTTATTATAAATAGGTCATTTAAATAGGACATTTTGGTTTCTGCGCGAGATCTCAGGAACTAATGACCTGAATGCAATGAAACTTTATATGCTGCATCCTAACTCAGGGGACAATTGCATTTTGTCAGGTCGTTCCGGTCTGATGATTTGTCAGTGAGTTATAGCCATTTGATTATAGATAGGACATTTAAAATAGGAAATTGTCATTTCCACACCAGATCTTATTACACGAATTCAATGAAACTTTATATGCAGCATCCCTACCATGGGGACATTGTCAGGTTGTTTCCGCCCGATTATTTTTCAGGGAGTTATTGCCCTTTTTATATTAAAATAATACATTTTAATAGACTATTTTTGCTTCCACGCAAGATTCCAGGTACTAACAACTTGATTTCAATAAAACTTTATATGCAGCAAAAGGACATACGCATGTTGTCAGGTCGTTCCAGTTTGATGTTTTTAGCTAACTTGAGCATGAAGTGCTCATTGAGCTATTGGTATAGGGAGACTGTCTTGCATCGTCTGTATTGCGTCAACAATTGGGCAGTCGGACGCAATATAGTCTTCACTTTTCATTAAATCTTGACCAAACGTGCACACTTTGTGTATGACCATATAATCTCGGCGTAGTTCGGACTAGAAACACTAGAGTTATTGCCCCTTTTTCATGAGAAAAGCTGTAAAATGGACTTTGTGCTACATACAGACTTCATTTTTATCTGATCTTGACCAAACTTGCACAGCTTGTGTATGAGCATAAGATTTCAAAATAATCCAAAGATGGGGTTCGAACACCAAATAAACAATATGGAGGATAGAAACTTCATTTGGATACCACAACCATTTTTCAAAGAGACATGTAATTTAGACATTCGGGGAAATTAGCTTTTAACTGAAATTCTTAATTGATTAGTAAGCAACTTGTCATTCGTGGCTCAATGATATGTCACTACACTTGCAGTTTACCGTCTTTTGTTTCCCCGGATGTTATTACTACTAAATCAAACAATTAAGAACATTGTTGGTAGAGAAATCTACTATTTTTTAGCTCACCTGAGCACGAAGTGCTCGTCAACAATTTGGTCCGTTATCGCGATAAAGACTACATTTTTTATTCAATCTTAACCTAACTTGCACAGTTTGTGTATGATCATAAAATCTCGGATGTTATTGTTATTGGGTCAGATCAACCAGTAACAGCAGAGTTATTACCCCTTTTTCATGCAAAAAAGTGCAAAAATGCCCTTTCCAACGTATAGACTATATTTTCCATCCAATCATTCACAGTTTGTGTATGACCATCAGATCTCAGCAGACACCCAAAATGGGCCAGATCATGATTCAAACACCAGAGTTATTGCCCTTTGTTTATTTAAAAAATATACAAAAATGGACACTATTTAAGATAGAGACTTCATTTTTCATCCAATCTTCACCAATCTTGTACAGTTTGTCTGTTATCATGAGATTACAGTTGAAGTCGAATATAAGCAAGATCGGACCAGAAACATCAGAGTTATTGCACTTTGTTTGTGAAAAAAATGTGCAAAAAAGGACATTATTCAGGATAGAGACTTCATTTTTCATCCAATCTTCACCAGTCTTGCGCAGTTTGTCTATGACCACAAGATTAAAGGTGCAGTCGAATATAAGCAAGATCGAACTAGAAACACCAGAGTTATTGCCCTATGTCTGTGAAAAATATATGCAAAAATGGACATTATTCAGGATAGAGACTTCATTTTTCATCCAATCTTCACCAATCGTGTACAGTTTGTGTATGAACGTAAGACTATAGGTGAAGTCGATTATAAGCATGATTGGGCCATTAAAACCAGAGTTATTGCCCCTTGTGTTTGGAAAAAAACATCAACAAGTTATCAATGATTGACTTGCACACACAATTTTTGATTCAGTGTTGACACAGTTTGCGCATGACCATAAAGATTGATTGATAAAATTAGATTTCCAATAATTGCAAGACTTGCATGCAGTTATTTGTACATGCAACATTGATGTATTTAGAGCCTGCATTAACATCATTTATTATCATTGGCCAGAAAATTATCAAAGAAAAAGCAAAACTTTTCCTTATAGCACAGACATCGCAATTATCGCATTGCAACTAGTTCTCCAAAACTGTTTGCGAAAAAGACATCAAAATCTACTGTTTCTGCATTTTCCAGAATTGTCAATTACTAAATGAAAAACGGTCAGGTAAGAGTATCGAGAAAAATGATTTGAGAACCATTAGCAAAAAAACGCACATCCACTACCCAACTCATACCGTAAATGTCCTTATTGACGCCCATGCCCTAATAGACGCGCATGGGGTATTTTTTGGTCCCGAAATATTTTTTCTTGATCTATTTTTTCGAACATTAACGAATAACTTAAGTTAATTTCGATAGAAATGATTAAATAGACCGCCATATTTATGTATCCGGAATTGCCTGTATATAAATAAACCTATGCCCCACTATACGGGTTACACGCAACCATATATGACGCAAGTGAATGGGACCACAAAAATTCATTTCGATATTATGAATCTTTATTATAAGAACATGTAATAACATTTTGCGCACGCAAAGCAAGTTTCACGTTTCCCACGTGGAGGTTTCAACAACAAGCACTGTCAAAAGCAGTCAACCAGAATGTTGTGAACAGTGCCATTATTATACATGTACTGTTAGCATACATGTTTTAGCGTTCTAGGTGTAAAGCGTAATGATTGACAACCAAACAAGAAATACTGTTTTAATGTATTCTGATACTTGTAGTTTATACAATGGGCATACTAAATATGATTTACCAGATTCAACCAGGTAAGTTACGGCATACAATTGTCATGGGTAAACGATAATGTATAGATCCATATGCATAGATCTAAAAACATAATTTTAGTTTATGTAGTAAGATGAATAAATAGTCAATAATAATAAATAGTATTTTATTTATTCATGACAACCGCAAATTATCTAATGAGACTAAATGGAGAACATTATAGCATGAAGTAAAATAGTGTTATGTTATGCTTTTCAACCACTTTCCATGTGCGTCTGCAGTGTCACAGCTCATCACGTCTGCTCTATGTTAGAGGTTTATGGTAAGCTAGTTTCTCAGGAATGGCTTGAGGGATTTCGTTCAAACTTGAAACATCTATTCCCAAAATTTAAATGAACCTATGGGCCAAGTTTGGTAACTCTAGTTAGAAATTTGTCAAAATTATGGGCCTTTTTACACTCGAGAAAGGATTAAGCTATTGTAATGAAACTTCAAACATAGATACCTTATAGCGAGACCTCACTTGGGATTGCATATGGGGAACGTGGGGTCAAGGTCACTGTACTAATAATAGAAAAACGGTTTCCGCTCAATAACTTGAGAACGTATTGAGATATTTAAATAAAACTTAATACATAGATACCTTATATCAAGAACTTACTTGGGATTGCATATGGGGTGGGTGGGGTCAAGGTCACTGTTACTATAAATAAAAAATGGTTTCCGCTTAATAGCTTGAGAACACATTGAGATATTTTAATGAAACTTCATACATATATATCTTATATCGAGACCTTGCTTGGGATTGCATATGGGATGGGTGGGGTCACGGTCAAGGTCACTGTTACTAAAAATAGAAAAACAGTTTCCGCTCAATAACTGAACCGCTTAAATAAAACTTAATACATACATGTAGATACCTTATATCAAGACCTTACTTGGGATTGCATATGGGGTGGGTGGGGTCAAGGTCACTGTTACTATAAATAAAAAATGGTTTCCGCTAAATAGCTTGAGAACGCATTGAAATATTTTAATGAGACATAATACATAGATACCTTATATCGAGACCTCGCTTGGGATTGCATATGGGGTGCGTGGGGTCAAGGTCATTGTTAGTAATGTTACTAAAAATAGAAAAATGGTTTCTGCTCAATAACTTGAGAATGCATTGAGATATTTTAATGAAACTTCATACATAGATATCTTATATCTAGACCTCGCTTGGTATTGCATATGGGGTGGGTGGGGTCAAGGTCACTGTTAATAAAAACAGACAAACAGTTTACGCTCAATAGCCTGAGAAGACGTTGAGATTTTTAATGAAATTTAATAAATAGATACCTTATATCGAGACCTCGCTTGGGATTGCATATGGGGTTGGTGGGGTCAAGGTCAAGTTTACCATTACTAAAGATTTTATTGATGTGCTGACTTTAAGACATTTCGGTCAAAGATTTTGGTTTTCGTGGAATTTCCATATTTCTTGATTTAGAAAAAAATGCCAGTAACTCTGACAAGCACAAGAAAAGTCGAGCGCGCTGTCCTCCGACTGCTCTTGTTTATACTCCGAATTCTAATTCCACTGCCATTCACCTTGTCTGGGTGTGAGACGAATTTCCCCGACAATTGTATCCATGTCAACATGTCCGTCCGCCCATCATTCCGTCCGTCCAGTACTTCATTTCCGCGCGAGATCTCAAGAACTTATGACTGGAATAGAATGAAACTTTATATGCAGCATCCCAATAGAGTGGACATGCGCATATTGTCAGGTTGTTCCGCTGTGATGATTTATTGCCCTTTTATTATAAATAGGTCATTTAAATAGGACATTTTGGTTTCTGCGCGAGATCTCAGGAACTAATGACCTGAATGCAATGAAACTTTATATGCTGCATCCTAACTCAGGGGACAATTGCATTTTGTCAGGTCGTTCCGGTCTGATGATTTGTCAGTGAGTTATAGCCATTTGATTATAGATAGGACATTTAAAATAGGAAATTGTCATTTCCACACCAGATCTTATTACACGAATTCAATGAAACTTTATATGCAGCATCCCTACCATGGGGACATTGTCAGGTTGTTTCCGCCCGATTATTTTTCAGGGAGTTATTGCCCTTTTTATATTAAAATAATACATTTTAATAGACTATTTTTGCTTCCATGCAAGATTCCAGGTACTAACAACTTGATTTCAATAAAACTTTATATGCAGCAAAAGGACATACGCATGTTGTCAGGTCGTTCCAGTTTGATGTTTTTAGCTAACTTGAGCATGAAGTGCTCATTGAGCTATTGGTATAGGGGGACTGTCTTGCATCGTCTGTATTGCGTCAACAATTGGGCAGTCGGACGCAATATAGTCTTCACTTTTCATTAAATCTTGACCAAACGTGCACACTTTGTGTATGACCATATAATCTCGGCGTAGTTCGGACTAGAAACACTAGAGTTATTGCCCCTTTTTCATGAGAAAAGCTGTAAAATGGACTTTGTGCTACATACAGACTTCATTTTTATCTGATCTTGACCAAACTTGCACAGCTTGTGTATGAGCATAAGATTTCAAAATAATCCAAAGATGGGGTTCGAACACCAAATAAACAATATGGAGGATAGAAACTTCATTTGGATACCACAACCATTTTTCAAAGAGACATGTAATTTAGACATTCGGGGAAATTAGCTTTTAACTGAAATTCTTAATTGATTAGTAAGCAACTTGTCATTCGTGGCTCAATGATATGTCACTACACTTGCAGTTTACCGTCTTTTGTTTCCCCGGATGTTATTACTACTAAATCAAACAATTAAGAACATTGTTGGTAGAGAAATCTACTATTTTTTAGCTCACCTGAGCACGAAGTGCTCGTCAACAATTTGGTCCGTTATCGCGATAAAGACTACATTTTTTATTCAATCTTAACCTAACTTGCACAGTTTGTGTATGATCATAAAATCTCGGATGTTATTGTTATTGGGTCAGATCAACCAGTAACAGCAGAGTTATTACCCCTTTTTCATGCAAAAAAGTGCAAAAATGCCCTTTCCAACGTATAGACTATATTTTCCATCCAATCATTCACAGTTTGTGTATGACCATCAGATCTCAGCAGACACCCAAAATGGGCCAGATCATGATTCAAACACCAGAGTTATTGCCCTTTGTTTATTTAAAAAATATACAAAAATGGACACTATTTAAGATAGAGACTTCATTTTTCATCCAATCTTCACCAATCTTGTACAGTTTGTCTGTTATCATGAGATTACAGTTGAAGTCGAATATAAGCAAGATCGGACCAGAAACATCAGAGTTATTGCACTTTGTTTGTGAAAAAAATGTGCAAAAAAGGACATTATTCAGGATAGAGACTTCATTTTTCATCCAATCTTCACCAGTCTTGCGCAGTTTGTCTATGACCACAAGATTAAAGGTGCAGTCGAATATAAGCAAGATCGAACTAGAAACACCAGAGTTATTGCCCTATGTCTGTGAAAAATATATGCAAAAATGGACATTATTCAGGATAGAGACTTCATTTTTCATCCAATCTTCACCAATCGTGTACAGTTTGTGTATGAACGTAAGACTATAGGTGAAGTCGATTATAAGCATGATTGGGCCATTAAAACCAGAGTTATTGCCCCTTGTGTTTGGAAAAAAACATCAACAAGTTATCAATGATTGACTTGCACACACAATTTTTGATTCAGTGTTGACACAGTTTGCGCATGACCATAAAGATTGATTGATAAAATTAGATTTCCAATAATTGCAAGACTTGCATGCAGTTATTTGTACATGCAACATTGATGTATTTAGAGCCTGCATTAACATCATTTATTATCATTGGCCAGAAAATTATCAAAGAAAAAGCAAAACTTTTCCTTATAGCACAGACATCGCAATTATCGCATTGCAACTAGTTCTCCAAAACTGTTTGCGAAAAAGACATCAAAATCTACTGTTTCTGCATTTTCCAGAATTGTCAATTACTAAATGAAAAACGGTCAGGTAAGAGTATCGAGAAAAATGATTTGAGAACCATTAGCAAAAAAACGCACATCCACTACCCAACTCATACCGTAAATGTCCTTATTGACGCCCATGCCCTAATAGACGTGCATGGGGTATTTTTTGGTCCCGAAATATTTTTTCTTGATCTATTTTTTCGAACATTAACGAATAACTTAAGTTAATTTCGATAGAAATGATTAAATAGACCGCCATATTTATGTATCCGGAATTGCCTGTATATAAATAAACCTATGCCCCACTATACGGGTTACACGCAACCATATATGACGCAAGTGAATGGGACCACAAAAATTCATTTCGATATTATGAATCTTTATTATAAGAACATGTAATAACATTTTGCGCACGCAAAGCAAGTTTCACGTTTCCCACGTGGAGGTTTCAACAACAAGCACTGTCAAAAGCAGTCAACCAGAATGTTGTGAACAGTGCCATTATTATACATGTACTGTTAGCATACATGTTTTAGCGTTCTAGGTGTAAAGCGTAATGATTGACAACCAAACAAGAAATACTGTTTTAATGTATTCTGATACTTGTAGTTTATACAATGGGCATACTAAATATGATTTACCAGATTCAACCAGGTAAGTTACGGCATACAATTGTCATGGGTAAACGATAATGTATAGATCCATATGCATAGATCTAAAAACATAATTTTAGTTTATGTAGTAAGATGAATAAATAGTCAATAATAATAAATAGTATTTTATTTATTCATGACAACCGCAAATTATCTAATGAGACTAAATGGAGAACATTATAGCATGAAGTAAAATAGTGTTATGTTATGCTTTTCAACCACTTTCCATGTGCGTCTGCAGTGTCACAGCTCATCACGTCGATCATGTTAATATAATTTAGATTATTATACCTCACTTGATTATTTCTCTATATAATGCATATAAACTGCCGAGTGCAAAAATTTGATATGTCGCCCGGCAATGTCGCCCGCTACCGCTATGTCGCCAGGTACGCAAATGATACGGGATTTAGCATTAATTTTAAGTCTGTGTCATGTAGAGGTTTGATTGTTTATATTTCTGTGTGGGTTTATTTTATCACATGTTTCGTGAAATTCTGTTAACTGTTAGACTTTAAAAAAGTTATTGTTGTGAGATATTACTACATCTGTTAAAATATTGTTAAAATATTAATCTTATGTAATTGATTTCTTGACTTTGATTTTGTTCGGTATAATAAAATAAATATTGAGTTCCTTGAGGGTGACAGTGCGTCTCGTCAACCCTCGACAAACACTGTCGACCTCAGCTAAAGCCTCGGTCGACAGTTTTACCTCGGGTTGACAAGACGCACTGTCACCATCAAGGAAGTCAACATTTATATACTGTACCATTATGCATTTCGTTGTGCGAGTGAGCTCGTCGTGTCGATCGACGATATTAATTTAGACAGTATTATCATGAAATTTCTCATGCGGACAAAGCCCATTGGCCGTATTTAGACTGTACCAATGTGTATTATGTCATTGGAAAGTGTGCATACATGAAAACTTGATTTCTGGATAATGGCAGAATTAACAAAAAATGGCTCCATTTAAACGTGCAGGGGTCCTAAAATGACACGCGCCCTGCACATCAAAAAGGACATTTATGGTACTTTAGTTATCCCTTCGCACTAACCGATGTTTTATATCAAAATTGATCCTATCCCCGTCTGCGTATTGTTCAGATACCTTAATTTTTAAACCTGTCACAACAGTATTGTCTTCATCTGTACCAGTTCTCAGGTGAGCGCTTTGGGTCATCATGGCCCTCTTGTTTAGCATTATCGGCTTATATTTTAAGGTAAATACTTCCTAGATGCATAAATAGCAAATAAAAAAATCTTACCTGATTTGATATATCAATAATCCAACATGCATTAGATCAACTTAAGTTCGATTTGAACATAATCATAACACACTATACTTGTTTGACACTCTTTCCAGTTATGTGATTTTCCTAGCTCCAAATACGGTATTTACCAGCACTGCCACATTCCATTATTTTCCGTAAAGCCTTCGTTTTTCGCATGTATTACTGAGCATATCGTTATGACGATACAAAGTGATCCGCATTTTAAACGACGCGCTTAAAACATCACGTGACCAGTCTACACACCCGGATGTCAACACCATTTTCACCATTCTTCGTTTTGGCGTGGTGCGAAGTGGTAGCATAAAAAAGGTAATTACCAGCTATTGTGGTTTACTTTATGATAATAAACGTGATAGATTATATTTACACTGCCAAACTAAGGACTCAGTCGTAGTATTTCTAAAAATTTTGTCATTTATTAATTAACAAAATGAGTGACGAGCTTTTACTCGGTCATTCGTCCGAAATTGATGAATTTTCTGGCTTTGACACAGACAAATGTAATTCTCCAAAAATATTAAAAAACTGGCAGTAAAAAGCATGTACAAATACAAACTGATAATGTATCTTCTGTATCTTACATTGCTGATATGGGAGGAATGAACTCCTTTCCTGTGGATTGTTTAGCTAGACAAATCTGGCATTGGTGTTTAGAAAGAAGTATCTTTATTTCAGCAATTCATATCCCAGGCAAAACAAATATTAAAGCAGATTTTTATTCAAGAAATTTCTCAGATTCTACGGAATGGATGTTAAAACCATATAATTTTTGTAGGATTTATAAGCACTTTTTTCAGCCAGGCATAGATCTGTTTGCGTCTAGACTTAGTAGACAATTGGATAAATTTGTTTCATGGTTCCCGGAACCAGGAGCTTGTGGTTTTGATGCTTTTTCTATGTCATGGAATGGCTTGAAACCCTAAATTTTTCCGCCAATCAATTTAATTGGTAAAATATAAAATAAAATTATTTTTGATGAGGTGGATTTGATGAGGAAGCTATTTTAGTTTGTCCAGAGTGGAAAAGTCAATCTTGGTATCCCTTGGTTTTATCTAACATTATCTCCTTGCCAGTCAGGTTACCGAGGCATCAGGACCTATTGTTTCTGCCGCACAACAACATGGTACATCCCCTCAGTCGATCGTTGAAGATGGTCGTGATGACTTTATCAGGCATTTGTTGGCGCGTGGAGGAGTTTCACAAGGAGCTAGAGAAGTTACCCTATCAGCCTGGAGAACAGGAACAAGAAAACAATACAGCCTGGCTTGGAACAAGTGGTATTTATGGTGTTGTTCAAGGGCATGTAATCCCTTTCAAACGACTGAGAGTGTAGTAGTGTCTTATTTGTATGACCTTCATAAGGATAAGAAATCATATTTGGTATTAAATACACATAAGGCAGTGTTATTGCAAACTTTACCATTTTTTGGTAACAGATTGTGTTAAAATGTCGTCCTGATTACTAAATTCATGAAAGGTGTATTTAATACATGTCCAGCACTTCCTAGATATCAATTTACTTGTCCTCAAATTTTTGTAGGATTTATATCCATTGGAAAAATTATCAATAAAAATGTTGACCCTTAAGGTATCAGCTTTAATAGCCTTATCATGTGCCCCTAGGGCACAAACGTTTGTGTCCTTGAATCTGGACTATACGAAGAAGAGTAATAACAAAGTCTATTTTGTTTTTCTGTGTAGCTGTCTAAGATCACTTTTGACCTAGATTTCTTGCGATAATTGTGCAGCGGGAAAATTGAATGCCAATAGAATTAGGCAAATTTTCTAATTTGAGCGAATGCAAACTTCAGACAATGGTTTAACGTATACCAATAACTGTTGCATACTTTTGGGGAATAAAAATTTACATAATTGTTTACATAAGCGGTTAAAATGAAGTTATAAACATATCCTCGACATATACTCTAGAACTGAGGCTAATTATGAATGTATTTTCTCATTGTATGCCATCAAAGAATGCTATATTCATTCACGTAACGAAATAACTATTTTGTTTAGCCTACATTTATATAAGCGTTACGCTCTATAAATAGCAATTGTGCAATGTTCCCATGCATAAATCTCACTCAAAGAGTTGCCGTTCCATGTAGCCCATTGATTCTAGTGAGTTCATCGCATTCCAGAAACAGTAGTGCCATTCTAAAAATTGCGCGCGTAGCTAGCAACGGCTGTATAGCTGTGTTACATGCATCAATAATAGTGTTCAGAGAATCATAAACTTAAACATTTCAATAAATGTGGAATTTATATTAGGCGTAAAAAAATATGTTTGTTTCAGGTAACCGACCTACCCTAAAAAAATGCCCCAACCCTAAAACATTTTATTGGGTTTGTCGGATTGATTTGTGTTTTATGTAACTTTTTCAATAATTAAATGTGTTTTGGATAAATAAGTGTTTCGTTTATCCACTTATAAACAATGTTTAAGGATAGTACTGATATGTTTTGAATATTTATTTAGTTTTAGAATCTTAAAGTTGACCTCCCCCCCCCCCCCCCCAAAAAAAAATTAAAAAAAATTCCCGACCTACCTACCCTAATTTTTTGGGGCATGTTACCTGAAACAAACATTATTTTTTTTACGCCTTATAAACTTACTGTTAATTTGATTTAAAATTGTGGTTACGATTTATTAGCGATTATTTATAATTGCATCTTTCTATCAACTTCTCCAGTAGATGTTATTTAGTCTGTAAAAAGATGCTACATTTTCTATAGATAAAATGTTATGAAAGAAGATTCGGAATATGTCAAATTGTTATTCGCGTAGCATGAATACACAATTTGCAATACTAATTATACAAAGGAACCCTTGATATATCATATTTCTACTGATATAATTTTAAATCGTCATAGTCTAATGAATTTTTAGGTTTGCATTATCAAAAATAAAGTCTTAACATTTCAAAAATCGCTGAATGTTCCCTGACTATTGCTTTTTATTGGGATACACAGTATACATGCTTATTTGACTTCAAATCGTTATTATATTAGATAACTAACATTAATGGTATATTACCGGTACTATAAATAACTATATAGACTCGTCTGATACATAATAATTTTAATTCATTCCCGAAATTATTTTCTTACATTGTTAATTTGTTAAATTGGCTTGACAAATTCAGATAACAATTATGTTAACCTAAATTATTTGGGTTATTCATATATCACTGGTGGAAAAATGGAGTTGTATGATTGGTTTATTCACAGCATAGATATTAATTATAATTTTATTTAATTTTTAAATTTATCTCAAATTAACTTTTGGGTCTGAGAAGTTTTCTTATAGTGTCCGAAAAATCTGGGGTCCAATAAGTCCCCTAATATTGGTGGGACCAAAAAATCTGGGATCTGAGAAGTCACGTAACCGATCATCCTGGCCGTCTGTTTAGGTAATTTTTAAATAACATCTCAAAATTAATTTCAACGCCGATTGTCTTTTTTAAAGACATTTCTTGTTTCTAATCACCTTAAAACCACTAAGAAACATAATGATTATCAGTTAGTTTTGGAACATTTTCAGGATGAGAAGTTATGTGTTATGCACACAGTGTTGCTTTATGTACAGTATACCAAGTCTTTAAGAAAATCAAAAAATGTGCTTGTTTCTTATGTAACTTTCAAGCCTGTGACAACCAGTACTGTAGCTAGATGGCTGAGGGACATTTTGCAACTATCAGGCTAGCATATTTAAGGCTGACTCGTTTAGATCGGCTGCTACTTCTGCAGCTTTCAATAATGGGTGTTCTTTAGCTAATATTTTAAAAACAGCAGATTCGAAATCTGACAATTTTTTATATAAATTGTATTATAGGTCAGTCACAGAGAAAGACAGATCTTTCAATACTGCGATATTTGGTAGTAAGTGATTATATATAATGATAACTTATGTTTTAGCGCAGTTTGGCATATATTGTATATCATGACAGTTGTCGGACAGGTAGTAAAATGTTGGTCTTGATGTACATGTATATGATGATTATTGGTTGGTCAATTTGCATATATATGTTATTTGCTGATACGCAGTACTCTTTGATAAATGATACTAAGTTATTCTTATTATTGTGTTGGTATAGTTTTTGTTGCTTTATTTAAATATGCTCAGTAATACATGCGAAAGCCGAAGGCTTTACGGAAAATAATGATCCCTCATCCAACTTTGAAGCTTTAGTGAGGGATGAGGGACATTATTGTAGTAAAGCCAGAGGCTGGAGCATGTATACTCCCACCCATGCTTTTATGTAATTACATTACAATGTTTAAAGTTTTGTTATTTTTAATCTTGATTCCTGGTACGTATGCTTTACATAAAGCACCCTTTGCTTTGTCTAGTGTATTGAAGCAACAAAACCTTGTTTAAATAATGGTGAAAACGGGGTTGACAACCGGGTGTGTAGACTGGTCACGTGATGTTTTAAGCGCGTCGTTTAAAATGCGGATCACTTTGTATTGTCATAACGATATGCTCAGTAATACATGCTCCAGCCTCAGGCTTTACTACAATAATGTCCCTAATCCCTCACTAAAGCTTGGATGAGGGATCATTTTCCATGAGGCATTATGTTGCTCGAAATACAACGTATTTAAACCAGGACACACTTGTACATACTGTACAGTAGTCATTATACTGCATAATTTTCTTCGTTAGATTTATAATACTCTCATGCTTACATTTTCGTCGAAAACATTTTATATAATAATTTCTGACACATTAAATCATGTTGTTTTTCCAAGATTGGAGATTCTTACTGATCTACGTCAGAAGTTATTTTCCAAAAATTGTGACGATTTTATTAAGTCACATAGCTAACCTATGATAACTGTAGTGGCGTAGCGCAAACAGTACAGTATTGGGCAGGGCCAACACTATATGCTCCCACATCATTGATGGTGGGGGGGCATAAAATATATATGTAAACTATATGATGTTAAGATTTATATTTAAAAGAATATTTTCGTGCTCAAGGGTGAGCTATTGTGGTCAGCTGTGTCCGTCGTCAACATTTTACTTCAAACAACTTCTTCTCCCAAACCACTGGGCGGATTTTAACCAAACTTAGCAGGAATGTTCCTGGGATGGTCCTTTACCAAATTCCTTCAATTTATTAGAATATATTGAAAACTCTGGTTGCCATGGCAACGAAAAGCTTAAAAAATGGAAAACTTAAAAAATCTTCTTGTCAGAAACTACTGGCTGGATTTGAAAATGGTTTTCACAGAAATGCTCCTTGGGTGACCCGCTACCAAATTCCTTCAAATCATTTTGATTCGTTTAAAAACATGGCTGCCAGGGGGAGGGGCAGTTTTGCTTATATGGCTATATTGAAAACTTTGAAAATCTTCTTTTTATGTGAAACCACTGGCTCGATTTCAAAATAATTTCACACAAATGTTCCTTGGGTGACCCTCTACCAAATTCCTTGAAATCATTTTGATTCGTTAAAAAACATGGCTGCCAGGGGGCGGGGCAGTTTTCCTTATATATCTATATTGAAAACTTTGAAAATCTTCTTGTCTGAAACCACTGGCTGGATTTAAATATAATTTCACAGAAATGTTCCTTGCATGACCCTCTACCAAATTCCTTGAAATCATTTTGATTCGTGAACAAACATGGCCACCAGGGGGCGGGGCAGTTTTCCTTATATGGCTATATTGAACTATTTCAAAGTCTTCTTGTCAGAAACCACTGGTTGGATTTTGAAATAATTTCACAAAAATGTTCTTTGGGTGATCCTCTACCAAATTCCTTCAAATCATTTTGTTTCGTTAAAATATCATGGCCGCTATGGGTCGGACAGTTTTCCTTATATGACTCTATTGAAAACTTTGAAAATCTTCTTGTACTGCATTGCATGATATTGGATTCATTCTATAGTTACTGAAACTGATGATGTATAGATGGGTAAATTTGGTGAGGATCATTCCATGAAATTTCATTAAACCAATATAAATTCTTTGTATGAATGAATGGCTAATAAATGCATTAATACGACATTTATAATTCAGTTTGATGCCGTAAAGTAGTATGAACTTACTGTTACTTTCAACAAATTGCCAATGTATTAGTCTGAAATCAGTTAAATCTTATTTGACATCAACCTTAATAAAGTCAGCTGTTTATAAATGTTGCCTATAAGACCTGGGTTAAAAATATCAAACTATGAAGTTAATCCCACGGGGTGTTATTTCGTCAATGCAGGTGTAATGATGGGATAAAAATCATTGTGATCTGTTTCAAAACAAGGTTGCCAGGGGGCGGCGCAGTTTGACCATATATGGCTATGGGTGTCAGGTGTCCATCGTTTTCATTTGTTTCAATATTTAACTTCAAACATCTGTGTACCCGCTATTCAATTTTAAAAAGCGATTATGATGCCTTAAACTCAGGTGAGCGACCTAGGGCCATCTTGGCCCTCTTCCTGGGTGAAAAAAGTCCATGCTTTTCCATGGCATTCCATGGAAAAAACGAGGCTGGAGTATTGGAACTAAATTTCCAGGCTTTTCCAGGCTGAGGCTGGAAGAAACAGGCTGGAAATCCCTGGAAAAAATACCCTGGTAAAGCATGGAACATTTTCCTTGTTGCATGGTATATTTTCCATGCTTTCCATGGTAAAGCATGGACTTTTTTCCATGCTTTTCCATAAACATGGAGTATTGAAACTGAATGTCTGGAGTTTTTTCCAGGATTTACCATGGTCCTGCTAACTCATCAGGGCTGGACTTTTTACCATGGTAAATAGTCCAGTCTGGATGGTAAACCATGGAAAATATTCCAGCCTGTTTCCAGCATCCAAGAAATTGTTTGGATATGGTTTTATACAATAAGAAAAATTAAATCTGTAAATATGTTACTGTTTTCCATCATTTTGCCATCGAAAAAAGAGTGGAGTATTTAGACACATTATATAGTTATTAATGTTTTAGAACTGTTGTAAACTAATATGTTAAGTCTCCAGTGCTTCACAGAGTGCTCAAAATCCTCATGAATGAATATTTATGCATAAACCCCTGTTCAAATATGCATCAAATTGTGAACTCTGCTTATCTACACCAATAAATAATAATATATGATGTATGTTAATGCATGCAGAGTTCTCGCTAGGATTTCAAAACATGGAGTCCAGGACTCCTTCCTATGAAAATGTAGCGTCCCAGTATCTAATCGTCAAAACAGACCCCTACCCCACCCACTTATAAACACAACTACAACAACAATACTTTGTGTCAAAAATCTTATTTAAACAAATTGTTTATTAACTACCCTTGATTAAACAATTAAATAGGACTTTATTCATTAAAAAGGAACAACTCAACATTATATATCAATTGGAACAAAAAGAAAAGGACGCCAACATTTATTTACTTTCACATTCGATAAGTACTAAAAACTGTCGCTAACTTTCATTCAAATGTTGCCTCAGCCAAAGTGTTTGCATATAATCCGTGTACAGTGTCAAGTTACACAGATTCATCTTAATTCTATAATTTGTAAACTGTTCATTTCGCATAAATACAAATTATATTGCCTTCTTTAAATTTGTAGCAATTTATTAAAAACGCGGGTGTTAATTACACGCACATAACATAACGCATACCTAATGGGAAAGTGTTACAAATCACTTACACCTTTACTTATTCAAATTAGATCGAGGGCGTAAACTTTCTATTGACGACATTCATTTGCATACGCGTTCTTATTGGCTGACCGGTTAGCTGTAGTTAAGCTGACTCCGACTGCGTCTTGATTTTATCGATAATTGACACACTGGTGCAGAAGGGGAATGTGTTTATTGCCAAGTAGGCGTTCTTTGTCTTGGAAAATAGGCGTACGCCAGAGAAAAGGGTTGCATCTTAGAATCTTACACCAAGATTTATGGCGTCCTTGTCATAAAAGTATGCGTCCAAATACGCCGAATTACGCGTTACCGAGAACTCTGGTATGTCGTGTATTATAATGTACGATCTATAATATCGTCATTTAAGAAAGAAATAATTTCGTCATATTAAGTGGGGACAATGTATGTAACTGGCACATTTTAATTTTACTCATTTATGCTTATTATATACCAAGATTACATAATTATGTATGCTTAGATACAATATTATTTATACATTATTTGGGTACAAATAATGCCTAAATGAATTCTCTAAACTAAGTACATTGTTACCATTTCATTACCTTAGAATTTAGTTAGCAATAGAATAGAAAAGCCTATGGTTCTGTAAGATCCTGAAACAATTTTTTGACTGCATTGTCTATTATGTGAACTTAAACAAAATCTTAAACAAAAGCAGTGTTTTCAGAATTAATTTTAATTGTTAACTACACACTATTCAGGCAGTGCAGTAAGAACAAATATAATTATGATGGCATTATTATGATAGAGATGCTAGAGAATAAAGAGATGAAGAATATACAAACCATCAGCTAGTTGTTCGGCCATTCCAATAAGCCAAAGTGCTGATTAACTCCTGTACCTGACTTTCATAACACTAAATGTTGATTTCCACATGCTACTAAAATAATGCACATTGATTCTTTACAGATTTTATTGTCCATTAATGTCAGTATTTCAGAATAACTTGATCTATACACTGATTATAGTCAGTAAGTTTGTCTATAACTACAATAATCTGCTAAAACAGTCTTTTTTTCAAACTCTGAGATATTAACTTCCAGTGTTTGAATGAACCAATCAGGAAAGGCTGTGTATGGGTTAACCAATTGATAAGCAGATGCTTTATATCAAGGAAGAATGTTCCAAATTCTGTAGCAGACAAACATCTGAATACCACAGCAGGTGGTCAGTGTTTATCTGATTCTAACTGCTGTCACTTGTTTGAATGGAGTATCACTAGTTCTGAAACAAGGTCAGGAATTTAACTTGCATACATTCTTATTAAAGTTTTATATGAGACCCTTTGTTTACAAGACATCTAAGTATTTATAGTTTATGTGTGTTACAGTAAAGCATTATGGGAAACCTTTTAAATGGATCAAAGCCTATCACAACCACATAAATCTTTTTGTTCATATTACATTTAATCATAATTCTAATTAGTACAGAATAATACCACATTTGACAAAAAATGTGAATGGAAAATGTATTGTACAGTTTGTAACACGCGATCAATCAGACTCTCATTAAACAAATGTAAATTACCTCAGTTAAATACATTTTTCAATACGTTAGTGTTGAGCATAAAGCTATTGTAATACTTCAAAATTATCAGAAAAGACAGTCAGTTTTAATGTAGCTTATTTCACACAAAACAATTGTTTATTGAATCTTGGTATAAGGATGTAACCCTTTGTATGTTACTAAGGTTTGTTTTTGCCTTAAAAATGAACAAGTATTTTTCTCACAGAAAATAGTCATAAGTTCTTTCTAGGGTACGTGGAGAATGTCTAACAGTTTTCCAGCATTAAAAATTTAAGTTCCACTTTCCATGCTGCATGGAAGTGAAGTCCATGTTTTTCCATGCTTTTACCACCATTGACCAGCCTAGTTCCAGCCAATGCTGGAAAAGGCTGGACAAAGAATGTCTGCATAACATGGAAAAAATACCGCATATTCCATCATATTATGGATTTTCATGGTATTCCATGCTTTACCAGTCTTTTCCAGCGTTTTTTCCTTTTTATCCAGGCTAACCCTGGACAAAGTACTCCCGGGTAATGTTCACCTAGATTTTCTGGTTAAAGTTTATATTCAAAAGTTTTGTAACTTCAAAACTACATAAATTATTCACTTGAAACTAGGAACTAACCTTTGTCATCAACTCTAGTATCAGGGGCAACATTACCCATAACTCTGTTTTGTATTTTGACAGAGTTAGCCCACCTTTTACATAGACTTTGTGGTTAAGTTTTTGTTCCAAAAATTTATAAACTATACAAGGCTTCACTTAAAAGTTTTGTATTTAAACAAATTTATGCCAATTCCACTATCCAAAATATGTACCAACTGAAATACTTTGAATAGTCGAGCCCGCTGTCCTCTGACAGCTCTTGTTTAAAATCCCTTCAATACTAATGGAGTTATGCTCTGCACAAAAAAAATAACAAAGGGCAATAAATCCATAAACATTGAAGAAAGAGTTATGGTCCTTGTACTCTGCACTTCCTCTCATTGTCCTCTATCATTATATGTAGTTTCATTTGAATCCCTTCAATACTAATGGAGTAATGCTCCGCACAAGAAAATTAAACAAAGAGCAATAATCAGAAGTTACTGTCCTTGTACTTTGCAGATCCTCTCATTGTCCACTACCATTCTATGAAGTTTCATTTGAATCCCTTCAGTACTGATGGAGTTATGCTCCGCACAAGAAAATTAATGCTTCACATAAGGAAATAAAACAAAGGGCAGTTACTCCGTAAATACTGAAGACAGAGTTGTGGTCCTTGCATTCTGCACTTCCTCTCATTGTCCTCTTATCATTATATGAAGTTTCATTTGAATCCCTTCAATACTAATGGAGATATGCTCTGCACAAGTTAATTAAACAAAGGGCAATAACTCTGTCAATATAGAAGAAAAGTTGTGGTCCTTGTACTCTGCACTTGAAGTTTCTTTTGATTACCTTCAATACTAATGGAGTTATGCTCTGCACAAGAAGCTTGATGTACGGACGGACAGATGGACAGACGGACGGATGATGCGATTACTATATGCCCCCGAAGTTCCCTTCGGGGGCATAAAAAGTACTGAAGGGATTGAATTAAAACTTTATACATGGATAGATGTTTGTTAGGTGGAGTGCAGTGCACAAGAATTATAACTAGCTGCATTATTTACAGAATTACAGAGTCAATTTCCCTTGTCGGACCATTTTTATGCTCCCAGAAAAATTTTCGGGGGAGCATATAGTCGCCGCTTTGTCCGTCCGTCCTTCCGTCCATCCGTCCCGTTTTCTTTTCCATAGTATTTCTCAGCAACTACTGACCAGAATTCAATGAAACTTCATGGGAAGCTTCATTATCAAGAGGAGGTGTGCACTGAACCAGGAGGTTCCGCTTCAAAGATTTTTCTCAGAGTTATAGGACTTTCAAGATTTCTGAAATAAGCGCACAATTCTTGTCTAGTCACTTTCTACGCAACTACTGGCTGGAATTCAATGAAACTTTACAGGAAGCTTTATTATCCAGAGGAGGTGTGCACTGAACCAGAACGTTCCACTTCAATGATTTTTAGAGTTATGGGACTTTGAAGATTTCTGAAATAACTATTTAGTAAACAACTTTTCTTTTCCGCTCTCTAACTCGAGAACGGATTGAGCTATTGTAATGAAACTTCATACATAGATACCTTATATTGAGAACCTCGCTTGGGATTGCATATGGGGTTGGGTTGGGTCAAGGTTACCATTACTAAAAATAGAAAACGGTTTCCGCTCAATAACTTGAGAATGCATCGATATATGTTGATGAAACTTCATACATAGATACCTTATATCAAGGCCACCCTTGGGATTGCATATGGGGTGGGTGGGGTCAAGGTCACTGTTACTAAAATTAGAAAAACGGTTTTTGCTTAGTAACTCAAGAACACATTGAGATATTTTAATGAAACTTCATATGTAGATACCTTATACTGAGACCTTGTTGGGATTGCTGATGAGGTGTGTGGGATCAAGGTCAAGGTCACCGTTACTAAAAAAAAAGGTTTCCACTTAATAACTTGAATGCATTGCGATATTTTCATGAAACTTCATATGTAGGCACATTATATCGAGACCTTGCTTGGAATTGCTGATGGGGTGGGTGGGGTCAAGGTCACCATTGCTAAACAATAGAAAAACAGTTTCTGCTCAATAACTTTAGAAAGCATTGTGATATTTTAATGAAACTTAATATGTAGGCACCTTTTATTGAGACCTTACTTGGGATTGCATATGGGGTGAGTGGGGTCAAGGTCACCATTAGTAAAATTAGGAAAACGGTTTCTATTCAAGAAATAGAGAACAAATTGAGATATTTTAATGAAACTTCATGCATAGATACCTTATATCATGGCCTCACTTGGGATTTCATATGGGGTGGGTGTGTTCACGGTCAAAGTCACCCTTACCAAAAATAGAAAAGCAGATTCTGCTCAATACCTAGAAAACTTCATATGTAGATACCTTATTATCTAGACCTCGATTGCATATGGGCTGGGTGGGGTCATGGTCATCGTTACTAAAAATAGAAAAAGGGTTTCCACTCAATAACTTAAGGAATTTAGATATTTTAATGAAACTTCATATGTAGATACCTTATATTGAGACTTCGCTTGTGATTGCATATGGGGTGGGTGGGGTCAAGGTCACCATTACCAAAAATAAAACAAATGATTTATGCTCAACAGCTCAAGTATGAATGAAGGTATTGTAATGTTGCTTCAGATGTAGATATCTTATGTTTAAATCTCACTTGTGATTGCATATGGGATTTGTGGGGGTCAAGGTTACTGTTTCTTTTTCACTTACATAAACATGCTTCTGTTCAGGGTCAGTATTCTTAAATGTCCTAATGAATAACTAAAAAGGCTATTTCTTAACTGAAGTTGTACTTATGTGCAATTCCTAGCCATACCCTTTACCTTGCATCCACACTTTCTTGTATTATTGTGCTGACTTTTATGCATTTCATTCGAAGTATTTGGTTTTCGTGGAATTTCCAAGTTTCTCGTCTTACAGTTATGGGACTTTGATGATTGCTGAAATTAATATATAGAGCACAATTCTTGTCTGGACTCTGCTGCTCTTCCGATTGCTTTCCCATTACTTGGCAAAGCGCATTGGGGAGCATCCATCAGTTCACAAATTAATAATATCATTTTCTCAAATGCTACTGAGGGGATTGAACTCAATACTTCATACATGGATGTGCTTAAGAACTTCAGCTGCATTATTTACGGAGTTATTTCCCTTTTTCAGTTGTCCTTGTTTGGCCATTTTTCTCAAAACTACTGAAGGGAAATACATTTTTACACCTCAACACCACATGTTACTATCAATTTCCAATTTCCTTGTGACAAAGCGGCATGTGGGGAGTATTTGCGCCATGACAGTGGCAGTTCTAGTTAAACTCGAGTGAGTTACCCAATGCCATATTGGCCCTCTTGTTTAGTTCACCTGGCCCATAGTGCCAGATGAACAATAAGGATCACTGGAGACTCTCTGGCGTCCACACTTGACACGTCACATTTTTCATCAGATCAACATGAAACATTGTCAGAATGTTGTACTCAGTAAATGTACAGCGATTTCCGAAGTCATACTGCAAAGAAATAAAACAACAAGACAATCATATAAGCGACGAGTAGGTAAGTTGGATGCTTCGCGCGTACATTGCCCATCTAACAAAGTGGTGTGATGTCATTGATGACCTCAAGAAAAACGTAAACCATTCAGATGAACCTAGCTGTATGCACACAGTACTTTGCGGCAGTTTCGGGGCAGGCTGTGCGCAAAACTGTGCACCTTGATGGCAAAGGCGCCAGAACATTTCGGATGTAAGGTACCATATAATATTTTACGTAGAATCATTTAATACCTGATTTCAATTAAAAAATGCATGCCGTAGATACGCGACACGTGGATCGTCTTCATGACGCCAACAGACCACAGCAATTTATTCCTTAGGTCAACGCAGATGCCTGGGAACAACCAGACTGCGTCCTTCATTTGGTATGGCCAATGCTGAGGAGTTAGACAGAAGACCTTTGGCACAATTGATTCGTGAAAATCAAAAGATTTACAATCGTGTTATGAAAAAGAAAATGCCAATAATCCTGCAAGAGATTTGCATATCCAGTCAGATGAGTTGAAGTGTCATCAAACTCAATCATAAAATATTTGTGTTTTGCTTTGCATTTTAATCTCACCTGAGCACAACGTGCTCATAGTGAGCTTTTGTGATCGCCTTTTGTCCATCCTCCGTCGTGCGTCGTCAACATTTACCTTGTGAAAACTCTAGAGGCCATATTTATTGCCCAATCTTCATGAAACTTGCTCAGAACATTTGTCCCAATGACATCTCGGACATTATTGAAACTGGGTTATGTGGGGTCAAAAACTGGGCCACTAGGTCAAATTGAAAAAAAACTTGTGAACACACTTGAAATCACATTTTTTGCCCAATCAAATAAGACTTGCCCAGAACATTTGTTCTTACGATATATAGGCCGTGTTCGAAAATGGTTCCGCTCAGTTGAAAAACATGGCCTTCAAGGGGCGGGGTAGTTTTCCTTATATGGCTATAGAAAAAAGCTTGTGAAGGCTCCAGAAGTCACATTTTTGCCCAATCTACATGACACTTGCTCGAAACATTTTTTCTTGTGATATCTCAGCCTAGATCGAAAATGGTTCCGCCAGAGGGTGGGGCAGTTTTCCTTATATGGCTGTATTGAAAACTTTATATAGCTTGTGAACACTCTAAAGGCCACATTTATTGCCCAATCATCATGAAACTTGCTCAGAACATTTGCTTTAATGATACCATGTACGAGTTTGAAACAGGGTCATGTGTCGTCAAAAACTAGGTGACTAGGGGCAAATTGAGGAAAAAGCTTGTGAACACTCTAGAGGCCACATTTATAGCCTAATTATCATGAAACTTGCTCAGAACATTTGTCCCAGTGATATCTAAAACGAGTTTGAACTGGGTCATGTGGGGTCAAAAACTACGTCACTAGGCGAATTGAAGATGAAGCTTGTTAACACTCTAGAAGTCACATTTTTGCCCAATATTCTTGAAACTTGCTCAGAACATTTGTTTCAATGATATCTAGGACGAGTTCGAAACTAGGTCACGTCGGGTCAAAATCTAGGTCACCAGGCCAAATTTAAAAAAATCCTTGTAAACACTCTACATGGCACATTTATTGCCCAGTCATCATGAAACTTGCTCAGAACATTTGTTTCAATGATATCTCGGAAGAGGTTTGAAACTGGGTCTCGTTGGGTAAAAAACTTGGTCACCAGTCCAAGTTGAGCAAAGAGCTTGTGAACACTCTTTATAGGCCAATCATCACGAAACTTGCTTAGAACATTTGTCCCATTGATATCTGGGACAAGTTCTAAACCTAAACCAGGTCACATTGGGTCAAAAACTAGGTCACCAGGCCAAATTGAAAAGGAAAAGTTTGTGAACACTATAGAGGCCACATTTTTAGCCGAATCTTCGTGAAACTTGCTCAGAACAGTTTAGTTCCTTAGCCCATCTGGTGAGCGACCTAGGGCTTTATGGCCTTGTTCAGTTTGTATCAACACGTTAGAAACGACCCCCGGTCTTGCGTATTGATCGTTTTCCTTTCTCAAACTTCAATCTCCGTTTCCCGTGACAAATGTCTATTAAACCCCGCCCTATTGAAATGCTACAATTATCATTTACTTTTTAACTAGTATTTTCAAGTTATTCACTAAATAGCATGAACTAATGTTGAATCGCCAAATGCATATATCAATGATATTATTTACATTTTCAGTTTAACAGTTTACAACTGTGGGTCAAGCCTATTTCCCCACGAGGAAGTCTTGCTGTGGTGTTCTTTAGCACTGTGAATTTTGGAAGTGGCACTCCAGTATCCGTGCAGGTTGACTCTTTAGGTCTAACAGACCAGAGGGGCTATAATGTCACAGAGGTGTTTACTTTCAAATATCTTGGAGTATTCAAACCAAATTCAGTGCTAAAAACAAGAGTGAATCCTACTGATGCGTATATGATTGTATTTAAGTTATTGGCATAGAAGAACTATCTGAATTTACAAGCATGATATATTGGATTTGAATGTGTTGACAGTCTTATGATCCGTTATACCCAATGTAAGTTTCTTTGTATTTAACTTACACATATATGTTGTAGATGTGAAAAAAAATAAGTGAAAAAAGCACACAAATACATTCTATTTACATTCTTCTGGAAAAATGTCGTTTTTGTTTCGACAGTTTAGATAGAAACAAATTGGCAAAAATGATTGAAAAATGAAAATCTCAAGCGGGTATTAAACTTACGACTTGGGAGCGATACGAAGAATTTTAAGTAGACAGCGTCCTTACCAACTGAGCTATTCCACTTTGTAAGAATGCTTGTACAATATATGCCTATACAAAGCACCCACTGTTCTAACGTCAAAATAAACTTCATTATATATTCCTTATTATAACCTTTATTATATGCCAATATAATTTAACACCTGTTTGAAAAACGGCCGTAATATGGGAACGCCCAAGCGGGCGGGTGGCGGGAGATCTTTGTCCGGAGCATAACTTTTTCCAGCCTGAATGGATTTCAAATTACTTAGCAGAAGTGTTAAGCATGATGAGACGGAGTGTCGCGCGCAAGAACCAGGTCTCTAGGACCAAGGTCAAGGTCACAATTCAAGGGCACAGGTCAAATATAGGAATTCAATCCTTAACACTTTGTCCAGCATGGATGGATTTCCAAATAACTTGACAGAAGTGATAAGCATGATGAGATGGAGTGTCGCGCGCAAGAACCAGGTCCAAGGTCACAATTCAAGGTCAAAGGTCAAATACAGTCTAACCTGTCTTAAGAGACCGCCCATTGTGATTCTTAAAAGTGGTCTCTTAACACAGGTGGTCTCTTAATGCAGTGTAACTTGCAAAGGCAGTTGGTCTTTGGTTATACATCTTATGATTTTTTTACCTGAATAAACACATAGTTTATTCAAACAAACTTTGTATGTTCATAAGGAATAAAGAATAAATAAGTGGTAATAATATTTGGTTTATTATTTAAATAATTGTATTGTACATTATTATATTACACACGTATGTTGTATTAAATGATAAAATCGCATAACTGTACTGCGATTCTATAATCTTCAATTGTCATTCAGTCTGGGAACCAAATGATTTTACATGTATTTGTTATCATCATCAACCTGTGTTTATTGTAAATAACTGTTTTCAAACGTAAGAAATGAACTGTATATCTTACACGTTAATCATATAATCCAACAAAGTGTAAACGTTGCACAATTCTGTAAATACTGAACATTCCCCACCCCCCATATGTCAAACCATGTTTACGCAGTAGTAATTGACGTCACAGCGCGTGCTATTAAAATACGCTGCCCTACTGTCCCTGACTAAACCGCAGGCCGAATACGCAGACAATGTCGGGTCAAATAAATAAAGGAATACGCAGACGATAACTGCTTAGCTGGTTAAAAGTCAGTCCGAATACCACTTAAAGAAAATGGATTAAACAGTTGCACCTGCAATCGAGTAGATTACTCGTGAAAAACTTATCGATTAGTGGATGACAATGATACTTGTGGATTAACACCTTTCGCAGCAAATGTCACAGTTGCTTAGCATCGTAATTCCCGCACTGACACTCGGGTCGCATAATACACTAATAAAGGTTAATTGGGGCAACTTTTAATGGTCGCTGGTCGCAGAATAGAGGTGGTCGCTAATTAATGCCAGTTTTAATAGAATTTGCATTGGGGGCAATTAGTAATGGTCGTTAAACGGAGGGAGTCGCTTAATGCAGGTGGTCGCTACTGCAGGTTAGACTGTATAAGAAATCAGTCCTTACCACATTGTCCGGAGCATATCTTTGTCAAGCATCGATGGATTTTCAAATAACTTAACAGAAGTGACAGACATAGTGAGGCGGAGTATCGCCTGCAAGAACCAGGTCCCAAGGTCCAAGGTCAAGGTCACAATTCAAGGTCAAGTGTCCAATTTAAAAAATCTATCCTAAACACTGTCTGGAGCATATCTTTGTCCAGCATTGATGTATTTTCAAATTACTTGGCAGAAGTGACAAGCAAAGTGAGACGGAGTGTTGCGCACAGAAAACAGGTCCTTTGGTCCAAGGTCAAGGTCACAATTCAAGGTCTAAAGTCAAATTTAAAAAATCAGTCCTAAACACTTTGTCCGGAGCATATCTTTGTCCAGCATGGATGGATTTCCAAATAACCTGGCAGAAGTGACAAACATGGTGAGTAGGATGTCCCGTGCAAGAACCACATCCCTAGGCCCAAGGTCAGGGTCACAAATCAAGCTCCAAAGTCAAGTTTCAGAAATCAATCCTAAACATTTTGTCCAGAGGATATCTTTGGTCAGCATTGATGGATTTTCAAATAACCTGGCAGAAGTGACAAGCATAGTGAGATGGAGTGTCGCGAACAAGAACCAGGTCCCTATAACTTTAGGACTCATTGAGATATTTTAATGAAACTTAATACATAGATACTTTATATTGAGACCTTGCTTGGGATTGCATATGGGATGGGTGGGGTCAAGGTCACTGTTACTAAAAATAGAAAAACTAAAAAACTTGAGAATGAATTGAGATGTTTCAATGAAACTTCATATATACCTTATATCAAGACCTTCACTTGGGATTGCGTATGGGGTGGGTGGGGTCAAGGTCATCATTACTAAAAATAGACGAACAAGTTTACGCTCAATAGCTTGAGAAGACATTGAGATCTTTTAATGAAACTTTGAATGTAGATACCTTATACCTAGACCTCACTTGGAATTGCATATGGGGTGGGAGGGGTTAAGGTCAAGATCACCATTTCTGAAAATTTTATTTTCATGCTGACTTTTAATGCCTTTCATTCGAAAAATTTGGTTTTCGGGGAATTTCCACTTTTCTTGTTTATTTTGGCTTCTTGATTATAGATTTAAGAATATATATGGAATAGTTTTAATACCTCAACTCAATACACAGAGAGGCTTTGGAGATGAATTAGATGCACAAAAACCATGACTCTACCTTATTAGTTTTTGAGTTGTTTCTCTTTAGTCGTTGAATCTTAACCCCAAAAAAGCTTCTTTGATGGGCATATCTTTGTGACAGTGGCACTGTCGGCACTGTAGTTAATATCTAAATGTAGTTTTTATGCCCCCACTTTCAGGGGGGGGGCGTATAGATAGATTTGCCCTTGCCCGTTCGTCCGTCAGATTTTTGTGTCGCGTGTAACTCCAAAAGTATCAATGCTAGAGTGATGAAACTTTATAAACTTATTCATCAGCATGTGAACTTGTGCACCTGGGTATTTTTATTCAATTTTTTCCGAAATCAGCGGAGTTATGGCCCCTTTTTAGCAAAAAATAAGGGACTTGTGTCGCATGTAACACAAAAAGTATAACTGCTAGAGTTATGACACTTTACACAAATATTCATCAGCATGTGAACTTGTGCACCTGGGTAATATGGTGCTTTTTTTCCGACATTAGCGAAGTTATGGCCCCTTTTTAGCAAAAAATGACATCTTGAACCAATTTTTATGCCCCCACCATCAATGATGGGGGGCATATAGAGTTTACCCTGTCTGTGGGTACGTATGTGTGTACGTATATACCTGTGTATGTATGTACGTGTGTACGTTTGTACATATGTACGTATGTTCGGATTCTTGTCCGGACAATAACTTTGTCCAGCAGTGGAGAATTTTCAAATAACTTGGCAGAAATGTTAAGCATAATGAGACGGTGTGTCGCGCACAGGAACCAGGTTCCTAGGTCCAAGGTCAAGGTCACACTTAAAGGTCAAATTCAAATATAAGAATTTTAGCCTTCTATCCCTGTCCGGATCATAATTTTGTCCAGCATGGAAGAAATTTCAAATAACTTGGCATAAGTGTTGAGCATGGTGAGACGGTGTGTTGCGCGCAAGAACCAGGTCCCACACTTAAAGGTCAAAGGTCAAATATAAGAATTTAAGCCATAGACTCTGTCCGGAGCATAATTTTGTCTAGCATGGATGGAATTTCAAATAACTTGGCACAAGTGTTGAGTATGGTGAGACGGTGTGTTGTGCGTAGTTACCAGGTCCCTAGGTCCAAGGTCAAGGTCACACTTAAAGGTCAAAGGTCAAATATAAGAATTTAAGCCTTCTATCCCTGTCTAGAGAATTATTTTTTCCAGCATGGAAGGAATTTCAAATAACTTGGCACAAATGTTGAGCATGGTGTGTTGCGCGCAGGAACCAGGTGCCTAGGTCCAAGCTCAAGGTCAAACTTAAAGGTCAAAGGTCAAATTTAAGAATTTAAGCCTTAGACCCTGTCTGCAGCATAATATTGTCTAGCAATGAAGGAATTTCAAATAACTTGGCACAAGTGTTAAGCATGGTGAAACGGTGTATCGCGCGCAAGAACCAGATCCCTAAGTCCAAGGTCAAGGTCACACTTAAAGCTCAAAGTTCAAATATAAGAATTTAAGCCATAGACCCTGTTCTGAGCATAATATTGTCCATCATGGAAGGAATTTCAAATAACTTGGCACAAGTGTTGATCTTGGTGAGACAGTGTGTTGCGTGCAAGAACCAGATCGCTAGGTCTAAGGTTAAGGTCACACTTAAAGGTCAAAGGTCAAATATAAGAATTTAAGCCTTTTTTTCCCTGTCCGGAGCATAATTTTATCTAGCATGGAAGGAATTTCAAATAACTTGGCACAAGTGTTGAGCATGAGGAGGCGGTGTGTTGCGCGCAAGAACCAGGTCCCTAGGTCCAAGGTCAGGGTCACACTTAAAGGTCAAAGGTTAACAAATTTAAGCCATAGACACTCTGGAGCATAATTTTATCTAGCATTGGAAGGAATTTCAAATAACTTGGCACAAGTGTTGAGCATGGTGAGATGGTGTGTCGCGCGCAAAAACCAGGTCCCTAGGTCCAAGGTCAAGGTCACACTTAAAGGTGAATGGTCATTTAAGCCATTGATACTGTCTGAAGCATAATTTTGTCCAGCAGGGAAGGATTTTAAACTAACTTGGCTGAAGTGCTAAGCATGGTGTGTCGGTGTGTTGCGCGCAAGAACCAGGTCCCTTTGTATAATGTCAAGGTCACACTAAAAGGTCAAATGTCAAATAGAAGAATTTAAGCCATAGACCATGTCCGGAGCATAATGTTGTCCAGCAGGGAAGGATTTTCAAACAACTTGGCATAAGTGATAAGCATTATGCAGCGGTGTCGCATGCAAGAACCAGGTGCCTTGGTCCAAGGTCAAGGTCACACTTTAAGGTCAAGTATATGTTAATATGTTAAGATTCTTGTCAAGGCAATAACTCTGTACAGCATTGAAGGATTTTCAAATAACTTGGCAGAAATGATAACCATTATAAGAGGATGTGTCGTCCACAAAAACTAGGTCCAAGGTCAAGGTCACTTAAAGGTCAAAGGTCAAGTATAAGAATGAAGTCCATTGATTCCGTCTGGAGCATAATTTTGTCCAGCATGAACATTTTTCAAATAACTGCAGAAGTGGTAAGCATTATGAGGTCAAAGGTCAAATAATTTTCCAGAGCATAATATTGTCATGCATGCAGGGATTTTCAGATAAATTGGCAGAAATGATCACTATCACCAGATGATGTGTTGCATGCATGAACCTGACTTGTGAAGTTAGTGAATTACTTCCTTTAATTCAGGAGTGTGCAAAAGCATAATTCAAAAATGATAAAGGCATTTTGTTGATTTTGCACAGAATGATTTAAGATAGCACGAGTAAGTGAAGCATACAAGAACCATAACTCATAATTGCCTTAAAGTTTTAATTACTACCCTTTATTGATTTTTTGTTAGGACTAAAACTATTTTGTGATATCCAAATTACTTCACACAATAAGAGAATACATTAGCAGAAAGTAAAATATAGAAGGACAATTCTCTTTTTGCAAAATTATTTGTATGCATACAGAAAAAGCGGCGCCATATAGAAATGGCTGCATAGGTGGGGGCATCCGTGTCTGTGGACACATTTCTAGTTTCGAACATATTTTGGTTATTAGATTGGGGTAGTCGGGCGGGGTGGCGGCATCATTATTTCGTTTCCGCTCTCTAATTTGAGAACAGATTGAACAGATATAGATACCTTATAGTGAGACCCTTGCTTGGGATTGCATATGGGATGGGTGGGGTTAAGGTAACTGTTTCTAAAAATAGCAAAATGTTTTCCACTCACTAACTTTAGAACGAATTTAGAACGTATTGAGATTTTTTAATGAAACTGCATTCATGTATCTATCAAGACCTCGCTTGGGAATGCATATGGGGTGGGTCAAGGTCTAAGTCACCATTGGGGTCACCATTACTAAAAATAGAAAACTGTTTCCGCTAAATAACTTGAGAACGCATTGAGATATTTTAATGAAACTTCATACATATATACCTTATACCGAGACCTCGCTTGGGATTGCATATGGGGTGGGTGGGGTCAAAGTCACCGTTACTTAAAATAGAAAAACTGTTTCCGTTTACAGGGTTTCCCGCAGGATTTCTTGAAGGCATGTCGGCATCCGGACACCACCACCCGCAACAAAAATCGGCTCGACCCCCGCCCCGAGATCGTTCCAATTCGACCCCTTAGCAACCCCCCCCCCCCCGAAATCCGCCGCTCCGTTTGACCCACACCTCTTCGAAATCCGCCGCATTGCCCGACCCCAGCTCCCAGAAATCGGCTTCAACGATCGACCCTACCTCCCCAAAATTGGCTGCACCGCTCGAATCCAACTCCCCAAATCGGCCGCGTCACGCGACCCCACCTTTCAGAAATCAGCTACCACTTTAAAAATCCCGGCGGCGATGAAATCGGCAGCATCGCTTTAACTACCTCCCTTTATCGCTTAAACAACCTAGCCTATTGCTCAACCAGCACCTCTCTTTGCTTAATATTTAATTTGGGAATTCTTACTTTTATAAACTGAAACTATTAAAAATATTTCTCCTACTAAAATCGCAACTACCGCGGTTTTCGTAATTGAATAAAAATGTGTTGACCTAACTCCTTTGGAGGCAGTGTGCATCATAATACCAGGCTGCATTGTTTATGGATTTAATTTTCAATCATACATAGTTTTCAGATTCGTTGAAAAGCATACTTTTTTTCCGCGATGAAATTCTGTTATGACCGCTCGTTTCTTTTAAAAACTTTTTTATTTCATTAATTGTTTTCGGATGCAAAAGAAATCAATAATTAATATCAGTTATACTACATGCGGACATTAAAAGCCGAAACAAAACACCCTTTCTGTTTAAATACTTGAATATGCGCTTCTTTATCGACATAAAATACGAGTTTGTATCTCCTAATAAAAAGCGTGTTTTGCTACAAAAGCGCGCGCAAATTTACATGCACAAGGTCACGGAAGCCTCATGAAAAACGTGCGGGCACTGGACACGTGCTAAATTGCAGTGTTAATGAGAACAACTTTTGACGACGCTAAATTGTGTTTTAAAATGAGGCTCTATATTACATTATTCGTGTCCATATTTTTGATTGTCAAATTGTGAAATGGATAAGGAAATGACCGGGATAAAATAAAACGTTAAATATAATAATCAAATGTTTTAACACGCCTGTTCGCTTTTCACGTCAACATTAGTATTTGTTGGCAAACAAGTTTTTAGTTGTTAGTATTAAAAGGTATAAACACCGCTCTAAAAATCGCCGTATTTGATAGGCTAATCAGATCGTTGTGGGCGGAACTACACAGTTCGGTCACTTGTCAATAACACTGTTGGAAGCGATACCTTATCGATCAATATGGCATTCGTTTATGACCCTGTGATTGGTGTACCAGATAAAGGGATTAAGGGTTGTCGCTTTGAAAATTAAAGCATGTCGGCGTTATTTAAGCATGTCGGCAAATGACTAACTGCTTTGAAGGCATGTCGGGCCCGACAAGCGAAACAGGCCTGCGGGAAACCCTGGCTTAATAACTTGAGGACACATTGAAATATTTTAATGAAACTTCATACATAGATACCTTATATAGAGACCTCGCTTGTGATTGCATATGGGGTGGGTGTGGTCAAGGTCACCATTACTAAAAATAGAAAAACGGGTTTCACTCAATAACTTGAGAATGAATTTTGATATCGTAATTATACTTCATATGTGGATACCTTATATTGATACCTCACTTGGGATTGCATATTTGATAGGTGGGGTCAAGGTCAAGGTCACAATTACTAAAAATAAAACCAAACAGTTTTTGCTCAACAGCGCAAGAACGAATTTAGGTATTGTAATGTTACTTGAAATATAGATACCTTACAATTATGGAAACTTCACTTGGAATTGCATAGGGGATAGGTTGGGGTCAAGGTTATTGTTATTAAAATAGAAAAACTGTGTGTACTTTAGTGCAATTCCTAGCCATAGCTGTATGACCGTCACCATGCATCCCGGACTTTCTTTTATTATTCCGCTGACTTTTATGCATTTTGTTCGAAAAATTTGGTTTTCATGTAACTCGAAAATTATAACTGCTAGAGTGATGAAACTTATAAAAATACTGATCAGTGAACGTGTGCACCTGCGTATTGTAATTGCATAGGTTTTTGTGACAAATAGCGGAATGTGGGGGCACTCGTGTCCTTTGGACAGATGTGTAGTTAAGACATTTCTACTTTGAGATCCTTTTCATTGACAGTATCCCTTTAATGTACGTTTTAATTTCATTTTTCAATCATTTTGGTTCGTTGAAAAACATGGCCGCCAATTAGCAGGCCATTTGGTGTAGAGTGGTTTGAGTAAAAGCAACGAAGCATTGCACCAGATTTGAATCAGAAGTGGACGTTAAATTGTTATGATAGGTCGCCCATATAATACTACAGATTATGACACTCCGGGACCGCGAATGAACTCAGTCTGTGACACTCGGAACTTCTTATAGATAGAGCCTGACGACGGGACAGCAGATCAGCAGGATTCGGTGTGATCCACTCCTGTGGTACTGAAAAGTGACGCCTCAGTCAGTCTGATTGCTGTTAATGATGGGGTGTCTGTAGCGGATGAAGAGTGGTTGTATGACATTCGGCAGCTGCTATCCTATATAATTATTATTGGCATTGTCAGTGGTCGTTTCTTCGCTAGGTGATGGGTAATGGAGCGAACAACGCACGTCTGATTTTGATAGGCTGGAGGCTGATCTCTGAATCAACGCTTCTATTGGTCGGCTTTGATTTCCCCGTATTTGTGCAGTATATCCTGTCCACACTGAAACCTTAAGAGTCCTGTTTTGTGTCCTATTTATGTTAAATGTGTGGTTCTTTTGGACAGTGTGATGGTCCTGTTTCCGTGGTAACGTTGCGTAGTGTTTGTTCTTAGTAGATGTACGCTGGTACTGTGATAACTTCCGGTCGGGTTTGTCTTGTGTGATTCTCTTACTCAGAGCTATGATAGGGCTGTCATACTGTGTTGTCAGGAACACATGACGTCATAACTTTCTTGTGTGATTCCCTTACTCAGAGCTATAGGAGGGCTGTTATACTGTGTTGTCAGGAACACATGACGTCATAATGTTCTTGTTGTGACTGTCTACATGCGAACATGCCACAGGTCCCGACCGAAGAAATCCAACTTTAGACTTCACGGCTGTTGGTTATTCCCGCGTAACTGCTTATACCTGGCTGGCGTCCATGGGCATTGCGATCCACGATACTACCAGTACATGAATTGCAGTCTTCTGTTGCGATGTACACAATTGGATGTTCCAAACGCTGTAGGTTTCTGCTGTTCGCACCAAGTGTTGAAACACACAGCCGGAAGGTGTCACTTTTCGGCAAGGTCCTTGCGTATAAAAGACCACCTTAGTCTAACAAAATTGCGGCGTCAGTCTGCGTATTGCCAAAGGACCTTTCCGAAAAGTGACAGTAGCGATAGCAGTCTTTAACAGGACGCTAGGATTGTGATGCTGTGTCGTCGAATGGAATATATCCGATTCCGGATTTTAACTTTGGACCCCTGCGTTAATTGATTGCGGGATCGTTGGTCCAAATATCGGTGCTTCCGGTGGTTAAGAAGTGAGAAGTGGTACGGGTATAAAACGAACTGGTAGTAAACTGCACATCAACAGGTATATTTATCAATGGCACAGAATACAAAATAACGCAATTTGCAAGTTAACTTTGACAAAACCCTTAAAATATAGTACTCGCTCGATAAAAAACAATGGAAATTGGTTTGGGGAACACTAGTTTTAAATTACCTGGCACACAGTTTCACATAGACTTGGAAAACATTGTGTCTGTTAATTTTAACGATGAAATAATTTATTGAAAACTATAAAATTATGGAATAGAAGAGCACTAACGCCAATTGGCAGAATAACAGTTGTCAAATCACTTGTATTACCTCGTTTAACAAACATATTTTCCACATTAATTACCAACCCCAAATATTAAATAATATAAATGAAATGTTTTAAGAATTTGTTCGGCAAGGTCAGTCAAAGATAAAAAGTAAGGTTGTTATTAAAGATTATGATAAAGGTGGTTTGAAAATGGTTGACGTCTTTGCATATGTTAAAAAGTTGAAAATACTCTGGTTAGATAGACTATTTACAGGATATAAAAGTAAATTTCAAGAAGTTCTTAACCATAAGTTTCTAATTGGACAGATTATGTTTTTTTATTCAAACATGACATAACAAAGGAATTAGATATGTGAAAGACATAATGAATTATAATGGAACATTTATAAATACAAGTGTAGGAATTTGAACAAAACTTGGTTTCAGTGAAAATTATCTACAATTCGCAGGAATGATGCAATCAATTAAAAAGTACCAATGTTCGCTAAAGCTCAAGGATATCACATCACTTAATAATGACTGTTGTCACTTAGTAATGACTGTTGTTGTCCTATTATTCCATGTTACATTAAGCCAATATTGTGTTGCAATAAAAATAACCCTAGTATTTATAAAATATTAATACAAAATATTGAAATACCTACATGCCAATCAAAGTGGAATAGCTTCTTTAATATAGACAAGTCGGAGTGGGAAGTTTTGTATGCATGGATATTTACAACCACAAAAGATTAATATAATCAATGGTTCCAAGTAAGACTCACTCACCATATTCGCTACAAACTACTTGCTACAAAAATGAAGATCTGTGATTCAGACAAATGTACTTTCTGTACGACAGAAACAGAAACGCTTGTTCATTTATTTTTGAGTTGTAGTGTAATACAAATGACATCACATCTGCTGTCAAAAACATTGATCATGATTTTTGTTTTGATTGTAAAAACTTTTTATTGGGATAAAGTTGTAAATTGTCTGAGAAGTATATTTTATTTATCCTTGAATTAAAACGATTTATTTACCTCTGCAATCGCAAAATGGTAACTAAAACAATTCATGGCCTTAGACATACCGGTAGTTGCAAACTAGCCTTTGCATTTATGCAAAAACGCACTTACCTGATAAATATATATCTTCGTGGGATTTGGTAGTGTTCTTTTTATATTGATTTACCTTCTTAATTGCATGTTTTGTATGATCATGTATTATAGTTTGGCATGCATTTTTCACAATATATGCTTGTACTGTAAATGTATGCTTAATAGCTCGACTTTTGAAAGATAAAAAGTCGAGTTATTTTTGTCGTTCTGTCGTCTGCGTCAGCGTCTGAGTTAGTTACGTTTTTTGTCAGAGTTCATTTCTCAAAAGCTATGAAAGGTATCCATTTGAAACTTTCTCAATACTTGTATTAATAGAATAATTCATTATAACAAAGAAGGTAACCCTGTGATTTGTATTTCCAGTTATCTGCCCTTGTTTGGACTTACAACTTAGAATATTTTGACATTTTGTGTTAAATTGAAAATTTCTCAATAACTATCAAAGATATTAAATTGAAACTCAAGATACTTGTGTATGGTGCTGCCCCTATTCTGCAGGCATGAGAAGGTAACTCTTTCAAGGATTTTGTTTCAGTTATTGCCCTTTTTTGAACTGAGAATTTTCGCTCTAGGTCAAATTTCACAATAACTATAAGAGGTATTGATTTGAAACTCAAAATAATTGATCACAGTTATAAACCCATTCAGTAGACAAGATGAGGTAACTATATCAAGGATTTTGGTGGAGTTATTGCCCTTTTTTAAACTTAGAATTTTAGCTTTAGGTCAAATTTCTGAATATCTGGAAGCTTTAGGTCAATTTTCTGATTATCTGGAAGAGGTATTGACTTGAAATTCAACACACTTCATCACAGTGAAGAACCCATTCTATTAACAAAAAGGTCAGAATACTATCAAATACGAGAAAGTCTCGCGTCCAGCACACGTAGGCGCTGCTCTTGTACCTGTGATGCTTGTATTGAAATGTATCATGCATATTTGTGAAAAAATATCCTTCAATTCCAAAAAAAACACACGAAATATACAGACTTTCAAATAAAAGTTTAAACAAAATGTACATCACTCATATGCGGCCAATACTAGAACACGCGTGCGTTGTGTGGGATTGTTGTTCTTTATATGATAAGGATTTACTAGAAAAAATCCAAAAATGAACTAGATCAAGCCT
Source organism: Congeria kusceri (assembly GCA_027627225.1). Taxonomy (NCBI): domain Eukaryota; kingdom Metazoa; phylum Mollusca; class Bivalvia; order Myida; family Dreissenidae; genus Congeria; species Congeria kusceri. Next base: position 39,471,048 of record CM051025.1, read on the forward strand.
AACTAGATCTGTCTCACTTAGAAATCTTCATACTGAAGTTAAATGGCCTAGTCTAGATAAACGACGGCAATATCTCAACCCGATTAGCATCTACAAAATGCTTAACGGACAGTGTCCTAATTACTTGTCTAACCTTCTTCCACAAAAAGTTCAAGAACAGTCCTCTCGTAATCTTAGAAATGCAGAAGACTATATTATTTTATCAATGTGAACATTATTATATTCACGTTCATTCTTGCCATCTGACATAGATCTATGGAATTCCTTACATATTGATAACAGTGACACCCTTTCGCAATTTAAAGCTTCCTTGAAACAAATGTTTCTTTTATGCGACGATAACCCCCAATATTTCTACACTGGGGATAGAAAAACATCGATTTTACATGCTATACTAAGAAATAACTGCAGCAACCTAAATTCCGACTTATTCCACTACCACCTTGCAAACTTACTCCTTTGTTCATGTGGAAAATAGTACACATTACTTCTTTCAATGCCCTAATTACCACATACAACACATATCTCTTCTTAATGCACTGCGCTCATTTCATCCCTTAACTTGTGATTTGCTCCTCTACGGTAACCCATCATTTAATAATGAAGACAATGCATTTATTTTTACTGTGGTTCAAAGATATATTAATACGACAACGCATTTTGTTTAAAACTTAAACTGAACTGCTTGCTGGATAGGACTTATAAGTATCAATATTGCCATATGATTGTCTATTTACTATATATTTTATTCACGTATTTGTTCATATTGTGTACTCAAAATGCAATTATTATTATTGTTATTACGATTTACTTTTGATAACAATAATTGTTCGAACTACGCTTGTAACCATTACAACATGTAAATAACATTCCTAGGATTCCTAGGGAAAGACCCTCGATAATGTTGCAGAACTTCAGGTCCAACCTCTTTCCAATAGTTATGGTAAATTGTGATTATTTGTAATTATGTCAGTATTTTGGAAATCAAATATGTTTAAAGGTACTGTGGTCACCTCCTTTTGGTAATGAAGCACATAAATGTTCATTGTATTCTGGCGAGTAGTTGCGGAGAAATAGACTGGGCAAGAATTGTGCACTATATACTGATATATTTCAGAAATGTTCAAAGTCCCATTACTTGGAGAAAATGTCCTGGCTCAGTGCACATCTCGTAGTGATAAAGCTGCCCACGAAGTTCACTGAACTGTGGCCATTACTTGTGTAGAAATAGACTGGACAAGAATTGTGCATTATAATTTATGCTAATTTCAGAAAAAATTTAAGTCCTGTAACTCTGAGAAAAATCGTTGAAGCGAAATGTCCTGGTTGAGTGCACATGCCTTTTGGTAATAAACCTTCACATTACGTTTATTTGAATTCTTGCCAGTAGTTGCTGAGCAATAGTCCGGGCTAGAAAACGGGACGGAACGCATTTAAAAAGTATAAAAATATATTCTTGATGCAAAGCTTTCAGTTACAACTCATGTAATTCATGTATGTATAACTTTCATATACTAGTAGTCAACGTTATGGTTAGAAACCAGTAAATCCAATTCCCATAGGGTCCCATTATAAAACGGCAAACTTTCCAAGCATTTGTCTAGCCTTTCCTTTATTTCAGATTGTGCAAGCCTGGTATAAATTTAAAGATGAATCTGTCCTCTTCCAATAATTGCAATAAAAAGATGTGTCATGTTACTTCTAAGAAAATGCATCTCACCTGACTGCAGACAACGGTAGAAAACACGGTTTCGGCATTCATATTTCGACAAAATACCCATACCACAGCAAACACACCCCTAAAAGTTCACCTTTCAAGTTAGCCTCCAATGAAATGCACCAAAATGTTCCATATACACATAGGATGTTAGAAATAACCGCAAAAGGCATGTCTGAGATTGCTAAATTGCTTTTATACCAGAAGAGAAAAGGTATTCTTTAAGTAATAGGCACTACTTTCGACCACGGGATACCCAATAATTTACAGGTATCAAAAAAGAAACTTTTCATAAGTTTGAATTTAGATAATGTATTAACATTTGAAAAGATTTGAGTGAAATATTTCCGTTTTTGTATAAGTTTGACTTATGCATCTACTGTGATTAATTGGTCAATTTGCAATGACCACATTGATTTAGGTGTTCGTTTCTTACATAACAGTGACAATTTGGTGTGTACTTTACCAAAATTTATCTTTTTTTTGTTCATTATATAATCAAAACTTTATTCAACAGTTATGATGTGGTACGTTAATTAAACAACGATATTTCGGTAAATCTTATGTTCTTAACTACAGTAATTGTTTGCGCATAAAGTATATGAATAAATAAATGTTCATCGACATATGCTTATTTTTATGCCCCCGGCATCTTGATGCAGGAGGCATATAGTGATGTCCGTCCGTCCTGTCCGTCCGTCCGTGACAATGTTAAGTAGATTTTACCGTTTCGTCTAGCACCAACACCGCTTACTACAACACTTTGATATTTACACAATTGTTGATTATCACCATCCCCTATCCACCCATATCACCCAACCTCACTTTGACCTTGACCTAATTTGGACTTATAATAATTCAAAAGTGCCTTTCTTGGTTAACTAGAGTTTACCGTTTTGTCTAGCACCAACACCGCTTATTACAACACTTAGATATTTACACAGGTGTTACTTATGACTGTTCCCAGTCCACCAATATCACCCAACCTCACTTTGACCTTGGCCTTATTTTTACTTAGAATAATTCGAAGGGCTGTTTCTTGGTTAACTAGATTTTACCGGTTTCGTCTAGCACCAACACCGCTTGCTACAATACTTTGATACGTACACAGTTGTTGCTTATGACCATCCCCAATCCACCCACATCACCAAACTTTACTTTGACCTTGAACTAATTTGGACTTATAATAATTCAAAAGTGCCAGTTCTTGGTTAACTAGATTTTACCGGTTCGTCTACCACCAACACCACTTACTACAACACTTGGATATTTACACAGTTTTTACTTATGACCGTTCCCTATCCACCCATATCACCAACCTCACTTTGACCTTGACCTAATTTGGACTAAGAAATGGTCTACCAAGCACCAACCGGGGGCATGTGTGTTTATCAAACACAGAATCTTGTTCTTATGAATGTGTCTCTGTAAATAATTTAAAACAAGAGGGCCAAAGTGGCCCTGGGTCGCTCACCTGAATTTAATGAATCATAATTGTCTCTCAAACTTTTAAAACATGTTCGGACGTGACGTAAAAGTTGACAACTGACATCAATGATGGACCACTGACAGCTATGTTGTAGCGTATCTAAATAATTTGAAGGAATTTGGTAGATTATTATCACCCATGAAACATTTTTTGTGTAAGATTATTTCAAAATACTGCTGGGGGTTATAGAATATTTGCAAAGTTTTCATTAAAGCCATACAAGGAAAACTACTCATTTGGCAGCCATGTTTTTTTGTTTTTGTTTTTATATGATAATAAATTGAAGGGATTTGGAAGAGGACCTTCCAAGGAACAATTCTGTCAAATTATTTCGAAATCCAACCAGTGGTTTCTGACAAGAAGATTTTCAAAGTTGTCAATAAAGTCATATAAAGAAAAATGGCCACGCCCTATGTCAGCCATGTCTAAACTACCTTAAAACTTTAAAGTACTTTGGTAGAGGATCAGCTAAGGAACATTTGTGTGAAATTATTTCAAAATTCAACCAGTGGTTTCTAACAAGAAGATTGTTTTAAAGTTTTCAAAATAGCCTTTTAAGGAAAAAGGCCCCACCCCCTGGCGGCCAGGTTTTAACGTTTCATATTAATTTGAAGTATTTTGGTAGAGGGTCACCAAAGGAACATATGTGTGAAATTATTTTGACATCGCTCCAGTGGTTATTCACAAGAAGATTCTTAAAGTTTTCGTTTTAGACATATAAAAGAAAAGGCTCCGCCCCTTGGGGGGGGGGGGGCATGTTTTTAACGAATCAAATAATTTGAAGTATTTTGGAAGAGGACCATCCAATGAACATTTCTGTTAAATTATTTAGAAATCCAACCAATGGTTTCTGACGAAGATTTGAAAAAAAGTTATTTAGTGACATATAAGGAAAAAAGGCCCAGCCCCCTGGGGGCCATGTTTTTGACGAATCAAAATAATTGAAGTATTTTGGTAGAGGACCACCAAAGGAGGATTCATACCAAGTTTGCTTAATTTCCACCAAGTGGTTTCAGAGAAGAAGAAGATTTTTAAGTAAATTGCTGACGACGACGACGGACGGTGACTGACCTGGATAGCGCAACCCTTGAGCTCTTCGTGCACAGGTGAGCTAAAACTACTTGTGTTTATTGATTTTCCTATCTTCAAACTTGTGAAATTATGCAGATGAATTAAAATTATTTGAATAAACTATTCAAAGTATTGATATCATCGTTTTGTATAATTTCTCTTTAGTTCAGAGGTTTACATCGTCACATTATGACGTACTATGAAGGTCGTAAATGTAAGACCCTGTATGATACTGAACGTTTATGTATGTCTCAGAAACATACGTGTACGAAGCTGTATCATACTGAACATACACGTATGATGCTGTATCATACAGGGTCTTACATTTACGACCCTCATATACGTATCATATGTGATAACCCATTGATCAAGTCATATTAATTATGTAAAGGAAAAATGCTGGAAAAGGATAAATATAAGAGGAAACTAAAATTCAAGCTAGATAGAAAGTCACTTGAAAACATATACACTTCATTTATTCGCCCAATTCTCGAATACGGTGACATTTTATTTGATAACTGTTCACAAGCCGAAAAACATGAATTGGAAAAAATTCAACATGAAGCTGCAAGAATTGCAACTGGCACCACAAAACTGATATCAGTTGATAGGCTAATTGCAACTGGCACCACAAAACTGATATCAATTGATAGGCTAATTGCAACTGGCACCACAAAACTGATATCAATTGATAGGCTAATATCAGAAAATGGTTGGGAATTTCTAGAAACTAGACGCAGCAAACACAAACTCATTCTTGTTTACAAAATGAAAATATCGTAGAAGTAAGGCGAAGGTTGATCATAATTTCATCAGACACAAATTGAACACTCCCTAAGGGCTCACACAGATTAGGACGCTTCTTATCAGCGACCTGGGCAGGTTCATTATTAAAGCAGTTTGTCAGTAATTGTTTATATATTTTGCAGTAACGTATTTTAAGTGTGGTTGTGGGTGGGCGTGTGAGCCCTTAGAAAGTTTTGTGTCGTATGAAATTATGATCAACCTTCGCCTTACTGCTACGAAGGTAAGTCTAGCTTAATGATTTAATTCATCCAACACAGACTCCCTTAAGGGCCTCACAGATTATTTCACATTTAGCAAGTATATAGCAGATGAATATCGATATCGTATTGACAAAATCTATCTGTTATCACTAGCCAGCATGTAACGTCCGATAAATATCGGCCAGTTGTCGGCTGTCGATATAATAGTTCGATATAAATCCGATTTAGTCATGGTGCAACATAAAACGTACACATTAAGTATATGTGATATATGTTAAACAAATCCCTATATGTGTGGCATTTCTTCAATATGTTATATTTTATCGTCATTTTAAATACCGCAGTAAAGCGATGTCGGATCAATGAAAGGCAGATATTGTTCATAGCAATCAGTAATTTAGCTTTATTTTCATAAAAGTATTTATGTGTATGAGTCCGGTTATACTAAAAGTATTTTATTGAAATAAATGGGTGTTCTATGACTCCAAAATTCTTATTTGAAATAGCTTCGAAATTATTTTCATCGAACAAAATCGTTTTCGGTGGGCGCAACATTCTTGTTCGTTTAAACTTGAACCGTTGATCTCCAGAAAGTCAAAGTAACGATAATATGTTCAGTTCCTCTCCAACGCAGAAACAAGATGAAGTAAGTAGTTTTGAGTATTTGTTGACATCATGTTTCTTTATATTAGCTATTTAAAATTTATTAAGCCTTGTAGGCGTAGAACAATCCAGGTTATAAAAATATAACGTATTTTCGCGTTTATTGTTTATTATTATTACGATACTGTTTTGTCATATCTACGAATGTAAGTATTTACATGAATATTTACAACTAGATAAGTTATTTTTACATTTAACATTTATCTATTCACTCCAAATATTTGTGGTTTAAAGACTTAAGAGTTTACATTTAATTTTTATTAGTATTGTGTACAATATATTTAAATAAATGAATACTCAAAACTAATGAACCCACAATTAGAACAAATTATACCAAACACAATTTTGTTTTCAGACGGATTACCTGCTTCGCATTGGTGGCTCATGGGCTTCTTCGGATGACAAATAAGGTCTTGGACTTGATAACATTTATCACTGATAAACGGGTTTCATATTATTATTGGACAGATTCATCCGTTTTGAATTTGTCATTTGGACAGATGAAGGTAATTAAATACATTGGATGTTGTAATACTTGGTCGGAACGTGCAAGTTCACTTCTATTGACGTGAGCAAGTTAGTAACAATTTGTTTAAGCAGTCCATACGCATGACACTATTACAGAAATCAAGTCCCCAACTCTGATTTAATATTACAGTATGATCTGTGTAATAGTTACAGTTACATAAAATTGAGTGTATAGACTAGTAAAACAATTTTGCATTGTTTTATTTGACTATTATTATTCATTGATTGAAATACTTGCTGTGACCTAAACTTCTCACACAAAGAATAAAAAAACGTTTTAATTTACATACACTCCACCAGCTGCATACAGTGTCTGCTTTGAGCAATGTCAACAGTGAAAAGCCCTGCATTTTGGTGCTTTATAATACTGTTCATTTTAATGTACTGACTTGTTCAATTCCATTTGTAAATGCAAAACTGCTATTGTCCAATTGTTTCAATCCATTTTTGTTGTTGATTTTAACAACTCCCATATACATTTTTACTTGATGACCATTTGTTAGTAGTAATCACTGAGGCAAAATGCACTGCGAATTGCTTTTCATTCTCCAATAATGTTATTGTGTCGTGTTTACATTTTTGTTTAACATAAATTACTCATGTTGGAGAAATCTAAGGTACTATTTGGTCTGCCAATTTATTAAACTAATGATGTTGAACATACTTGCTAGGTATATAATGTAAAACATCGTACTTTACCCTATTTTAATCCGATTTTATTGTCGGAACTTTTATGATTTCAATTGTCTTGAATTCTGGGACGTAGGTTAAATTCTACTATAAAGTTGTGTCCCAGCGTATCTCGATTTTATGTCAAGTATGAAAAGATCATATACAAGGATGAATTTGGTATATTTTATCGTCGAATGTTAATAATTCATATTTTGTTAGATTTGTATTGAATTCCATTATGGCGACCGTATTTGTATCAATGGCGCGCGTTCCATACATGGGTTCTTCTTGGGAGTCAGTGTTCTTTTATTTGGTCATTATTTGGGAGGTTTCGGGGATAGGACAAAAACGGAAATATAGTGGGGAATTATTTTCGCGTTTTCCCTTTAGGGTTAATTTGGGGCTTTCGCCCACCCCTGGGTATAAAAGGAGCTGTTTTTCTTATGTAAATCACTCTGGCCGCATAACATCTTTAAGAGAGTCGGGTTTTTTGTTAAAGTTCTAAAACTTACTTAAAAGTAAATAAGTTTTACTGCCATATATTGATTATAATAAGTAATGATATTGAGCTTTAAGTATTTGTATCTGACCCCCATTTGCATTAAGAATCTTTAGTGTAGGAATAAATTGTTTATTACTATTTTCTTATATGCAATCACTGAAATGTCACAATACTTGTAGTATGTGTTGCTATATTAATATTATTATGCTGTTTTGATCTAATATATTAACTTAATTATTAAATGTATGTTAAAGTTGACGTGATATGTGACACTAGTTTGTTGTTATGTAAAATCTTCTGTGTCCATGTATTTCGCAATTTATTTCTTTTTTCTCTTATCCCCGCCAGTAGGCCTACAACTTGTTCTTTTTATCAAAAATATTTTAGACTACCAATAAAACCTCACTTTGCCACTGTGCATAAGATTGGTACATTCAATATTTGAATTTTTGCGAGTTTCATGAACTTAATGTATACCAATAAAGAAGTTTCTTTTTATAAGCTCACCCAGCACAACTTTTATGATCGCCTTTTGTCCGTCGTCCTTCGTGCGTCCTTTTATGCGGATGCGGACGACATGGTATCTAACTAAGCATGTTTAACATAAAGCTGTTATACATAAAACATTGTGAAAATAGAAAAAAATAGTATAGACAAACATGTATAACTCAAATTAAGTCTCACCGAGTACAATAACTCGGTAATAACGGGTAACCTTTAAATGAGTCATGTCAACGCACCGGAAGTCACAGGGCTTATAGGAAAATAGGAAAATGACTTTAAGAATCTTCTCTGAAACCGTAAGGCCCAGGGGTTTCGTATTTAGTATATAGCATTATATAGAGGTCCTCTACAAATATTGTCCAAAAAATCCCCGTGGTAAAAAGTGGCACGCCCTAGGATCACATAGTTTATATAGACTTAAATAGCAAAATGACTTTAACATTTGGAAACAGTTGATGAGTTTGAGCAGGCTCTTAGAAGAGTTCGTAATACATGGCAGGAGAAACAAAAATGTTAGAACCAACATGTCTAAATTTATCTCAATTGATGTTTGTTTTGAATTTTTAACAGGCTGTCTTAGTTTAATGGCACACCTACAAAACAAACATTTTTATGAAACCCCCCCCCCCCACCCCACCCCCCAACAGTTGATGAAACGAAGAATACTCTTAGAAGAAATCATAATAAATGACATGGGAATCTGCACGGAACATTTTTTTATTGTTATCTTCTTAGAAGCAACATGTCCTGATTCAAAACAGTGACATAAAAATGGTCATGTTTGTTTTGAAGTATAAGCAGGCTGTCTTAGTTAAATGGCTCACTTGCACTTTCTGTGAAAGTCCCCCCTTCACACAGCCACATGTTTAGTGCCTCAAAATCGCTGTAAAATATTGTGGAAAGAATTTGAATAAAGTGCATGCGTTTCAAAATGGGAGTTTGTTTAAGATGTAAACAAAGTAAAAATTCCTGACCCATTGAGCTTGAACAGCCGTATTGTTTTGAAAATTCGAAGTTAGACACAGTGTTCAGGTCTATGGCTAGCTGTCGCCACGTTTCTTGAACGTCCAATGGTAAAGACACATCCCAATCGAACTTGATTGATTTATACTGGCACACTTCATCAAATCTCGCGCATCCCGGAAGTAGTCATGAAGGTCCGATATCTGACTAAAGCTTGACAGCACGTTGTCGACATATAAATCTTCTCTCAAATTGTGTGATGCAGGATTGTTCTTGTTCAACTCCAGATGTTTGAGAATCGTCGCATTCAGTCAAAATGGTGACCAAGTCGCGTCAAATAATACGGTTTTGAAACGATAGCATCACAGAGGGAATCTGGGTCTCTTGGCTCACTCAACCACAGGAACCGTGTAGTATCGCGGTCCTTGTCAGGCAAGCCCACATGTAAAAACGCTTTTTTGATGTATATGCTGACTCCATATCTATTGAGTCGAAATCACAAAATTACGGAATCCGGTTAGTGCTATATGGTATATCCTGCCTCTTACGGCGAGGGCGAGACACGAGAATTGCGCGAAACACGGAGCGAGACACGATATTCCCGCGAGACACGAAGCGAGGCACGATATTGTAACACGAGATCTCGCGGCAAAATATCGTGTCTCGCTTCGTGTTTCGCCGGATTATCGTGCGTTCAAAGGTCGAGACACGAAATGCGAAGCGAGACACGATATTCAGGCGAGACAAGAAGCGAGGCACGATATTATATCGTTTAAATATCGCCCGAATGTCGAGTCTTGCGGTAAATTTTCAAACCACGAAACACGAAGCGAGAATCCGGCGAGACACAAAGCGAGGCACGATATTATATCGTTCAAATATCGCCCGAATGTCGAGTCTCGCGGTAGATTTTCAAACCACGGTACAGGAAACACTAAGCGAGACGTGAAAATCCGGCGACACACGAGACACGATATTATACAATACGTATGTGAGTTGTGGATGAATCTTTCATGACCGGGTTGTGGGGGAACGTAATGCACGAACGCTGAGGAGGGTTCGAATTCGTCTATCCGTTTAATGAATACTATTCGCACTTGTTCGGCAATGATTTTGCTAAATTTCGGAAGCATTTTCGGTTTTCGGCTTCATCTTCAACTCGTACTCTCAGTAATTTCCTTGGCAACGTAGTAGTTTGACGGTAACGGTGTATGTTTGGTTTCCCACGGAAGAGCTGCCGTGTATTTTTTGTCAGAGTATTCAGTTTACGTCTGCTGGTACGTCTCTACGCGGTCTCGTTTCTCTGGATCTACTATCGGTGAAATGATTCCCATGCTTTCTAATGACCAAAATCGTTCAAGTGAACTCGCGTCGTTTGTGTGCGAAGTGATAACGTTAAGAACGTGATTCGAAGATTAATCTTCTGATCAAATCGGTCCAGAAAAAAGATACCCGACTTTCGACTTCACGGCGATGTGTCCTTTCCCGCGCATAACTTCGTCCTCTGTTACGTCCCAGTTGTAGTCCGCGCCTATCAGCAACGAGTTGTTGAAATCCTCATGTTCAGTTACAAGTTGTGCAATTTTAAACTTTCTGAGATAGGTCAAACGTGCAGCGGTGTGCTAGAGACGCATGTTGAACGGGGTAGCTATCGGAACATGGATCGGAATATGTTTCTTCCGGTCCGAGAGCATATGGTACCTGTCTCCAAGTGTAGAAGCCGATCTTCCTTATCGCCAAATCCTGGCAGGTGAATAATATCTGTTCCGGTTCGTTGCACCTCAAGTTCACATGCAAGCGCATGTGTGACGAGCGAATTATATGCTCTTTCATCAAACAGTATGCACGCGTCTGTCTGCATCTGCTCGGAGCGCACACTAATGGCTGTCTTCAGAAGAACGCCCTCTTTGCATCTCTGTGATGATGAGTGAAGAACAACTATTTCCGGTTTGTTTGACGACACTTTCGGTTCTTGAGTGTGTTTCTGGTGTTTGCGGTCGGGCTACTGAAAATACTCGTATGATGTTTCTTTTTACAAATTTGACAGCGTTTACGAGATGTGCACTTTAAAACTTGATGGAGTCCAAGACAAATAAAACAGAGTCGTTTGACTTTCACTTGTTGAAATCTGGTTTTTACATCAGTAAAAGTCACACAGTCCTTAGGTGTATGACTTCCATGGCAGAACGCACATTTAACGACAGAAGAAATCTGAGTGTGACTTAAGTTTATTGGCGGTGTCGTTGATTATTCTGTTTTGACCCAGCGTACAGCGATGCTGTGGACACGAACTCCGTCAATCCGTCCGCAAGATGATTGGAACTTCCGGCCTCCATGATGTTAAGTTTTCGGTTTAATGCATGTCGTAGATCTCCCAGCTTCCAGCTGGAATCACAATGCTCTCTTGCAAGATTCGTTCTAACCTCCATATCCGTCTTGGTACTGACCCAGCGACTCCAGTCCTCGAATGTAAGTTTCCATATTGTCGTGGAAGTTGCGCATGCTGTTCAAAGTGTTGAACAGAGCTGGTAACTGGATGATGCTTGCATTGTAGCATGTATAATACGATGCGGTTGGCCAAATCGCTGTTGTAGCAGGCTTAATGCGCGTGAATAGTTCGCGTTGGTTAACGAAAATCCATCAATTGTACGCGCAGCAGCGCCTCCTCTAGTTGGGATTGCAGATAATGCCCCAGTCACAAATAAAGAACTGCCGCCTAGTTGCTCAGACTGCTTGTTCCGTATGTCAGTCAGCAAAAACCGTCCGGCGCCCGCTTAAGTTTGTGACCACGCGAGGCAAAAAAATATATAAATCGCGCGGCGATTATTTGAAATTATTTGACAGAATTTGGTAGATGATCACCCAAGGATCATTTCTGTGAAATTATCTAAAAATCCAGCAAGTTGTTTCTGACAAGAAGATTGTAAAAGTAGCAGATAAAGCTATATAAGTGCACACTTTTGCCCGGTGACCGCCCGATATTCCGAAGGCCCGCTATACCGACGGGCCCGATATTCCGAAGGTCCGAACGCCCGGTATTCCGAATTCCCGATATTCCGAAAGTCTGATATTCCGAAGGTTCGAAGGCCCGATATTCCGAAGGCCCAATATTCCGAAGGCTCGATATTCCGAACGCCCAATATTCCGCATGCTCGATATTTCGAAGGCCCAATATTGCGAATGTCCGAATGCCCGATATTCTGAATGCCAGATAAACCACCTGCGTTTGTGTTTATAAATCACCTGTTTTATTATTCAAAATTTAAGTGGCAAGCTTAAAAAAAAAAAAATACAGTAAAAGCCCGCTAATTCGACAAATTGAGGGTCTTAATAAAAGTGGTCTTAATAGCGGGGTGGTCGTACTATCGAGGTACGGCAGATCACCCAGTCAGTACATGCATGTATGTGGAATTTAAAGTTTTAATAAATATAATGAATAAATAACGAAAATTCCAAATTGTTTTTAATAAAATGTGTTATTGAATACAGATTATGCAACATATAGCCCATTTAACGTTCATCATTCATCAGTGTAACCCCCTAACTGTCAGCTAGTATCAATTAACGTAATCGGATACGTTGTTTTTCACACACTCCTTTTATACCGCAAAGCAGTATGTCATCTCCCATGCAGATGTTGTTAATGGATGATGTTAGGTGTCACCGACCAAATGACACTGGTCGGATTAACGGGGTTATTTTGAACATTATTTGGTACTTTCGGTCTGGGATTAGTGGTCGTAATACGGAATAGCGGGTAGCCCGTATAATCGGGGTTTGATACCATTGAAATATATAGGAAAACAATCGGGTCTTTTAAAAAGTGTCCGCTTTAGCGGGGTGGTCGTAAAATCGAGGTGGTCTTTAAGCGGGGTTTTGGTGTATAGATATATATATAATCTCGCATTTGTTGTGTTATTAAACAATTCATTTCACTGATATAATTTTCTGTATACATGCAGAAAATAATATGTACATTAAATACGATCCAATGGGGCATATTTAAAGCCAGGAATCGTCTTAAGTCTTCAACTTATGATTCAAAGTAGCTTTTCCTGGAAAGTAAACATTGCATCATGAATGACACAGAAAATTTAGATTTTCGGAATATCAGGTCTCCGGAATATCGGACCTTCATATTGACAGTCCTTTGATATATAGGACCTTCGGAATAACGGGCCTTCGTAGTAACGGGCCTTCGGAATATCGGTTAGGCACCCCCTGGCGGCTATGTTTTTAATTTGGTTAAATATCACCCAAGGAACATTTCTGTGATATAATTTTAAAATATGACAAGAAGATATTGAAAGTTTGCTAGATTTAAAGCTTTAGTTTTCCATATATTTCTTTGAATTAAATGTATTTGGTGACCATTCTTGCCAACTTCTGTTAAAATCCACAAAGCGGTTTCACAGACGAAATTGTTTGAAGTCAATTGTTGACGACAGACGACGAGCGACGGACGCCGGACGGTGATTGATCAAAATATCGTACCCATGAGCAATTTATGCTCAGGTGAGCCAAAAATGGTTGTTGATAAAGCAGTGACATTCAGCAATAACCAATCTGGCTGCACCTCTTCTGAGTGTTGATCAATATAAACACTTAGAACAGCTCTGGGATATATACTGGAAACAAGTCACCACCAGCCACGCTATCGCCGTCGCCAGCGCACCCCCACCCTTACCACGGAAGGATCACACAAACAACAATCACATGCAAATATTAACACTCAAACTTACTGCCGATCGATACACACAAATTTGGCAAATAAAAAACACACACAATTTATAAAAACGTAATGCATAAATAACGCAGTAAATCTCTTTTATAAACTGTCTCCTTTAACTTTCGACATCTAAATTTACCGTCTGACGAGCCACAGATGGTACCGTCTGACGAGCCACAGATGGAAGTCCTCACATAATGCAGCCTCAGGCGCGGAAGGACTATACACCCCGAAACAATAACAACAAGCTTTTCTATAACTTCGGCAGGGATGGAGAATTCTAAAACTACTTGGCACAATCTAGTTTTATTATTATTATTAAAAATTGAAAAGGTGAACAGCAAACATCCATCAGCCACATGTTTATCTATATAATTTACTTCTGTTCAATTACCCTGATTCGCCCCATTAACTTTAACTTGGCAACGTTGTATAGCAGTGTCAAATCGGCACCGTAGGGCATCGGTTGACTACTGTATCACTTTTAAAGGGCTAATGCATGGTACTTTTCACTAAAGCCATGCAGCTTAAAGCGGTACAAGACTAATCTACGACTCAAAATCCTGACCGAGTCCAGCGTATTCCTACGTAGTTTATGAATGTCGTGTAAAGTCTTGCATTTACATGCATAGAACGTAAGGCGTCGTTTGTTATATCCTGCTTTGTCTTAAGCAACAGTCATACTGAGTAGTAGGACTTCCGAGTCGCAGGACTCTTGAGATTTTGACGTCTTGTACCCAGTCGCAAGACTAGGCAAGACAAACACAAAACATTTATAAGTCATGCGTTTTCTTGCGCAATTAAAAGACAACGCAGGCCAACTTAGTCGTACAATGATGTAGGTTATCGTACGTTTAGAACGCAATACTACGCACGTCAGCGTGTTACAATCTTCTGTCAAATATACCTGTTCATTATTTGTGTCTGTTTTTTATGTTGCACAATTTATTTCACAAGCTTTTCCCTAGTTTCCAAAATGACGGCAATGTCCATGACTATTATCTCTAGGGTGCAAGTTTACATAACTGGGCTTATCAGGGCGACTATACTAGTAATTCAAAATAAGATGAGGTGAACAGATAAGACCGTTTATGAAACTGAAAGATGCAATACCATGCCAACACCAGTTATTATATGGCAACAATATGGAAACAGTGTTTAAAAGAAATATTCTATAATATCTCTATAAGGCTCAGTCACACGGTATGTCGACACACCTCACTGAACACATACAAAAATTTATTGGAAACCTATGCGCAATACAAACATACGCGAGACACATTTTACTGGTAATAATTATTGTATTCTCATTATTAAAAAATATGCATACACACTAATGTATTATTTTAATGGTAATTATACTGGCAGGTGTACCAAACAAAATTACATCAATGTCTTTCGATGGGACGGTAAGCCTCAGCTAAAAGGTGTAGGACACGTTAAAGACTTAGTCGCAGAACTGTCCTATAGCTGTTATATTTTCAGTGTGACTGGAGCTTAAGGAGATACTGAAAACAAACAGTCGTACCTTGACGTGACATGGGGCCTATGTAGTCCTGCGTGAGTTTGCCTTGTCGAACTTCAAAGCACGACAGAGCTCCTGCGTGGACATACGATGTACTGTGTTGTCGTGCGTCGACATAAGAATGATTAGGCCAAGCATGTTTGACTCGCGACTATGCAGAAAAGTCCTCGGTATTATTACTGGTAATCGTTTTCAAACGTTTGAAAACTTGAAAATTCATTGGAATACAACATTTTATACAAGAGGCCCAGGGGGACCAGACATTCTATTGGCCCTATGGCTACATTTTAGACCAGAAACTTCCCTTAAATAATGTTAACAGGACCATAAGGCAAGGCTACTTACCAAATGTAAAATGTTTATGGCTTTTCTTAGTTAAGGTACTTTTGGACCAGAAGAGTTTTGAAGGTTTTCCTATTTAAAGTCCACATAAGGTTCGAGTCCCGATGGGGTCATTTTTAGCCAATGAGGCACTATTTTAACAATTTCGATAAAGGAATACACGGCAATGCTACAAACAACATATCAACGGCAAAGGCTCTGTAGTTTCAGACAAGAAGATTGTTTTCCAAAATCCTATTAGTATATATATACATTTTTTAGCCCTGGGGCAACTTCTGAACGGTATTGGTAGATTACAATAAAGTGATGATACATGCCAAATATCAAAGTTGTAGGCTTTGTAGTTTCAGACAAGTTTATTCCTACGTAAGTCTGAACTAGGGCGACATACGAGGGACGTCCCAATGCTCCATGACAAGTTCATTAAGAAGCAAACATGAATTGCTACAAATACGATTTTCAAATATGTTTTTATACACATCATCTTCACACATGTATGAAAAATCACTAAAAAATCTTTACAAATAACACAACGTTAACAAAAAACAATAACAACCATACACAATGCGGTGCACGTCTTGTGTCAATAACGACGTCACAGTTTCGTTTACGCGCCTTTCTCAAAATTATTCACCGCGAAATTCAACGCACTTGCGATGTCTTTTCATCCACGACATGACATCTTTAGTTTCTCTGTAATAATTCTGTGTACAGAAGACATTGAAACGATGAAATCTCTTTAACTGTTAGTCTCTAATCGGCGTCAACGCATTCTCTCACCAAATCACACGATTCTTCATTGATAGAAAGCGGTCTTCCCATTCGTGTTTTATCACTGTCTATACTTGTTGATTCGTTTTTCCTGCCATGCCAGTTGTATACCAGTGTTCGCAAAACCTTTTTAAACTGTTCTGTAGGCGCATTTGTTAAATAGTCTGGGTGGGTGTTATTCCAAGATCAGCACAAAACTTTATAACTGTCCGCTGCGACAGTGCCGTTACAAAATCTCTATTTTTCTATCTGTTTTCAGTTGTCTGTATACTGTTCGTATACTGTTCGTTTTTGACGTCATCATATTGAAATTTTATGAGGTGACATCAAACGATCAGCAGACGACAACCACGCGATTTTAGCGGAAACAACGCCAGATATTGAAAATACGCATCATTTATTAGAGTTCATACAAATACATGTTAGGATATTCTGACGTAGGCCGGGAAATGGCACCTCAATATAAATTATGTCAATTTAAAGCAAAACTAGTGTTTAGATTTTATGGGAGACTTTTATATTTATTGAAATAATATTTTTGTAGAATATATTTGTGAAAAATATATGCCCTGACGCTAAAATTGTTTCGTTTATAAAATTTGTCACGGAGTTTTGGGACAGTGCTCGTACTATGTGACAGAGGCTGATATAGAACATAATAAGATTTCTGTTCAACTTCGTTTCAATATTGTTTTCCGGCAGAAAATGGTAGTGTTATGGTAGTGCAACATTTTGTTTCATGTACACTCTTATCTCAGGCATCACAGAGTACATAATTATCGCATAGATAAGCTCAGATATCTTGTAACACTGCATCAAAGGAATATAGTCATTTTCATTGCATTCATATTGGAAACAAAGGGAAATGCTGGGGAATTAAAAGGTACAACACAAGACAGGCACAAACAATGAACTTGTATATTTGTCAGGAAACGTTGTATGTGCTGCGCGAAGTTGTGTGCGTGAATATAGGAAAACAAGTATGTCGACATAGGTTGTAGTGAGTTGACGTGCGTAGTCGTATCTGAGTACCATACAACTACCTACGTCAACGTGAGTTGGCTTTCGGAGACTTACGTTGTCCTATGTACGAAACGAACGACAACCTACGCCAACTTACTACCGTTTTAATCAGCACAGAATCAACGCAGGATTTATTAATAATTTGGGTTTGACTTGCGTAGCATTGCGACTAAAAAACACGTCAAAATCTTAAGATCCTATGCGTCGAAAGTCGTGAGGCATCCGCCTGCACCAAATATAATGTAAACAATGAGTTCTACGTATTCTGATTGGCTGACTAACATCACGTGATAAAACATTTGTATACGATTGGATATTGACTACTGAGCTAAGGTTAACTTGCACTAAACAATTAACGTGAACAATGACATAAAAAAGTATGTGTTCATAAAATATTATTTATGTATTGTCCCCGGGAAGTCTAAGGAGCGGTCGAACTCGTTTGAAGGAAAAACAACACGTGGGTTAGGATCGAAAAAGGGCATTTATTTAAAATGCCATAAAATAACCAATACATTGAATATACATAAAAATGTGTAATATACAATGAAAACACAAGTTTTTCCATAAATGACATAATGGGCGGACAAAAACCGCCACAAAGGGAATCGACCGCCGCCCATGAAGACCAAGACGAGACAAGTGTTCGGGGCTAAAACGTAGGTAAGTGATATTAGAAGAAAAATCGTAATACTGTAAGATCATATAGGCTGGTGTACATAGCTACCCGCATGTATGATGAAGCACAAAAATGTACAGAGATAACAAACAAAAACATTAAAAGCAATACCCCCACAACTGAAAATGAAGTTGTAAAGAAAATGAAGAAACATGTTTTGCATGTGCTACAAGGCAAAAACTAAGTGTAGTTTGATGAAGAGATGTGGCTATGCATCGAAATAATTGCAACATTACCTGTGTAAAGGAATACAAATGCACATTGCATAGAAGTATGAGCATAGTATGTCCATTAGCAAGGAATACTATATGTGTTAGAATGATTCAGAAGCAGTGGCTTAAGACTCCAACTCAGCTTACAGACATTAAATCGAAAGATATACTGTTAATACTGACTAGGCAAAAAACAAAACCATACCAAATGAAACTGACAAACTATGCTCTGGCATAATCACAGCAAATATATGGGGAAAATTAAGCTGTAGATACACATGTACCTATGTTATATGTTAGATATTAAAATATATAACTGACTACACATGAATGTATCTGAATAAAATAGTAATAAAATTCGGACCAAAATTTTTTATTGTAAGTGAAAAGGTGTGAATTCCAAGCAGAGGCTGAAATATATGCAAAATATTAGTGGCTGAATACCTAAGAACAAATAAAATAGAAGGAAGTAAATGAAACTGATTAAAATTGAAATAAGTACATAGTAGGTCAATGTAGTGTGACAATATTATAAGACAAGTCGCAGTGATGAGTATGCCAAGCTGTGAAGCTCTGCAGCTCTGTACTGACAGACTATATCCTAAGGTGAAAACATCATATACGCTATATTCATTCGCAAAAAACAGTAAAAAAAAAAGCAGGACCACATGATGTGTGTGTGTGGTAACAATAAAATAACACATGTATGTGTACAGTTGCAACAGTAGAGATCAGCTCTGCAGCCTTAAACTGTCAGAGTCTGACAGACATGTGTTTGCAACTGCATAGAATACTATAAAGCTCTGCAGCCTTAAACTGTCAGAGCATTTCAGTTAATACAAGGTAGCACAAATGGTTGCTGCAAAGCAGCAGTAATGCTATTTACAAAAAATGGGTACATGTGAATAGATCCACAGTAGTGGGAAGTAACCATTCAATAATATACCTATCTGTATAGTAACAAACATGCAATTCTGCAGCCTTAAACTGTCAGAACATGGTAGCATAATATGTTGCTGCAAAGCAGTTAAGAAAACTGTTAAATAAAACAAGTAACTGGTCCCCACAGTTGTGGAATGTAAACATTGACGAACATATTGCTATGTACATGTATAATAGAAAAAATAACTCTGTAGTCTTAAACTGTCAGAAGATGGTAGCATAATAGGTTGTTACAAAGCAGTAATAACGTACATGGAAATAGACCCACAGTAGTGGCAAGGTAACCATGCAATAACATAATTATATGTATAAAAACAAACATGCAATTCTTCAGCCTTAAACTGTCAGAATATGTTAGCATAAGATGTTGGTATAAAGCAGTTATAACACAGTTCCATACAACAGGTAAATAGATCCGCAGTAGTTGAAGGAAACCATGCAATAACATAATTATACATGTATGTAAAGAAACAATAATTCGATTCTGCAGCCTTAAACTGTCAGAATATGGTAGCATAATATGTTGGTATAAAGCAGTTATAAAACTATTCCATAAAACAGGTAAATCGACCTACAGAAGTAAATGGTAGTATTGATGTAGAAAACATGTAACTCTGCAGCGTTGAACTGTCAGACCATGAAAGGTTTGGACCTCAAAACTAACTATGACACACAGAGGGCAGAGGCAAGAAGTAGATAAATACGACATACGTGCGATACACCAATAAAATAATAAATATATAAGTACGTTGATGAAGCCCTGCAGCCTTAAACTGTCAGAGCACCACCAAAGGCTTCCGTATAAATGGATGGCCGACTAAAAGTACAACAAATGTACTGCATGTAAATAAGACCAAGGAAGATAAGTGTAAAATGACAAAACAAGAACATAAGAATATATATATAATAACATGCAACAATGAAACTCTGCAGCCTTAAACTGTCAGAGCACAACTAATGTTTTAAAAAGAAGTAAATTTATGAAATAAGGTGACATACAACATGCAAATAATAAATATATAAGTACATTGATGAAGCTCTGCAGCCTTAAACTGTCAGAGCACTACCAAAGGCTTCCATAATATAAATGGATGGCCTACTAAAAAACTGTAAGACGACAAAACAAGAACATAAGAATGTATATATATCAACATTCAACAATGAAGCTCTGCAGCCTTAAACTGTCAGAGTCCAACTTACGCTTTCATAGAATGAATTTATTAAATAATTTTACAAGAAAACATGCAAATAAGCCCAATTATGCCATAAATGATGGAATAATGCTGTATAAAATAATAAAGCTCAGCAGCCTTCAACTGTCAAAGCATAACACGTGGCAACATCGGCATTTGCATACAAACTGTCATTAAATGATACAATATCAATATTCCCAAAAGAAAAAACAATAGTAATAATAAATTATGTTCA
The DNA here is from genome assembly GCA_027627225.1 of Congeria kusceri. NCBI lineage: Eukaryota > Metazoa > Mollusca > Bivalvia > Myida > Dreissenidae > Congeria > Congeria kusceri. Next base: position 39,491,815 of record CM051025.1, read on the forward strand.
AACCATAAAATGTTCAACCTACATGTTGACATACAACTGTTAAGGAAACAATGTACATGAATCTAGAATTTAAAATAACAATATTCTAACATAATTATGTAGAGAAGTTATGAATCTCTGCAGCCTGAGACTTTCAGAGGATGACAAGTGAAAAAATGTTTGTTGGCAAACAAGCCATAACGGAAACGTCGTCAAAGATAGTTTGACTCTCACAGGAAGCTATTGTAAAGAAATGATATTAGAACATGTGCAGTAGTAGGGAAGCTCCGCAGCCTTAAACTGTCAATCATGACAAACTTGAATTATTATGTTTTGAAATGTTGGCAAACCAGCCTAAGTTAATGGAAAGTTGGTAACAAAACAATGTAATATTATAATGTAAGTATGGCAGGATGTTTATAAAGGGGTCTCACTAAAACGAATACGAGAAAATCCATACGATATAGATAACGTTGGAAAACGCATACAATATAAACAAATAAAGGAAAATGCAGACGGCATTTTCAGTGCGTTTATATGGTGTTAAATGCACTGTAAATGTGTTGTTATGTTTGTAAACGTTTAAACTGAAATATTAATTAATTAAATAGTGATATTTTATTTAAAATTAATTTTATGTGTTGTTTAATGCAAAAATTGTGAAGTTATGTATTTATAAACGAATATATCGGTGGTAAAATGATATTTACGAGTGTTGAAAGTAATATGTTTATTAATTATAACTATTTAAGGATTTATGTTGGCATTTACGTTTTTACTATAAATGTTTTTTAGAAAAACACTGACAAAAAGTGTACAATAGCATAGGAAAACGCAGTCAGAATTATCGAAGACGAAATTAAGGCACCGACTGTATTCGAAATGAGTGTATATTTGTTATAAGCGCGTTTTAGATGTGGCCTGCCTTTGTACGAGATCACCTTGATGCTTAATGGGATAAATGAACAACAAGAATAAATTGTCTTTAACAAATATAAAACATTACCTGATCTCTCAATCATTTGCAATCCGATCCCTGTTATAATTCCAAACGAAAGCATATATGTCTGTATCAGCACAATAAATTACCTTTAGAAACATTTTACACAGCCAAACAAAATCCAAACAAAATCCAAACACAAATTAACGAGCATATCAAAAGACACGATCTAGATGTCAACAATTGTGGTCTTAATCTTGCATTATTTCCGGTTCATGACACTTACCGGTCGCCTTATTGGCTTCATCCCGCAGGTGTCAACAGTTATTGTTACTTCATACACAGTATGCAATACTATCACTATGACATTTTCACACATACTAGTAATAAGTAGCCATATTTCATATCGTCTGCGTGGTTCTAGTATGTTCATATCTTAGCGTGTTATTACTTTTATCATAGCGTTTTTTTTTCCATATTATTTTAATAGCATCTGCATTTTCCTACCGTTTTTATATCGTCTACGTTTTCCAACATTTTTCATATCGTATGCGTATTCCTAAAATATTCATTGGTTCTGGGTTTTTTCCTGCTATTTCCAATCGGATGCGTTTTTCTACTATATTTGCATCGCGTCTGCGTTTTCCTACTATTTTCATGTCGTATGGGTTTTATGGGTTTTTCTACTGTTTATATATCGTCTGCGTCTTCCTGCAGTTTTCATATATACCGTCTGCGTTTTACTATTAATTATATATCGTCGGCATTTTCCTACAAAATTCATACCGTCAGCGTTTTCCAAGTATTCATATATTGTCTGCATTTTCCTACTATTTTCATAGAGTGTACATTTTCGATTGTCTTCATTTTCCTACCAAATCCATACCGTCACCGTTTTCCTATTATTCACATATTGTCTGCATTTCCCTACTATTTCATAGCGTCTGCATTTTCCCAGCATTTCTTTATCGTATGAGTTTTTCTACTGTTTAAATATTGTCTGCGTTTCCTACAATTTTCTTTTTTTTTACCTGAAAAAGCGGTTTTCGCTGTAGAAATCGTAACACATTCAAATCATGAAAATAATCGCATTATTGCCGTGAAACGTAAGAAATCCAATAAAACCACACAGTTACATGGTGATTTTTTTGTAAAAAATACCCCTTTAGTGCCGGTCCCTGTTGTTTTGTTTAGGTTACAATATACTCATTTCAATCCCAAGAAATTTAATGTAAAAGCGATAACTTTAACAAAAATAAACGCAACATTTTGCACATAGGGACTCTCATAACAGTACCTTTTCTTAAAGAGTATTCTAAGCTGAATTGATTTTAATAATAAAAAGGTATGTCACGTTACGTGTAAGGAAGAACTCGACACTAAACAAAGTTGACTGTTTTATCACCATCTTTTACCGGCTACCCTCTATTTGAATGTAACGCGCCTTTGCGCAGTGTTGTACTGTAGTCTCCTATCTTTACACATATCAGTGATTTGTTAGTGTGCTTACCAATGCTTACCCTACCAAAATGTCCCAAAAAGAATTCCATAGCAAGTTTATAAACCTAAATACATGTGTTCGTGTTTAACTAGTTATTTATTTAGAGACTACACATCCTCCACAGCTTATTTCATTAGTGTGTTGTGACCTATAATTTTATGCTTCATGCCGTTTCGCTAGCATTTCCATATTCGTATGCGTTTTCCGACTACTTTCATATCGTATGCGTTTTCCTCATATTTTCATAGCGCGTTAGTTCTCCTAATTGTTTCATATCGTATTCGTTTTTCTACTACATGTAGTTCGATATTGTCTGCGTTTTTGTACTTTGTTCATATCGTCCGCTAGTTTACTGCGTATTTCTGCTATTTTCTTTGCGGGTGCTTTTTCTGTTTATTTTTATATCGTATGCATCTTCCTACTACATATATGTTCATATCATATGTGTTCATACCATACCGTGTGGCCGAGTGCTGATCGTTACTGCTGCGGAGGTTGTCGATCTGATCCCCGGTGGGGGCATGCTTTTTTCAACGCTTTTCTGCACATAGACTATTTCGGGGTCTTGTCAACATGCTTATGTTTGTACAGTTAGGATGCATTAACATTTGTTAAAAATACAAAAATCTGTGCATAACTAGATCTACCTTGAAATCATTTGCGACAAACACTAGAACTCTTGTACGGGCATGTTGTTTTCTAGCTTATAACAGCGCTTGTCAAAAAAGGTTGATCTACATAGGTTGAACGTTATTCATTATTAAAGGTTGGCCTACAGTGGTTGAACGTCATTCATTATTAAAGGTTGATCTACAGTGGTTGAACGTCATTTATTATTAAGGGGTATTCATTGAATTCGTCTTGATAGCAACGTAAAACGTCGAATTTCATTACTGCCCTAGTCTTTTATTTTTAAAAAACTCGAACCGAACGGAGGAACTAACACGACCATATTCGATATAATAACGTCACAGATGACAAAATACTGGTTGTGTGCAAATGCTATATTTCATCGATAATAAATCTTGAACTATAAAAATAACAGTTTTGCACATTTTTAATTTTTATTTATAGCAGGTTAAAGATCACGGTTGGTACAAAAGTCCTATAGTTAACGCCACTATATAGCAATGAAAGGTCATGTTAAGAAAGCAGCAACAACGATAATAACAACATCAGCAACAACAACAACAACACCATCTTAATAATAAAGTACTGTACAAAGTAAACGCTCAAACAAAATTCTTATATGTGTTCAAGGACCTGTTCACACTTGTTGTCACATATTCCAAAAATAAAAGAATATTTTATACTTATGACAGAAATAACACTACAGACACATTAATATACTGTGAATATTGTTTCGTTAACGAGTATAATCATCAGTTGAAATTGATAAAATCATAAAGCGTTTTAACGCTAAAAAATGCAACCAGTAAATATGAGGCGTGTCGTGGGAAAACCGGTCTTAATGCATGTGCGTAAAGTGTCGTCCCAGATCAGCCTGTGCAGCCCGCACAGGCTAATCCAGGACGGCACTTTCCGCCTACAGTGGATTTATGTGTAGAAGACTCTATATAAAAATAGAAAATACCATACAAGCGGAAAGTGTCGTCCTGTATCAGCCTGTGAGGACTGCGTGCACATGCATTAAGACCGGTTTTTTATCGACACGCCTCATACAAAAAACGGAATGGTCAAGTGGGTAAGGTGTTAGCCTTTAGTTCGGAGGTACGAGATTCGAAAGGAGTAACTTTTTTATTTAAAAAAATAATATTTTTATTGTAAAACATGAGTTCCGATGGTTTAATTTGCCATCTTGAGACTTAATGGCATACTCACATACAAAAACATCTATGAACAATTCTTTTAAATCATATACAATAAATATGCATTTATGAACTGTCTTGTGCAAAGTAGACACAGAAGTCCGGTTTTCACTTCGTAGTGCAGCTTTCTCCGTTGTTTTGGGAACAGTCGAGACGCCGCTGGAATCTAACGGCCGTAATAACACGGGCGTAACTGCAAAAACAAATTAGAAAACTCGCGAGTATCCAAGTAATACAAATAACTGTTACATTATTTAGGTATAAACTATTCACCGTTGAAGACTATACACTACTATGCTTCTTTTGTCAAGTCAATAGCAACAGTCACTTACTTTCTAACAGACACCATAAAAGTTGGTTTTATTAAGTACTCCCAGAATCGTATTTATATGTTATCACTGTTATTAAAAACACCCCATAACATGTACATATGGGTGCGACTAGCAAATGTTATAACAGGGAAACCAGTTCGACTGTAGTAAGTTGTAGTTGATGTTTTATCAAATAGAATAGAATGGTATAAAACTGTTCAAAGTTTAAAACGCGCGTGTTAGATATTTGTTATAGTTTATTTTAAATTGTTTTTAACATTCAATAGTCACCAACGTTATTTTAATGTTATCTATGTGTAGCATTAATTTATACACATTAACAAAAATCGCAAACGAACGCTTCATCATTGATGGACGTATCCAATGATATATGGATACACGATTTATGGTACCAAGCAAGACATCGGTCGCATTGAATCAAATTATCAACGCATTCTGGAAGGTTACATATACAATAGTTATTCATTCTAACGCATTTTTCAACAAGCTTTCTTCGTTTGCTCAATGTTTTGTTTGTGACAAGAAACAAAGATATCTCGTCTTGTTCGAAGCAGTTCAGCAAGTGTGATCTCATCTTAGAAGAATCAAAAATTATTTCGAATTGTAGTTGTTTTGTCAGACAATACTGGGTAGCAAAAGCAATGGCATACAGTCCACAATCAACGTTATTGTTTTGTTTCATGACGGTTGGGGTGTTGACATCAATGTATTCTTTGTCTTTACCAAACAGTATCGACTGACTGACTGACTGACTTGACCGACTGACAGAGACAGACAGACAGACAGTGAAAATATCATTTTCTCTGAACACTCGTGAAATAAAATACGATCTTACACCAAAATCAACAAATATCCTCTATATATTATTTCAAGAAAATCATATATAATTTTTGGCTTAATGGAATCCAGACTCTTTATCTCCATCTCATGACACCACATGTGCAGTTGCCATAGAAGCAATGACCCCTGTAGGCTATAAATCTAAGATAAGAGCATACTGGAAGACCTGCCACTGACTTCTAGCTAAATTTATGCACCCACATTAACATTCAATTACGTTATTTACTTAAAATTGCACTCAATATATATATATAATTATATTAATATTTAGAAACACATATTTGATGCGCATATTTGATGTGCGCCTGTTTCTATAATCATTTAAGAACTCTGGTATTAAAATAGTGTATCTGGACAATGTTTAGTGATTAAAAATAATGCATGACTAACTAACCCGTAGTTGTTTAGTTTATTCATGTACAATTTTACCATTATTGATAATATTTATGTTTCCTAAAAACTGTGTGTTTAAATAAATAATAATTAGAATTATTGAACAACCAATATACGTATTTCGTATTAATAAAATTAATACCGTTTCAATATCAAATCACCCATATATCATTTTTCGAAGAATAAAAAACAACAAAACTGTGAATTATACTGTATGGTGGCATTGTAACGCTATATTATTATGCACGTCGCGTCAAAAACGTGAGCAAACGCGTCTAAACTCAACCATTATCAATATTATACCTTAAATGGCTATATTTAAAACTTGGAAAATCATATTGTCAGAAACCACTGATTTTCCAATGCAAAGACCTGACAGCGTTTATGCAAAAATGCACACCACACTTTTATCGCGAAAACGGTACCAATATACGTACAATAGAGTTGCAACGTTATTATACCCTCGCATGATGAAAATTTTGGAAGAAGAAAACGGCAAACTGTTTATCCCGTCTGTCTGGCGTTAGACAGATTTCATTTTCACTTGTAACCAACACGAAGCAACACACATTTAATGAAATTTCTCAGAAGATGGTCGTGTATGCTCAAAATGGATTCCATTTGGAAAATTACCAATTATTTAGTTATGTCTCTTCATAAATATTTTTTTGTTACTACTGGTATTCAAAATTAACAGAATACGCTCTGTTAGACCGTATACAGCTTCGCCGAACACAGCTTAATTACAGGGGCCATTACACCATCGTGGATGAAACTTCCTTTCCTCAGTTTATTTCTTTTATTTTTTCATTTTCCTTTGGTGTCACTTTACTTTGTCATACATATTTTGGCATAACAATTCTTAGTTGCACACATTGCTGGCGTCGTTGGGCCGATTTATCTTTTATATATACTTCTACTACTACTACAACAACAACAACTACTACTGTTGTTGCTGATGATAATGATGTTGCCGCTGATGCTGCTTCTGATTCTGCTACTGCTACTACTACTAATAACAATTATCTTCTATAGTAGTCACTGACCATGTGAGCTATATACGTAAAGACGAAAGACCTATTTCAAAAGTATATGTATGTATCCAACGTTCACGCGTAAGCTGTATACGTTGTAAACCAATGAATATAGCTCATCGTAAGCTGTATACGTTGTCAACCCACGTATACAGCTCTCCCGTAAGCTATATACGGCATGTGTTAAACGGACATACATGTCACTTATACGAAATGATTACTTAATGTGTTGCGCGTGGTCGCATAACAACAATCGTTCTATATACTCGGGTGTTAAATGAGAATCTACCGGTAGCCGCATTTATATACACGCGGTTGCTTATGTTTTTATGCGACGCGCATTGTTAGACCGTATACAGCTCACGCCGTATATAGCTTACGTGTGAGCTGTATACGTTGGTTGACAACGTATACAACTTACGGTGAGCCATATACGTTGATTGACAACGTGTACAGCGTACGGTAGCTGTATACGTTGGATATATACATATACTTTTGTGAAATAGGTCTTTCGTCTTAACGTATATAGCTCACATGGTGATTGACTAGTATACAACATACATTATTGTGAGTACTAGTATATTTGATCGTTCGCACCATCTTCGTCGTAGTAGTAGAATAAGTAGATCTAGTAGCGGTAACAAGAGCAGCATCAGTGGTAGTAATAACAGTAGCAGTAGCAGAAGCATACGCAGCAGCAATTGTGAATGTGGACGGACGGACGGACGCACGACGGACAAATAGGATACTAACAGCTCACCATCCTCCACGGTAGAATAACGACCCTTGTATTTTTTCTAATAAAAGTTACTGCGATTGAAGGACGAATGAACAGACGGACGGACGGGCGGAATGGCGGACGGAAGGCCGGACAGGTAGACAGACAGACCTCAGCAGCAACAACAACAGCAACTACAAACATGCATTCGCAATATGGTGTTCATGACGACTTCTGCTGCTTCTGATGATGATGATAATGACGCTGTTGCTGACGACGAAGACGACGACAATGCTGATAATGATTATGATCATCGTCATCTTTTAGACATGATCTATACATGGCGATATGCATCATCTCGACGTATACAGCTTAAGGTGAGCTGTATTCGGTGTAAACTGTATACGGTTTTATAGTCAACGTATACAGCTCACGAGTAAGCTGTATACGGCGTGAGCTGTATAACGCATATACAGTGGAACGTGACATACATGATTATATACCTCTGCATGAGAAGGCTTAATATTGTTCATGAAACTTCACGAAATTTCAATATTCTCAACTTTTGATGAAACTAAACACAATTTCCCGGAAACGATTTTAGCCCACTTCACTTACAAAATATACCCAGTCACCGCGATGAGTTTACGTATAGTTTCTCACGATTTTTTTACTTTTCCGGGCTGAGCCTCTTTCGGCCTCCTAAAATTATCAGGTAATATTTACAATATAAACACACAGCGGATATTATATACGTCTCTTAGTGGAAAAGTCGGAACAAGCTTTATAAAAAACGCATATGGTATGAAGAAAAGTAGAAAAAACGCAGACGATATGAAAACAGTAGAAAAATGCATACGGTATGACCATTGTAGAGAAAATGCAGACAATATATAAATAGTAGGAAAACGCATACGATATGAAAAAAAAGAGTAGAAAACAACGCAACTGATATGAAAACAGTAGAAAAACGCATACGGTATGGACATTGTAGAAAAACGCAGACGATATATAAACAGTAAAAAAAAATGCAGACGATATAAAATTAGAAAGGAAACGCAGACGATATATAAAAACAGTAGAAAAATGCATACGATATAAAATAAGAAAGAAAACGCAGACGATATATAAACAGTAGAAAAATGCATACGATATAAAATTTGAAAGAAAACGCAGACGATATATAAACAGTAGAAAAACGCAGACGCAATGGAAATTGTAGGAAAACGCAGACAATATATAAATAGTAGGAAAACGCATACGATATACAAATTGAAGGAAAACGCAAATATACGAAAACAATAAAAACAATACGGTATGAAAACTGTAGGAAAACGCAGACGATATATA